>LR738712.1:217454338-217540100 GCA_902687465.1 Secale cereale
CCACCATCGCCGCCGGACCGCCCCTCCCCTCCCCGCCACCGCCCAGCACCGCCGCCGGACCCCAACGCCGAGGTCGCCGTCACCGACGCCTCCCTCACGCGGCTCGCACTGGCCGCCGCCCCCGCCACCGCTTTCGCCTACAACCTCTCG
Source organism: Secale cereale (assembly GCA_902687465.1). NCBI lineage: Eukaryota > Viridiplantae > Streptophyta > Magnoliopsida > Poales > Poaceae > Secale > Secale cereale. The sequence goes on from LR738712.1 coordinate 217,454,489, forward strand.
CTCACGCTCATAGTCCGGAACAGGAACTGCGCCATGAGCGTCAAGAACACCCAGCCGCTCGAGGCCGACTACAGATTCGACGGCCAGCGCTTTGAGCGGGTCAGGCTCGCCGACGAGGGGTCCATGCACCCCGCCAGCAAGACCCAGGTGTACCACCTCATCTCCGGCGCCGACAGCGCCTACGTCGCTCTGGGCAACGCCGGCGTGGCTGAGCTCAAGGAGGAGAACAACACGCGGGTGTACCAGGTGGAGGTGGCGCTGTCGGGCGAGGTCACGTACCAGGCGCACTTCACCAAGTGCAAGTTCCAGGCCAAGTGCCCGCTCAAGCTGCAGCTCGCGCCGCCCGGCACGCCCGCCGTCGTCTTCCAGAAGGTCAAGTGCAAGCTCACCCCGGCAGACAGGAACTGCTAGTCATTACTATGATTGGTGGCTTTCTTTCTCGGTTTTTTTTCTTCGGTGGTGATTTCTGTTGGTAGATTCGGAGGAACCAACTGCAGGTAGATTGCGCCCACTGGTATGAACTTTTCTTCTGAATTTTTCTTCCAGGCAAGCACCAACAGAGGCAACAACATTATCTCTTTAGGATAGTTATAGGATCTCTTACTTAAAACTAGGACAGAGAGTTCTGTTTTCCCATGAAAACATGATAGGTATTCAGCACTTACTGCCACTAAACATTGCCAAAATGAATGTACAGATTTATCAGATTATCCATAATTTCACCATAACGGGCAAGAAACTTAGTTTAGTTTGAGAAGCAATAAAGCAAATGTACAGTTTACTTGTCAGCTTAGAAACTCTGCCTCATCTAGCTTATCAAAAATAGAATTCCATGTATTGCTCGTAAGGCTTAACTGACGACTACTCGTATATGGATGAAGTCATCAAATATTCCGCCCAATTAAAAACATACCGAAAATGACTCAAGGCCAGCGCAGTCTGATTAATCTCCGTTCAATTCCGGCAAAAGATTAAGAACAAAATTTATCCATCCGATCAGACGTCCGTGGCTATTAGGATCAGCCAGGAGATGTCCGTGGCCATTGGATTAACTAACAAAGTCTATGTGACCTATCAGCATACGAAACTACTCTTGCAAAAAAAAACATACCAATCTCCGTAGCCTTACCTACATCTCCACGCCTCATCATCTCCATTGTTCCTTGCCCACGAGGCCACGATAATCAAGGCAGAGAATTCGCAGCAGTCAGCCGTATCCTCCTCTAGCTTAACACCGCCATCCCCTCTTCGGGCGACGCAGCGAGATGACGGCAGTAGGACAGTTATCTGCCTTCCCAATTAGCATCTCTACTACAGCATATTTCTTCTTTCTTCGTCGTTGGCACTGTCTGCTGTCAGCTCCAGGTATGGAACGACGAATACCCTCCTGAATGCATGCTTTGTGTCCGAGCTGTCCGCACTACTGGCTCCGGATAGATGAGATGGGTCGTTCCAGAGGTATCCGCACTGTCCGCACTCACGATTGCATGCTTGGTGTTTGTCCTCTTCATGCTTCATTGGGGCCGTCTCCTCGATCTTGCAACGACTGCGTATTATGAGAGCATGATCAATCTTTTTGATTTTAAGTACTCTTTATTAATTTTGAAATTTGTAGATAGCCAGTTTCCAACAATTTCCTGGATGAGTAACAACCAACAATCGAACAACAGTCTGCAGGTGTGTACTGTACCAACCACATGTTCGATAAAATGCCAAAACCATATTCGTCACACGAACTGGTAAGTAAATACTCTATTGTCAGTAATTTTGAGTGCCAAGATTTAAGTACCCATGGGCACTTATGATTTTACCCAGAAAGTGGATTTTTAATATTCATATTTCTTATGGACGGCAAATAACAAAAATTCCAGTTTATCGATGTCAAAAATTGGAATCATGAAACAGTACATTGTAGCACACATATAGTAATAGATTTAGCAAGAAAAAATACTTTTGGTACAGAGCCGTGCCACCAACAAGGTATCACGGCCTTACTACCTACATGCTGCACTCGGCTATGTACAGTTCTGTTTATAGTCACTCTTTCTTTGTGTATGCAACTGGTACCATGAGTCTATGATTACTTAGAAAGAGCAGCTCAATCTTTACTGATTACGTGATAGTAAAATCTTTCCCCTACCATCTTGTATGACTGCACAGGTAATGTTTCAGGTTTGTATACACTAGCTAAGAGGCAACATAATACCCATGTTGTGGACGACAAAGATGCCAAATATTCAGTGGCAATGGTTATGTTCGGATATTCAATCCTTTTAGTATATGTTGATGGCAAACTGGTAATGCTTCTGTTTCTTGGTGGTGTCCTTTTCCCCATTAACTAGCAGTCATATTTATAGATATGATTTCCACTGATTCAATAGTGTTCAAGGCCATGCTCACCCGACAGATCCGATAGGGGAAGTTTAATGTGGTGGACCAGCAACAATGGCCAGACGCCACCATACACCCCTTGAGGCGTAAGAAGCAGCTTGGCTTTGCAAGAGCGAAATCGATCCGAGTTGCATCTCTTTCTAGCACGACGTAAGTGTTCTGTTACCTCTAGGAGCTTCTCGCCATGTGTTTTGTGCAAAGAGAACACATATGGTATCTCTATATCTTTTAATCAGAGATTCACTGTTGAAAAGAATATAACTAACAACATATAACTCAGAGGCAATGGGAAATTTTATGAATTAGAATACAGTGAGTACATGTATATATATTCACCAAGTAAGAATGGCTGTGGATTTCCCCCCTATAAACTGCTATTTTGTTATTCTTATTGTTGCAATGATTTTTATATATCATGACCACGAAAGTGTAATAAGAGTTTTTCTCTTCGGTTTATATTTCATGATGGGATGAATGGGTATAGATATTACCTGAGGTTATCAACTTAAAGCATGAATCTTTCATTCTTGATATATTCACGGTCCGTATAAACGCATGCTGCAATTGTGCTCAGGTGGAAATTTGGTTATGTACTGTCCCATTCTTCTTTTGAAGTCTTGGAGTTTGAAATGATCCTGAGAACTTTATCTATGCTGTGATGTGCCTAATGTTTAGAATTTTGACTTTAATCCATATTGGCAACATTGTCGTACTGTTTATGTATCTTCAATTTTGTTACTAATGGGTGAACCTTGCGAGCCTCCACATTTGTTCATGTAAATAATACTAACAATACTTTGTTGTATTACAGGCTTTTGTATAGACCGTCAAATCATGTTGAGGTTATTCTTAACTCTACCATCCCATATGTCCATGCAAACCAATTGTGGATGATGGCAAGATAAGAATGATTGATTCATTGGTGAGAATCTTTATTCTAGATTTCTTTCGGTTGAAGGTGTTATACTTATATCTACCATTTTTCATTGCGGGCAAGGTTTCATCAATTTGAGAAAAAAATATTATATACTGGAGTTACAGAAAGTAAATTGCTTGGAAATCTATAATATGTGGGTGTGGTCTTCTTTTTATGTGAAAAGTTGAAATTTTCTTATGCAGTTTTCATTCTTAGATTCAGTGTGGGCTGGGCCAATCTGATGAATATTTTAGTGGGACAACCGTCACTAAAGCATTGCATTGGTTAGTATATTTGATCATAATTTCTTATTATTGTCCGTAGATCTCTTTACGAGATTCTCTTTCTATTGCCATAGAAATATATAAATATTGATGGACGTTAGTTCAAAGAGTTTTAATGAATTCCACCTAAGATCATGTGAGATATAATATGAGCATATGTTCTTCTAAAAGGGCCGCCATCACGTTCTAATGTTTGCTCATTAGCTACGCCTAAGATATTTCCATAATTACAGCTGTGGTCACAAGGTACCACAAAATATTCTAATAGAATCCGAGGTTTTACTTGCAGTGACTTAGTTTGCACGTTGTCTTAAACATTTTCACTTTGTTTAAAACGGCAAGCTTCTTAGAGTAACGTGCAATATGCATCAATTCTTCTTTTTTTCCTGAGGACCTTATTGGTCTTCCTTATATTCAATTAGAAATATAGACGTCCTTGCACCATTTGAAAATACTATCAAGAAATTTCTTTTTAAGACTTTTTTATGATTTACATTCCAAATTGTAAGTTTGATTGTTATTTGTAATTGTGCCACAATATTGTAGGGCCGATTCTTTTTTCATGAATAAGAAGTGTATTAATATTGTATTCAATGGTCGGAAAGCTTCTTCGTTTTGTAACTACTTCAATTAGACAAGCAACACTTCATTTTGAATATTGTATTGTATCTCACATAATTGTCCTTCCATTTTTATGTAGTGTGTATTTGAAGGTTGGTAAATATGGTCTAATGTTGCTTTGTTGTCAAATCAATTTTTTATTTGGTTAACACCAATAATGGTATATATAAAATGTTACAAATTTGTAAACTAATAATTCATTCAAGTTGTTCCTATACGTGCATATAATGAATTTATGATATAAAAATGTAAGATAATGGCTATATATCTATCATCAAAAAATAAAACTAGCCCGTGCAGGTGCACGGGTTGACGACTAGTTATTTTCTAATTAACGTGGAATTTTCTAGCCTAATTCTCTTCCTCTAATTAACCCATCAATCACTTTTTATATATAAATAGATGAAAAGGCCTGGCCTTTCAGTTGCACACCTTTTTATGCAATTGATATAGTAATAGTACTGTATTTTGATGTTCCTCTTGTGCTTGTAATCTTTGTACGCAGCCGAGGCCGTGATCCTAGGATTTCAGCATTTCATAGTCATGCTGGGCACCACCGTCATCATACCAAGCGCGCTTGTTCCTCAAATGGGAGGTGGAAATGTGAGCCCTCCTCAACTCTTTATTTATTTATGCTCTACCAAATGTCCTCCGGTTTATTCACCTGCATATAAATTCAACATCTCTGAAGTAGTACAATAAATGATGGACACTCACTGAATTAATTTCTGTCAGGAGGAGAAAGCTCGGGTGATCCAGACGCTCCTGTTCCTCGCTGGCATAAACACCTTGCTGCAAACCTTCTTCGGGTCTCGCCTCCCCGTCATGATGGGTGGCTCCTGGTCACCGTGACACAACTGTGGTGGCGGTGATGCCTCAGCTGGTCACCGTGACGCAACTGTGGTGGCGGTGATGTCTCAGCCTCGGCTAAAATTTCCCTCTGGTGAGCTCTGATTTAACCCTTCAATCACCTCTTCGTGCTCCGATTTACCCTGAATGTTGAAGTCTACACATGATAGAAAAAGGCATGGGCATAAAAATTATGTATTTTGAATGTTCGATTGAGCATGTTTTGGCAAAACACCTGATGGTGTGCTATAGCAGCCACACACATGATAGTATATGGACTCAGTAGCCTTTCCTCCATTACATTGTGTTTGCGACCGTCGATGATTACAATGCTAACGAGTGGTGTTGCAGGCTGCTATTGAGGCAGAGAGAGCGAAGACCCAGTCTGCTTTTGAGGAGAGGGACCGGCAGTTGGCGGAGAGGGACCGGCATGCGACGGAGAGGGAGAGGGAGAATGAGGAGAGGACTGCTAGGCTGTTGGAGGAGGAGAGGAACCGGAACGACTTGGCTAACCGGGCCATGTACGATCTCTTCGTGGTAAGTTTCTTCTGCATATTAGCTAAATCATGCACACAATGTTCCTTTCATTAGTAAGTAATATGACTGACTCGTCAAAACCAAATGTGCAGTCCATGTGCGAGAAGAACGGCCAGACCCCTCCGTCGATGCCAGTCATTGCTCCGGCGGGCACGGTGAGTTTCATTTGAACGGTCATTAGTTACTAGTCTTCACATTTGAGTTGCATCATGCTAATGATACATTGGAAATAATCTTTGGTGCAGCGTAACTCCCGACAAGCATCGACCGATCCTTCTCCGTCTGCCACTGGCGCGACCGGTCCTACACCTACACCTACACCTACACCTCCGTGATGACGGTAAGTTTCCCAAGTGTTTTGCTTAATAGAGTTTTGTTGTGATGCCATGTTGTATCTACACATATCGTGCATAATGTGTGTATGTTTGAATGCATTGTATTTGTGGGATTCGACATCTAGTCGTGTGCCTTTGGTAGCCTTCCATACAGGGAAATGCCTCCTAGTGCTTCCACTGAGCCATGGTAGTTCGCTACTGCTCCGGAACACATGGATTGACCGGCATGTGTCCTTCTTTGCTCCTGTGTCTGTCCCTACGGGGAAATGTCACGCGGTGTATCACCGAAGTCCTTGTAGCTTGCTACGACTTGGTTGCACTCGCTGATGACCGACACGTGCATTGCTGGGTCATGTATGCCTGTCCCTATATGTTTGTGCCATCTTGGTTCTATGACTAGTCATGTCGGCCCGGGTTCCCTGCCATAAGGATACTAGCGACATAATCATATACTTAGCATTTTTTTTCCTCCAAAATGACTCGATATGCTTAGCTAGCTCAAAAATGACATAATAAGCTTAATTAGCTCCAAAATGACATATTTAACCTAGGATAGCTCTAAAATGACCTATACTTAGCATTTTTTCCTCCAAAATGACTTAATATGCTTAGCTAGCTTAATAATTACATAATAAGCTTAATTAGCTCCAAAATGACCTATTTAACCTAGGATAGCTCTAAAATGACCTATACTTAGCATTTTTCCCTCCCAAATGACTTAATATGCTTAGCTAGCTTAAAAATGACCTATTTAACCTAGGATTGCTCTAAAATGACCTATACTTAGGATCTTTTCCTCCAAAATGACTTAATATGCTTAAGAAATGACATAGTTTAGCTCCTAAATGACTTCACATGCTTAGCTAGCTTCAAAATGACATAATAACCTTACTTAGCTCTAAAATGACATATTTAACCTAGGCTAGCTCTAAAATGACCTATACTTAGCATTTTTCCTCCTAAATGACTCAATATGCTTAGCTAGCTCAATAATAATTACATAATAAGCTTAATTAGCTCCAAAATGACCTATTTATCTTAGGATAGCTCTAAAATGACCTATACTTAGCATTTTTTCCTCCAAAATGACTTAATATGCTCAGCTAGCTTAAAAATGACCTATTTAACCTAGGATAGCTCTAAAATGACCTATACTTAGTATCTTTTCCTCCAAAATGACTTAATATGCTTAGCTAACTCTAAAATGACATAATATGCTTAAGAAATGACATATTTTAGGTCCTGAATGACTTCATATGCTTAGCTAGCTTCAAAATGACATAATAACCTTACTTAGCTCCAAAATGACCTATTTAACCTAGGCTAGCTCTAAAATGACCTATACTTAGCATTTTTTCCTCCTAAATAACTCAATACTCTTAGCTAGCTTAAAAATGACATAATAAGCTTGATTAGCTCCGAAATGACTTATTTAACCAAGGATAGCTCTAAAATGACCTATACTTAGCATTTTTTCCTCCAAAAGGACTTAATATGCTTAGCTAGCTTAAAAATGACCTATTTAACCTAGGATAGCTCTAAAATGACCTATACTTAGCATCTTTTCCTCCAAAATCACTTAATATGCTTAACTGGCTCTAAAATGACATAATATGCTTAAGAAATGTCATATTTTAGCTCGTGAATGACTTCATATGCTTAGCTACCTCCAAAATGACATAATGACCTTACTTAGCTCCAAAATGACCTATTTTACAGATATAAGTTGCATCATAATAATCTTCACATTTTAGTTGCATCATAATAATCTTCACATTTTAGTTGCATCATAATAATCTTCTTCTTCTAGTCTTCTTCTTCTAACTTTCTTCTTTCCCATTTTATAGGTTTGCTTAAGATCACGGAAGCTTGGGTTGATGGAGTGCTTGTATTTAGTTTTTGTTTTGACCTTGTGAAACTTGCTACCTATGGATGAAACTGTGTAATATTGATGAAACTATGTATATGTACGGATGAAACGTGCTACTATTGGTAACATGTGTTGGATATATATATATATATATGTGTTCATGACTATTGATAATATGTGTTGAATATGCTATATTGGTCATATAAATATATTTGTGTTTGATTTTCTGTGAAAATGAATTGATATAAGAAAAACAAAATTAAATGGGGCAATATAGACACTTTGCCATCAGCTGGCAGATGGCAAAGAGCTTTGCCATCAGTTGGCAGATGGCAAAGAGCCTGTAGAGAAAAAAATTTGGACTGGCCTATTTGGGCTCTTTGCCATCAGTTGGCTGATGGCAAAGTATGCAGCCTTTGCCATCAGCCAGCAGATGGCAAAGAGCCTGCAGCCTTTGCCATCAGCCAGCAGATGGCAAAGTACCTGCATCCTTTGCCATCTGCTGGCAGATGGCAAAGTATGCCATTATCTTTCTAACGGGGCTAACCCCGTTAAGAGGCTTTGCCATCAGCCAGCAGATGGCAAAGAAGCCTTTGCCCACTGAAATTCAGACAAACTGTTTGCCATCTGCTGGCTGATGGCAAAGCCTTTGCCATCCGCCGATCATGCCTTTGCCATCTGCCATGGCAGATGGCAAAGTGCCAGATTCCAGTAGTGAATACGACATACATTCAACACAAAAAAAGCAAACACTAGATGGCTTCATATGAACCATACAAGGACTCGACTGCGTATAGGGGTTACATGACCTATCCTACCGTAGAGGTCACGAACTGGCATATCCGAGTTGCGAATAATGCCTAAGCGGCGGAATGCTCGGTCGCGTATTCTGGCTCTTCTGGGTCTTCCTCCTTGTCTTCATCTGTCTGGGGCCCCTTGTCACTTGAGGGTGTGGGGGAGTTGAGGAGTTGGATGTGACAGTGTTTTGTCGGTGGTGCAGGGAAAAGCTTGCGATATTCCCTTGCCGTCATACGGCGTCGCCGAGGTGGTTCTTCATCCTTGGAAGATACATCTCCTGAGGGCCTTCCGCCTAGGTACGCGATAGCGGACTGTCCGGGAGGCGCACCTTCCTTCTTGATCCTATCTGTCTTCTCTTGTGCTCGACGAAGAAGTGCCTTGGTCTTGTGAAGTTCTTCTCGGAGCTTCATCGATTCCGAGGCCAAATCTTGTGCCAAGCTATCGGCACATAGACTGAAGTAGGTCTGGAATCGAAGTGGGAGTCCTTCCTTCAGTGGAGGGGCTAGTGCGCTGCTTTCATCTTCACCTTCCTTCCGGTAAGGCAAGAAGCGGGTTGTCATCTTGGCTGCCATCTCCGGAAGAAGCTCGCGGAGACGGGTTAGTGCCTTGAGTGCAGCAGCCTCGACTGCGAGAGGCAGTGTTTCCATCTGGGGTCCCTCGAAGAACCAACTTGTGGGAGGATCGTTTGCCTTCACTATCACTTCCACATGGTACTCCACCTCAGTGTCGCTAACCCAATGCTCAAGGTAGGTGAGGATGGGCGCTCGGTGGAACCGGCACTCCTGGAGGCTATCCTCGAGAAGCAAGGGAAACCCAGTGGTCAGGTGCTCTTCAGGTACCGCGGCCATCTACAAAGGGTGAATAGGATAGGTTAATAAGCCGATGATATCTCAGGTTGGTAAAGTTTAGAAAAGAAGAGAGGTTCAGAAGGTTTTTGAAAAGGGGGTCTCATCTAACTAACGCCCATGCTAACTAAGGCTTGCTACAGTTAACCTGGCTCTGATACCAGCTCAGTGGGGTCCCCGACTTAAGAGTCAAGATCACCGAATGCACGTGTACAGCGATCCCAGAGATCAATGCTCACTGAACACACAGAAGCTGAATAACAAGAGTCTTACATCCATACATACCGTCTTACACAAATTATGGCTATTATGGCCAAGTCTTACATAGATAAAGCCTCAAGGGTTGAATAGCAAATAACTCGAATAGCGGAAGTCTTCGAAGATAAGTAGAACCCATTCCATCTGCCTTAACCCTACAGGCATTCTGACTGGGATAGCGTCCTAGTTCGCATGTTCGTCTCCATAAAATTCTTCTTTATATTCCTGCTCTTCCATGCCTGGCCAATTAAATAACCAGTGGCAAGCCAATGAGTACTTTGAATGTACTCGCAAGCAACCCATGATTTGGTTCAAGGTAACAATGCAAATGTACAATAATGAGCAATCTAGCTACGAGCTAGAATAAATATTCTACCATCAAGTATATGCATCAATAAACTCACTTAACCTCGAGGACAGGTTACCGATATCGACATGAATATGATTCAGCTCAACGAGTCAAGTCACCACCTTGACTCATCACACACACATACTTTCACCGATGTAGTAAAATTCTGGACATAGTTTAAGTAGCACCACCCAACTTTCCTTGACCGTGGACACGGCTATTCAAATAGTTTTACACTCTGCAGAGGTTGCGCACTTTACCCACTAGATCCGGGGAACTACCGTGTCATCCACGACCCGCGGTACCTCAAGTACCCGGGGTAAGCACCCGGTCATTACCTTTCCCTAGACGACACTAACATAGGGTCCACTCGTTGGTGCACAGCCCTCGAGTACAAACAATAGATCATGGGACTTGCCCTATATTCAATGTCACGTGTACACGAAGGGACCAACGGTGTGTCCGGTGCCCTCTTAAAACAGTCATGGTCGCCTATCCAAGCACGACCCCGTCCCGGGAAAGACCTCAAGTCTTCCCGTCACTAGTAATGTGGACACCATGCTAGTATCGGCCTAAGTAATCAGTAATGCCCCGTCCCATAAGGAGTAGAGTGGTTGCACATGTTTGGTTGGGACGGTAGTCACACATAAATCGAATCCATCATTTCACCCAATGCACAAGATCTTTATCGGCACATCACTTCTTCCTCAAGTGATGACCTAACTCAACATCACCCTCGGGCATTAGGGGCACCCGATGTTTTTTTTGAAAGAATGCCACCACGAAGGTTTCATGGCACACACATGCATCACTAAGCATCACTACTAATCATTAGCATTGCATCTAAGCATTTAGCAAGATCATGAATAAATCATGCATCATGTGGTCGTTCTCAACTAGGTCACCACCGTCACTCTTATCATCATGCATTCGAAAAAAAATGGGTTCCGAAGAACACAAGGGTATCATGGTCAAAGGGCTGCTTGCCTGGATTGGCTTGGTATTCAAAGTCTTCAAATCCTTCCCCTCCTTCTTCTTCAGCAACCTCATCAAATACGGTATCTAATCGTCGCAATAAACAACGGGAAAATAAGATGTAACGCCCCGGACACACCCACCGGTGGTCGTTACTCCTGGCGGGATCTAGACTGGCCCCACATATCAATACTAGTCTTTTCTGCGCACTTTGTCCTCACTCGTGCGCATCCGGGAGCAATTTCCCGGTCGGTCACCCATCCTGAAACTACTCCAAGCTGAGCACGCTTAACTTTGGAGTTCTATCCGAATGGGCTCCCGGAAAAGAATGAATTCCTTATTGATATGAGTAGTCTATCATCCCTAATAAGCCAGGCCATCACATACACCCTCACTCAGAGAAACCGACGTCCTCGTCGGGCCACAGGAACGTTCCCTTTTGGCACAAACGTCTGTGCATCCTGTCCGATACATGTACCATGCCGTGTGCCACGACGGGTCACAAACGTCATGAACAACATGACCGCGAAGCTGTCCGCAAACATCCGTGTAACCGCGAGGGTCGGCTCTGATACCAACTTGTAACGCCCCAGACACACCCGCCGGCGGTCGTTACTCCTGGCGGGATCTAGACTGGCCCCACACATCAATACTAGTCTTTTCTGCGCACTTTGTCCTCACTCGTGCGCATCCGGGAGCAATTTCCTGGTCGGTCACCCATCCTAAAACTACTCCAAGCTGAGCACGCTTAACTTTGGAGTTCTATCCGAATGGGCTCCCGGAAAAGAATGAATTCCTTATTGATATGATAGTCTATCATCCCTAATAAGCCAGGCCATCACATAACTTGTAATGCCCAGGATGGGACTATATCTCCTACGTGTCGAGGCACGACTTAAAGATATAAGCCCATTCTGGAATGATCGCAAGTTTGGTATCTTTGCACGACTCATGTAAAAGAGAGATTAAATTGCAAAAGGAGATAGTTGGCTTACACTCGCCACTTCACACAATACATTACATAAGCATACATCATTCAAAACATCACAACCCGACTACGGGTAAGATCCAAAAGACAAGATACCAAACATAACGTTAAACCACAGGTCTAGATCGAATCCTAGTAGAAACCACTACTGACCGTCGAAAACGTCACAAGCATACGGCCACTCTCTTCATCGAGCTCCCGGTGAAGAACTGATCCAACTCCTGCTTCATACTCGGCTGAACCTGCATCTGGTGTTGTAGTATCTGTGAGCCACGAGGACTCAGCAATCCCATAACCATGGATATCAAGACTAGCAAAGCTTTATGGGTAGGAAGAGGTAAAGTGGTGAGGTTGCAGCAGCGGCTAAGCATAATATGGTGGCTAACTTACGAGTACAAGAATAAGACGAGTACAAGAACAAGAATAAGATGAACATGATGGCAAAGTGCACAAACAAAACTACAAGTTAAGTGGAGCTCAATATGCAACGAGTTGCATATTGACGAAACACCACATTTTATTTGTCTAGTTGACTCTCGTTTATTAACAAGACAAGATTAAATGTTTGTTAACATGGCAAGAGGTGAAGCAAAAACAAACTACCTATTTAGCCATTTTAAAAGAGGCCGGAAAATAACAACAACAAATCCGGAAAATCCCCATGAGCATGTTTAGCAATTCTTAAAGCAACAACAATTCACTCATTTTAATGTTGTTAATATGATGCGGATGACATGATCAAGTTTTATGCAAGTTTATTAAAAGTTGACATGAAGAAGATATGAAGTATTTGTCACCGTGGGGGAATGAAAGGGTGCCACGGCAACGATCCGAAAATGATGCAACGACAACATCTCGGTTCCGGTTACTCGTTGGGAGACCGGTGCAAAAGAAAGATGGCGTGAGCGAGTCGAACGAGATGAAAAGGTGGGGTGATCCCGTCACCGGGTTCCCACGAGTCGGCGACAAAAGAGGGCACAACGGACACGGTGCAAACAAGGGATGCATCTCACACAACACAACAAGGATTCGTCCATAGTTCATCGTCTCGGGGTTATACCTTCGAAGCGTTCGTTTCGGGGCGGTTCGAGATCGTAGAGGGACGTAGTGGTACACATTCGTAGAGGGAAGTAGTCGTTCTCGCCATCGATAGAGGTACTTAGCGCTCACGTGGCGGTAGTGGAAGTAGTTGTACACGGTCATCGAGGAAGTAGTGGTACACGGCGACGGTAGGGGTACTCGGTTCTTCGGCGACGGTAGTTGTACTCGCACGTAGTGGAAGTAGTTGTTCTCGTTTCCGAAGAGGTACTTGTCGCATCGCCGTGTGTAGTTGTTCCCGTTCGTAGTCGTTCAAGTCGTCGGTAGAGGTACTTGGGGTCTCGGCGACGGTAGTTGTTCACGAGCTCGTTTTTGTAGATGTTCGGGTCGTCGTGGTACTTGTCGGGGTCGGTCTTGGTTCTTGTGACGTAGTGGTACTTGGTTCTTGTAGTCGAACTTGACGGTCGTCGGCGACTCGAAGGGGTACTTGGACTTGCAGAAAAAAATACAACCGCAGCAACAAAACAACACGGCACGGTCTCGGTCACGGCAACATCTCGGAGCAGCGAAGGAGCAGAAGCCGGGGCGTCGAAGCCATGGCAGCAGCAAGGCGAAGAGGAGGTAGCAGAATGGAGGGAGGCGCTCGGGGTCGCTGGAGACCTGCAGGCCTCGGGCGGAGGAGAAGAACGGCGCTGGAGGCGCAGCTCCTGGCCGCGGCGCTGGAGACGAGGAGGTGAGGTCGAGGAAGAGGCGAGGCGCTGGATCTGTCGAGGAGGAGAAGGCCGCGGCGCTGCTGTCGTGGTGAGGCTGGCCGGAGGGAGGCGAGGCCTGGCCGGCCGGCGGACGGCGCGCTCCAGGCCGCTAGAGGATGCGGCGGGCTGCGCTCTGGCCTTGGACGCCGAAGATGAGCGGGCGCTGGGGAGCAGGGCCGAGGCGCATGGAGGGCGCGGACGGGGTCCCTGGCGCGGAGGGACGAAGCGCTCGGCGAGCCAGGCGCTGGGCGGCCGAGGCGCTCGAAGCTGGGGCTCCAGGAGGTGATGCATGGAGGAGGGTGATGGGATCGGGCCGCTGCAGGAGCAAGCAAAGGGAGAGATCGCGCAGAGCTGCGAGGGAATGAGGCCAGAGGGGATCGATGGCTCGATGGGAGTCGGGGATGGGGTTCGGCCGCGAGGGGAGAGCGGGCCTGGCGGCGCTGTGGGAGGACTGGGAGGAGCGAAGGGGTTCGAGCGGCTAGGGTTTCGGGGTTAGGTGAGCGCTGCGGTTGGGCCAGAGAGGAGATGGGCTAGGGAGTTTGGGCCAGGGAGGCCGCGGATGGGCCTGGCTGCGACTGGGCCCCTTCTGCCTTTATTTTTCTGCCATCTCCCAATTACAGATAAAAAAATAGCCAGGAAGAAAAAGAGAAGAAAGGACGGGTTGCAATAAGAATTTGGACAAGAGGCTATTATTCTTGGACTCGCAAAATTGCGTTGGTTCCCAGAAAAATAGAAAAGGGGCATGAATGGAAAATAAATTCAAATTCCTTTGAATTTATTTCAAATGGTGTGAACAAAGACTATGATTTAGAAGAGCCCAAAAATGTTCGGAGTTTTGGAGGAGCCTCGATAAAAGGAAAAACAATTGTAGACAAGGTTTAGAAAGCAAGGAATTGAGAAAGAAAAGGCATGGGGAATATTTGCAAGTGTGTTGGTTAATTCCAAACAAATGGAATATTTAATATAGCTCCCTAATAATATTGAGAGGCTTGTATATGTTATAAAGAGAAGTCATCCTTCCCTCGATTTAATATGGACCGAAGGTCCACACGATTTATATAAGTTGAGATGCAAAATTAAAGACATGATGACATGATGACATGATGCAATGCAAAATAAATAAAGCAAGCACAACTGAAACACACGTGAGAACCCGGAACATCTGGAATCTACTGGAATCTTCTGGGACGTCAGTCTTCGGGCATCACATAAGACCACAATAAAAATAGAAAAATCAAAGTGCTCAGAAAAATGTCAACTTATTTTTGTTAAATACTAGAGGGAAAACTAAGATGGCAAATATTCTTAGTTTGAGATTTGGAGTGGCAGAATGGGGTGCATGAATATTTGAACAGAAGTTTTAATGTTTAAATATGAATTTAAATTTGAACAGAACAGTAAAATCCATGGTCATGTGTCAAAGTGACATCATTAAATAGGTTGGATTTTTACAAGTTTTTAGGAACTGGAATTAATTCATTTGGATATATATTTAATTCTGTGGAAATATTTGAAATCCCACAGAAAAGAAAAATGAAAAATGGCTCTGTGCCACTGGGCCAGAACGGCCACAACGCAACGGCCCAGGGCGAAAACAGCCCATCGCACGGCGCCAGCGCGCCCCAGGGTTTTTCAAACCTGACGGGCAGGGCCCGACGTCAGTGAGAGGAGTGTGGAGCGAGGGCGAGGGGAGGCTGACAGACGGGGCCCGCCTGTCATCCCTAACCCTCCGGCAGAGAGCCGGCGAGCTAAGGGCAGGGATGGACTCAGAAAGATGTCGCCGTTCTGGTGGTGGTGGTGCGGGTCGCCGGAGTGGCCTGGGTCGCCGACGGCGAGGTCACACGGCGGAGGAGCTTCTGGTGGATGCTGCTCCGGTCGATTCCGACAGCTACAGAGAGGGGAAAGAGGGGGAATCGAGTCAGTGATGTTCTGTGGTGCTAGATCGAGTGAGAGGGGAGGCTAGGGCGGCATGTACCGAGCAGGCGATGGGGAGCCGCCGCGGCGGAGCTCGAGCTTGATCTCGAGCTCGGGCTGGTCTGGAGTGGGGGCCAGTGGCTCTGGGGAAGATAGAGAGAGAGAATGCGACTGGTGAGGAGAGGAGGGGCTCGGGGGCCTATTTATAGGCGGACGGCGAGGTGCCATGGACCTGTGCGCCGGCGAGCCTCTGCTCGTTGCCACAGGGCACGGGAGGTGCTGGGGAAGTGTCTGCAGGGTTGTTGGACGAGGTCCAGGGCAGAGGAGAGTAAGAGAGGGAGCGGGGGAAGCTTCTGGTGCTGCGTGCGTGTGAAGCCGATGACTGGAGCTCGCGGGCGGCCGGCGCGCATGCGAGGACGTCCACTGGAGGGAGAAGGAGGAGGGGGACAGCGCCGGGGGACATTGCGGACGCCGAGGCGCATTGAACGGCGCGAGAGGGAAGCACGAGGTGGTCGGGGGCGATGGATTGGGCGAGGCTACAGTGCGGGTGCGCACTGTAGCGCGCTCTGGAGCGTGCTTTCTGCATGCCACAGCATGCCGTTGGCTAGCTGGGCACGTCCACTGTGTTTGGGGCGTCGAACGTGAAGTAAACAATCTGGTTGTGGCCTTGGATGCCTTGGCTGTCCAGTGAGAGAGGAGGGAAGCTGGGAGATGGTAAGAACTGGGCTGTCCAGCAAGGTAAATAGGGGTTTTCACCCTTCAATCATTGAACTCTGGTCATGGGGAAGTTACTGGAGGAAGAAGGTGACTAGGTGAGGCTGTGGTAGAAAGTTGAAGCAAAAGTAAATAGTAAAAGAGGTCAAAATGATGGTTTTGGTAAAATGGCAGAAGGTGTTTGATTATGTTTTGGGCAAGCAAATGATCTCCACTAGCCATGACACTTAACAGGATTAAATGGCATATGGAAATAGGGTGTTTCACCAAGTTTGGGTTCATTTGAAGAAACTTGCCAATGTAACTTTGGCGAACCCTAGAAATCAACAGAAATGGTTTCACCATGTTTAAGTCAAGCCAATCATCTCCCCTTGATGCACCACTTGGTGTAGTGTCATCATTTGGGGTTATGATCATGCCCACAAAGTTTGAATCCCCAGGTAAAAAGTTGGTAATGTAAAGTTGTTCAAATTTGAATCTGAACAGAATTGGTTTTGGGGTAACCTGATCAAGTTACCCTTCTCCAAATCTTGTGCCATTTGGTCTAGATGCCTTATTAGGCCAGTCTAGCATGTGCACCAAGTTTGAGAGCATTTGGACAAGTTTGGCAATGTAAAGATGCTCAAACTTCAGATATGGACATAATGGTTTTGAGGGGTTTTGATGATGTTTTCTTGCTTCCCAAGGCATGGGGCTTGGCAAGATCATCAAATATGTCATATATGACATGATAGAATTTCCCTGGAATTTTTAGAGAATATTTCCTTTGTAAATATTTCAAAAGCTTGAAATATCCAGAAAGGGTTTCTTAAGGATTAGCCCAATATTTTGAACATGACCAAGTGTTGAAACTCTTATATATGGACAATATATGTCCTATGAGTCTCCCTGAATTTTGGCAAATATTTTTGAAATAATTAAAAAAACATTCCCTATTAAAGACCATTTCTGGCCTTAAGAAAAAGCTTTTAAATAAAATAGGAAAATAACTTTTAAAATTATACTTTTGTGGTTTCTGGGAGTCCTATATGTACTAGGTTTCAAATATACTTTTTGAAATAATTTTCTCACCCTAAATCAAGCACTTGCAGTGCAAACCTCAATTCAGGGGTTTTTGGAATACTAAATTTTGAAAATACATTTTGGCCAAATTAATT
Organism: Secale cereale; assembly: GCA_902687465.1. Taxonomy (NCBI): domain Eukaryota; kingdom Viridiplantae; phylum Streptophyta; class Magnoliopsida; order Poales; family Poaceae; genus Secale; species Secale cereale. Next base: position 217,472,080 of record LR738712.1, read on the forward strand.
TTATAAGAAAATACTATCCTGTTATAAACACTTGGTATGATCATTGGGCAGAAGTTTTGGGTAAGGAGATTCATTCTACAAGAGGTAATAGTTGACTTAATTGGGGACTTGAAAAACACAGGAAGAAAAACTCAATTCCAAATAAAAGCCAAATGATGCCAAAAAAAATTGCTAGTCCAAATTTTCATGCTTCATTGATGCAAATGACATGTTACAAAATGCAGGGTGTGACAGATAGTTTAGGTAAGATCATTTTCTCATCATGCAGAGAACTGATGGCATGTGCAGAACCTTTAGAAGAGGAACTCTGCATGGAGAGTTTGAACCTTGCTTTGAAGTGGACGCAGCTACCTATTGAAGTGGAGACAGACTGCTGTGTTGCTCTTAAGATGATCAAAATAGTGGACAGAGATCAATCTCGTTACTCCATGTTGGTTTATCAAATTAGGAGGCTTATGTTGGAAGGGAGAGTAGTTAAGCTAGCTCATATCTGTAGGAAGCAGAATAGCATCAATCATTATCTAGATAACTTTGGTAGAACTGAATGTCGCACGGTTGTATGGCTGGGGTCGAGGCCAGGCGCTATCCCTGATCTATGTAAGACTGATTATGCTCTTGAGTGATGAATAAAACTCCCTTTCATCCGCAAAAAACGGTAATTGTTTCAGTTCAAACACATGATCACCCTTAGGTGCAGGAGGACCTCTTAGGGTTTCAACATGAAAATTGTGCTTGACCAAAGGTTGTTGTTCAAAGAAAATTCTATCTATTTCATTCCTTTCATTCATGAACATATCATTTTCATGGTGTAGGAATCATTATTCCAAAGGATCAGTAGGAGGTACAACAAAAGAGACAAGACCGAGATTTTCATCCTTACTAGGTGGTTCTTTGTCACGAGGTTGTCTATGAAATTTAGAGAAATTAAACTCATCAGACACTTCACCAAAATTAACTGACCATTTCTTTAGTGCAATCTATTTTAGCATTCACAGTGTTCAAGAAAGGTCTACCAAATATAATGGGACAAAAATCATCTTTTGGGGAACCAAGAACTAGAAAATCAGTTGGATATTTTATTTTTCCATACAAGACTTCAACATCTCTAACAATCCCAAGTGGTGTGATAGTATCTCTATTAGCAAGTTTAATAGTAACATCAATATCTCCTATCTGAGCATGTGCAATATCGTTCATAATTTCTTGATAAAGAATAAATGGAATAGCACTCACACTAGAACCCAAATCACATAAGCCATGATAACAATGATCTCCAATTTTAACTGTGACAACATGCATGCCAACTATAGGTCTATGTTTATCTTTTTCACCGGGTTTGGCAATTCTAGCAGCTTCACCAATGAAGTAAATAACTTGACCATCAATATTATCGACCTGAAAGCATAAGTGCTCCCTGGGTGATTTTGGTAATTAATGTCAACATATCTCTTGTGATTTGGTGACCTTTACCAAGTATATTTCAGATGTGTTCAACAGTGGAGTGGCATGAACAAGAGGATGTGGAACCCCTTCAAGATGCTAAGCACAGAAGATTGGCAAAAGCTCAAAAGTTCAAGACTCTTCAGTTTCATTTTAGTGATCCAAGATCACATTGAGTCCATAGGAAAAGCCAATACTATTAAAAGGGGATGAGGTGTTGCTTAACAGCTTGCTTGCTCAAATTGCTTAGTGATATGCTCCAAATCCCTCAACCACTTTCTCACATCCACATATGTCCCAAACCAAAAGTCAAACTCGGCCCCACCGATTTGATCTATCCGGCGCCACCGAGTTCATTTGACAAAGCCACTGCCAAAACCCTAATTAGTTCAGTCTCACCGATAGGGATCTCGATCTCACCAAGACGGGATTGCAAAATATCTATTCCCTATTCGAAACATTTCGGTCTAACCGAGATGTGAAAGTCGGTCTCACCGAGTTCGCAATGCAAACTCTCTGTTTCCCTTTCGTAACATTTCGGTCTCACCGAAATGAGCGAATTGGTCCCACCAAGTTTGCCTGACTAACTCTCTATTTGCCTATTACAGCAATCGGTCTCACCGAGTTGATGTGATCGGTCTCACCAAGATTACGTTATGCCCTAACCCTAATGAAATCGGTCCCACCGAAAGGCCTAATGTTCACATTTTGAACTGAATCGGTCCGACCGAGTTTCATGATTCGGTTCCACCAAGTTTGGTGATTTGTGTGTAACGGTTAGATTTTGTGTGGAGGCTATATATACCCCTCCACCCACTCGTCATTTGTGGAGAGAGCCATCAGAACAATCCTACACTTCCATTACTCATTTGCTAAGAGAGAACCACCTACTCATGTGTTGAGACCAAGATACTCCAATCCTACCATATGAATCTTGATCTCTAGCCTTGCCCAAGTTGCTTTCCACTCAAATCTTCTTTCTACCATGTCCAAATCCGTGTGAGAGAGTTGAGTGTAGGGGAGACTATCATTTGAAGCACAAGAGCAAGGAGTTCATCATCAGCACACCATCTATTACATTCTGGAGAGTGGTGTCTCCTAGATTGGTTAGGTGTTACTTGGGAGCCTCCGACAAGATTGTGGAGTTGAACCAAGGAGTTTGTAAGGGCAAGGAGATCGCCTACTTCGTGAAGATCTACCCTAGTGAGGCAAGTCCTTCGTGGGAGATGACCATGGTGGGATAGACAAGGTTGCTTCTTCGTGGACCCTTCGTGGGTGGATCCCTCTATGGACTCGTGCAGCCATTACCCTTCGTGGGTTGAAGTCTCCGTCAACGTGGATGTACGATAGCACAACATATCGGAACCACACCAAAAAAATCCGTGACTCCAATTGCGTTCGCACACTCCAATCCCATCCCTTTACTTTCTTGCAACTTGCATGCCTTACTTTCCGCTGCTCATACACTCGTGGCATGCTTGCTTGAAATGTATTGTGAATATTTGAAATTATGCTAAAAACTCCACCTCAACTCAAAGATCACAAAAACTGCCACTTTCTTGTTGAGTGTTTAATCACTCCCCTCTAGACACTTCTTCTTCGATCCTCTCAATTGGTATCAGAGCTTTGGTCTCCATTGTTTTGCTTTAATCACCATTGGAGGAAGATGGTTGAGTCTACGATTGGGAGTATTAGACATAGAGTACCTATGCTTGATGGTGAATTTTATAAGGAATGGAAAAATGAAATACTTGAGATCTTCAATGAATATCATTTGAACAAGTATATTGTTAGTCCTTGTGTGCCCCCCATTGATGCTTTGAAACCCACTTCCAATGAGAAACTTGACATGATTCAAAATCTTAGAACCGTTGATCTTATCACTAGAGGATTGCCTAGAAACTTGCTTGTTTGCTTACCAACTTTCAAATATGCTTACACTATATGGAGATTCCTTGAGGAACGATTTCTGGACTACTCTTTGAAAAATCTAGATGTGATCCTTTAAAAGTCCATTGCTTTAAATAAGATGAACTCTAGTGATCGTAAATTTGATGAATGTTTATTTGAACTTCATGACCTTATGCGTGCCAAAGGAGATGTCAGAATCATTAGTAATATTATCTCGGAAGTCATTATAATTCATAAAGATGAACATTGTCATGATCACATAACTAATGATTCACTCTCTCTAGGCGTTGATCTATCGCAAGACAATGTTGAACATGGTTATTATGATGAGGATGATGATAGTGACTTTGACCTTGATGAACAAATGAGACATTTTTGTCTTATGGCTAATCTTCGTGGTTACGCAGCCGGAGGAAAGGAATGGGTGCTTGATAGTGGACGCACGGATCATATGACCGGAGATAAGGACATGTTTGATGAGCTTGGTTGAAATGATGGTCCACGAAAGTATGTTACCTTTGGTGACAACTCTAATGGTAGAGTCGTTGGCCTGGGTAAGGTGGCCATATCAAACGATAGCTCTATCAAGAATGTCATGCTTGTAGAATCTCTTGGATATAATCTTCTTTCCATGTCTAGATTAGCTGATTTTGGTTTAAATGTGCTATTCACTCATGTTGATTGCCAAGTATTTCGTAGAGATAATCATAATATGGTCTTTACTGGCATAAGTAGAGGTGACCTATACATTGTTAACTTCAGTAAGAAAGCCCAACCTCACACTTGTTTTATTGCTAAATCTTCTAAAGGTTCTTTGTGGCATAGAAGGTTAGGTCATGTCGGCATGAGAAATATTGATAAGCTTATTAAAGGTGATCATATCATTGGTGTTAAAGATGTTATATTTTACAAGGATAGACTTTGTAGTGCTTGTCAGGCAGGAAAACAAGTTGGAGGAAGTCACCCCGTGAAGAACATCATGACCACGAGAAGACCGCTTGAGCTAGTTCACTTGGATCTTTTTGGTCCTAATGCTTACAAGAGTCTCGGTGGTAACTCTTTTGGATTGGTCATTGTTGATGATTTGTCAAGATTTATGTGGGTGTTCTTTCTTGATGATAAATCGCAGGTCCAAAAGATCTTCAAGAACTTCACTAGGAAGGCCCAAAATCAATTTGAAGTGAAGATCAAGAAGGTTCGGAGCGACAGCGGAATGGAGTTCAAGAATGCCAATGTGGATACCTTTCTTAACGAAGAAGGGATTTCACATGAGTTCTCGGCTATGTACACACCTCAACAAAATGGAGTTGTTGAGAGGAAGAGCCGGACACTCATCGAAATGGCGAGAACGATTCTTGATGAGTACAAGACGCCAAGACACTTTTGGGCAGAAGCGGTTGAGACAGCTTCTCATGCTACAAATCGTCTATATCTTTACAAACTTCTCGGCAAGATGGCGTACGAGCTTCTCACCGGTGACAAACCCCAAGTTGGATACTTTCGAGTATTTGGCTCAAAGTGCTACATTCTTGACAAGCATCGTCGTTCAAAATTTTCCCCTAAATCTCATGAAGGTTTTCTACTTGGTTATGGCTCAAACTCTCACACTTACCGTGTCTACAATAATTTCACCTGAAAGGTTGAAGAGACAGTAGATGTGAAGTTTGATGAATCTAATGGCTCACAAGTAGAGAAATTGCCAATTGGTGTAGGAGACAAAGACCCTTCGGAGGCAATACAAGACTTGTCTATTGGCAAGATTCGCCCAACGGAGGTGAAGGAGAATACTTCAGCCATTCAAGTGGAAGCCTCATCTTCACGACAAGGTGAACCACAAGTTGACCTAGAGGCATCCACAAGTGGGACACGCCATGATGAAGAAAACGTGGAAGTGCTTCAAGATGAACCTCATCAACCTCCTTCTCCACCTCCACAAGGGGACAACAACGCCAACAACAATGAAGAATGACAAGAAGAAGAAGATGAAGAGGATGTTCCACCCCGACCCAAGCAAAAGCTCTCATGAGTTAGAGCAAGAATTGCTAGAGATCATCCCATAGAGCAAATCTACGATGATATCCAAACCGGGAGAATCACTCGCTCTAAGTCTCGTTTAGCTAATTTTTGGTGAACATTATTCTTCCATATGTAACCTTGAACCCATGAAGGTTGAAGATGCTCTTGATGATCCCGATTGGGTGAACGCTATGCATGAGGAACTACATAAATTCGAGAGAAACCAAGTTTGGACATTGGTTGAGAAGCCCGACAACAACCAAAACATCATCGGTACAAAATGGGTGTTTTGCAATAAGCAAGATGAAGATGGACAAGTTGTACACAACAAGGCCCGTCTTGTCGCCCAAGGATACACTCAAGTCGAAGGTATGGACTACGGTCAGACATATGCACTAGTTGCTAGACTTGAGTCAATACGCATCTTACTTGCTTATGCAAATCATCATGATATCACTTTATACCAAATTGACATTAAAAGTTCCTTTCTCAACGGTGAAATTGAGGAGGAAGTTTATGTTAAGCAACCTCCCGGCTTTGTTAATCCCAAGAAACCTAATCATGTTTACAAACTACACAATGCTCTTTCTGGTCTTAAACAAGCTCCTAGAGCATGGTATAAATGCTTGACCAAGTTCCTTATTGAAAAAGGCTTTGAAATTGGGAAAATTTATTCCACACTTTTTACTAAAAGGGTTAATGGTGAATTATTTGTGTGCCAGACTTATGTTGATGATCTCATATTTGGTTCTAATAACCATCGTTTTAGTGAAAGGTTAGGAAAGCTAATTTAGGAAAAGTTTGAGATGTCTATGATGAGTGATCTCAAGTTCTTTCTTGGTTTGAAAATCAAGCAAACTAAGGAGGGTACCTTTGTTTCTCAAAAAAATAATATACCAAGGACATGTTCAAGAAGTTCAACATTCAAGAATGCAAAGATATGACTACACCCATGCCTACTAGTGGACATTTTGACTTGACAAGAAAGCCGAGCATAAAAATTCTGAATAATAATTTATCTTGAGAGCTCATGATTGGGGCATGAATATAACATTGAGTTAAGCCTCCCCCAAGCTTGAGCGATACTTTCTCCTTCACGAGGCCAAAAATTATAAATATAATTCCGATCACAATGAACTCGATGCATAAGATAAAACTTCTAATGAAATTCCAATTTCAATAGGTTGTAATTCTAAGCTCCAATATCATCACATAGCCTATACCATGTCAATGCCTTTACCTTCAAAGATAAAGGGAAGACTTTCTTCTCGACCTCATCCTCAGGCAAACCTGCAACCTTAAATAATCCACAAACTTCATCCACATAGATTAGATGTATATAAACATGTAGTGTTCCATCTCCTTCATAAGGATTAGCTAGCAGTTTCTCTAACATACCTCAAGGAATTTCATAATAAATATTTTCAGTAGGTTCAGTATGTTGAGGGGCAACTCTTTATTCTTCTGCTCGAGGTGAAGATACCCCAAACAAAACCCTCAAAGGATTGTTTTCCATTGTGACAAGTGACAGTAAACTTTAGCACGTAATATAAATTTTTCCTTACCAAATTCCACTCATAAAGGCGCTCACTCCCCGGCAATGGTGCCAGAAAAGAGTCTTGGTGACCCAAAAGTGTAGGGGATCTATCTAGTACTTTCTATAAGTAAGAGTGTCGAACCCAACAAAGAGCAGAATGAAATGACAAGAAGTTTTCAACAAGGTATTTTCTGCAAGCACTGAAATTATCGGTAAGATATAGTTTTGTGATAAGATAATTTGTAACGGGTAACAAGTAAAAGTGTAACAAAGGTGAAGCAATTAAGGTGGCCCAATCCTTTTTATAGCAAAGGAAAATCCTGTACGGACTCTTATATAAAGAAAGGCGCTCCCGAGGGCACATGGGAATTATTGTCAAGTTAGTTTTCATCATGCTCATATGATTCACGTTCGTTACTTAGATAATTTAATATGTGGGTGGATTGGTGCTTGGGTGATGTCCTTAATTGGACAAGTCTCCCACTTATGATTAACCCCTCTTGCAAGCATCCGCAATTACGAAAGAAGAATTAAGATAAATCTAACCATAGCATGAAACATGTGGATCCAAATCAGCCCCTTACGAAGCAACACATAAACTAGGGTTTAAGCTTCTGTCACTCTAGCGACCCATCATTTAGTTATTACTTCCCAATGCATTGCCCTAGGCCCAATTAATGGTGAAGTGTCATGTAGTCGATGTTCACATAACACCACTAGAGGAAAGACAACATACATCTCATCAAAATATCGAACGCATACCAAATTCACATGATTACTTATAACAAGACTTCTCCCATGTCCTCAGGAACAAACGTAAACAATCACAAAGCATATTCATGTTCATAATCATAGGAGTATTTAATAGTATCAAGGATCCAAACATATGATCTTCCACCAAGTAAACCAACTAGCATAAACTACAAGGAGTAATCAACCCTACTAGCAACCCATAGGTACCAATCTGAGGTTTTGAGATAAAGATTGATTGCAAGAGATGAACTAGGGTTTGAGAGGAGATGGTGCTGGTGAAGATGTGCTTCCATCCTATGATGTTTGCGTAGATTCATTTTATTTTGGATTTGTCCTATAGTGCCCTCCATTCCACGCAAACATGTGGGATTACTGCTGTAGGGTGTTGAAATATGTTCATCATTTTCTTATAGTGGGTTGCGAGAGTGACATAAGCTTAAATCCGAGCAAGGGACTTGTTGCATATGGGATTGAAGGGCGCTTTACACTTAATGCTATGGTTGGGTTTTACCTTAATGATATTTAGTAGTTGCGAATGCTTGTGTCAATGCAACAAACCCTAGGTCCATTGCCTCAGACTATGCACAGGCCCAAGGGCAAGTTTACTATACCAGCATCAGATCAGAACTCGAAGGGATCAACCCTTTGAGGAATCAGAGAGCTGGCCAAGGAGATCAACACAACCAAGACCAGCCAAAGGGGCAAGACATCACCGGAAGAAGAGGCCTTCTTGCCGAGCACAGGGGCCTGGCGGAGTGGGATCGCCCTGGAAGCAAACCTACAATATCACCCCAGCAGGCCTGTTGGGGGAATTGCGGAGGCAAACCACCACCTCACAATGATGCCCGTCTTCAATCAGTGCGGTGTCAAGCTCCTAAGTGGCTTAGTGGCAGTCCCCTGCCACATGGTAGCCACTTCCTACAAAAAGAGCCTACAAATGACACCTGTCCTACGACGTGTCAAGCAAGCAAGAGCGAAGCTGGCGAAGATAGCCCAGCAAGGCCAGCCGGGCGAGCTGTGATGTGACACTCAGCGGCGCATCTAATGCACTCTGTCACCCTGCAGAGTAGGTATGATAGCACTGTTCGCTATCTAATCAACCTAGAAAGACTGATTTGCTACTTTGATGACCCCTTAATCTATAAAAGGAGCCCATGAAAACCATAGAAAGGATTCGGCCATTCGAACGCACACACTCATATGCGCGTGACTGCTCTCGCCCCAAGACAACCTTGCCGGGAAGAGCATCGTGCTCATTTCCACCATTCTACCAAAGCAGGAGTAGGGTTTTACGCCTCGCGGCGGCCCAAACCTGGGTAAACACTGCCCTTGTGATCTTCGCCGTGCTGCGCCACGCTTTCCGCTCTTTGTGCAACGTGCACATCCCCCCGCTGAACCAAAAAGGGACCCTTACCCGTGGTTCTCCTGCGACATCTTTGGCTCGCCAGGTAGAGGGATCACTTGCGCGACCTAGAGAGCTTGAGGAGCGCGTCATCTTCATCACCAACTTCACCATCTTTGGCTCCATCAACTATGGCGCCCAAGAAGAAGTCCGGTGCCGCCGCTCACCCATCCACTTCGAGGGCCTCGCTGCCTGCGACCGCCGATGCTGCGGGGAATGCGGGGACGCATGGGAGCGTGGACACTGTGGGGGACGTGGTCGACGCAGGCGGCGTCGCTATCGCACCCCTCGCAGCCGAAGAAGGAGAGGAAGGCGCCGGGATAGAGCAGTGTCAACAATAGCCCAGCGGTCACGCTCCACGAGGTACGAGCAGAGAAATTATTCCATCCGTACCCCCTTGCTCAGCCAACGAGCGGAGTCATGGAGGTATCGCTTGTTTTGGGGCAAACCGCAACCCTCCGATTGCTCCCGCCATGGGCGTGACCGCAGAGCATGTGCCACGCCCGGAATGAGCTAACCAAACCATTGTGCTCAATAGAGCCATTGGCCCTCAAGCAGCACCGCCTCATCCCCACGCCGTCCAAGCGGCTGGCTCCCAGCGTCAAGGGCACGACGCGGTCGCCATTGGCACCGGTAGGAGCCGGGTGATGCTACAGTCCACATTATCATCACCTATGACAAGCACCGCCTCACATGATATGGTGCAGGCCCAACATCTGCTGAGATTTCCGTCGGCGTCTGATCAGACAGATGAGTGGAGAGCCACCATCCAAAGTCTGATTGGTTTCGCCGAGGCGGGAGGATCACAGCAAGCTGGCCTGTCGCGACCTCCCCAGGCGACGGCAACGGCCCACACTGCTGGCCGTACTGAGATGGCCACCCCCATGGTGTAGTCTCCGCCACGGCGGCCAGCGTGAGAGCCACATCATCAGGAGCCAGACAACGTCTCGAGGGCCTCATAAGACCCTCGAGCACACCAAGGACGACAGCGAGCCCCGGAGGGCAGGCAGGGGGAGCGTGCGCGTGTCACCATCGAGCAATGCTGCGGTCGCCACTACCAGCTCGACGGGCGTGATGGCCCCAACTTCGACGAGCCTGCGCTCGACAGGGGCGGGTACCTACCTTCCGAGGCTGGGTGCCCTGCCTTCACCCGTGAGCTGTGGCAAGTCTGTTGGCTATCCACTTGCACGTTCAAGCTAGAGATTCCAGTGAAGTATGATTGACGACTAAACCTGGCAGAGTTCTTGAGCATCTATACCATTGCTATTCAAGCTGCCGGGGGAAGAGATGAGAAGGTATTCGCCAACTACATCCCTTTGGCACTCAAGCCAAATGTGAGGTCTTGGCTGATGTATCTGCCGGAGAGCTCCATCTCGACCTGGTATGACCTGTGCCATGAGTTCGTGGGTGCCTTCATGGGCGGCCACCAATAACCAGGGCAGCCCAACGATTTGCAGTTGCTCCCGCATAAGTAAGGAGAGACCCTACGGAAGTGCATGCAGATATTCAGTCGAGTCCACATAAATATTCCAGACATCCACCCAGCCGCAGTGATAGCAGCATTCCAGCCCAATATGCGCAATCGGCGGATACGTTCCAAGATGAACGTTCGACTGCCCAAGACTGTGAAGGAGCTTTACACCTTGGTGGACAAGTGTGCTCAGGTGAAAGAGGGGAGGAAACTCCCTAGAGAAGAAAATGGCATCGACATCGACTCAGAGGATTATGACGATGGCTCTAGTCAGAAGAAGAAGAACAAGAAGCACATCGAGAAGCACAAGGATAAGGTAGTGATGACAGTTGATGGGTCGAGCATGCCTAGTACCGGTAAGAAGGCTAAGGCTGAAGCCCCCGGCAAGGAGGTTGCCGCGTGCAATGATTGCCGGGAAGCTGCGACTGCCGAGAAGGCTGGGAAAAGTGATGGCCCTTACTACAAGATCCACCGAATTAAGGGCCACGACCTCCATGAGTGTCATTAGGTTGAGAAGCTTATCAAGAAGTAGAGGGCTGAATATGAGAAGCGAGATAAGGAAAGGTCATAATGGCACTGGCCGAAAGGGCCGGGGCGGTGAAGCAAATCACCTCGGCAATGCTCTCAGTAACGAAGGGAAACCCGCCAGGGGCCGTCAGAAGGAGGATTGCAATGAAGAGAGTGATGGAGGGGATGAAGAGGAAATCACTGAGGAGGAGTTCCAAAAGGCCACTGACGCCCTGTGCATTGACGGGCGTGCATCTCTGCCCTCATCTCACCGCCAACTTAAACAGTGGGTGCGTGAGGTTAATGCCGTGGAGCCAGCAGCGGAGTTTCGGAAGCTGCTCAAGTGGCCCCACACGCCTATCATCTTTGACAAAGAGGACCACCCTGGCCGCACTACCGCGGTAGGGTGCTTGCCGTTGTTGGTCTCACCAGCAATCCGCAACCTCAAGTTCACAAGGATGTTTGTCGATGGCGGGGCCAGGTTGAATCTAATTTCCCCAAAGGTCATCAGCAGACTCTAGATAGCAGAGGAAGAACTTGAGGTTACTGGCACGTTTCCAGGAGTTAATCCCAGCACGAGTCATCCTAAGGGAAAGATCACGTTGCCGGTAACATTCGGGGGAGAATTGAACTACCGGACTGAGAAGGTTGTGTTTGATGTGGCTGATCTCCCCTTGCCTTACAATGGAATCCTTGGACGCCCAACTCTGGCCAAATTCATGGCGGCATCCCACTATGCCTACAACACTATGAAGATGCCAGGACCAATGGGAGTCCTCTCCATTCCATCTGACGAGAAGGACGCAATCATTTGCATGGACAAGATGTACATGGATGCAGTTGCGGCAGATGCTGTGGAGATCACTGGTCCCGCCAAGGAGAACAATAAAAAGAAGAGAGCTGTTGAGAGCCCCGATGAGGAGCGTGAGAAGTGCACCTCTTCGGAGTGTGCTGTGCCTGTTGATGACTTGCTAGAGAGCTTCAACAACAAGAGATCCAGAGTTGCTACACCTGATGTGAAGAAGGTCCCGGCAGGGCTGGATGGCACTAATGGTACCTTCACTATCAGTGCCACCCTTGACGACAAATAGGAAAGCGCGCTCGTTGCCTTCCTGTGGGCGAATGTCATTGTGTTTGCCTGGCAACCATATGACATCCCCGGTGTTCACAGGGAGGAAATCGAGCACCACCTTGCTGTCTGCCCACAGGCCAGGCCCGTCAATCAGAAGGTCCGGGAGCAATCTTTGGAGCAGCAACAGTTCATTGATGAGGAGATCAAGAAGCTTGAGGCAGTTGGTTTGGTCAGAGGAGTTCTACATCCAACATGGTTAGCAAACCCAGTGGTCGTACGCAAGGCTAACAGAAAATGGAGGATGTGCATAGATTTCACTGATATGAACAAGGCCTGCCCAAAGGACCCATTTCCCTTGCCGTGCATCGACCAGATCGTGGACTCCACCTCAGGTCATGATCTGCTCTCACATTGGAAGAAATGGAGTTCTCCGGCAGGTGCATCAGCTAAGACCTCACATTGGACTTGAGGGCCAAAGGGAAGTAATTGGCGAACACCTTCTCGTCTCTTCTCCCGACAGCCCGAATAGCGATGGTGTAGATGCTCACTAACTCTGCTAGGTTCACCCTCCCATCATACCTCTCAGGTATCTCTGGCTTGAACGTGTGAATGGACAACCAACAGACTCGCCACAACTCTCATGTAAAGGCAGGACAGCCAACCTCAAAGGGTAGGCACCCACCAACATCGAGCACAGGCTCGTCAGCGTTGAGGCCGTCGCTCCCGTCAAATGGGTGCGGGTTGTCGCGGCGTCGATCTACAATTGCGCACGCGTCTCCCTGTCGCCTATCCTCCGGGGTCCAACGTCGGCCTGGACGTGCTCGAGGGTCAGAAGAGGCCATCGAGACGTCGTCGGGGTCTTGATTTGGCTGCGCCCGCACCAGCTGCCTAGGTGGGGACTGCATGGTGGGGACGGCCCCCTCCGTTCGGTCAGCCGTGTGGGAGGTTGCTGTCGCTTGGGGAGAATGTGGCCGGCAGGCTCGTCGCGAGCCCCCAGCTTCAGTGAAACCGAGCAGGCTTTGGATGGTGGCATGCCATTCATTTATCTGCTCGTCCCCTAACGGGAATCTTAGTAGGAGTTGAGCTCGCGCCATGGCTTCCATGGCTGTGCTTGGCATGGATGTCGAGGACGTCGACCGCACTGTCTCCTGGCTCCTGATGGTGCCAACGGCGGAGGCGGTGGCGTCGCACCCACGTTGCTGTGGGACGACCACCTGGGTAGCGGGATTACACGATGGTGGTGCTTGAAGATCAACAGCTCCATTTAGCACAACAGTTTGGTTGGCTCATCCGGGAGTAGGTGCACGCGCCGCAGTCGCTCCCTGGGTGGGGACGACTGGAGGGCAGTGGTTTTCCCCGGATCAAGTGTCGTTGCCGCGGCTGTGCTCATCAGCGAGAGAAAAGGGTGCGGATGGATTGACCCCCTCGACCGCACCTTGCTGAGGGTGATCGACGAGAATGATGCTGGTGCTATTCTCCTCCGACGCTTTCAGCCATCGTGTCTGTCATAGGGGGAGTGGCAATGGCGCCACCTGCTCCAACCACGCCCCCAGCGGCGCTCACGTCCTCACTTGTGTCCGCATCCCCCGCAGCATTAGAGGCCCCAGGCGGTGGGGCCTTTGAGGTAGATGGCTGGGCCGAAGGGCCGGATTTCTTCTTCTTGGGCGCCATGGTTGATGGCGTCGTCGAAGGTGAAGATGGCGATGAAGATGACGCGCTGCGTACGCTTTCAGGTTCGCGCAAGCGACCCCCTACCTGGCACGCCGAAGATATAGCGGGATATCCATGGCGACCTATGGGACCGGGCGGCCCCTTGCTGGTTCGGCGGGGGCACGACGCGTTGCACAAAGGGCGGAACAGCGCATGATAGAGAGCATACAAGCAATTTACCCAGGTTCGGCTGCCGTGAGGCATAAGGTCCTGCTCCTACTTTGGTGAATTCATGGTGGAATGAATGTGGTGGTGTGTAGTACACTTGCCCGACAAGATGTGCCTCAGTGCCGCAGCGACTACGCGCATATGGTGTCATGGGTTCATCAACTTTTCCAACCCCTCCTACGGGTGCGATGGGCCTCCTTTTATAGATTAAGGGGTCACCACAGTGGCAAAATGGTCATTATCAACTGATATGATAGTGAACAGTGCTATCACACCTAACTCTGCGGGCTAACAGGGTGCATTAAATGCACTGCTTTGTGTCACATCACTGGTCGCGTGGCAAGGCACGCCGGGCTGTCTTGCCAGCTCCATGTCTGCTTCCTTGACACGTCGCAAGTTGGGTGTCCATTGTGGGTTTCTTCCATAGGAAATGACTGCCATGTGCCGAATGGCTGCTACTTAATCACTTCGCGGCTTGACACCACACTGATTGACAACGTGGGTCGTGCTTGAGTAGTTGGCGGGGTGGTTTACCCCCCGCGATCCCCCGCGGGCTCTGCCGGGGAGTCTCTGATAGTTTGTTTCTGGTAGTATCCTTGCCCCTTGCCGGGCTTGCCTGTCTGGTAAGGGAGGCTCTTCTCTTGTCGATATCTCGTTCTTCTGGCTTGACCTTGGTCTCTCTTGCTGCGCATTTGTTTTTGGAATTTCTTTGTTCTTCAATCTTGTGCTTGAGCTGGTGCTTCAACCTTGGTCTTGTGCCTGTGTACAGTTGGGCAACAGACCCTGGGTTTGTTGCACCGACACGGAGGCTTGGCCCGAGGCTCTCTTCTTCGGCATAAGAAGAAGAACATGGAGCAGCAGAAGAGAGGAGTATGGATGAATGCCTCAGCTCCTACCCCACTCCTCCTTTTATAGGCGAGCTGGGGGTGGAGACTGATTCCACGGTAGGTAACCGCTGCCCTCCTCCGCCAATTCGAGAAGCTGGGCCCCCTGCTTTAACACTCTTCCGCACCATGAGCCTCCGTTACCTTTCCCACTCAATGCATGCAACATACGTGGCTAAGGATAAAGGCGTGGTGGGAAGAGTGAATTGGCAGTTACTTCCCCATGCGTTAAAGTCATTCATGAGCCATTACAGAGAATGGCCCCACCAAGATTGGCGTTACGAGATGTGCAGGAGATGCGGAAATCGGCCGGGGCTCAAGATTATGAAGAAGCAAAGAAGGTATCAAGGGAGGCAAGCTATTCATGCTCCTTAGCCGGTGCACTGGTTAGAGCCTACCCCGACGACACCCCACGGTACGACCGTGCCAAGCTCGGGTGCTCCTGTCGGTGCAACAAACCCTGGGTCCATTGCCCTAGACTATGCACAGGCCCAAGGGCAAGTTTACTACACCAACATCAGATCAAGACTCGAAGGGCCCTTTGAGGAATTAGAGAGCTGGCCAAGGAGATCAACACAACCAAGACTAGCCAAAGGGGCAAGACATGACCAGAAGAAGAGCCCTTCTTGCTGGGCACGCGAGCCTGGCGGGGTGGGATCCCCCCGGAAGCAAGCCTCGAACATCACCCCGGCAGGCCTGTTGGGGGGCTCACGGAGGCAAACCACCACCTCACAACCACGCCCGTCGTCAATCAGTGTAGTGTCAAGCTCCTAAGTGGCTCAGTGGCAGTCCCCTACCACATGGCATCCACTTTCTACAAAAATAACCTATAAATGACACCCGTCCTACAATGTGTCAAGCAAGCACGCGCAAAGCTGGCGAAGACAACCCAACAAGGCCTGCAGGGGGAGCTGTGAAGTCACACTGAGCGGCGCATTTAATGCCCTCTATCAGCCTGCAAAGTTAGAGCATCTGCAGCCGTTGGCGCCCCTAGGAGCCATAAAAACCACCGCCCGGGGGCGAGCCGGCGATATAGTCGGCCCTGGGGGCGGTTTGGCACCCAACCGTCGCCCCCGCGTCGCACCCAGGCGCCGAAGCAGGCCCATTTTTCGGCCCAATAAAGGGTGAAAATGGCCCGATAGCAGCGCGAATCGGCCCATTTTCGGCATGGTTTGGCGAGGATCGCCGTGAATTCTGAACACAAATAATTTATCTATCGCATTATTCATCACAGAAAATCATGTTGTGCAAGATGACACAGAAAGTCATGATCTCCACATTTGATCTTTCGACCATGTCTGAGAAGGGTACCGGACAACAACAAATCGAGACTGCAGCACACCAAATGCCCGCTCGGCATCCTTCTTGCAAGACTCCTGAACCTTGGCAAAGTGGGACTTCTTGCCTCCTGGCACAACGTTTGAGATAGTCTTCACAAATGTCGACCATCTTGGATAGATGCCATCAGCTAGGTAGTACCCCTTGTTGTACTACCGCCCATTGACCTCGAAGTTCACCGGAGGAGAATGACCTTCGACAAGCTTGGCAAAGACAGGGGAGCACTTTCCTAGCATACGAAACAAGGCGTGCCAAATCCAGAGGTCCTGTGTGGCCACTGCCTCTAGTACCACACTGCAACCGCCTTTGGCGCCTTTGTACATCCCCTGCCAAGCAAATGGACAGTTCTTCCATTTTCCAATGCATGAAGCCGATGCTTCCAAGCATCCCAGGGAATCCTCTCGCCGCATTCTGTGCTAGGATCCGAGCAGTGTCTTCCGCATTGGGTGTTCGCAAGTATTGCTTTCCAAACACTGCCACCACTGCCCTGCAGAACTTGTAGAAACACTCAATGGTGGTGGACTCGGCCATGCTCCAATAGTCATCGAGTGAATCATCGGGAGCTACGTATGCAAGCATCCTCGTCGCTATCGTGCATTTCTGGATTGAGGTGAATCCAAGTTTGCCGGTGCAATCCTTCTTGCATTTGAAGTAGCTGTCAAACTCCCGGATGGAATTCATAATCCTGAGGAAAAGCTTTCGGCTCATCCGATAACGACGCCGAAATACTTTGGCTCCGCGCAGTGCAGCATCAGCAAAGTAGTCAGAGTAGAGCATGCAATAGCCTTCTAGACGATGCATGTTCTTTGCTTTCATCAGCCCCGGTGCCGAGCCACCTCGCCGTGCCTTTTCATTGCTCGCGAGCAGGCCGGCGAGGGCGGCGAGGACCATGAGATGTTCCTGTTCCTGAGCGTCAGGATGGGCTTCCACCTCCAACAGCGCGGCGAGCACCTCCTCGTCATCCGAGTCCATTGCCGAGGTAGGCAAACCGCCGATCACCTTGCGAGCGTGCTGGACACAGACTGGCTCGCACACAGCACTGGGCGGCCGCAACGCCGGAAAATCGCCCAGGTGGTGGCGGAGTGCCTGCCGCCGCCGAAACCTCTTCTCTTTCCCGGCGCGGAACGACCTATCTGGCGGTGGTGGGCGGCGGGCGGCGTCGGGATCGACAGTCCGGCGACCGAACGCGCGGGGGGAGGGGGGGAAATAGATGGTTGGTTCGCGTTTTCGCCTGACAGCGTGGGCCAGACGTGCTTTCCACTAGCGCCAGAACCCCCAAGCGACCCCCAGTGCGCGGGGTTCGGCCTGCGACCTTCGGGCCAAAAAATAGGCCGAGCCGGCGGATTTCGAGGTCTTGGGGCGCGACTGGGGCGTTTTTTCGGCGTCGGCACGGAAAAAGTGGCCTCGGGGGGACTGTTGGGGGCGCGGCAGGAGATGCTCTTAGGTATGACATCCCTGTTTTCTATCTAATCAGCCTAGAAAGACTGATTTCCCAGTATGGCGACCCCTTAATCTATAAAAGGAGGCCCATGGCAACCATAGAAAGGATTCGACTATTCGAACCCACACACACTCATACGCACGTAATCGCTCTCGCCCCGAGGCAGCCTTGTCGGGCAAGAGCATCGTGCTCATTTCCACCATTCCACCATCAATTCACCAAAGGAGGAGTAGGATTTTACGCCTCGCGGCGGCTCGAACCTAGGTAAAAATTGGCCGTGTGATCTCCGCCGCGCTGCACCACGCTTTCTGCTCTTTGTGGAACGTGCCCATCCCCCCGTCGAACCGAAAAGCCCCCCTTCCCATAGATGGTTGTGGTTCTCCCGCGACATCTTGCTGAGTATATATGATCCAAGTACGAAAAGTATGTTAGCTCGTGTCTCTCCCTCATAAAAAACTATAATCATGATTAGTGATCTAGATATCAATTGCCTAGGGAGTCCTTCTCACCGTTCTCCAAAGTCTTTAAAACAACAAAGTAACTTTTATTATCTCACAAAGTACTTCTAGTTATATTCTTGCAAAGTAGTTTTGTTCTTGTTCTAGGTAAATTGAACATTAGTGTGCGTAGAGTTGTATCGGTGGTTGATAGAACTTTTAGAGAATATAAATCCTAATATGAGCTCCTTGTTGGGTTCGACACTTTTACTTATTGAAAAAGGCTACAAATGATGCCCTATACTTGTGGGTTATCAGCGTCTTCATTGTGGACCTGGGCTGGTGCATAGGATAGTTTTTTTGGTGTGGTGCACTATACTGGTGTAAGACCATGTATTTTGTAACCTTGAACCTAGTTAAATAAAGCCATGTTGCACGCTGAGTTATTTGAATTGTTTCTCCTTGTGTTTAAATTTTGATATTGTGCATTGCTTGATAAAACTGTTCTACGACTTAGGAAAAATCCCGTGGTCCTTCTACTTCAGTTCTTCAAACCAAATGTTCTCCCATTGACCGTGACATGGGTATAGGTCATAAGAATAATTATTTTACAAAATAGTTTGGCCAATAGCTATTTTTAATATTTAGGTTTCGAAAAAAAACATATGTCGATGTGAAATCCGATAGACCTCAAGGTAGGGGTCCACAGCTGTTGATCTCAGATCGGTGGTAATAAGAACAAGGAGACGATGTTTATCCAGTTCGGGCCCTCGTGATGGAGGTAAAACCCTACGTCCTGCTCATGTTTGTATTGATGGAGATGTATCAAGTACATAGTTGATCTACTGTAAGTTGTGTTCGACCTCTAGGGCTAGGAGAATGTAATTGTGATTCGGATCCCTCGATGGGCTAAACCCCTTGGCTTATATACTCACCAGGTAAGGTATCTAGGGTTACATGGTCGGTATCCTTAGGATCCCATGGTGAGGCGGGTGGAGATGTCTTGGAGTATACGTCAAGACTTCGGTCTTGATATCATCTAGGCGTAAAGCTTCCGGGGTCTTCCTTAATGAGAATGGGGGCCCACTAACCTTGCCAGGGACTACATGCTGACTAGGTTGGTACCCCCTAGTCCAAGACACCATCAGTAGCCCCCGAACTAGTCTTCTATGCCGAGGACGTTGATACGTCTCCAACATATCTACAATTTTTGATTGTTGCATGCTATTATAGTATCAATATTTGATGTTTTATATACATTTACAAGCACTTCCACATTATTTTTTGGGACTAACCTATTAACTTAGTACCCAATGCTAGTAGATGATGTTTTGCTTGTTTTTAGTTTTGCAGAATATCAATAGAAAATGAAGTACAAACCCCACGAAACTTTTTGGAGATTTTTTCTGGACCAGAGAGACACTTGAAGCTTCGGGAGAGGGCCAGATGATGGAAGGTGGGCCCACGAGGCACCCGAGCATGCCCTGGGGGTAGCCACGCCCCGCTGGCTTGTGGGGCCCATGTGGCTCCATTTGAGCTAACTCCGCCTCTATAAGTTCTCTAAAATCATGAAACCAACAAAGGGCCAAAGGAAATACGCTTTCCATCGCCGCAAGTTCCTTTTCCCGAGAGATCCTATCTGGAGGCTTTTCCGGCACTCCGCTAGAGTGGGAATCAATCACGGAGGGGCTCTACATCAACATTGCTGCCCTTTCGATGATGTGTGAGTAGTTTGCCACAGACCCATGGGTCCATACTTAGTAGCTAGATGGCTTCTTCTCTCTCTTTTATCTTCTATACAATGTTCTCCTTGATGTTTTGCGAGATCTATTCGATGTAATGACTTTTTGCGATGTGTTTGTTAGGATCCAATGAATTGTGAGTTTATGATCAGATTACCCATGAATATTATTTGATTTTTCTCGGAACTCTTTTATGCACGATTACTATAGCTTTGTATTTCTCACGGATCTATTGATTTGGTTTGGACAACTAGATTGATTTTTCTTGCAATGGGAGAGATGCTTTGTGATGGGTTCGATCTTGCGGTGCTCAATCCCAGTGACAGAAAGGAACATGACACGTATTGTATCATTGCCATTAAGGATAAAAAGATGGGTTTATTCATGCATGAGTTTACTTTGTCTACATCACTTCATCTTGCTTAAGGCGTTACTTTGTTCTTTATGAACTTAATACTCTAGATGCATGCTGGATAGTGGTCGATGGGTGGAGTAATAGTAGTAGATGTAGGCTGGATTCGGTGTACTTATATTTAATGTGATGCCTATATATGATCATTGCCTTGGATATCTTCATGATTATTTGCTTTTTTGTTAATTTCCCAACAATATTTTGTTTACCCACCGTATGCTATTTTCTATAGAGAAGCCTCTAGTAAAAACTATGCTCCCTGGGGTCTACTATCATATATCAAAAACTAAAAATACCTTCCTGCACTTTTTTTCTTTATTTTATTTTTTATTTTTTGCATCTATCTATGTATAAAAAACTACACTATTTAATCTTGTACGTAACCACCGAGGGATTGACAACCCCTTGTTCGCGTTGGGGTGCAAGGATTTGTTGTTTGTCTGCAGGTACTGCTAACGAGGCGTTGTGTGGTTCTCCTACTGGATTAATAACCTTGGTTCTTAACTGAGGGAAACACTTATCTCCACTCCACTGCATCAACCTCTCTTCTTCGGGGGAATCCCAATGCGGTTCACAAGTAGCAGACAACCTCCTTGAATTAAATAACGTTGGATCCGAAATCCTTGGTTTCACAGACGAGCTCCCTTTAATTATTAATGCAGGATTCCTTATCCCAATGGAGCAACTTACCTCAGCCATAGCACAACAAACTCACCCAACGCCTGAAGTCAAGAGATTACTTAGCCTCGAAGGACGGCCTCATAGGTGTGAACAATGCTTACTATCTTGATAACATTATCGAAGAGGCGCTTACCCACGACTGGTCAAGCAATTACTGCTCACCCCCATCATGGCCCGAGGCAATCTTTTTACCAGCACTTACCATGGAAGTAGAGATCATGCTCGTCTTATTAGGGATATCATTAAGATTTTGTTTCTCCCCGTACACATAATGGCAATTTTTATGTGGTGATTTCATCGGTGCGACATGAGGGACTTTTGGCCTTTCAACAGCCTTATAAGAGCAAAGAGAACTGCAACAGAAAGAACCACACTCTCCTTTTCCCCGCTAGTAGCTTCCCGAGCCGTAGCACTCAGATCCAGTTTTTCCCTCCTCCCTCCACAGCGCGTACTACTTTCCATTCCCAACAATAGCCGACACCATCAAAGGGTACTCTGGTAGCTCCACCATGACGAAGGGCACCATCCTGGAGTTGCACAGTGTGTGGTACATCCATGCCAACGCCGGCATCCGAGCCCCGGATCCTCACCAGCAGGTGCATGCTCCCAAACCCGAGGAGAGGGTGGTATTCATTCCCCACCTTGTGAGAGGTCTGGGGTTCCCGCTGCACCCCTTCATGCATAGGGTGATTTTCTAATATGGGTTGGACTTCTACCACATGGCCCCAAACTCCACCCTCCACCTCGCCTCCTTCATCACGGTATGCGAGACCTTCCTCCGCATTGAGCCGCACTTTGTCCTATGGATGAAGATTTTTGGCGTCAAGCTGAAGTCCAGAAGCTCCAGTCTAGCGGAGTGCGGAGGGGACATGATCAGCAAGTACAAGAAGGCCGACTGGTTCTAGGGCACATTTATCGAGATGGTTAAGGAATGACAACACGAGTGTTTTTACATCACCGAGCTACTCGTTGCTCGCCACTCGCCAGGCCGAAGTTCTGGCCTTTACGGCCGAGCCCCCGAAGAAGTTTAAGTCCTAGAAGAAGAAGGGCAACGTTTGGTGGAACCCGAGGGAGTTGGAGGTACTGATCAAGAAAATCAGATTGTGGTATACCGGGAAGAGCCTCCAGCTGACCGACATAGTGAACGTCATGTTCCACCACCAAATCCTCCGATACTACAACTCCGGACCACCCTGATGTGGGCGCACAAGTAAAAGAAGATGGGGCCTACCCTCAACTTCTTCTGCTCTACCGTGGCCAGCATGTGGGCTCGATTGTTCAAGCCATCCAAGCATGGATTCCCTTTGGAAGGGCGCGACCTCGGTTTCAAAACCAATTACGACGCCCCCGTGGTAACTTTTACACACACATGTTTATACTTAGTGTTTCTTTGAGCTCTATAGATCTCGACTAATTGATCAGTTCTATATTTGCAGACGTGGATATCGAAGGCACAACAGATGCGACGCCCACCTAAAAGTGCAACTAATCATCGGGTGGTCTTGGTAATTCATAACAACATATAGGTCATTGAACTCATATCCATTCAAGATTGATATTTCAGGAAGTTCAATGAATGGCATGTCACGGACAAGAAATGTGGACCCCTCAAAATACTAAGGACACATAATGGCAAAAGCTCAAGACTCTTTATTTCATTCTAAGTGATCCAAGATCACATTGAGTCCGTAGGAAAGCCAATACTATTAAAAGGGGATGAGGTGTTGCTTTATAGCTTGCTTACTCAAATGCTTAGTGATATTGCTCCGAATACCCTCAACCACTTTCTCCATCCAAATATGTAAAAACCCTAACTAAACTCAGCCTCACCAAGTCATCCTATTCGGAGCCACCGAGTTCATGTGACATAGCCACTGGTAGAAACCCTAGCAATTAGGTTTCATCGATACAGATCTTAGTCTCACTGAGATGGCCTTGCAATCTCTTTGTTTCCCTTTGTAGCATTATGGTCACACCGAAATGAGCAATTGGTCTCACCGAGTTTGCTTGACTGACTCTCTATTTTCTCTTTGCTAAATTCAGTCTCACCGAGTTTGAGCGATCGACGCCACCGAGATGACGTTTTTCCCTAAGCCCTAGCACATCGGTCCCACCGAGTTGTTCCAGTCGGTCCCACCAAGATTCCTAATGTTCACATTTTCAACTAAACGATCTCACCGAGTTCATCTATTCGGTCTAACCGAGTTGAGTCAAATGTCTGTAATGGTTGGATTTTGTGTGGAGGTTATATATACCCCTCCACCCCTTCTCCATATGTGAGAGAGCCATCAGAACGTGCCGACACATCCAGATTGGTTAGGTGTCGCTTGGGAGCCTCCGTCAAGAGATGTGGAGTTGAACCAAGAGGTTTGTAAGGGCAAGGAGATCGCTTACTTTGTGAAGATCTACCCAAGTGAGGTAAGTCCTTTGTGGATGATGGCATGGTGGGATAGACAAGGTTGCTTCTTTATGGACCCTTCGTGGGTGGAGCCCTCCGTGGACTCACGTAGTTGTTACTCTTCGTGGGTTGAAGTCTCCAACAACGTGGATGTACGATAGCACCACGTATCGGAACCACGCCATAAATCTCCGTGTCTTCATTGCGTTTGCACTCTCCAAACCCTTCCATTTACCTTCATATGCAATGTTTTACTTTCCACTGCTACACTCTTAGAATTGCATGTGTAGGTTGATTGCTTGGCTTGTGCTAGTTGCTAAAATCTGCCCACAACTAAAATTGGGAAATGGTTAGATTTTTATTTGGTCAAGTAGTCTAATCACCCCCTCTAGACATACTTCCGATCCTACAAGTGGTATCAAAGCTTTGGTCTCAATTTGCCTTGATTTCCATAGCTTTGGTGATGATATCCTTGTTTTCACTACCTAGGAGAGTATGGCATCTAGTGAGGGAAATTACCACCGTAGAGGTCCTTACTTTGATGTTACTAATTTTGCTAGTTGGAAGCATAAGATGAAAATGCATATTCTTGGTCATACCCCGCTGTTTGGGCCATTATGCGTATTGGCTTGAAAGGTGATTTCTTCGAGGATGGAAAAGAACCCGATCGCGAAGTGACATCGGAAGAAATGAAGATGTTGCATACAATGCTCAAGCTTGCAATATTCTATTCAATGGATTGTGCCCCTAAGAATTCAACAAAATCAGTCACCTTGAGAATGCAAAGGAAAATTGGGATACTTTGGTTGATATGCACGAAGGTACCGAGTCCGTCAAGGAATCCAAATTGGATGTGCTTCAAAGTAAACTCGACAAGTTCAAGATGAAGGATGGTGAAGGAGTCACTGAGATGTACTCTAGGCTTGCTCTCATCACAAATGAGATTGCCGGCATAGGAAGCGAAGAGATGACTAACAAATTCATCATCAAAATATCCTAAGATCCTTGGATGGAAAATATGACACCGTGTGCACCTTGATCCAAATGATGCCCAACTACAAAGATCTCAAGCCCACAGAAGTCACTGGTAGAATTGTTGCTCATGAGTTGTTCACTCAAGGATAAAGAAGAGCTCCATAACAAGTCAAGTGGTGCTTACAAAGCTTGAAGTGATGCTCCTACAACATCAAGTGAGAAGCAAGTCTCTAATGAGGAATTGAGCTTAATGGTGAAGAACTTCAACAAGCTCTACAAGAATAGAAGCAAAGAGAGAAGCTCCAAGTCAAGATCCTACAATGAAAAAAGATCTTCTAGTCGTGATTGCAATTGCTACAATTGTGAAAGATCCAGACACTACTCAAATGAGTGTTTGACTCCCTACAAGAAAATAGAAGATTCACCAAAAAGGAGGAGTAGAAGAGATGAATCACCTCAAAGAGAAAGGAGTAGAGATGATAGTTATGAAGGAAGATCCTCTTGTAGAATCAAGGGTTCGGAAAGGAAGAACAATTCATCAAAGAGCTACACAAGAAGAAGACATCAAGCTCACGTTGGTGAATGGGTATTCGGTTCCGACTCTGACAACTACTCTGAGAGAAGCTATCACTCCGACTCCGAACATACTCAACATGAAGGTGTTGTCGGTCTTGCAATTCTGTCATCCAACTCCTACGACATATTTGACTCACCAAATGAAGGAATTGGAACATGCTTCATGGCTAAAGGCCCTAAGGTATCACACCCCGAGTATGTTGATTTCAACAGTGATGAAGTTGATTTGCTAGGAGATGATGATTTAGTTGTTGACAACACTAGTGATGAAAACTATGGTGAACTTGATAATAACCATGCTAATCAAGATGAAATGAATGACAATGATAAGAAGGAGATTGAGTGTCTAACTAAAGAACTAAAAACTCTTAAGTGCTCATGAAACAACTCTAGAGGATCATAGAGAGCTCCTAAGGACTCATGAGAAGCTATGCTTTGATAAGCTAAATTTAGAGCAAAAGCATGAGCTCCTAAAAGCTATGAGTAATGATCTTCGAAAAAAGAGTTCTTCTTATCTTGCCAAATGTCTCCTCTTATGTACTTATATGCCACAAGTAAAATCTTGTAACAAGAACAAGAAAGATTCTTCCTCTAGTAGTAACAATAACCATGTTAAATCAAATATTGTTGCTTCTAGTAGTTCTCTTGATTCCACTATGATTCTCTTAGCCAAGTTACACTTGAGCACGAAAATAGCTTATTGAAGGGAATTATAGAGAAAGGTTTTTACAAGAGCCTTGCCGGAAGTAAGCAATGTGAGGAAATTGTACGCAAGCAAGGAAGGCACCGAAAGAATCAAGGTGTTGGTTTCGAATGAAAGTTCAATGCCAATGGAGTTGAGTGGGAAGAAGATCAATACCCCAAGACGACGTTTGTTCCTCAACAAGAGAAGTATGGCCCCACTTCTTTCAAAGGAACACAAGCTCAAGATGATCTTCCACCACGAGACCACAAGCTAAAAGGCAAGGACAAGGTTCAAGAAGAGATTGATTCATTTTAAGAAGCTCCTAAGGCCATGGATAAGTGGGTTCCTAAGACAAATCAAGTTCTACTTCATCAAGTACGACTACAACTCCAAGGATTACCACCAAGTTGATGCGGATTCCGAAGAAGAAGAACTAGAGTGTTCTTAAGGGTGACTCCGCGAACATACTTCACTCACATTCATTTTGGCAAGGACATGTGCAATCAACCTTCATATCTTGCACTAGTTCATGGAGTCACAAACCCTCTTATTGGTAAGATAAGGGACAAGGTAGCCTAATGCTTTCCATGGACATCATCCACTACAAAAAAGCACTTCCGTGATGATACATCTTTGTCATAGTAGGTCATGTTTTCTGTCATGCATGTACATCCATGACAATTTTATGACATAATCAAGATAGTCATACATGTGCTGTCGGAGAAGTGTTCCATGACAAAACCAACAATATCATCATGGAAGTGTCCACTTCCATGACGATAAATGGCGCCTCATGGAAGTGTTTTTGTCAAGGGTAACCGACACGTGGATCCTGTAGCTCCCAAGATGCGATTATATCCCAATCACGTGATGCATGCATGATTGGGGCGCAACCGCATTTCGAGCGCATAGCAAGGTGGATATCTCTACAACATACCATGTACTGAATAGATGAGAATACCAGGTAAAGGCTTACAATCGCCGCAAGCCACAACATTAATACAACAATACATCAATACATGGAAATCATAATACAGAAGAGCTGGATCCGACTACGGATGAAATCAAACAAAAAAGAAGAACGATATCCACCCTACTAATACCAGGCTCCCGACCCAGAACCTATCCCTTGGTCGAAGAAGAAGAAGTTGAAGAAGAACTCCAGAACAAGCAAGCATCGCACTCACGTCAGACCATCGCATTACCTGTACCTGCAATTGTTGTTTTAGTAATCTAGGAGCCACAAGGACTCAGCAATCCCATTACCATGGGTACCAAGACTAACAAAGCTTAATTCGTATGGAATGGTTAAGTGGTGAGGTTGTAGCAAGCACTAAGCATTTGTATGGTGGTTAACTTATGAGTACATGAGAATGGAGAGTGACTACACATAATCGTCGCAAACTAGTAATGATCAATAAGTGATCCTGAACTACTTACGAGTCAAACATAACCCCACCATGTTCTCTTCCCAAACTCCCTCGAAAAGAGACGATCACGGTTACGCACGTGATTGGTGTATTTTATTTCGGATCTGGTGTCAAGTTCTCCACAACCAGATATTATAAATTTCAATCTTCCACATAATCGCAGACACGGCTCTCAAAAAGATTAAACCCTGCAGGGGTGTCCCAACTTAGTCCATAACAAACTCTCAAGATCCACAGAGGTAAATATCCATCTCGGAACAACCCAATCAAGCTCGGAATCCCGGTGCACAAGATATTTTGACAATGGTAAAACAAATCCAGCAAGACCTCCCGACGTGCCAACACCCCGATAGGAGCCACACGTATCTCCTCTCAGGTGACGATTGGATGAGCAATCCATACAACTTAAACCAATCCTCGAGTTTCCTCATGGCGGCGCTGCAAGGAGCACTGGCCCAGGTTGTTGATTAAGAATCCTCGGGGTAATTACTCCCTATGCAAATTTTAGTTGTTATTAG
This sequence comes from Secale cereale, assembly GCA_902687465.1. NCBI lineage: Eukaryota > Viridiplantae > Streptophyta > Magnoliopsida > Poales > Poaceae > Secale > Secale cereale. The sequence goes on from LR738712.1 coordinate 217,499,584, forward strand.
GCAAATAGTAAAACCAAATTTGGGCCTTGCTGGAAGAGTTTTATTCAAAGCGAACTATCGAGGGGGCCCATAAACCCTGACCGGTTAAGAACTCAAATCAAGGAACATAACACCGGTATAACGGAAACTAAGGCGGCATGAGTGGAACAAAACACCCAGCAAAAGGCCGAGCCTTCTACCCTTTACCAAGTATATAGATGTGTTAAATTAAATAAGAGATATTGTGACATCCATGATATCCATGTCCCAACATGGAACAACGGTTGGTAACATAGCCAAACAACGGTTTGTTGGGATGTTGGAAAATGTTAGAGGCTGTATCATGGCAAGTTGCGAGGCTTGACAAACAAGTTGTAGGTAGCGAGACATAGCGATAGAATTGAGACAACTAGCAAATCAAAGATAGTAGTGATATCAAGGAATGGTCACCTTGCGTGAAACGTCCTCAGTGGGATAAAAAACTTGCTCCTCGTAAACGTTCTCAACGGGTGTCTCGACCTCAGACTCGAACTAGTCTCTCGGTGCTACCCATAGAAGAACAAGCATCCACATAAACACACATGCCATGGAAAAGAACACATGCTACATGAACTTTGAACATGAATGCATATGAAGAATGCAACGAACGGAGCTAAGGGACTACCAGTACGAAGGTTATGATGCCGAGAAGGAAAAAGGGGAAGACATGATGGATATGGGCAAGATCTTGGCAAACCAAGAATGCCACTAGTAGATTGGAAGATTCTATTTGAAACAATATAAAGATCATCGGAAACAGATGCACGGTTTTAAACGGTGATCAAAACAATATGCAATGCAAAACTATGTAGAACAACAACATGCCAACTTGGATGCAACATTTAAATATGATGCATAACTCAAACAAGGAAACAAATGACATGGCATAGAAGTACATAACATCCACTACAAAACATGCTTACTGAACTATTTCTAAAACTCCCTAGATCATTATCAAAACAACATGGCAAACTAACAAGTGATAATAGATTAACAGACTTAGTGAAAACACAGAACATGGCAGAAAACCAATTTAAGATGCAATGTTTAGGGCTAGAAAACTACATGCAACCTGAACTTTTCATGGCAAACATGAGAATGGTAGGCTTGTACTAATTGCACTTAACAAAACTTTCTCACTAAACATGATGTGTATGTGATAGCCTAGCTTATTAGGGATGGTAGACTACTCATATAAATAAGGAATTCCTTCTTTTTAGGGAGCCCATTCGAAAAGAACTCCAAAGCTAAGCGTGTTCGGCTTGGAGTAATTTCAAGATGGGTGACCGATTGGGAAGTTGCTCCTGGGTGCGCATGAGTGTGCACAAAGTGTACACAAAAGACTAGTATTGATCTGTGGGGCCAGTCTAGATCCCGCCAGGAGTAACGACCATCGGTGGGTGTGTCCAGGGCGTTACAAGTTGGTATCTGAGCCGACCATCGAGGTTACACGGATGTTTGCGGACATGTTCCCAGTCATGTCATGCATGACGTTTGTGACCCGTCGTGGCACAAGCATGGCACATGTGCCGGACTGGAAGCACATACGTATTTGCCAAGAGGGAACGGTCCTATGGCCCGACGAGGACATTGGTTCCTCTAAGTGGGGGTGTGCAACTCCCGGACACACCTGTTCGTGGTCGTGACTCCTGGCGGGATCTAGATTGGCCCCACAGATCAATACTAGTCTTTTCTGTGCACTTGACCTCACTCATGCGCAGCCGGGAGAAACTTCCCGATCGGTCACCCATCCTGAAATTACTCCAAGCTGAGCATGCTTAACTTTGGAGTTCTTTCTGAATGGGCTCCCGAACAAGAAGGAATTCCTTATTGATATGATTAGTCTACCATCCCTAATTAGCCAGGCTATCACGTACACCCTGTCACGCCCATCACGCGATTAAATCCGTCACGTGTCGAGGCACGACTTAGGGGCATAAGCGCATGCATGAATGGTCGCAAGAGCGGTTAATCTTTACACAACCCATGTACTCACAAGATAGAATAAGAGAGTTGGCTTACACTCTCCACAAATCCACTCAACAACGTCATTGTACATAAAATCTTTCAAGGGGAACACGTGGTTCGACTACGGACGAAATCAAACAAATAAAAGACGACCACCCAAGCTAGACCCCGATCGACCCTACTAGGCACCACTACTGATCGTCCGGATAAGTGACATACATCCAGCCACATTCTTCATCGAACTCCCACCGAAGTTCCTGTCCATCACCTGTATCGAACTCGGAGGTACCTACAGCTATTGTTGTAGTAAACTATGATCCACGAGGACTCATCAATCACATTCTAGGGCATCAAGACTAACAATACTTGTGGGTAAGGAGTGGATATTTGGTGGGCTTGCAGCAAGCACTAACATTTATAATGTAGCGACCCGACCCAAATGGATCAAGTCTCTATGCTTTAGTGTCATTCCTGGATCGGTAATGCTGACACACACAGTACTCAAAGGATTTATTACAGAGTAGCAATCACAAACTTATTACATCGAATGTCTGAAAATAGAAATTATTGCAAAAGATATGGCTTAAGTCCATCTAACTACGATAACAGCGGAAAGCTTGGAAGATAAGTGAGTCCATCAACTCCAAAGGCATAGTTGAGTGCATGATAAACGACCTAGCGCACCTTACTCTTCTTATGAAAAGTCTGCAACATGATATGTTGCAGCCCGAAACGGGTCAGCACATGGAATATGCTGGCGAGATAACACAGCAGAGCAAGAAACAGATAAAAGCTAATACTACATGCATATATGGCTAGTGGAGGCTCTAAGGTTATAATGTTTTGCATAAAGCAAATTTTTCCCTACAACAAAGAAATACATTTTATTTTAACTATCTTGGTAGTTGAAACATCATTGAGAAGGTTCCTCCAACTCAATCCCAATTAAAGTAATCATTACCAGCCCATCAAATTAATTTAGAGTGATGAGATCAAATCAATAATTCAAGTACCAGATACTCAAGATGTCCATAACTGGGGACACGGCTAATCATGAATAGTGTGTACACTCTGCAGGGGTTTGTGCCCTTTTCCCCACAAGACTCGATCGCCTCCATTTAATTTCTCGCACATCATGGTGTTTGAGAATCGGATGACCGAGACACAGTCTTTCAGAAGCATTTACACTTTCCCCTGGGAAGACCCGTACACCTACTTTCCCCTACATCTGCTAGTCCACAACTGATAGAGCTCAGACAACAAACTCAACTATGCCAGAGCCCATAATGGCATTGTGGCTGCACAAGGAAGTTTCTAGCATGAATAATCTTATGATCCCTTTGAGCCTGGGTGGCATTCTATAGGATAATCGCACGGGTCCTCCGGTATTTCCTAGGACTACACTGGATTCTCCAGGTGCCCTGCAACTAATCCACCCAGATGTGTATTAAACTTGCCACCTTAAGTTAAACCATTAATTAGCAATCTCACATCTGTCATGGATACTCTCAAACCCAAACCACGTCTACGAGCATAGCATGGCAATATAAGCATAACGTAGAAGTAACTCCCAAGGGTTTGGTAATAAAATAGGTAATAGGTTCTACCTCATCATCTACTTCCCAGATCCACATGTTAAGAGATCCTACTCATGCAATGTGTGAGGGTTGAAACTAATGCATAAAAACTGGGTAATAAAGGGGTATGATCAATGTGTTACTTGTCTTGCAGACGATTCACAATACCTAGTGACTCGTAGTAGCACGCTTCGCACTCCGAGAATTCTATCGCAAACAAACAATAGCATACATAAGAAATCAAGCGAAGACGCACGGGTAAAATCTCAGATAAGAAGATCTAACCGGAACAAGATCCGTTTACTAAACTAGACTAAAGTCAAATTTTAAAGTAGCAAAATCTTGTTCAAGTTGGTTAAACAGAAAGAGGGCTTCGCGACAAAGATCTAGGCGCTTGTTTCACCTGATTCGGATAAACGAGGGAAAAGATAAACTAAAACGAAGATTAGGGCAGAAATCACGATCGAAAATAATCGCAGAAAAACCCTGAAAAAGAAAACGAGGCGAACAGGCTAACAAACTAACGTTCGCTGTATGCGGTTAACAGACGAAAAACGTTCGTTAAAACGAACAAATGGACGAACGTTCGCTAAATAGCTAAACCGAGAAAACAAACCGATCTAAAAAAACGAACTAGGTTTTTTTAGAAAACCGGGGGTTTTACCTAAAACCGATGAAACCGGTGGCTCGGATCCGGCGAACGGCGGTGGCTCTGGAGAGGCGGGGCAGCAGCGCCGGCTTTGGCGAGGTGGGGCAGCAGCGGTGGCGCGGCACGGCAGCGGTGGCGGGGCAGCGTGGCGAGGCGGGTGGCGAGCGACGCAGCGTGGCGGCGCGGAAAGGCGGGTAGCGAGGCTAGCGTGGGCAGGCGGCGGCGACGACTCGGGGCTCCTGGGGGGGGCCCCGGGGTGGGCTTTTAAAGGGGAGGGGGGCGCTGACTTGGGGAGGGGGTCGGCGGCGGCGGGCACGGCTCAGACTCCTTCGAGTCCAGCGGTGATACGGGAAGGGAAGGCGGCGCGGCCGCTAGGCCAGCTGGGCCTCGGCCCAGTTCGGTCCGGCGGGAAGTTTTTTTAAACTAATTTCGCTGGAAAAATCCTAGAAAAATTAATAAAAATCTAAAAATGCCAAAACAAATTTTCACCGTCTAAATAAAATATATAGAACACGATGAACATTTTCTTGGCCCTAAAATGCAATTTTAAAATATGCACATTTTTCTAATTCAAATAAAATTTGCAGAAAAACCAAATAAAACTATTTATTTGATTTTAATATTTTTCTTCCAATATTCCATTTAGTTTGGAGAAGTCATATTATCTCCTCTCATATATTTTTAATATGAAATATTTTCGGAGAGAAAAATAATTAAACCAAATGATCCTCGTTCCAATATTTTAGAAATTCAAATATGAAAACGGTGAAATCCCCAACTCTCTCCGTGGGTCCTTGAGTTTCATAGAATTTCGAGGATCGCAAAACAAAAAGAAATGAAAATATGATATGCATATGATGACCTATGTATAACATTCCAAATTGAAAATTTGGGATGTTACAAACCTACCCCCCTTAAGATGAATCTTGCACTCGAGATTCGGGTTGACGAGAAAATAGGTGTGGGTGGTCTTTGCGTAGATCATCCTCTCGTTCCCAGGTGGCTTCATCCTCGGTATGGTGGCTCCACTGTACTTTGTAGAACTTGATAACCTTGCTTCCTGTGACTCGGCTGGCAAACTCGAGAATCTTGACTGGTTTCTCCTCATATGTTAGATCACTATCCAACTAAATTGCTTCCAGGGCCACTGTATCTCTCAGAGGAATATCGGCCATCTCAGCGTGGCACTTCTTCAGCTGGGAAACGTGAAACACATCATGTACTCCTGACAGTCATTCAGGTAATTCTAATTTGTAGGCAACCTCTCCCATGCGTTCCAAAACACGATACGGTCCTATGAATCTCGCAGCTAACTTTCCCTTAACTCCAAAACACAGTACGATTTCCTTGGCACAATTTGCGAAACTCACGTTTCTTCATGCTCATAGCCCCAGTTGAGACATGGGCGGTGCAAAAAGCTTGCTGAAACTGATCCTAGGTGACATTGGCTATAGGGAAAGTGGATGTGTAATTCTCCCACCATGAGGCTGCTGGTCCATCCAATTGATGTGCAACAAAACGCACCTTCTCAACATCTGTGCAACCTGCGGTGGTCAATTCCCTTTCAATCTTGCGTAGCCAGTCATAAGCAACTATTGGCTCGATGCTACTAGAAAACACCGGCGGGTGCAACCTCAGAAAACGGGCTAGGTTGTCAACTAGTGGTGGTGGTGGAGGGTTGTTGTTGTTATTGTTGTTGTTGCCATTGTTGTTCTGATTCTGAACAAGAAGTTGCATCAAAGTGTTCTGCTGCTGGATCAACTGGGTGAGCTCAGGGGGAAACTCAAATCCGGGCTCACGTCTCGGAGGCATTTGATGGGTTTTAGAGGGGAGAGATTAGAATAGAATGAGGTCTAGGGGGGAAAATCACTACCCATATGCACATGAGACAAACACAATCATATCACACCAAATCAATTCAAGCAAGGGCATAAAATTGGTCTAGAACTATCGTTACAAAAGTGCTCGGACTTCCACTATATGGGGGAAAACTACTATTCATAGGGTGGTCGTCTAGAAATTTTGATCGGTGGAAGACTCCATGATATCCGCTTCAGCTTCGTCTTCATAGTCATCATCATTACCATCAGGGTCGGAGTCGGTGTAGTCGATGATGATGTAGTCTTCAGAACGAATCTCCGTGGGTTCGTCGTCTTCTCCTCCTGGCGCGGGGTCTTCCATAAATACTCCTAGCTTCCTTGTCAGGTCGTCATTCTTCTCCACAAGTATTGCGATTTCCTCCTCATATCCGTCACGTGAAAACTTGAGTTCCTCTTCTAGCTCCGTGTTCCTGGTTAACGCAATCTCTCATGCCTGCCCACATCTGGTTCTCCTGTCGATGAATGTACTGGTTTAACTCCTGGATGAAAGCTGCAATGGACTTGTCCCTCCTTGTACTGATCATCTCCCATTGTTCATCTCGGTGCCCACATATCTGGTAGATAGTGTCCTTTAGCTCTTGTTTGTCGACTTCTCCAGTTCATCCTATAACAATGTGGGCTGCCATACTCTTGCCTAGAATCCAGGTTGGTGCATCAAAGGAAAACACAGTGGGCTCAGTGACTGGCATGAACGTCCTCCTGGGAACTTGAACTCGAATAATCCATCGCTCCACTTCTGGTAAAGTGGCGGTGTAGGTCCCGATGAATCTTGGTATTCCGATGTTTAGGTACCTAGTGACTTCCTTCAAGTGTCTTCCAAAAGGTCTGTCTTCATCCGGTTGGGTAAACTTGTTCCTTGAGTCTGCCATCCTAAAGATTAGAGATGGACATGAGTCAGAAATGAGTAGAGAAGAGTGACCTATGGCTCATCTTAGTGGTCGTGTACTACATTCAGCGTGTGCTCTAATACCATCTTGTAGCGACCCGACCCGAATGGATCAAGTCTCTGTGCTTCAGTGTCATTCCTGGATCGGTAATGCTAACACACACAATACTTGAAGGATTTATAACAGAGTAGCAATCACACATTTATTACATTGAATGTCTCAAAAGAGAAATTGTTACAAAAGATATGGCTTAAGGCCATCTCACTACGATAACAACGGAAGGCTTGGAAGATAAGTGAGTCCATCAACTCCAACGGCATAGCCGAGTGCATGAAAAACAACCTAGCGCACCTTACTCTTCTTCTGAAAAGTCTGCAACATGATATGTTGTAGCCCGAAACGAGTCAGCACATGGAACATGCTGGCAAGATAACACAGTAGAGCAAGGAACAGATAAATGCTATCACTACATACATATATGGCTGGTGGAGGCTCTAAGGTTATAATGTTTTGCATAAAGCCAATTTTTCCCTACAACAAAGAAATAAATTTTATTTTGACTACCTTGGTAGTTGAAACATCATTGAGAAGGTTCCTCCAACTCAATCCCAATTAAAGTGATCATTACCAGCCCATCAAATTAATTTAGAGTGATGAGATCAAATCAATAATTCAAGTACAAGATACTCAAGATGTCCATAACCGGGGACACGGCTAATCATGATTAGTTTGTACACTCTGCAAAGGTTTGTGCACTTTTCCCCACAAGACTGGATCGCCTCTGTTTAATTTCTCGCACTTCATGGTGTTTGAGAATCGGATGACCGAGACACAGTCTTTCAGAAGCATTTAATCTTTACCCTGGGTAGACCCGTACACCTACTTTCCGCTACATCTGCTAGTCCACCATTGAAAGAGCTCACACAACATACTCAACTATGCCAGAGCCATAATGGAATTGTGGCTGCACACGGAAGTTTCTGGCATGAATAATCTTATGATCCCTTTGAGCCTGGGTGGCATTCCATAGGATAATCGCATGGGTCCTCCGGGATTTCCTAGGACAACACTGGATTCTCCAGGTGCCCTGCAACCAATCCATCCAGATTTGTATTAAAGTTGCCACCTTAAGTTGAACCATTAATTTGCAATCTCACATCTGTCATGGATACTCTCAAACCCAAACCACGTCTACGAGCATAGCATGGCAATATAAGCATAACGTAGAAGTAACTCCCAAGGGTTTGGTAATAAAACAGGTAATAGGTTCTACCTCATCATCTACTTCCCAAACCCACATGTTAAGAGATCCTACTCATGCAATGTGTGAGGGTTGAAACTAATGCATAAAAACTGGGTAATAAAGGGGTATGATCAATGTGTTACTTGCCTTGTTGACGATTCGCAAAACCTAGTGACTCGTAGTAGCATGCTTCGCACTCTAGGAATTCTATCGCAAACGAACAATAGCATACATAAGAAATCAAGCGAAGATGCACGGGTATAATCTCAAATAAGAAGATCTAACCAGAAAGTGCAACTGAATAACTCTGGTTTGCAAAAAGAATCAAATCAAATGGAGCAACGAAACTCAAACCACGAGAGAAACAAGATCCGTTTACTAAACTGGACTAAAGTCAAATTTTAAAGTACCAAAATCTAGTTCAAGTTCGTTAAACAGAAAGAGGGCTTCGAGACAAAGATCTAGGCGCTTGTTTCACCTGATTCGGATAAACGAGCAAACAAATAAACTAAAACGAAGATGAGGGCAGAAATCATGATCGAAAATAATCGCGGAAAAACCCTGAAAAAGAAAATGAGACGAACAAGCTAACGAACAAACGTTCGCTGTCTGCGGCTAACTGACGAAAAATGTTCGTCAAAATGAACAAACGGACGAACGTTCGCTAAATAGCTAAACCGAGAAAACCGAATCGATCTAAAGAAACGAGCTAGGGTTTTTTAGAACACCAGGGTTTTTACCTAAAACCGAAAAACCACCCGGCTCGGATCCGGCGAACGGCAGCGACTCCCACGAGACGGGGCAGCGGCGGCGGCGGCGGGCGGCGCGGCGAGCGGCAGCGTGGCACGGCAGCGGCGGCGGGGCAGCGTGGCGAGGCGGGTGGCGGGGCTGGCGTGGGCAGGCGGCGACGGTGACTCGGGGCTCCTAGGGGGGGTCGACTTTTAAAGGGGGGGTGCTGACTTGGGGAGGGGGTTGGCGGCGGGCGCGGCACGGACTACTCCGAGTCCAGCGGCGATACGGGATGGGGAGGCGGTTGGGCCAGCTGGGCCTCGGCCCAGTTCGATCCGGCGGGAAGTTTTTTTAAATTGATTTCGTCGGAAAAATCCTAAAAAAATGAATAAACATCTAAAAATGCCAAAACAAATTTTCACCGTCTAAATAAAATATTTAGAACATGATGAACATTTTCTTTGCCCTAAAAATGCAATGTTAAAATATGCATGCAATTTTAAAATATGCACATTTTTCTAATTCAAATAAAATTTATAGAAAACCAAAATAAAACTATTTATTTTATTTTAATATTTTTCTTCCAATATTCCATTTAGTTTGGAGAATTCATATTATCTCCTCTCATATATTTTTAATTTGAAATATTTTCGGAGAGAAAAATAATTAAACCAAATGATCCTCGTTCCAATATTTGAAAAATTCAAATATGAAAACGGTGAAATCCCCAACTCTCTCTGTGGGTCCTTGAGTTGCTTAGAATTTCAAGGATCGCAAAACAAAAAGAAATTAAAATATGATATGCATATGATGACCTATGTATAACATTCCAAATTGAAAATTTGGGATGTTATATATAAGAGTCGTTATCTTACTATTTTCAGAGTAAGATGAGAAGCTACGCATGACCGACGCAACTAGTATTGATCAAGAAGTGATCCTAACTACCTACGTTCATACATAACCCCGCCGTGTTGTCTTCCCAAGCTCCTTCAAAAAGAGACCATCACAGGTACTCACACAGGCAGTGTATTTTATTTGAGTTTGGTGTCAAGTTTTCTACAACCGTATATCATAAATTTCCAATCCGCCACATAACCGCGGGCACGGCTTTCTGTAAGATTAAACCCTGCAGGTGTGTCCCAACGTAGTCCATAACAAACTCTCATGATCCGTGGAGGTAAATCTCCATCCCGAAACAACCCGATCAAGCTTGGAATCCCTATTGCACAAGATATTTCGACAATGGTAAAACAATTCCACCAAGACCTCCCGACGTGCCGACACCCCGAGAGGAGCCGCACGTATCTCATCTCAGACCACGATGGATGGGCTATGGTTACAACATCCAAATCCACGGGTTGCCCCGAGCGGTGCCGCAAGCTGATCTTGTTTGGAACAACACTCAGGAGGAGCACTTGCCCAGTTTGTTGATGAAGAATCCTTGGGGTAATTACTCCCTATGCAATTTGAGTTGTTATTAGGCAAATAGTAAAACCATAGTTGGGCCTTGCTGGAAGAGTTTTATTCAAAGCGAACTATCAAGGGGCCCATAAACCCTGACCGTGTTAGGTACACAAATCAAGGAATATAATGCTGGTATAATGGAAACTAACGCGACATGAGTGGAACAAAAAACCAAGAAAAAGGCCAAGCCTTACACCCATTACACAAGTATATACATGCATTAATTTAAATACGAGATATTGTGATATCCCAAGATATCCATGTACCAACATGGAACAACCTGCACTGCAACTGCAACTATCAACGCTATAAGAGGGGTTGAGCAAAAGCGGTAACTTAGCCAAACAATGGTTTGCTAGGAAGGTGGGGCTTGAGGTTGTGTCATGGCAATGTGGGAAGCTGACAAACAAGTAGATATGCAGCGCAAAATAGCGATAGAATCAAGACAACTAGCAAAGCAAAGATAGTAGTGATATCAAGGAATGGTCATGTTACCTAATACGTCCTCGATGGGATTGAAAACTTGCTCCTCGTAAACATTCTCAATGGGTGTCTCGACCTCGAACTTGAAATCATCTCTCGATGCTACCCAAAGAAGAAAAAGCACCCACATAGACACACATGACTTGGAAAATAACACATGCTACGAGCACTTCGAACATGAATGCATATGAAGAATGCAAAGGACGGAGCGACAGAACTACCGGTACAGGGATAAGACGCCGGGAAGGGAAAAGGTGAATACATGACGGATGTAGGCAAGCTATTGGCAAGCCAAGTATGCCACTAGATAGATTGGAATATTCTAGTCAAAAACGATATAAAGATTACCGGAAATGGGTGCACGGTCTGCAAATGAGGAGCAAAACAAAATGCAATGCAAAGCTGTTAAGAACAGCAACATGCCAAGTTGGATGCAATATTTAAATATGCAACATAACATAAACATGGAAACAAATGGCATGGAATTGAAGTACATAACATCCACTACAAAACATGCTTACTGAACTATTTCTAACACTCCCTAGATCATCACCAGAACAACATGGCGAACTGACAAGTGATAACAGAGACCAGACTTCGTGAAAAACACATATCATGGAAGAAAACAGATTCAGGGTGCAATGTTTAGGGCTATCAAACTACATACAACAGGAACTTTTCATGGCAACAATGAGCATGGAAGGCTCGTACAAAATGCACTTAACAAAACTTCAGCACTGAATATGTTCCAGAAACCCATAGATATGATGATAGATTTAATGCAAAATGCCAAGTTATATAAGTAGTTTCTGACTTAGTGAAAATTTGGCATGGCAGAAAAACAGATTGGAATAGACATGTTTGCGAGCTTGTCTCACTCACCACAAAACATTTCATGGCTTGCAATTAAAACTAGTACCAAGTAGGCATGATGATGAAACTATCCATGTAAAAAACTACCACATAGCATGTTTGAATTTAAATACAAAAAATGACAAAAAGGCATATGTTGTTTATATGACATGTTTAAAAACTTGCTCAAATGATTAAGTGGATGCCACAGATGGATTGGTGGGATTTTTCTACACCAAAAACATACTCCCTCCGCCCAGAAATATTGTGAGAGAAATGGATGTATCTAGATGTACTTTAGTTCAAAATACAACCATTTTTATTCATTTCTCCGACAAGTATTTTCGGACGGGGGGAGTATATAATATGCATGGGTTACTGTAGAAAAATATCCATAAATGCATTAAGTTGAAACCTGTCTAAATAGGAATTAAGCAAAATGCATTTTCCATAAATGGAATGTCCAGAATTAGACTTGCAAGAAATGGAATATGGCATCTTTACAGAAATGGAATATTCCCTGAGCTAAATTAATAATGAAATAAACGAACAAAAAGGGAAAACCCTGCCGAGGATGACAGCTCGGCCCTGGCTGCCAGTGGGTATGACAGGTGGGCCCTGCCTGTCAGTGGCTAGATTAAATGGAAAAAGGGGGAATATGTGCTGCGGGGGAATCAAACCCGGGTCTCCCCGGTGGTGGCACGGCTCGACGACCAGGTGGGCTATACATGGGTGGCTGACTAGGATGTGGCCCAGGGGTTTTGACTTAACCACAGCGGATGCTACCGGCGACGAGCGAGGCACGGCGGAGGGGCTTGCAGGAGTTAGCTACGGGGACCTAAAGGAGAGGAGGAGGTGCATGATGTTGCTTAGATGCGCCGGTGTTTCCCCAAGGAATAAGGGAGGATGCAGGACAACAACGGTAAGGTTTTTCCCTCAGTGATGAGACCAAGGTTATCGAACCAGTAGGAGAACCATGCAAGACTACGTAAATGGTACCTGCACACCAATAACAACCACTTGCAACCCGACACGTTAAAGGGTTGTCAATCCCTTTCTGGTAGCGATGCCAAAAAGTGACGTAAGGATAGGATAAAATTATAGTAGATTGATAGATGCAAATAGAAGCAAATATAATGCATCAAGGTATTTCTAGGTTTTTGATAAAATAGATCTAAAATAAAAGAACCAAATAAAAGAAAAGGCAAACAACAATATGGATCTGATAGTATATGATAAGAAAATAGACCCGAGGGCCGTAGGTTTCACTAGTGGTTTCTCTCCAGAAAATAGCATGCGGTGGGTAGCCAATTACTGTTGGGCAATTGATAGAAAAGCAAATAATTATGATGATATCCAAGACAATGATCATGCATATAGGCATCACGTCCAAGATTAGTAAACCGACTCCTGCCTGCATCTACTACTATTACTCCACACATCGACCGCTATCCAACATGCATCTAGTGTATTAAGTTCATGGAGAAACGGAGTAATGCAATAAGAATGATGACATGATGTAGACAAGATCTATTCATGTAGGAATAGACCCCATCTTTTTATCCTTAATAGCAACGATACATGCATGCCTTGCTGCCCCTTCTGTCACTGGGAAAGAACACCGCAAGATCAAACCCATTACAAAGCACCTCTTCACATTAAAAGATAAATAGATCAAGTTGGCCAAACATAACCCAAATATCAGAGAAGAAATACGAGGCTATAATAATCAAGATTGGATACAAAATCAAGGAAAATCTAATCATAAACTCACAATTCATTGGATCCAAACAAACACACCGCAAAAAGTCATTACATCAAATAGATCTCTGAGAGACTGTTGTATTGAGATACAAAGAGAGAAGAAGCCATCTAGCTACTTCCTACAGACCCGTAGGTCTGTGGTAATCTACTCACGCATCATCGGAGAGGCACGAATAAGGATGATGAACCCCTCCGTAATCCTGTTGCCCTCAGGCGGAGTGCCGGAAAGGGCTATAGATTGGGTCTTGTGGTTCTGGAACTTGCGGCGGCTTGAACACAATTTCGTTGACTCCCCTATGGTTTCTAGAGGTAGGAGGTATTTATAGAGCGAAGATGTGGTGAGGGAGGCCACTGAGGTGGGAAGAACCCACCTGGGCACGCTTAGGGGCCCACGGGCACCCTGGTGGGTTGTGACCTCCTCGGGGCACCCCGCAGGTGCTACTCTGGCCCATCTGATGTCTTCTGGTCCACAAAAATCCACAAAAAGTTTCGCTGCATTTGGACTCCGTTTGATATTGAATTTCTGTGATGTAAAAAACAAGCAGAAAACATCAACTTGCACTTGGCATTTTGTCAATAGGTTAGTGCCAAAAAATGATATAAAATGACTCTAAAATGATTGTAAAACACCCAAGAATGATAATATAATAGCATGTAACAATAAAAAATTATAGATACATTGGAGACGTATCCACATCCCGAAGCTTAATTCCTGCTCGTCCTTGAGTAGGTAAATGATAAAAACAGAAATTTTGATGTGAAATGTTGCCTATCATGTTGATCACATATTCTTTTCTTTATAGCATGGACAATTGGACTTTTATATGGTTCAAAGCAATAGGCTAGTTTTGACATGAGGACTTTAATACTCAAGCGTATCAACAAACAACTATGTCTTTGCAAAATATCAATACTAAAGCAAGTTATCCCTAGCCCATCATGCTCAATCATTGATCCACTCATGCAACCCATCCAAATATTAGCTACATCCAATGCTCAAGAGCAATAATAGTGTTCCGTAGTTGGTGCTTTATAAGATATGGAGAATCAAAATAAAAATAAAAATTGCATAAAGTAAAATATAGGCCCTTCGCAGAGGGAAGTAGGGATCTGTAGAGGTGCTAGAGCTCAAAGTTTAAACTGAGAGATAAAATTATTTTGGTTGCATGCTTTTCCTGTCAACGAGAACGACTTAAAGTTCCCAACACTTTCCATGCTAGATATATCATATGCGGTTCACAAACATAAAATAAAGTTTATTCCTTTTTCCACCAAACATTCACAAGCCATGGCTAGCCATATCCACAGTTGCCCTCCATACCAACACTTTCCAAGGAATTTATTATTTGACAACATAAAGTAAATTTTCTTTTTAATTTCGGGACTGGGAATCCCTATTACCGCCATATAAGGATGGCAATTTTACCCATGGACGTGGATAGCCATGGATAACCTACCCATATGGACATGATTTGGATATGCTTTTTCGCCCATGGGCGGCGCCCATACCCGAACTGATTACTCATGGGTAGGACATGGACATAATCTTGTACCCATGGATATATCTAAACCCGACCTGATAGTATGACTTAATGGCAATATTCTGTTATCCTTACCCCACATTCACATGTCCCACTATATTTTAATCCATTATAACCTAAAACATTGAAACCAAATTCCACAATCCCCATCGTAACTTTTATTAGTTGACATTCAATACCGTCCTTAATATTACTTTAGCCCCCTTCTGATCCTTTTATGTCGTTGTTAAATGACTCATCATTAAGTATCAGCCCCGTCTCCACTTCTTGATCCTCCTACGTCCCGAGAGATTGTCAACATTGTCAGTCGCTATATCCATGTATGGTGGAGCACTTCAACAGCCAACACCATTGGCCTACGACAATGCAACTCCGTATCCCCTCGACCCCTCCATATCTGCTTTTTCACATGCATGTTGATGCATGGGTGCAACGACTTATGTGCATATTGTGTTATGTCTTATGTATAAGTCTTGAGAGGACCCCATGAATATCCAACATATTTGGATATCCATCGGGTTTGGACATGGACACAATTTTTCTCCCATGGATTTTTTCATGGGAGGGCAGAGACCATCTTCATCGATATGGATATGTATTTGATATTGTTCAACCCAACCAATACCCGACCCATTGCCATCCTTACCACCGTAATCTCATGCAATGAGAAGTTAATAAACACTCATCTTGAGAATAACACATCTAGCATGAAAAATATTAGCCACCCCTCGCCGCTTCATGAGCGGTACGGGCACGCAAAAGAGAAATTTATGTTGAAATTAGAGTTGGCACATACAAATTTGCTTAGAACGTCAAGGAAATACCGCATATAGGTAGGTATGGTGGAGTCATTTGGCATAACTTGGGTTTTAGGAATTGGATGCACACGCAGTATTTCTACTTAGTACAAAGTGGAGGCTAGCAAGAGGTTAAGAAGCGACCAACCAAGGAATAAAAGCCATCATAAGAGAACATTAAGCATAACTAACACCAAATAATGCAACACAAGTAGGATGTAATTTCATTGCATGACTATTGACTTTCGTTCTTGTATAGGGAATCACAAACCTTAACATCAATATTCTTATTAAAACATAACTACTCATTAACATGGCTCACATATCAGTATCATCATATCTCAAAACCATTACAAAGAATCAAGTTTATTTTGTCCAATGATCTTCATGAATTTTGTTATTATATCCTCCTTGGATATCTATCACTTTGGGAACAATTTTATATGTTGCTTTTGATAAGCTCAGACAAATATAAGTGAAGAACATGAGCATAATATTTATTTCTCTCAAATTAATCCCCATGTATGGTACAAACATTTACCCCATGTATGGTACAAACATTTACCCCATGGATAAGGCTTTGCTTGGCATAGAGATAATTTTATATGTTTGGCACAAACATTTATCCATGAATAAATCACACCACACCGTAGTTCTTATACATAGGAAACATTTATCCATGTATGGTACAAACATTTACCCCATGGATAAGGCTTTGCTTGGCACAAACATTTATTCAAACCACAAAAACAAATCAAACCAAAGGTATTATTGGATATTTTATTAAAAACAGCAGGAAAACCAAAAAAGCAAAAAGATACAAGTTAGGTTGCCTCCCAGCAAGCTCTTTCTTTATAGTCATTAAAATAGGCTAGAGATTTCAATGATGCTCACATGAAAGACAAGAATTGATGCACAAAGAGAGCATCATGAAACATGTGACAAACACATTTAAGTCTAACATAGTTCCTATGCATAGGCATTTTGTAGGCAACCAAATTATGAAGACAAGAAATATCTAGCATATGCAAGGGAGAAGAATAAAACATTGACAATCTCAACATAACGAGAGGTAAATTAGTAACATGAAAATTTCTACAACCATATTTTCCTCTCATGATAATTGCATGTAGGATCATACTAAAATTCAAAAATATAGCTATCACATAACATATTCTCTATATGATCCACATGCATGCAAAGGTGACACTCTTCCAAAATAGTGGAATTATTTTTACTCAAAGTTGACAATCTTCCAAATCCCCTTTCAATATCATTGCAATCACAATTATCAATTACATATTCATAATGAGGCATAAATAAATTTTCAAGATCATAGGAAGAATCACCCCAATCATGATCATTGCAATAAGTAGAGGACATATCAAAATTAGCATCCCCAAGCTTGGGGTTTTGCATATTATTAGCATAATTGACATTAATAAAATTTATTATAACACCATTGCAATCATGATTTTCATTCATGGAGCTATCATGAATCACTTCATAGATTTCTTCTTTTATCACTACATCACAATTTTCTAATTCATGAATCTCAAGCAAAACTTCATAGAGATAATCAAGTGCACTCAACTCACTAGAAATTGGTTCAACATAATCGGGTCTTTTGAAAATATTCCCAAGTGGATGAGGATCCATATCAATAGATTTTTAGCAAGCAAAGACGCAAGCAAATAGAAGGCACATGGCAACACAAACAAGGATAACAAACACGATTACAAGCAAAAAGATAGATCTAACGAGAAAAAGGCGAACAAAAAAGATGGCGGATAAAAATGACAAATTTTTGTGAAGTGGGGGAGATGAAAACGAGAGGAAAATGGAAAATAATGCAAATTACAAGGAGATGAGATTTGTGATAAGGAACTTGATAGATGTTGGTGATGTCTCCCTGGCAACGGCGCTAGAAAGTTCCTTTGATGTCGCTTAGATGTGTCGGTGTTTCTCCAAGGAATAAGGGAGGATGCAGCACAACAACGGTAAGGTATTTACCTTAGTGAATAGAACAAGGTTATCAAACCAGTAGGAGAACCATGAACCACTATGTAAATGGTACCTACACACAAATAAAACCACTTGCAACCCGTCGCATTAAAGGGGTTGTCAATCCCTTTCGTGTAGCGATGCCAAAAAGGTGATGGAAGGATAGGATGAAATTGTAGTAGATTGATAGATGCAAATAAAAGCAAATAAAACGCAGCAAGTTATTTTTGGGTTTTTGATAATGTAGATCTAAAAATAAAATAAGCAAATAAAAGAAAAGGAAAATGACAATATGGATCTGAAAGTATATGATAGGGAAATAGACCCGGGAGCCGTAGGTTTCACTAGTGGCTTCTCTCGAGAAAATAGCATGCGGTGGAAAGACAAATTACTATTGGGCAATTGATAAAGAAGCAAATAATTATGACGATATCCAAGACAATGATCATGTATATAGGCATTACGTCCAAGATTAGTAGACCGACTCCTTCCTGCATCTACTACTATCACTCCACACATCGACCGCTATCCAGCATGCATCTAGTGTATTAAGTTCAAGGAGAAACAGAGTAATGCAATAAGAACAATGGCATGATGTAGACAAGATTTATTCATGTAGGAATATACCCCATATTTTTATCCTTAATAGCAACGATACATGCGTGCCTTGCTGTTCCTTCTGTCACTTGGTAAGGACACCGCAAGATCGAACACATTACAAAGCACATCTTCACAATGCAAGATAAATAGATCAAGTTGGCCAAACAAAACCGAAATATCGAAGAAGAAATATGAGGCTATAGTAATAAGGATTGGATATAAAATCAAGGCAATTCTGGACATAAACTCACAATTCATCGGATCCCAACAAACACACCGCAAAAAGTCATTACATTAAATAGATCTCCGAGAGACCATTCTATTGAGATACAAAGAGAGAAGAAGCAATCTAGCTACTACCTACGGACCCGTAGGTGTAAGTGCATCTAGTGCCCCTTAGTGATTTTGTTGTATTGAAGACTTATAGGTTAAGTGACTAATGTATTTTTGAGAGTACACACGACATATAAGTCTATGAGGAGTTTGATATTTACGAAGAAAGTCAACCCCTAAAAATGTATATCCTCAGTTGAAGACTTTGGTTTGCTTGAAGACTTTGAAAGTGAGGAAATTGGTGTGAGCTTGAAGACTTGGATATTCATGTGAGAATCATGAAGCGTGAAGGCTTTGTTTTCCTAGTTTCATTTTGTCTTTCTTGAGTCATAGGAAACACTGTACTGTTAAAGGGGGTCGAGGTAAAACTAAGGAAACAAATTTCCATGTGATGCTCAACTCAAAGCCTACACTAACCAATCCTTTCGAGTGAAGCCATTGGAAATCTGATATAGTTCAGTCAATTTCTTCAGTGACAGAGACGAAGATCTTCTGGTCTCTGATGAATTTATCCTGACTGAAGAGTTAGGAATTCGCTAGTGCGGATTGCCTACAAGTGAGGAACAAGATAGCCCTGAAGAATTTGAGAGCTCAATTTCTGACCGTTGTTGTGCTATGCGCGAGCTATCCCAAAATATCTTATCCACCTGACGGTCATATCATTTAAGGGCATTTATGTCTTATCATGTCGGGATGCTCCCTAGGCTATAAATAGCCGACCCCTACAACCACTAGTTGGTTGGCTGCTCTGAGAGAAACTGACACTTGTCATAAGAGCAACCCATCATCCGAGGACTTTGAGCTAAAATCATCAAGTGAGGAAAAACCCCAAACCCAAACACCTAAAACCCCAAAGTGATTGAGCATCACCGAAGAGAGTGTTCCTATGTGTTGCCAACACTTGTTACCTTTGAAGACTATGATCTTCCAGACAGTTAGGCATCAATGGTCTAGAGCATCCAAGAGGAATGATGGATCGCCGAGTGACCAAGTCTGTGAAGGTTTGGAACTAACCTGTGAAGAATTACCATGAGTGATTTGTGTGACCTTAGCTCAAGGGGAATACAGTGAGGACTTGGTGTCTTGGACTGTGTGTCCAGGATTGGGTGTCCTGGACTGTGTGTCCTCAGGTTTAAATACCTAGCCGCCCTAACCAGACATACAACTGTCACATCATTTGGAACTGGTCTAACAAATCATTGTCTTCATCAAGCCTGCTGGTTCTATTTCCTCAACTCTTCCATTTACTCATTCATGTGTTGATGAACTTGATCTGTACTGTATGAAGACTTTGATTGAAGACTTTCTCTATTTCCTCAACCCAATTTCTTCAGTCCTCAGTCCTCAGCCTGCTTATCCTGTTTACACGCTACTTGTACGCTGTGCTTGTTTTCATTTCATCATGGTGACCATGCTACTGGCTTGTTATGCTTGCACCTTAGTATCTATTCCGCTGCTAAGTAGTTTGTTGCTTAGGAAATTCCTCAGCTAGAATTTCCTCAGTGACGAATTCATAAAAATCGCCTATTCACCCCCCTCTAGTCGATATAACGCACCTTCAATTGGTATTAGAGCAAGGGACTCCCTTGTTCTGTGTGATTTTGGTTTAACGGCCTGGAGTTTTAGTTATGTCGACCGCAAGAATGAAGACTGTGTCATGCCCAATCTTTGACGGTCATGATTATCCCAAGTGGAAGGCCATGATGATGAAGCGCCTCATGGTGATGAACAGTGAGCTGTGGACCGTCACTAAGATTGGTCTTACCGATCTATGCAAGATGGCAGAGGCTGATGATATTCTCAAGTACACTCTACTCAACCTCACCGCGAAGGACATCATCTGTTCCTGTCTGTCCCAAAATAAGTTCAGGAACGTTATGCATCACAGCCATGCGAAGCTTATCTGGGACCGACTCTCTGAGGTTTATGAAGGTCATCAAACTTGTCATGATCCATGGTTTGAGGATTTCAAGGAATCTCTCAATACAATGAATTTCGATCCGAAATCATCATCCTCTGCACCTTGCCTTATGGCAAAAGGCGCCAAGGTAATTGAATGCTATCTATCTGAGTCTAGTGATGACGAATCTGGTGATGAATTTGGACCCAGCTATACCAAACTTGCTTCCCTTGCCACTAAACAACAAAAAGCTTTGGAGAAAGTTCATAATATGCTTAATGAGAGCGATGATATGTTGGGTAAAGAAATGGATCGCACTAACCTTGACTGATGATCTTAAGAGACTTCAGCTCAAGTTTGATAATCTTTATAGTTATCATAACACTCTCTTATCTGATCATGAGAATCTTTCTTATGAAACTCTTCAAAGAAAGCTAGATCTTGAGAAGCTAAGGGAGAGTTATCAAGATCTTTAGAAGGAACGCGATTCATTGCTTGCTCAACAGATCTGTTCTGCTCAGGAGGAATTCATTCCACCACATCTTAAATGCATTGAACGTAAAACTGCAAATTCCTCACTTGAAAGTTCAAATGCTTTTACTATTACAAATTCTTCAACTGTTTTTGGGGTGAAGATTTCCTCAACTGAGGAAAACTCCGATGCTACTGACGAAAATGCACGGGTGAAGGAATTGTCTGTGACAGGCTTGTACAAAAGCCTCAAAGGTCATCAGACTCTTTGCGATGTGCTTAAAAAGTAGATTCTGAACAGGAACCCTAGGAAAGAGGGTATTGCCTTTGAGAGGAAACTCAATGTTGATGGGACCTACTAGAAAGCTGAGCAGTATCTCAAAACCTCATGCGTTGCTGCAAAAGGACTTCCCATAGACCCATCTACCTTATCTGGCTTTACTTGTGAATCTTGATATTCCTCTAATGAGTCATTTGACTCCAACTATAAACTGTTCAAAAATCAGAATGGTGAAGTATTTGCTAGATATGTTGGAACGAACTGCAGGAATGGTCCCCCTATGAAGAAAATCTGGGTCCCTAAGAGGCACCTTGAAAATCTTCAAGTGAATGTCCTCATGACACCACCTGCGAAGAACAGGTTCCCTAGATCAAAATCTTCATATGGATCCAAATCCTCATATGGACCAAATTCCTCAAGTGGATCAAATTCATCATATGATCATCATCGTGCTAACACATTTGTTTTGCAGGGAAAGAATAAGGATTATGAATATGTGCATTACACTTCAAATCATTATGTTCATAAGTCCTCGAAGAATTTCTCGGCTTACTCACATTCATACTCTAACCCCTCTCCTGTGAAACGAAGTGCACTAGCTTCAATGCCACATTTCTCAATTGGTGCTCGCAGAATAATGAATTATTTGCCACCCCTCCAGATGTGGGTGGTGAAGAAAAAGAACTAATCTCTTATGTAGGGTCAGGTCTCCAAACTAACTTAAATGTCTGAAGAATTTGCTGGAGACCTGAAAATGCTTGAAAGGATGCAAGCTAATCATGTAGAAATGATTCATTCGTTTCTCACGTCCTCATTCTTCATATATTGCTCTTATTGATGAAATTCATTCTGATGAAATTGATGTCATAATCTTCACTATGAAGCATATGAGTTGTAAGATGCACTAATTCTTCTACATGACTATTCCCTCAAATCTACTCAGTGGGTCCTCGATAATGGATGCACAAATCACATGACCGGTGACAAGAACCTATTGATGGACTCCGCCTTATCTCCATCTCACCTGAAGCATATCACCTACGCTGACAAAGGAAAAAGCAAGGTATTGGGTCTAGGTAAGGTTGCATTCTCAAAAGATCGACACATGGACAAGGTCATGCTTGTCGAGTCTCTTGGATTCAACCTCATGTCTGTCTCAATGCTTTGTGATCTTGATATGGTTGTTGTCTTTGGCAAATATCGCTGTGTCGTAGTCTTAGAATCTGACAATTCCAAAGTCTTCGAAGGCTTTAGGAGAGGAGACTTGTATATTGTTGATTTCTCTACAGGACCACAATCTACCACATGTCTACTTGTAAAAGCTTCAGAAGGATAGCTATGGCATCGACGACTCGATCATGCTGGCATGAAGAACTTGCACACACTGGTGAAGAAGAAGCACATTCTTGGAATTGAGGGTGTCAAATTCCTCAAAGATCATCTTTGTGGGGCTTGCGAAGCTGGAAAGATTGCCAAATCCAAGCTTCCCTCGAAGACTATCATTACTACCACTCGTCCTTTTGAATTGCTTCACATGGACCTCTTCAGCCCTACACATTACTCTGCATTCACAAATGCAGCATCTTTATGGCTTTGTCATTGTTGATGACTATTCTCGTTATACATGGGTGCATATCATCACATTTAAGCATGAAGTGCAGGAAATCTTCAAGCAATTTTCCTCAAGGGTGTCGATGAATTTCGGTGTGAAGATCAAGCATATCCGGAGTGACAATGGGACCGAGTACAAGAACACTAGTTTTGATGAACTTGGTATTACTCATGAGCTATCAACCCCATACACTCCTTAGAAGAATGGCGTAGTGGAGTGCAAGAACATGAATCTTGTTGAGATGGCTCGCACTAAGCTTGATGAATATAAGACACCTCTTCGGTTCTGGCCTGAGGCTATCAACACTGCATGCCACATCATCAATAAGGTATATCTTCACAAACTCCTCAAGAAAACCTCATATGAACTACCAATTGACTAGAAACCCAATGTGAGTTATATCAAAGTCATCGGTGCTAAATGCTAGGTTAGAGATTGTTATCACAATTCCAAATTTGCACCGAAAGCACATGAAGGTTTTATGCTTGGTTACGAAAAGGACTCGCACACCTACAAAGTCTTCATCAATCATCTCCACAAGATTGTTGAGACTGTAGATGTGCGGTTCGATGAAACTAATGGCTCGCAAAGGGAGCAACTACCTCCTATGTCAGGTGAATTACCTCCTGAGGAATCCATCAAGTTCAAAGCTACTGTAGATATCATCCCCACTAAAGAATAAGCTGAGGAAGTCCTTCCTGACAATGAAGAAAATCATTATGGCGCTCCTGAAGAAACTACTGCTGAATAAAATGCTCAGCCAGACCAAAGTCGTTAACCAGCTCATCCTCATGTCGCAAAAGAAGTGCAGATCGAGAAAATCATCGACGACATCAATGCACCAGGTCCTCTCACATGCTCAAGAGGTTCACACTTATCTAACTTTTGTGGGCACTTTGCTTTTGTCTCTATCACAGAGCCCAACAAAGTTCATGATGCATTTCTGGAACCTGAGTGGATTCAAGCTATGCAAGAGGAATTGTATCAACTCGAGCTCAACCATGTGTGGGAACTCGTCAAGCGACCAAATCCTCGGAAGCACAATATCATCGGAACCTAGTGGATCTATCGAAAGAAGCAAGATGAAAATGGCCTTGTGGTGAGGAATAAGGCTCGTGTCGTAGCTCAAGGCTACACACAGATTGAGGGAATTGACTTTGATGAAACCTTTGCTCCTGTTGCTAGACTTGAAGCTATTCGCATATTACTTGCTTATGCTAACCATCATAATATCATCTTATATCAAATGGATGTGAAAAGTGCATTCCTCAATGGTAAGGTTGAGGAAGAAGTATATGTTGCTCAACCCCCAGGTTTTGAAGATCCTAAACATCTTGACAAAGTCTTCAAACTCAACAAGGCCCTCTATGGCCTCAAGCAGGACCCTCGGGCGTGGTATGATACTTTGAAGGAATTCTTCATGAAGAAATGCTTCAAACCCGGTTCACTTGACCCAACTCTTTGGACTAAATCATATGATGATGAATTATTTGTGTGTAAAATCTATGTGGACAATATTATCTTTGGCTGTACTAATGAACGTTGCAGTGACGAATTTGGCTACATGATGTGTGAAGAATATCAAATGTCCATGATGGGAGAGCTGAAATTCTTCCTAAGCCTTCAAATTCGTCAACAACGCAATGGAATCTTCATATCTCAAGAGAAATACTTCAAGGATGTTTTGAGGAAATTCGGCATGGAAGATTACAAAGGTGTCAAAATCCCTATGCCCATAAATGGCCAACTATGCACCGATGAAAATGGTAAAGATTTCGATCAAAAGGTATACCGCTCCATGATTGGCTCTTTATTGTATATATGTGCATCTAGGCCAGGTATTACGCTTAGTGTTTGCATATGTGCCCGATTTCAATCTACACCGAAGGGATCACACCATATGGCTGTGAAGCATATTCTTCGATATCTAGCTCACACTCCAGCACTTGGATTATGGTATCCTAGGGGCTCTGATTTTGATCTCATTGGATATTTTGACTCTGACTATGCTAGTGATTGAGTGGATCGCAAGTCTACATCTGGCACATGCCATTTCCTCGGACGATCCTTAGTATTTTGGTCCTCAAAGAAGCAGAACAATGTATCACTCTCCACTGCTAAAGCTGAGTACATAGTTGCTGGTTCATGCTATGCTCAATTACTGTGGATGAAGCAAACCCTCAAGCACTATGGCATCAACATGAAGAATGTGCCACTCTATTGTAATAATGAGAGTGCCATAAAGATTGCTCACAACCCAGTTCAGCACCCGAAGACAAAGCACATCCAGATCCGTCATCATTTTCTTTGTGATCACGTACTCAAGGGCGACATTTCCATCTACCACGTGAAGACTGAAGACCACCTGGTAGATATTTTCACTAAGCCCTTGGATGAGAAGAGATTTTTCAAGTTGTGGTGTGAGCTAAATATCTTAGAATCTTCGAATGTTCTTTGAAAGGACACACATCCTAACACCTATGCAAAATTGATGACTTTGATGCGCAACACACGAAGTAACATTTTTCTTCAATCAATGAAGACTAACCCTCTATGTGTGAAAAAAATGATTCTCAGAGCCCTACGACAATTGTACGCGGTGTCTGAAATCATCATTCTTATACGGTGGTTGAGGTTTGAGTTTTTATTTAATTTGCAAATTATTCAAATTTTCAAATTCCTCAAAATTTGTAATTTACTCAATTTTTTTCTGGTGTTCTACAGTGGATGTGAATGTCCTCTATAGCATTCACTTATTGCTAATTCTTCAAGTTGATTTTTCCTCTAAGTGAATGTGATCGGACCCTTCCCCCTCTATGCTAAACTCAATCCAGTCTATTCACAATTTCTTCATATTCGTTCTATTTGAAACTTGTTCAAAATCTTCACTGTGTCCTTGACAGCTGAAGAATTTGTGAACGCATCGTTAAAATTTTCTTGTCCAAAATTTTCGGCTTTTGCCGCTCAAACCGTTCCGCTTCCCACGATGGATTAAACAACTCACCCACGAGCCCCACTATCTTTACTCCTCAGAACGTGGGTGGCACATGTTGCTAGGATAGCAAAGGGCAGGGGCACGTTCGTCCAATTTCTTCGGACGAGCAGTTTTTCACCATGGCTATAAATATCCCTCCCCTTTCATAGTGCCTCATTTACTCCGCTCGACTTCTCCATCTCGCTCGAGCTCTCAGACCTAGCACCTCCGCTACTCTCCATCGACACCGGTGCGGAAGAGCTTCGCTGCCTCGACCTCCTCGTCGTTGTACTCACGCCAGCTGCAGAAATCTTCACTCCGCCACCGTCGTAGCTGTCTCCTTCTACCAAGATAGGGCGTGGGAGATCTAGACCAACGAGCTTCACCAAAGTTCATCCAGTTCATCGAGTTATTCACCAAGGGTGATTAAAATCTAATTTTACGACCCTTCTTTGATTCTCATGTTTTTCACAATTTCTTCAAAAGGTGTTTATTCTTCAACTCCCCACTATTTGAACACCTAAATCTGTCTGTTCTTGAATTGTTTCTCTAAGATGAGTTTTTTCTTCATGATGC
Source organism: Secale cereale (assembly GCA_902687465.1). Taxonomy (NCBI): domain Eukaryota; kingdom Viridiplantae; phylum Streptophyta; class Magnoliopsida; order Poales; family Poaceae; genus Secale; species Secale cereale. The sequence continues at coordinate 217,526,189 of LR738712.1, forward strand.
CTAATTTTTTGGATTTTCTAATCTACACAACTCTGGAACCTAAAGCAAGAAAACTTAGTGAAAGTCTTCAAGACTCCCATGGTCAAATTCCTCAAACTTGATACTTTTGAAAATTTGTGAGAAGGCATATGACCTCTCCAAATTCTTCGCACCTATACTCTGTTCACAGGTACAAATGTCTGGTGCTGAATCTCTAGGTTCTCATCTACTTAACTCATTTGCAGCATTCCTCGAAGAAAAGTTACATACTTCCTTAGAAACCTCAACTGTTCAAAATCCTCAAATGAGGAAATTGGCTGAAGGAAAGAGACCACATAAGGGAGGAAAGAGACCTGAGACAAACACTGCGTTTGAAATCCCTGAATACATCTATGATGAATATTGCACACCAGATGTGGAAACTCATGGCAAAGAAAACAAAAATCAGCGCAAAGTGCGCATTCAGAGTATTGAGAGAAGATGTGCCAAGGAATGGAGGGGGTACCGCGATGTTACTCCAAAGTACAGGAAGAAATTCACAGTAAACACTCCTTGCACAAGACCTCCTTTGGCGCCAGGCCAAGTTGCAGATTCCACAAGTGTTAGGCGTGGTGAGGAATTTCCAAAGGAATGGGCCAAGCGTCAGGGAAAGCTTCAACGTGCAGCCAGAGATGCAGTGAAGAAAATTCAATGAAGACTCTACTGCTGAGGCCTCTGCTAGTAAGCCCAAGAAGGCCATGCTGAAGAGATCGGTCGTCAAGCCAACTTCCTCAATAGCAATGCTCTCAAGGCCAAGTTCCTCAAAACCTTCCGGACACATTCCTCACGCAACTTCCTCAAGGGCTGACTCAGTTCCCTCTATTGCTGCACAATCTTCAGTTGCTACTGCAAAATCCTCAACTCATGTGCATCTTGCAACATGTCAACGGACCACAGGGTTCTCAATTGCTTCAGGAGCCTCTGCAACTTCATCAGCTCCACCAAAATCTTCACCTGGTCCGGCCTTGCTGAAAATGAAGACCACTACTGGCCGTGGAAAGAGGCCAAGTCTTAAGAAGAAGGTGGCCTCTCAAGTTCCATCTGAGGACAATGAAGCTAATGATGAAGAACTTGCCTCAATCATCGGGGATAGACAGATGAAGGCCGCTAGAGCCAAAGGCAATTCTGTGCCTCTCATGTTGGATCCCAAGAAGATCCTCGAGTACATTGATATTTGGCACAAGGATCCCAATACCCCTCACCCAAACATGAATCTCACTCCTGGTCAAAGTCACGTGTTGGCTGCTTTCATTGGTGAAGAAAAATGCAACTTTGAACAAGCCAGGAAAGCAAAGAAGGATCAGTATAGAAAAGAATGATTCTTGAAGAAAAATGTTGTGAACATGACTCCTTAGGATCTTGTGAAACTGCAATCAGAGATCAAAGACCTCAGTGATGAATTTCATAGATATCGTGCTGATTGGCTAGGAGCCAAAGTCAGATTCGTCAAGCTCTCCAAGTCACTCAAACTTGGTGGTAAAAGTTCCTCACAAGAAGAAATTCATCTTGATGAGGAAACTGAAAGCGCATCTGACAATGTCACTACTGAAGAAATTGAACGTGCCAGGATTGATGAAGAAATTCCAGTCGCTGAAGAAACTGCCAGGTCAACTTCCAATGTTGCGCCTGAAGAACAACCCAGGGTTGCTGAAGAAACTGAAGCAACACCTAAAGAAACTGAGAATGCCAGGGTGACTACAATAGTCGTGCCTGAAGAACCTGAACAAATGTCATCTGCACCTCCTACAAAGTCTTCACCTGTGAAGACTATCAAACTTCCTTCTCCATTGAAATTGAAGAAGACAAAGGCTGCAGAGAAGACAACTGTGAAGGAAACGAAAGCATCGTCAACTACAGAATCCTCAGCTCCCAAGAAAGTGAGGACTTTGTCAAGCTCCGTCACGAATCCCATTGATGCTGTTCCAATTACCATTGTGCCATCAAAGGAGATTGTTCCCTTTGGTGAGGACTATAAAATTCCTGATGACAATACTGGAGAAAATCCTTATGTTGCTTCTTCAGAGCAGTTGGACGAAGAAATAGAAGCGGAAGCAATCCCTTCAACCCCTTTGGTAGAATCGCCCATGCCTCAGTTCGCTGCTAAAGAGGCCGGCATTGAGGAAATGGAAGAAGATGAGGATGTGGACATTGGGTCTACAACACCTGTGCTCAATGATGATTATTGGGAGATGACTCATCCAAATTCACCATTGACCACACCACTACAGCAAGTTCCTCAGTCCCCTGCTCAAACTCAAGAAATTCACAAGGGCTCTGAAGAACTTCACATTCTAGTTCTGTCCTTTCCCGAACAAGCACCAGCTGCATCAGCTGAAGAACAATAACAACCTGTAGCTACTGAAGAACCTGAAGCACAAATTCCTCAGGAAGCAGCTCTAGAAGTTATAACTCAAGAGGCTGCAAAATCTTCATCTTCAAATCTTCAGCCCAAGCAGAAGAACCCTCATGCTACAAAGAAAAAATTCAAGGCTGGTGATTTCTTCGCTGAACACATATTCTTCACGGAATTCAATCTCTATGAATCAGCAAGATTTCGCCGCCAGCGGTTCTGGACTGCCACTCAAATGAACTTCTATTCCTCACTGCTTTTTGACAAGGATAAGGTATTTGAGCATTGTCAAATTCCTCATGTTGACATGGAGTCCATATCTTTCTTTGAGCCAGTGCTGAATTTGCTGCATGAAGCTGGGCTTTTGAGTTTATGTGATTGGAATGAAGAGCTAATTCTTCAATTCTATGCAACCTTGCACCTGTCTGGTAATGCTGCTGAAATCAATTCATGGGTGCTGGACTAGATGACTGACAACACTCACTATAAAGCTCCATCATCTGAATTGCTTCATGTCGTACCTGTTAACCCTCCACCTGAAGGTGCAAGATTGATGTATGAGGAACCTGAACTTCCAAAGCATCTAATGCAAGTACTGATGAAGCCTTTGAGGCTGGCCTCCCTCCAAGAACAACCTTCCTAGTGAAGGATTTGCTATATGTGCCAAGAAAAATATACCGCATTCTCACCAAAACCCTCAGTCCAATCAAAGGTCACTACTCTGAAGAAGAAGACGTTGTTGGCATCATGAAAAATCTTCTGTTCAATATCATGCATGGGATTCATGATTTCCTCATGAGGACTTTGGCAAATGTTGCATTGTCACCTTTTGAGTTGAAGCCTTATGCTCCCTGGATTATGAGATTCATAAGAACAAGATCTTCAATTGCATACAAGGCTGACTTTCAGAATCACCTCAGCTATTTGCCTCTGATTGAAGTCCTCAAACGGACAACTTCCTCAGTTTACGGATAAGGCAAAACCGCTATCATTGATGAAGGTACTCGACCGTTGGATGGCCAGATTCACAAAGTTGCATCCTATTCCACCAATGATGATTCTGCAACTCAAGAAACTGCCGCAAATGCTTCAAAGCACATTCCTCAAGCAACTGCTCCACGGGTGATGACTGACCGTGAGCTTCTCCTCAATCTTCATCAGAAACTTGGTACAAATTACAAGTGGGTCAAGCGCCAGTTTGCTGCAATTCTTCAAAACATGACTGTCACTCAGAACACTGTGAAGAAGAATCACTACTATGCACATGAAATCATCTACCGCACTTGGGCTATTATTTCACATCATTTCAATGCTGAAGAACTCAAGGAGATGGAATTCCAACAGGACTTTCACTAGTCTCAGCCACCTTCGAAGAAATTCAAGAAGGTCAAAGTTCCTTAGCTGGTCACAAGCTGATTTTCTTCATTGCGCGTGATGGATGCAGCTGAACACTTGGACGACACTACGGCATGCCCTACATCAATGGATGACACCAACAACGCGAGCGCTCCTCCATCAACTTTCGTGATGATGTTCTTCAGGGGCGTTAGTACTCATTTTCATCCCTTTTGGTCATTTTGATGACAAAGGGGGAGAAATTTGAGTTAGTCTTGAAGCGGGTCTCTATTAGGGGCTATTTTTCGTTAAGTTACACCTCTCATTCTTCTAAGGTGTTTGTTCCTATGAGTTGTAAATGTAAGTCCGATGGTGGTCTGACACTTTTTGAACTGCTTTCTGCATGCGTATTTCCTCAATACCTTAATGCACGCACGCTGAATTTTATCAGACACCATATTTCATCATGCATTTCAAATTCTTCATACCATATGTTAAATGCGTGTATAAACTACAAGATATATGGGGATATCTCCATGATATTCCTCTACAATGCGCATTTTCTAACTCAAGCAAAATCCTCAAAAGTGCACACCTTCAGGGGGAGTTCTTCTATATCTTGTAATCAAATTCCCCAATATCAGTTGTTACACTTCATATGTTTATCCCCGTTGAAAACTTAACCTATGTGTCATCAATCACCAAAAAGGGGGAGATTGTAAGTGCATCTAGTGCCCCTTAGTGATTTTGGTGTATTGAAGACTTATAGGTTAAGGGACTAATGTGTTTTTGAGTGTACACAGGTCTTATAAGTCTATGAGGAGTTTGATATTTACGAAGAAAGTCGACCCCTAAAAATGTATATCCTCAGTTGAAGACTTTGGTTTTCTTGAAGACTTTGAAAGTGAGGAAATTGGTGTGACCTTGAAGACTTGGATATTCATGCGAGGATGATGAAGCGTGAAGACTTTTGTTTTCGTAGTTTCATTTTCTCTTTCTTGAGTCATAATAAACATCGTAGTGTTAAAGGGGGTCAAGGTAAAACTAAGGAAACATATTTCCATGTGATGATCAACTCAGAACCTACACTACCCAATCCTTTTGAGTGAAGCCATTGGAAATCTCATATAGCTCAGTCAATTTCTTCAGTGACAGAGATGAAGCTCTTCTGGTCTCTGAGGAATTTGTGCTGACTGAGGAGTTAGGTATTCGCTAGTGCGGATTGCCTACAAGTGAGGAAGATGATAGCCCTGAGGAATTTGAGAGCTCAATTTCCGACCGTTGCTGTGCTATGCGCAAGTTGTCCCAAAATATCCTATCCACCTAACAGTCGTATCATTTAAGGGCATTTATGTCTCATCATGTCGGGCTGCTCCCTAGGCTATAAATAGCTGCCCCTACAACCACTAGCTCGTTGGCTGCTCCGAGAGAAACCGACACTTGTCATAAGAGCAACCCATCCTCCGAGGACTATGTGCTAAAATCATCAAGTGAGGAAAAAACCCAAACCCAAAACATAAAACCCCAAAGTGATTGAGCATCACTAAAGAGAGTATTCCTATGTGGAGCCGACGCTTGTTACCTTTGAAGACTGTGATCTTATAGACGGTTAGGCGTCAATGGCCTAGAGCATCCAAGAGGAATTGTGGATCGCCGAGTGACCAAGTATGTGAAGGTTTCGAACTCGCCTGTGAAGACTTACCACGAGTGATTGGGCGAGGTCTGTGTGACCTTAGCTCAAGGGGAATATGGTAAAGACTTGGTGACATGGACTGTGTGTCCAGGACTGGGTGTCCGGGACTGTGTGCCCTCAGGTTTAAATACCTAGCCTCCCTAACGAGACGTACAACTGTCACATCAGTTGGAACTAGTCTAACAAATCATTGTCTTCATCAAGCCTACTGGTTCTATTTCCTCAACTCGTCCGTTTAGTCATTCATGTGTTGATGAACTTGATATGTACTGTTTGAAGACTTTGACTGAAGACTTTCTTTATTTCCTCAACCCAATTTTTCAGTCCTCAGTCCTCAGCCTGCTTATCTTGTTTACACGCTACTTGTACTCCGTGCTTATTTTCATTTCATCATGATGACCATGATACTATCTTGTTATGCTTGCACCTGAGTATCTATTCCGTTGCTAAGTAGTTTGTTGCTTATCAAATTCCCTAGCTAGAATTTCCTAAGTGATGAATTCTTAAAAATCGCCTATTCACCCCCTGTAGTCGATATAACGCACTTTCAATAAGTATATGGTAAACTACTCACGCATCATCGGAGAGGCACCAATGAAGATGATGAACCCCTCCGTGATCGTGTTCCCCTCCGGCGGAGTGTCGGAAAAGGGCTATAGATTGGATCTCATGGTTCTGTAACTTGCAGCGGTTGGAACAAAATTTCGTCCACTCCCCTAGGGTTTCTGGAGGTAGGAGGTATTTATAGAGTGAAGAGGCGGTGCGAGAGGCCACCAAGGTGGGCACAACCCACCTGGGCACGCCGGGGGCCCAGGCGTGCCCTGGTGTTTCGTGCCCCCCTTGGGGCACCCCCAGTTGCTTCTCTGGCCCATATGATGTCTTCTGGTCCAAAAAAATCCACAAAAAGTTTCGCTGCATTTAGACTCCGTTTGATACTGATTTTCTGTGATGTAAGAAACAAGCAGAAAACAACAACTGGCACTTGGCACTATGTCAATAGGTTAGTCCCAACAAATGATACAAAATGACTATAAAATGATTGTAAAATATCCAAGAAAGATAATATAACAGCATGGAACAATAATATCGAGATGTATCAGCGCGCTACGGGATCGCCCGTCGATCCTGCACTCGTACGTGCAACGTACGACACCAGGCGACGACAGAGTCGACACCGACAGCGAGAAGCAGGGGGCGGCAACGCGTAGACGAACGTGACGTGACGGCGACCCTAGTGAGCTACTGAGCGTGAGGAACTAGCCTACGCGTCATGGCGAGCACGACGGTGACACGCAACAGGGCTAAGGACGTCGAAGCACTCGTCGGTGACGAGGTCCGACAACGGCGATTCGAGCGGACGCCGTGAGTAGCGGCAGAGCATGCAAAAGAGGGGGGAAAGAGCACTTGGAGGATCACGAGCTTACCATGAGCACGCACGCTTGCTTGGCTCAGGGAGAGGGGGACGGAGTTGGCAACAGAGGCGAACAAACAATGCGTTGGCCGGAGATGATAATGAAGAAGAACACATCACAGCAACGGCTCCAGCCCCATGTAGTCGACGTCATGGATGGAATCAACGTCGAGGGACTTGTCGGACACGAACAGGATGACGAAGGAGGCCGACAACAACGCGGGCGCCAAGTTGGTATTAGAGCTGACCCTCGCGGTTACACGGATGTTTTCGGACATGTGTGCGGTCATGTTGTTCATGACATTTGTGACCCATTGTGGCACACTGCATGGCACATGTGCCGGACTGGATGCACAGACATATGTGCCAAAAGGGAACGTTCATGTGGCCCGTCGAGGACGTCGGTTCCTCTGAGTGGGGTCTATGTGATAGACTCGCTTACTAGGGATGATATACTAATCATATCAATAAGGAATTACTTCTTTTCCGGGAGCCCATTCGGAAAGAACTCGACAGTTAAGCATGCTCAGCTTGGAGTAATTTCAGGATGGGTGACCGACCAGGAAGTTGCTCCCGGGTGCGCACGAGTGAGGACAAAGTGAGCAGAAAAGACCAGTATTGGTTTGTGGGGCCAGTCTAGATCCCGCCAGGAGTAACGACCACCGGTGGGTGTGTCTAGGGCATTACACATCCGCTGTAACGGGTCATCAGTATGCTATTGGGTTCCGGTTTGGATCCGATAACCCGGTAACAGCCCAGACTAATGGGGATTTTCCATGTGTAAAATTGTCATTCGCAGGAAGATGCCACGTGTCATCTTGGTATTGGGATAGATGTCATCCCCACAATGGACGGGACGCGCCTATGATACGTCGACACGTGACATGGCCCAAAAGTGGGCCGTTTAGGTTGAAAGGCCAAGCCTGTCAAAATAAGCGGGCCGACCCATTAGCGGCCTATTTGTGTCAGGCCCATTCACGACCAAGGCCCATACGAGTTACACAGAATTGTCCCATTAAATGCCCATTCTAGATTTCAAAATTTCTAGCCCATCATCAGTTCTAGCCCGTTAACAACCCGCTACGTCTTTGGGGTCAATTGTGTCCCGACCTTCTTTCGCCTGTTAGTAGCCCGTTACAGATATGGACCAATATCCCGCCAGTACATCTTTTCGCCTTTTCTCGACCCATTCTGTAGTCGGGCCAACTTCTACCCCGTTTTGACTTTCGGCCTTTTCTCGACCCATTCCGTACATGGGCCAACTTCTAGCCCATTTTGACTCTCGGATTTGCTAGGCCCATTTAGTACATGGGCCAACTTGTAGACTGTAGGGTCTTTCGTCTTATCAACGGCCCGCACAACAGCTAGGCTTTTGATGGTACCACCCGATTTTGGGTCCATTAGCGGCCCACGTCCTCCAGGGCATAATTACTGCCCGACGCGGCTTTCAGTCTGTTAAAAGCCTAGTTCGTAAATTGGGCTTCTTTTGGTGCAAAACACTTTTCGGCTTCTTACTGGCCCATGAAGTAGAAGGGCCGAGACTAAATAGACGTTTATTTCAGCTTGCTAGAGGCCCACAGGGTATCGGGCTTTCGGCATGTTGACGGCCTTTTAAGAGCCCTTGTTAGGATGGGCCGCAGGGATGGGCGAAATCCATAAATAATGGGCCTTGTTGTTGGGCCATCTGAGCCCTTATGATGAGACCACATCGATTAGGACCCACTAAATATTAGTCCAACCCAATTAAGGCCCACTTTGGGTACACATGTTTTGTTCGTTCGGACGGCGTCCAGGTTATGTTTGGGCATGTTGGCCCCCGTTTAAACGATATATAGCATACACAAAGAATAATCCGACTCTATACTATCGCCTCTCAAAAACCTACACTATACAATAAAGATACTAATGCATAGAAACAAAGAATAATCCTACACTATACAATAAAGAAATTATAACAGATTACACAATAAAGTGTACACAAACAACAAATTACATATACTAGGCAAATAAAGCTCATACAACATGGACGCGCATGAATAGAACTTACAATTTGAACTATAATCCCTTCAAAAAATAGGTTTGGCCGGATTCAGATAGCAGAAATTTTAATCCGCACAATCTCAATTCCTTTGTGGTTACCTCAGTGTCTCATTTCATCTTTTTGACTCTTGCATCTAATACCCGCAACTCCAGTCTCAACATGTTGATTACATGTTGAGAATCATATACACGTTGTCTTGCCCCCTCTAGTTGATGCTCTAGAACATCAGCACATTCCCGTTCCTATCCGTAATCATTTGGTAACAGCCATGCCGCACTGCTCTCAGATCTTTGTGTTAATGTCACTTCATCTTGAAATGTTTCTGTAAGTACACATGACTAGAACGAAAATGTAGTTACATCATTAAAGCGAGCAAGATAGACTATATTGTACATGGCAAAACAGGACTAACACTAATTTTACACGTCATGAAGCATAAGCTGGTGATATTTTAAAAATTATAAAAATGATAGTCTGAGCAGCCCGCATACACAAATCTTTCTTAACTCACCAGAGGAGCATGGTGTTGGGGCCAAATCCAAAACACGGACATGTTACAAATTTAGATCACACATAGTTACCTAATATTAAAGGATGTAGGCTTTCATAGTTCTCCATATGTCATCTCTTTATAACCGTTGATTTTATCTTAATCATAGTTTGCGGCTGAGATTTAAAAGTAGATATACATAGTTTGGATTTGGATTAAAAAAGCACCGCCAGCAAGCACACGCAAACCGTATGCCTGGAGGCCAGCACATGGCCGAGGCACGCACGACCGACGACCCGCACGTGGGAGACGATGGCCGTGGGCCCGTGCCATGCACGTTGAGCGGCCAGTAGACCAAGGCCACAGTGGACTCACAATTGTAGGGCTATAGCAGCCGCGCACGGGCCCATCTTGCCGAAGTTGAAGTAGGCTCCTTCATCATGGAGCGCGTCATTGGCGAAGTCAGATGGCCACATGGTTGCACGAATGATGCCCTCACACCGAAGCAGCCTTGCATGCGGGCTGGTGCGAGCTTGGTGGCCTCGTCGGTGCAACGTACCTAAGGGCATGGCTCTCGTCCGTTCCCGTCGGCGACACACACGAGCAAATCATGCACGTATACACACAACAACAACATACGTAAGCGCGGAAACTCCTGTCCCTCAGGGTTAAGGGCAGCAGCGCTCATCTCGTGGCCAGTAGCTTCGGCAGTGGCCAGCTGTTCACGCCGTTTCAAGTGCAACAAACGACACACCGGCTAGCACACGGCTGCATGCACACACGCGGTGGACCGCCCGCTAGCTAGCTAGAACGCACACATACGACGGCTAGATAGCTAGCATGTCGTGGCCAGCGGCTTGCTTGGTCACACGCCCGCGATAGGCAGCAGCTAGCATGCACGCCAGGACTTGCGCCTGCCAGGCCGGGAGAAACTGCTACCGTGCCAGCAGGGTGCAGGTCGGGAGGCGGGGCGAGCTGGGTGCATCCTGTCTTGCAAGATTTATGGGTTGTCGGCCAAAGATGGCGGGCCAGATGGTGGTGCCGTGGGGCGAGGTTGCATCGGGTCCTGGCAGCATCGATCGGGTGCTCCGCATGGGCAGGGATAGGGATATAGAAGAGAGAGAGAAAAAGGATAAAGCGTCACTGCTGGTGGGGTTGGATGTGTTGGATGCTAGCTCAACACCTCACAAACAAATCTAAGCTATCATTTTTTAAAGAAAAAATCAAGCTATATTAATGTTTGTTTAACAAGTAAATAGTGACACATCACTTCTTTATCTGAAATCCCACCAGTTATATACATTATCAATAAGCCATCTAAAAAAACCATGGTCCAAACCTCTTGATGGCGTGCCTCCCCTTGAATATGGATCTTGTGCACCATGCCAATAGATCATCTCCGCTTGATGGCATCACACCTGTCATGCCCATGTCCTGGCCCACCTTGGTCCAAACCTCCTTCGCGAAGATGCACTGTATTAGAAGGTGATTGATTGTTTCATCGTCTTGGTCGCAGAAGGGGCATGTGTCTTGATGTGGTAGTCCATGTCTTGCCAGTCTATCCGAGGTCCACACTCTATCCCTCAAAGCCAACCATGCAAAAAAACGACAACATAGGGTTGTCTTCGATGCCCATGTGTAAGTTGCTATCGGTGAGCATTGTAGGGCCGTGAAATTGGCCGCATATGCTGACCTTGCCGAGAACTCGCCATCCTCCTCCCATAACCATGCGAGTTGATCGGGCCGCTGTGGATCCAGGGATACGCTATCCACTTGTGGCCAAACCTCAAAGAACTAGAGTAGCGCTATGTCATTCATGTCTGGGCCAACATCCCGAGCCCATGCTGCATCCTGTAAAGCTTTCGCCATCGTTCTAGCGCCCCTCGTCCGCTTTAGCACCATCTCGTAGATAAGAGGTGTAAGCTCCTGTATCCTGTATCCATTGAGCCACCTGTCCTCCCAGAACAATGTTGTGCGTCCATCGCCCACCTGTCTCAAAAAATTCATAAAAGGACGGTGAGGTGTCGCTGGGTTGGCTTCTAATTAATCAATCATGATTATGGACTGTACATGGCTACGTGCAACATGGTTTGTTGGCTTATAATAAAGGTGAATTTTTCTTTCTAATTAATCAATCATGATTAGCTGGTTCGGGTGTTGGTGTTGTATATGGTGATGGATGTATGGTTACCAGGAAAACGATGCGTGCATTGCATCGCCTCCTCCCGCACATTAGCTCGAGCAAGCATGAAGTTGACAAGACGGTTCAAGGTCGTGCTTGGTCAGAACATCACTATCCACTACGACTAAAAGTCAAGGATATTGACTCCTAGGCGTTTATGTGCATGGACGTGTTGACCAGTATGAATATTTATCAAGACACCATCGATTATGCACCCTCATATCTTATTCATTCCTAAAAAAATTAGGTGATTTTTTTGAAATGGCAAATTTATTTTGGGAGTAGAGAAAGAAGGTGCATATGTTGAGTATCATGATTATTAGGAAAGCTAGGATAGCGTAGGATATTATTCTACCTTGCCTTGTACTCCAAGATGATCATGTACTCCTATATATATGCCCATGAGGCTCAAGCAATACAACTATTGCATCAAAACCCTTCTCTCCCTTTTAACATGGTATCAGCCTAATCGATCCTAAACCCTAGCCGCCGCCGCTTCCGCACCCGCGCGCCGCCCCTGGGCGGTCGGCCTCAATGACCGCCGCCGGGGGCCACGCCGCCCATACCTAGGGTTCGTCCGCCGGTCATGTTGTCTGGCTGCCCTAGAGAGTCTTTTCCCGAGCCCTTGCTCTAGTGTATATATATATATATATATATATATATATATATATATATAAGTAAGCAAGAAATTAGGCATTATGTAGCTCAATTAACTAGCAGGAACATCGTGGGCCATGTTCCAGAAGAGTCTTAGGGAGCATAATGAACTGGAGAGGGATTCATACAAACCTACTACAACAAGCAAAACTATGCAATCGTTAGCCTAGTATAAACTTGATTGTGAGCCTCATGTAGTAATATTTGGTTAATAGACTTCAAAGCTTCAGGCACACTTCGTCAGAGTAATTAAATGGTAAGGCATTTAATTATGTCAAATAATGGTTATACAAGTACCCTATATCAGGCATCATTTTTTGGGCATCTCATTAATTGAGAACAAATAAAGCAATTGAACAGAGCAATTTAACTATGCTTGAAACAAACAAGAAATTGAACTGTTGAGTTGTCAAGATGCATCCATGCGCGCCTCAATAACATCCCTGGCCTACCTACATTTGAATCAACTGATGTATCATCTATATAAAGGAACAACTGATGTAATATTTTTTGCCCCCTATGAAGTATCTCGACTAGTATGTAAACAAGATGCTAGTAATGATAGGGAGTCTAATGATTTGAAGATGCGTTTCGTTATGCCATTTATGACATCGACAACTCTACCATAACAGGAAGCAATTTCTGACTGTTCACTACTATAAGATGTTTTAGATATTTAAAAGTAGACTACATCCGTAATGAGTGAACAAACACATTAAAATGTTTTTACATACATATGATTTACAAGAAGGTTAGAACATCATATAGTAGTGAGCGGAGGGAGTTTTAATCAATGGCCCAATGACTGGGTTACATGTCAAGAACCCACACAAGCACAATGTCAGACAAATATGATGTCCTGGTAATTATAATACAATGACTAACCATAACTAGTTGAACAGGCTCAGCGCTACGCCTCCTCTGACAAGGCTCCTTCCTAACACCTTGTACTTGTAAATCCTCAATCTTATCTTCATTGCACCCCCTCTACAAGGTGACACAAACTAGTTACTGGTCTCCTTGAAAGATAAATATGCATACTTTCCAGTCTGTGAACAACACCAAAGGATGTGTTTATAACTAAACAACACCACATCACGAAACATGCCACATATCTTGCACACAATGAAATGCGCATTTACTATGTGTGCGCTATGTATAAACTAGGCATACCTTCGAACTAGACCCCCACATACTCTTGGAGAGCCTAGTTTAGTGTAAAGCCAAACCTTTATGTCACCTATGAGTTATACAAGCCCCCACTATAGTAGCCCTTAGTTTTTAAATTATTGACAAGCTCTGTTAGGTCAAGAACAACAAGTAATCAAGGCCAATAGTTGTAGTATGGCTGGCTGATACTAACAAGCAATTGAAAAGATGCGTGAGAAAATCTTGCACAACACTGAATTACATATCAAGAAAACAAGAATAGAAGGAAGCTTGAAGACCATCACTTGACTAACCATATTTAAGAGGAATTTAAACATCATGTGCAACATATGAACTAACATGAACATTACACATTTCAAATTCTATATGATGCCTAAATGTACACTATTGCTAGCAGGAGTGATTCATCATTGCCCACACAATTGTATTGCAGGTTAAAGGCTAGTTCTATACTGCCTTTTGAGAGCTTATTGTCAAAATAAGCCATAAAAGATGTAAAGAACTAGTTTTTGAGTTATGGTCTTGGGCTTAACTTATTTGGCTTGTGTGTGTGTGTGTGTGGGGG
>LR738712.1:217540174-217625288 GCA_902687465.1 Secale cereale
TCGCATAGAAGATGACTAAAAATTGAAGGGAAGGGGAATAGCAAAATGAGTCTGTTGTCTTCCTATATTACACTCAAAATGCCCTTGCTCACAACCGCGTCACACATGACCCACATGTAAAAACAAACATGCAATAGTTCATTGCCCTTCCCCCCATCTCCTCTCCCCTTTCATTCTACCTCGATCCCCTCCCTGCAGCGCTAGGGTTCCTCCAGCAACCCGCCGCCACAGGTCCCATCTAGCCTGCTCCTTGACGATGCTCTTTCCAGCTAGGCTACATGGCCGACGGGTAGGGCCCAATCTCGCCGGCTACTCCTCCCTCTGGCGCCGCACCTTACTCATGGTCTCTAGAAGCTCCTCTGCTATGGTCCATCCAACGCTCTACTCCGACGGTCGCCACACTACTATAGCCATGGCTGTTGAAAGATAAGCTCATATAGCAATTCTGATCTGTTATACCATGAATTTCTATGAGGTGCTGCTGCTGCTATATGAAGAATTGCTATGAGCTGCTGCTATATGATGAGTTGCTATGAGCCACTCCTGTTGCCACTATATAATGAATTGCTATGAGCTGCTCCTCCTGCTGCTGTATGATGAATTGCTATGAGCTGCTGCTGCTATATGATGAGTTGCTACAAGCTGCTCCTGCTGCTACTATGTAATGAATTGCTATGAGCTGCTCCTGCTGCTGCTGTATGATGAATTCCTATGAGCTGCTGCTGGTATATTATGAGTTGCTATGAGCTGCTCCTACTGTATGATGAGTTGCTGTGAGCTGCTGCTGCTGCTGTATGATGAATTGCTATGAGCTACTCCTGCTATTGCTATATTGAGTTGCTATGAGCTCCTACTGGTATATGATGAATTCACTACTGCATGATGCTGGTAACGCAACACTACGATCAGATACCCTTTGACGAAACTATGTGCGATGCATTAATCGCAAACAGGGTTGTAAAAAACCCGTCAAAAAATATGCAAAACATTTGCGATGGCGGAGACATCAAACACAGTTCAGATTTTAGTTATGTGTGCTATGCTGGTGGGGGGACCCCGACTTAGGAGTCGAGATCACCGAATGCATGTGTACAGTGATCCCAGATACCAATGCTCACTGAACACACAGAAGCTGAATAACAAGAGTCTTACATCCATACATACCGTCTTACACAAATTATGGCCATTATGGCCAAGTCTTACATAGATAAGGCCTCAAGGGCTGAATAGCAAATAACTCGAATAGCGGAAGTCTTCGAAGATAAGTAGAACCCATGCCATCTGCCTTAACCCTACAGGCATTCTGACTGGGATAGCGTCCTAGTTCGCATGTTCGTCTCCATAGAATTCTTCTTCGTATTCCTACTCTTCCATGCC
This sequence comes from Secale cereale, assembly GCA_902687465.1. NCBI lineage: Eukaryota > Viridiplantae > Streptophyta > Magnoliopsida > Poales > Poaceae > Secale > Secale cereale. The sequence continues at coordinate 217,541,552 of LR738712.1, forward strand.
TGGCCAATTAAATAACCAGTGGCAAGCCAATGAGTACTTTGAATGTACTCGCAAGCAACCCATGATTTGGTTCAAAGTAATAATGCAATTGTACATCAATGAGCAATCTAGCCACAAGCTAGAATAAATATTCTACCATCAAGTATATACATCAATAAATTCACGTAACCTCGAGGGCAGGTTACCGATATCAACATGAATAGGATTCAACTCAACGAGTCAAGTCACCACCTTGACTCATCACACACACATACTTTCACCAATATAGTAAAATTCTGGACATAGTTTAAGTAGCACCACCCAACTGTCCATAACCGTGGACATGGCTATTCGAATAGTTTTACACTCTGCAGAGGTTGCGCACTTTACCCACAATATCCGGGAAGCTTTCGTGTCATCCACGATCCCGCAGTACCTCAAGTACTCGGGGGAAGAACCCGGTCATTATCTTTCCCTAGACGACACTAGCATAGGGTCCACTCATTGGTACACGGCCCTCGAGTACAAACAATAGATCATGGAACTTGCCCTAATTTCAATGTCACGCGTACACGAAAGGACCAACGGTGTGTCCGGTGCCCTGTAAAAACAGTCATGGTCGTCTATCCAAGCACGACCTCATCCCGGGAAAGACCTCAAGTCTTCCCGTCACTAGTAATGCGGGCACCATGCTAGTATCGGCCTAAGTAATCAATAATGCCCCGTCCCATAAGGGGTAGAGTGGTTGCACATGTTTGGTTGGGATGGTAGTCACACATAAATCTAATCCATCATTTCACCCACACACAAGATCTTTCTGGCACATCACTTCTTCCTCAAGTGATGACCTAACTCAACATCACCCTCGGGCATTAGGGGCACCCGATGGGGTTTTCGAAAAGAATGCATCCACGAAGGTTTCATGGCACACATGCATCACTAAGCATCACCACTGATCGTTTGCATTGCATCTAAGCACATAGCAAGATCATGAGTAAAGCATGCATCATGTGGTGGTTCTCAACTAGGTCACCACCGTCACTCTTATCATCATGCATTCGGAAATAAATGGGTTCCGAAGAACACAAGGGTATCATGGTCAAAGGGATGCTTGCCTGGATTGGCTTGGTCTTCAAATTCTTCAAATCCTTCCCCTCCTTCTTCTTCAGCAACCTTGTCAAATACGGTATCTAATCGTTGCAATAAACAACGGGAAAATAAGACCACAATAAAAACAGAAAAACCAAAGTGCTCAAAAAAATTTCAACTTATTTTTATTAAATACTAGAGGGAAAACTAAGATGGCCAAAATTCTTAGTTTGAGTTTTGGAGTGGCATAATGGGGTACATGAATATTTGAACAGAAGTTTTAATGTTCAAATATGAATTTAAATTTGAACAGAACAGAAAAGGTTCATGGATATGTGTGAAGTGACACCATTAAATAGGTTGGGTTTTTACAAGTTTTTAGGAACTGGAATTAATTCATTTGGATATATTTTTAATTCTGTGGAATTATTTGAAAATCCACAGAAAAGAAAAAGGAAAAAGGGCTCTGTGCCACTGGGCGAGATCAGCCATAGTGCAGCAGGCCCAGGGCGAACAGCCCATCGCACGGGCGACAGCGCGCGCCAGGGTTTTTAAACCCGACGAGCGGGGCCCGGCGTCAGTGAGTGGAGAGAGTGGCGAGGGCGAGGGGAGGCTGCAGGCGGGGCCCGCCTGTCATCCCTAACCCTCCGATAGAGAGCCGGCGAGCTCACCAGCGACGTTTCCGGGCACGGCGGGGCGAGCTAAGAGCAGGAATGGATTCAGCGGAGTGTCGCCGATCTGGTGGAGGTGGTGTGGGTCGCCGGAGTGGTCTGGGTCACCGACGGCGAGGTCACGCGACGGAGGAGCTTCGGGCGGATGCTGCTCCGGTCGATTCCGGCAGCTGCAGAGAGGGGAAAGAGGGGGAAACGCGTCAGTGTGATGCAGTGGTGCTAGATCGAGTGAGAGAAGAGGCTGGGGCGGCCTGTACCGAGCAGGCGACGGGGAGCCGCCGCGGCGGAGCTCGAGCTCGATCTCGAGCTCGGGCTGGTCTGGAGTGAGGCGAGTGGCTCTGGGGGAAGATTGAGAGAGGGAGAGTGCGACTGGTGAGGAGAGGAGGGGCTCGGAGGTCTATTTATAGGCGGACGGCGAGGTGCCGTGGACCTGTGCGCCGACGAGCCTCTGCTCGTTGCCACAGGGCACGGGAGGCGCTGGGGAAGTGTCTACGGGGTTGCTGGACGAGGTCCAGGGCAGAGGAGAGGAAGAGAGGGAGTGGGGGAAGCTTCTGGTGCTGCGCGCATGTGAGGCCGACGACTAGAGCTCGCGGGCGGCCGGCGCGCGTGCGAGGGCGTCCACTGGAGGGAGAAGGACGAGGGGAACAGTGTCGGGGAATGTTGCGGACGCCGAGGCGCATCGAACGGCACTAGGGGGGAGCACGAGGTGGTCGGGGCTGGCTGATTCGGCGAGGCTACAGTGCGGGCGTGCACTGTAGCGTGCTGTGGAGCGTGCCTTCTGCATGCCACGGCATGCCGTTGGCTAGCTGGGCGCGTCCGCCGTGTCTGGGGGGTCCAGCATGGAGTAAACAATCTGGCTGTGGCCTTGGATGCCTTGGTTGTCCAGTGGGAGAGGAGGGAAGCTGAGAGAAGGTAAGAACTGGGCTGTACAGCAAGGTAAATTGGGGTTTTCACCCTTCAATTATTGAACTATGGTCATGGGGGAGTTACTGGAGGTAGAGGGTGACTAGGTGATGCTGTGGTAGAAAGTTGAGTCAAGGGTAAATAGCAAAAGAGGCCAAAACATTAGTTTTGGTAAAATGGCAGAAGGTGTTTGATTATGTTTTGGGCAACCAAATGATCTCCACTGGCCATGACACTAAACAGGATTAAATGGCATATGGAAATAGGGTGTTTCACCAAGTTTGGGCTTGTTTGAAGAAACCTGCCAATGTAACTTTGGTGAACCCTAGAAATCAACAGAAATGGGTTCACCATGTTTAAGTCAAGCTAATCATCTCCCCTTGATGCACCACTTGGTGTAGTGTCATCATTTGGGGTTATGATCATGCCCACAAAGTTTGAAGCCCCAGGTAAAAAGTTGGTAATGTAAAGTTGTTCAAATTTGAATTTGAACAAAAATGGTTTTGGGGTATTCTGATCAAGTTACCCTTCTCCAAAGCTTGTGTCATTTGGTCTAGATGCCTTATTAGGCCATTCTAGCATGTGCATCAAGTTTGAGAGCATTTGGACAAGTTTGGCAATGTAAAGTTGCTCAAACTTCAGATATGGACATAATGATTTTGAAGGGTTTTGATGATGTTTTCTTGCTTCCCAAGGGATGGGGCTTGCCAAGATCATCAAATATGTCATATATGACATGATAGAATTTCCCTGGAATTTTTAGAGAATATTTCCTTTGTAAATATTTCAAAAGCTTGAAATATCCAGAAAGGGTTTCTGAGGGATTAGCCCAATATTTTGAACATGACCAAGTTTTGAAACTCTTATATATGGACAATATATGTCCTATGAGTCTCCCTGAATTTTGGCAAATATTTTTGAAATACTTAAATAATTTTTCCCTATTAAAGACCATTTCTGGCCTTAAGAAAAAGCTTTTAAATAAAATAGGAAAATAACTTATAAAATTATACTTTTGTGGTTTCTGGGAGTTCTATATCTACTAGGTTTCAAACATACTTTTTGAAATAATTTTCTCACCCTAAATCAAGCACTTGCAGTGCAAACCTCAATTCAGTGGTTTTTGGAATACTAATTTTTGAAAATACATTTTGGCCAAATTAATTTTATAAGAAAACACTATACTGCTATAAACACTTGGTATGATCATTGGGCAGAAGTTTTGGGTAAGGAGATGAATTCTACCAGAGGTAGTAGTTGACTTTAATGAGCACTTGAAAAACACAGGAAGAAAAACTCAATTCCAAATAAAAGCCAAATGATGCCAAAAAAATTTGCTGGACCAAATTTTCATGCTTTATTGATGCAAATGACATGTTACAAAATGCAGGGTGTGATAGACCTACCCCCCTTACAAGAATCTCGTCCCCGAGATTCCTAAACTAGGTCTTAAAAGAGATCGGGATATTCGGATCTAAAATAGTCTCCACGTTCCCAGGTTGCTTCTGCTTCCGTGTGGTTGCTCCACTGGACCTTGAAGTACTTGATGGTGCGGCTTCGCGTCCGTCGTTCTGCTTCATCCAGAATCAGAATGGGCTTCTCGCAGTAGGTCAAATCAGGCTGGAGATCAATGGCTTGGTGATCAACATCCTTTTAGAGATCAGGCTTGTTCGGAACTTGGAGACATTTCCGGAGTTGTGACACGTGGAATACGTTGTGCACATCGGATAGCTCAGGTGGTAGTTCCAGCTAGTAAGCCACTTCTCCTCGTCGTGCAGTGATCTCAAAGGGTCCAATGTACCTTGGTGCGAGTTTCCCCTTAACGTGGAAACGCTTGGTTCCTTTTAGAGGAGTTACCCGCAGATACACATGGTCTCCGACATGGAAACTCATATCTCGGCGGTGAGTGTCAGCATAGCTCTTCTGCCTTGACTTGGCTGCCTTCAAACGCTCTCTGACTAGTTGAACTTGCTCTTCTGCTTCGCGGAGAATATCCGGTCCAAAGACTAGACCTTCTCCAGTCTCTGACCAGTTGAGGGTTGTGCGACATCTGCGTCCGTACAACACCTCAAATGGTGCCATCTGAAGGCTCGACTGATAACTGTTGTTATAGGAGAACTCGGCAAAAGGGAGTCAATCTTCCCACTTGGCGCCATATGCTAAGACACAGGCTCGGAGCATGTCTTCGAGAATTTGATTTACTCGTTCTGTCTGACCTCCGGTCTATGGGTGGAAAGCCGTGCTGAAAGACAACTTGGTTCCCAAGGCTTGTTGGAACTTCTTCTAGAACCTTGAAGTGAACTGGGTTCCTCGATCTGACACAATCTCCTTGGGAACACCGTGAAGGCTTACGATTCTGTCGATGTAGAGAGCTGCCAGCCGGTTGCCATCATAAGTAGTCTTGACAGGAATGAAATTGGCCACCTTGGTCAAATGGTCGACTATGAACCAGATGGAGTCATGTCCTCTATTCGACCTTGTTAATCCAGTGATGAAGTCCATTCCGACTTTATCCCACTTCCACTCAGGAACCTTGAGTGGTTGGAGCAATCCAGCGCGTCGCTGATATTCAGCCTTGCCCCTTTGGCACACATCACACTTTGCAACATAGGTTGCAATCTCTCTTTTCATCCCGTGCCACCAGAATCTTTCCTTCAAGTCTTGATACATCTTGGTTCCTCCAGGGTGGATGGAATATGGAGTGTCGTGGGCTTCTTGCAGGATCTGGTTCTTCAGCTCCATCTTGTTTCGTACGCAGATGCGGCCTTTGTACCAAACAATCCCGTGCTCGTCCTCGGAGAATCCTGGGGTCTTTCCTAGCTTCATCTTCTTCTTGATGCCTTCAATGCTTGCGTGCCCACCTTGCGCCTTCTTGACTTCTTCCATCAGGGTTGGTTTGACTTCCAAATGATCTAGAAATCCAGGGGTGACCAATTCCAAACTGAATTGTTCGAGCTCCTTAAACAGGGCTGGCTGCCTCTTTTGAATTATGGCATTCAAGGAGCAAGCCTTTTTGCTTAAGGCATCGGCCACCACGTTAGCCTTCCCGGGGTGATATTGAACACTGAGGTCATAGTCTTTGATGAGTTCCAACCATCTTCGTTGCCTCATGTTCAATTCCTTTTGGGTGAGTATGTACTTCAGACTTTTGTGGTCTGTGTATATCGCACACCGTTTCCCTAGGAGGTAATGCCGCCATGTATTCAAGGAATGAACCACTGCTGCTAACTCAAGATCGTGAGTAGCGTAGTTCTCTTCATGAGGTCGTAGCTGCCTGGAGAGGTAAGCTATGACTTGGCCTTCTTGCATCAAAACGCTTCCCAATCCGGTTCGAGAGGCATCACAATATATCACGAACTCCTTGTGAATATCAGGTGTTGCCAGAACTGGGGCGGTGGTCAATCTCTTCTTGAGCTCTTGGAATCTTTCTTCGCATTTTGGCATCCACTTGAACTTCTTGTCCTTATTGAGGAGCTGAGTCATTGGCCGGGCAATGCTAGAGAATCCTTCCACGAATTTGCGGTAATAGCCCACAAGTCCGAGGAAGCTTCTAACTTCCTTGACGGTCGTTGGAGATTGCCATTGGGTCACAGCTTCGATCTTCGCGGGATCAACTGACAATCCTTCATCGGTCAAGACATGACCTAAGAATCCAACTTTATGCAGCCAGAACTCACACTTGCTGAATTTGGCGTATAGTTGGTGCTCCCGAAGCTTGTCTAGGACCATCCTCAAATGTTGCTCGTGTTCTTCCTCCGTCTTCGAGAAGACAAGAATGTCATCGATGAAGACAACAACAAACTTGTCCAAATATTCCATGAAGACTTTATTCAGTAAGATGGGGCATTGGTTAACCCAAAGGACATGACCGTGCACTCGTACATGCCATATCTGGTTACAAATGCTGTCTTCAGAATATCTTGGGGTCTGATCTTTAGCTGGTAGTACCCAGACCTGAGGTCGAACTTGGAGAACACCTTGGCTCCGCAGAGCTGATCGAACAGATATTCAATCTTGGGAAGTGGATACTTGTTCTTGATTGTAACCTCATTGAGGGAATGATAGTCAATGCATAAGCGGATGGTACCGTCCCTCTTTGCCACAAACAGAACAGGTGATCCCCAAGGGGAGGCACTTGGGCGGATAATTCCCTTCCTCGGCTGCTCTTCAAGTTGCTTCTTCAACTCGGCTAATTCTTCCATCCCCATTCTGTAAGGCTTCTTATAGATGGGTCCTGCCCCGGGCACGAGCTCGATGATGAACTCAATGTCACGGTCAGGGGGCATTCCCGGTAGTTCATCCGGAAAGACATCGGGATACTCGCATACTACCGGTACTTGTTCCAGCCCAACTTCAGACAGACAGTTGACTTGAACGGCTTGAGCGGAAGAGGAGTTGGGAGCAAACTTAACTTCGACTCCTTGGTCATTGGTCACAGTGACAGTCCGATTGGCACAGTCTAACAAGCCTTGGTGCTTGCTGAGCCAATTCATGCCTAGGATCACATCCAAGCCTTGTGATCTCAGGACGATTAGGTCTGCTAGGAAATCTACCCAATTAATGGTAATACTGACTCCCTTACAGCCTATCTTGGCTCTCATCTCTGCTCCGGGGGTTTGTACCACCATGGGGTTATTCATGGGTGTAGGGGTCATGCCACTTTTTAATGCAAATATTTGAGTGACAAATGAATGCGTGGCTCCAGAATCAAACAAGACAGTTTCAGGTGCTGAGTTGACAAGGAACATACCCAGCACGCCGTCCGGGTCTTCCTGGGCTTCTTCAGCAGTGACGTGATTCACACGCCCTTCCCATGGTTAGGCGGGTTGCGAGGAGCTGGGTTCCTTGGTGGCATCCCGCGAACTTGTCCTGGGTTCTGCACATTGGGGAGCGGGGCATCAGGCTTCTTGTTGGGGCACACCCTTGAGATGTGTCCTGACTGACCACATCCAAAGCAAGTGACTTGGTTTGGATTATTGATCTTGTTGCCACCACTGTTATTGGGGTGGAATGCTGGCCTTGGGTTGGCATACTGCTGAGGCTGATAGTTGGTGCGAGGTGCAGGAGCTCTTGGTTGCTGATAGGTTGGCTTGACCGGGGCTGACTGCCACGGGCGAGGCTTGTGGTTGCTGGAACTTCCCTTGCTGACCATCTTGCGCTTGCGAGTGTCTTCTAGAGCACGCCGCTTGTCTTCAAGCATGAGTGCTTTGTTCACCAGGTCAGGGAAGGTTGGGCAGTCGCACACGACAAGCGAGTACTGCAGAGTTTGATTGAGGCCTTCCATGAGGCGCTCCCTTTTTGCAGCATCAGTGGTGACATCTTCAGGGGCATACCTTGACAGAACACTGAATTTCTGCATGTACTCCTTGACAGTGCCACTTCCTTGCTTCAGGGCTCGGAATTCACGCTTTTTGATAGCCATGATTCCGGAAGGAATGTGGGCTTTGCGGAATTCTGCCTTGAAGTTGTCCCAAGTGATGTCTTGCCCAGCATGCATGACCTTGAATCCATCCCACCAAGCTCTAGCAGCCCCCCCGAGGCAGTGGGCTGCATAAGCCACCTTCTCGCGGTCTTAGGTGCATCCGACTAGTTCCAGCAAGTCCTCAATGGTGCGGACCCAGTCGTCTGCATCCAGGGGTTCAGCAGTCTCGATGAAAGTTGGCGGTGCATGCTTCTTGAACTCTGTCAACGTGGAACGTCCATTTCCATTCCCCGCCGGCTGGCGGTTGTTGGTGACAGCTTTAGCAATCAACTGAAGGGCTGCGGTGTTGGCTTGGCGTTCCTCTCGGAAAGCCTGGAGAAGCTGAGCCATGTCCATGTTCGGAGGAGGTGGTGGTGGTGGAGCTTGGTCGTTGGTTTGGTCATGGCCGGCCTCTGATTGAGCGGATGCTCCGGCTTCAGGCTGCTGGGTAGAGGTACCAGTACGAGTTACAACAGGCATCCTGTTGGAGCGGTAAAAGGTATCATGATTTTGAAGAGGGAAAGCAATAAAGATGGGTGCCTAGTGAGTGGGTGGGTGTGACACTAATCAAATAATGCAAGGGCCGAAAGGTCCAAACACATTCATTAAAATTCAAATGGGCGATGTAGTCGTTTACATATTCCCGAAGGGAGAATACGACATACATCCAAACACAACAAAAGCAACACTAGATGGCTTCATATGAACCATACAAGGACTCGACTGCGCATAGGGGTTACACGACCTATCCAACCATAAGGGTCTCGAACTGGCATATCCAAGTTGCGAATAATGCCGAAGTGGCGGAATGCTCGGTCGCGTATTCTGGCTCTTCTGGGTCTTCCTCCTTATCTTCATCTGTCTGGGCCCCCTTGTCACTTGAGGGTGTGGGGGAGTGGAGGAGTTGGATACGACGGTGCTTTGTCGGTGGTGCAGGGAAAAGCTTGCGATATTCCCTTGCCGTCATACGGCATCGCCGAGGTGGTTCTTCATCCTTGGAAGATACATCTCCTGAGGGCCTTCCGCCTCGGTACGCGATAGCGAACTGTCCGGGAGGTGCACCTTCCTTCTTGATCCTATCTGTCTTCTCTTGTGCTCGACGAAGAAGTGCCTTGGTCTTATGAAGTTCTTCTCGAAGATTCATCGATTCCGAGGCCAAATCTTGTGCCAAGCTGTCGGCACATAGACTGAAGTAGGTCTGGAATCGAAGTGGGAATCCTTCCTTCAGTGGAGGGGCTTGTGCGATGCTTTCATCTTCACCTTCCATCCGATAAGGTAAGAAGCGGGTTGTCATCTAGGCTGCCATCTCCGGAAGAAGCTCGCGGAGATGGGTTAGTGCCTTGAGTGCAGCAGCCTCGGCAGCGAGAGGCAGTGTTGCCATCTGGGGTCCCTCGAAGAACCAACTTGTGGGAGGATCGTTTGCCTTCACGATCACTTCCACATGGTACTCCACCTCAGTGTCGCTAACCCAATGCTCAAGGTAGGTGAGGATGGGCGCTCGGTGGAACTGCCACTCCTGGAGGCTATCCTCGAGAAGCAAGGGAAACCCAGTGGTCAGGTGCTCTTCATGTACAGCGGCCATCTACAAAGGTTGAATAGGAGAGGTTAATAAGCCGATGATATCTCAGGTTGGTAAGGTTTAGAAAAGAAGAGAGGTTCAGAAGGTTTTTAAAAAGGGGTCTAATCGAACTAACGCCCATGCTAACTAAGGCTTCCTACAGTCAGGATGGCTCTGATACCAGCTCTGTGGGGACCCTGACTTAGGAGTCGAGATCACCGAATTCACGTGTACAGTGATCCCAGAGATCAATGCTCACTGAACACACAGAAGCTGAATAACAAGAGTCTTACATCCATACATACCGTCTTACACAAATTATGGCCATTATGGCCAAGTCTTACATAGATAAGGCCTCAAGGGATGAATAGCAAATAACTCAAATAGCGGAAGTCTTCAAAGATAAGTAGAACCCATGCCATCTGCCTTAACCCTACAGGCATTCTGACTGGGATAGCATCCTAGTTCGCATGTTCGTCTCCATAGAATTCTTCTTCGTATTCCTGCTCTTCCATGCCTGGCCAATTAAATAACCAGTGGCAAGCCAATGAGTACTTTGAATGTACTCGCAAGCAACCCATGATTTGGTTCAAAGTAACAATGCAATTGTACATCAATGAGCAATCTAGCCACAAGCTAGAATAAATATTCTACCATCAAGTATATGCATCAATAAATTCACGTAACCTCGAGGGAAGGTTACCGATATCAACATGAATAGGATTCAACTCAACGAGTCAAGTCACCACCTTGACTCATCACACACACATACTTTCACCGATATAGTAAAATTCTGGACATAGTTTAAGTAGCACCACCCTACTGTCCATAACCGTGGACACGGCTATTCGAATAGTTTTACACTCTGCAGAGGTTGCGCACTTTACCTACAAGATCCGGGAAGCTTTCGTGTCATCCATGATCCCGCAGTACCTCAAGTACTCGGGGGAAGCACCCGGTCATTATCTTTCCCTAGACGACACTAGCATAGGGTCCACTCGTTGGTGCACGGCCCTCGAGTACAAACAATAGATCACGGGACTTGCCCTAATTTCACTGTCACACGTACACGATGGGACCAACGATGTGTCCGGTGCCCTGTAAAAATAGTCATGGTTGTCTATCCAAGCACGACCCCGTATCGGGAAAGACCTCAAGTCTTCTGGTCACTAGTAATGCGGGCACCATGCTATTATCGGCCTAAGTAATCAATAATGCCCAGTCCCATAAGGGTTAGAGTGGTTGCACATGTTTGGTTGGGACGGTAGTCACACATAAATCTAATCCATCATTTCACCCACACACAAGATCTTTCTGGCACATCACTTCTTCCTCAAGTGATGACCTAACTCAACATCACCCTCGGGCATTAGGGGCACCCGATGGGGTTTTCGAAAAGAATGCATCCACGAAGGTTTCATGGCACACATGCATCACTAAGCATCACTACTAATCGTTTGCATTGCATCTAAGCACATAGCAAGATCACGAGTAAAGCATGCATCATGTGGTGGTTCTCAACTAGGTCACCACTGTCACTCTTATCATCATGCATTCGGAAATAAATGTGTTCCGAAGAACACAAGGGTATCATGGTCAAAGGGCTGCTTGCCTGGATTGGCTTGGTCTTCAAAGTCTTCAAATCCTTCCCCTCCTTCTTCTTCAGCAACCTTGTCAAATACGGTATCTAATCGTTGCAATACACAACGGGAAAATAAGACCACAATAAAAACAGAAAAACCAAAGTGCTCAGAAAAATGTCAACTTATTTTTATTAAATACTAGAGGGAAAACTAAGATGGCCAAAATTCTTAGTTTGAGTTTTGGAGGGGCAGAATGGGGTACATGAATATTTGAACAGAAGTTTTAATGTTCAAATATGAATTTAAATTTGAACAGAACAGAAAAGGTTCATGGATATGTGTGAAAGTGACACCATTAAATAGGTTTGGTTTTTACAAGTTTTTAGGAACTGGAATAAATTCATTTGGATATATTTTCCATTCTGTGGAATTATTTGAAAATCCACAGAAAAGAAAAAGGAAAAAGGGCTCTGTGCCACTGGGCCAGATCAGCCACAGTGCAGCACGCCCAAGGCGAACAGCCCACCGCACGGGCGCCAGCGTGCGTGCCAGGGTTTTTAAACCTGACGGACGGGGCCCAGCGTCAGTGAGTGGAGAGAGGGGCGAGGGCGAGGGGAGGCTGACAGGCGGGGCCCGCCTGTCATCCCTAACCCTCCGACAGAGAGCCGGCGAGCTCATCGGTGACGTTTCCGGGCACGGCGGGGCGAGCTAAGGGCAGGAATGGATTCAGCGGAGTGTCGCCGATCTGGTGGAGGTGGTGCGGGTTGCCAGAGTGGCCTGGGTCACCGACAACGAGGTCATGCGGCGGAGGAGCTTCGGGCGGATGCTGCTCCGGTCGATTCCGGCAGCTGTAGAGAGGGGAAAGAGGGGGAAACGCGTCAGTGTGATGCTGTGGTGCTAGATCGAGTGAGCGAAGAGGCTGGGGCGGCCTGTACCGAGCAGGCGACGGGGAGCCGCCGCGGCGGAGCTCGAGCTCGGGCTGGTCTGGAGTAAGGCGAGTGGCTCTGGGGGAAGATTGAGAGAGGGAGAGTGCGACTGGTGAGGAGAGGAGGGGCTCGGGGGTCTATTTATAGGCGGACGGCAAGGTGCCGTGGACCTTTGCACCGGCGAGCCTCTGCTCGTTGCCACAGGGCACGGGAGGCGCTGGGGAAGTGTCTGCGGGGTTGCTGGACGAGGTCCAGGGCAGAGGAGAGGAAGAGAGGGAGCGGGAGAAGCTTCTGGTGCTGCGCGCGTGTGAGGCCGACGACTGGAGCTCGCGGGCGGCCGGCGCGCGTGCGAGGGCGTCCACTGGAGGGAGGAGGAGGAGGGGAACAATGCCGGGGAACGTTGCGAACACCGAGGCACATCGAACGGCGCGAGGGGGGAGCACGAGGTGGTCGGGGCTGGCTGATTGGGCGAGGCTACAGTGCGGGCGTGCACTGTAGCGCGCTCTGGAGCGTGCCTTCTGCATGCCACGGCATGCCGTTGGCTAGCTGGGCGCGTCCGCCGTGTCTGGGGGGTCCAGCATGGAGTAAACAATCTAGTTGTGGCCTTGGATGCCTTGGTTGTCCAGTGGGAGAGGAGGGAAGCTGAGAGAAGGTAAGAACTGGGCTGTCGAGCAAGGTAACTTGGGGTTTTCACCCTTCAATTATTGAAATCTGGTCATGGGGGAGTTACTGGAGGTAGAGGGTGACTAGGTGATGCTGTGGTAGAAAGTTGAGTCAAGGGTAAATAGCAAAAGAGGCCAAAACAGTAGTTTTGGTAAAATGGCAGAAGGTGTTTGATTATGTTTTGGGCAACCAAATGATCTCCACTGGCCATGACACTTAACAGGATTAAATGGCATATGGAAGTAGGGTGTTTCACCAAGTTTGGGCTTGTTTGAAGAAACTTGCCAATGTAACTTTGGTGAACCCTAAAACTCAACAGAAATGGTTTCAACATGTTTAAGTCAAGCTAATCATCTCCCCTTGATGCACCACTTGGTGTAGTGTCATCATTTGGGGTTATGATCATGCCCACAAAGTTTGATGCCCCAGGTAAAAAGTTGGTAATGTAAAGTTGTTCAAATTTGAATTTGAACAAAAATGGTTTTGGGGTATTCTGATCAAGTTACCCTTCTCCAAAGCTTGTGCCATTTGGTCTAGATGCCTTATTAGGCTATTCTAGCATGTGCACCAAGTTTGAGAGCATTTGGACAAGTTTGGCAATGTAAAGTTGCTCAAACTTCAGATATGGACATAATGGTTTTGAAGTGTTTTGATGATGTTTTCTTGCTTCCCAAGGCATGGGGCTTGGCAAGATCATCAAATATGTCATATATGACATGATAGAATTTCCCTGGAATTTTTAGAGAATATTTCCTTTGTAAATATTTCAAAAGCTTGAAATATCCAGAAAGGGTTTCTGAGGGATTAGCCCAATATTTTGAACATGACCAAGTTTTGAAACTCTTATATATGGACAATATATGTCCTATGAGTCTCCCTGAATTTTGGCAAATATTTTTGAAATACTTAAATAATTTTTCCCTATTAAAGACCATTTATGGCCTTAAGAAAAAGTTTTTAAATAAAATAGGAAAATAACTTATAAAATTATACTTTTGTGGTTTCTGGGAGTCCTATATCTACTAGGTTTCAAATATACTTTTTGAAATAATTTTCTCACCCTAAATCAAGCACTTGCAGTGCAAACCTCAATTCAGGGGTTTTTGGAATTCTAATTTTTGAAAATACATTTTGGCCAAATTAATTTTATAAGAAAATACTATACTGCTATAAACACTTGGTATGATCATTTGGCAGAAGTTTTGGGCAAGGAGATGAATTCTACCAGAGGTAGTAGTTGACTTTAATGAGCACTTGAAAAACACAGGAAGAAAAACTCAATTCCAAATAAAAGCCAAATGATGCCAAAAAAATTTGTTGGTCCAAATTTTCATGCTTTATTGATGCAAATGACATGTTACAAAATGCAGGGTGTGACAGACCTACCCCCCTTACAAGAATCTCGTCCTCGAGATTCCTAAACTAGGTCTTAAAAGAGATCGGGATATTAGGATCTAAGATAGTCTTCATGTTCCCAGGTTGCTTCTGCTTCCGTATGGTTACTCCACTGGACCTTGAAGTACTTGATGGTGCGGCTTCGCGTCCGTCGTTCTGCTTCATCCAAAATGCGAATGGGCTTCTCGCGGTAGGTCAAATCAGGCTGGAGACCAATGGCTTGCTGATCAACATCCTTGTAGAGACCAGGCTTGTTCGGAACTTGGAGACATTTCCGGAGTTGTGACACGTGGAATACGTTGTGCACATCGGATAGCTCAGGTGGTAGTTCCAGCTGGTAAGCCAGTTCTCCTCGTCGTGCAGTGATCTCAAAGGGTCCAATGAACGTTGGTGCGAGCTTCCCCTTGACGTGGAAACGCTTGGTTCCTTTTAGAGGAGTTACCTGCAGATACACATGGTCTCCGACACGGAAACTCATATCTCGGCGGTGAGTGTCAGCATAGCTCTTTTGCCTTGACTTGGCTGCCTTCAAACGCTGTCTGACTAGTTGGACTTGCTCTTCTGCTTCGCGGAGAATATCCGGTCCAAAGACTAGCCCTTCTCCAGTCTCTGGCCAGTTTAGGGGTGTGCGATATCTGCGTCCGTACAACACCTCAAATGGTGCCATCTAAACGCTCGACTGATAACTGTTGTTATAGGAGAACTTGGCAAAAGGGAGGCAATCTTCCCACTTGGCTCCATATGCCAAGACACAGGCTCGGAGCATGTCTTCGAGAATTTGATTTACTCGTTCTGTCTGACCTCCGGTCTGTGGGTGGAAAGCCGTGCTGAAAGACAACTTGGTTCCCAAGGCTTCTTGGAACTTCTTCCAGAACCATGAAGTGAACTGGGTTCCTCGATCTGACACAATCTCCTTGGGAACGCCGTGAAGGCTTCCGATTCTGTCAATGTAGAGAGCTGCCAGCCGGTTGCCATCATAAGTAGTCTTGACAGGAATGAAATGGGCCACCTTGGTCAAATGGTCGACTATGACCCAGATGGAGTCATGTCCTCTATTCGACCTTGGTAATCCAGTGATGAAGTCCATTCCGACTTTATCCCACTTCCACTCAGGAACCTTGAGTGGTTGGAGCAATCCAGTGGGTCGCTGTTATTCAGCCTTGACCCTTTGGCACACATCACACTTTGCAACATAGGTTGCAATCTCTCTTTTCATCCCGTGCCACCGGAATCTTTCCTTCAAGTCTTGATACATCTTGGTTCCTCCAGGGTGGTTGGAATACGGAGTGTCGTGGGCTTCTTGCAGGATCAGGTTCTTCAGCTCCATCTTGTTTGGTACGCAGATGCGGCCTTTGTACCAAACAATCCAGTGCTCGTCCTCGGAGAATCCTGGGGTCTTGCCTAGCTTCATCTTCTTCTTGATGCCTTCAATGCTTGCGTGCCCACCTTGCGCCTTCTTGAATTCGTCCATCAGGGTTGGTTTGAATTCCAAATGATCCAGAAATCCAGGGGTGACCAATTCAAAACTGAATTGTTCGAGCTCCTTAAACAGGGCTGACTGCCTCTTTTGAATTATGGCATTCAAGGAGCAAGCCTTTCTGCTTAAGGCATCGGCCACCACGTTAGCCTTCCCGGGGTGATATTGAACACTAAGGTCATAGTCTTTCATGAGTTCCAACCATCTTTGTTGCCTCATGTTCAATTCCTTTTGGGTGAGTATGTACTTCAGACTTTTGTGGTTTGTGTATATCTCACGCCGTTTCCCTAGGAGGTAATGCCGCCATGTCTTCAAGGCATGAACCACTGCTGCTAACTCAAGATCGTGAGTGGCGTAGTTCTCTTCATGAAATCGTAGCTGCGTGGAGAGGTAAGCTATGACTCGGCCTTCTTGCATCAAAATGCTTCCCAATCCGATTCGAGAGGCATCACAATATATCACGAACTCCTTGTGAATATCAGGTGTTGCCAGAACTGGGGCGGTGGTCAGTCTCTTCTTGAGCTCTTGGAAGCTTTCTTCACATTTTGGCGTCCACTCAAACTTCTTGTCCTTCTTGAGGAGGTGAGTCATTGGCTGGGCAATGCTAGAGAATCCTTCCACGAATTTGCGGTAATAGCCCGCAAGTCCGAGGAAGCTTCTGACTTCCTTGACGGTCGTTGGAGATTGCCATTGGGTCACAGCTTCGATCTTTGTGGGATCAACTGACAATCCTTCTTCGGTCAAGACATGACCTAAGAATCCAACTTTATGCAGCCAGAACTCACACTTGCTGAATTTGGCGTATAGTTGGTGCTCCCGAAGCTTGTCTAGGACCATCCTCAAATGTTGCTCGTGTTCTTCCTCCGTCTTCGAGAAGACAAGAATGTCATCGATGAAGACAACAACAAACTTGTCCAAATATTCCATGAAGACTTTATTCATGAGATACATGAAGTAAGCTGGGGCATTGGTTAACCCAAAGGACATGACCGTGCACTCATACAGGCCATATCTGGTTACAAATGCTGTCTTCGGAATATCTTGGGGTCTGATCTTTAGCTGGTAGTACTCAGATCTCAGGTCGAACTTGGAGAACACCTTGGCTCCGCTGAGTTGATCGAACAGATCTTCAATCTTGGGAAGTGGATACTTGTTCTTGATTGTAACCTCATTGAGGGAACGATAGTCAATGCATAAGAGGATGGTACCGTCCCTCATGTCCACAAACAGAACAGGTGATCCCCAAGGGGAGGCACTTGGGCGAATAAATCCCTTCCTCAGCTGCTCTTCCAGTTGCTTCTTCAACTCGGCTAATTCTTCCGTCCCCATTCTGTAAGGCTTCTTATAGATGGGTCCTGCCCCGAGCACGAGCTCGATGATGAACTCAATGTCACGGTCTGGGGGCATTCCCGGTAGTTCATCTGGAAAGACATCGGGATACTCGCATACTACCGGTACTTGTTCCAGCCCAACTTCAGACAGACAGTTGACTTGAACGGCTTGAGCGGAAGAGAGTTGGGAGCAAACTTAACTTCGACTCCTTGGTCATTGGTCACAGTGACAGTCTGATTGGCACAGTCTAACAAGCCTTGGTGCTTGCTGAGCCAATTCATGCCTAGGATCACATCCAAGCCTTGTGATCTCAGGACGATAAGGTCTGCTAGGAAATCTACCCCATTAATGGTAATACTGACTCCCTTACAGCCTATCTTGGCTCTCATCTCTGCTCCAGGGGTTTGTACCACCATGGGGTTATTCAGGGGTGTAGGGGTCATGCCACATTTTAATGCAAATCTTTGAGTGACAAATGAATGCGTGGCTCCAGAATCAAACAAGACAGTTGCATGTGCTGAGTTGACAAGGAACGTACCCAGCACGACGTCCGGGTCTTCCTGGGCTTCTTCAGCAGGGACGTGATTCACACGCCCCTTCCCATGGTTAGGTGGGTTGCGAGGAGCTGGGTTCCTTGGTGGCATCCCGCGACCTTGTCCTGGGTTCTGCGCATTGGGGCGCGGGGCATCAGGCTTCTTGTTGGGGCACACCCTTGAGATGTGTCCTGACTGACCACATCCAAAGCAAGTGACTTGGTTTGGATTATTGATCTTGTTGCCACCACTGTTATTGGGGTGGAATGCTGGCCTTGGGTTGGCATACTGCTGAGGCTGATAGTTGGTGCGAGGTGCAGGAGCTCTTGGTTGCTGATAGGTTGGCTTGACCGGGGCTGACTGCCACGGGCGAGGCTTCTGGTTGCTGGAACTTCCCTTGCTGACCATCTTGCACTTGCGAGTGTCTTCCAGAGCATGCCGCTTGTCTTCAAGCATGAGTGCTTTGTTCACCAGGTCAGGGAAGGTTGGGCAGTCGCACATGACAAGCCAGTACTGCAGAGTCTGATTGAGGCCTTCCATGAAGCGCTCCCTTTTTGCAGCATCAGTGCAAACATCTTCTGGGGCATACCTTGACAAAACACTGAACTTCTGCATGTACTCCTTGACAGTGCCACTTCCTTGCTTCAGTGCTCGAAATTCAAGCTTTTTGATAGCCATGATTCCGGAAGGAATGTGGGCTTTGCAGAATTCTGCCTTGAAGTTGTCCCAAGTGATGTCTTGCCTAGCATGCATGACCTTGAATCCATCCCACCTAGCTCTAGCAGTCCCCCCGAGGCAGTGGGCTGCATAAGCCACCTTCTCGCGGTCTTCGGTGCATCCGACTAGTTCCAGCAAGTCCTCAATGGTGCGGACCCAGTCGTCTGCATCCAGGGGTTCAGCAGTCTCGATGAAAGTTGGCGGTGCATGCTTCTTGAACTCTGCCAACGTGGAACGTCCATTGCCATTCCCCGCTGGCTGGCGGTTGTTGGTGACAACTTGAGCAATCAATTGAAGGGCTGCGGCGTTGGCTTGGCGTTCCTCTCGGAAAGCCTGGAGAAGCTGAGCCATGTCCATGTTCGGAGGAGGTGGTGGTGGTGGAGCTTGGTCGTTGGTTTGGTCGTGGCCGGCCTCTGATTGAGCGGATGCTCCGGCTTCAGGCTGCTGGATAGAGGTACCAGTACGAGTTACAACAGGCATCCTGTTGGAGCGGTAAAAGGTCTCATGATTTGGAAGAGGGAAAGCAATAAAGATGGGTGCCTAGTAAGGGGGTGGGTGTGACACTAATCAAATCATGCAAGGGCCGAAAGGGCCAATCACATTCATTAAAATTCAAATGGGCGATGTAGTCGTTTACATATTCCCGAAGGGAGAATACGACATACATCCAAACACAACAAAAGCAACACTAGATGGCTTCATATTAACCATACAAGGACTCGACTGCGCATAGGGGTTACATGACCTATCCTACCGTAAGGGTCACGAACTGGCATATCCGAATTGCAAATAATGCCTATGTGGCGGAATGCTCGGTCGCGTATTCTAGCTCTTCTGGGTCTTCCTCCTTATCTTCATTTGTCTGGGCCCCCTTGTCACTTGAGGGTGTGGGGGAGTGGAGGAGTTGGATACGACGGTGCTTTGTCGGTGGTGCAGGGAAAATCATGCGATATTCCCTTGCCGTCATACGGCGTCGCCGAGGTGGTTCTTCATCCTTGGAAGATACATCTCCTGAGGGCCTTCCGCCTCGGTACGCGATAGCGGACTTCCCGGGAGGCGCACCTTCCTTCTTGATCCAATCTGTCTTCTCTTCTGTTCGACGAAGAAGTGCCTTGGTCTTGTGAAGTTCTTCTCGGAGCTTCATCGATTCCGAGGCCAAATCTTGTGCCAATCTGTCGGCACATAGACTGAAGTAGGTCTGGAATCGAAGTGGGAGTCGTTCCTTCAGTGGAGGGGCTTGTGCGCTGCTTTCATCTGCACCTTCCTTCCGGTAAGGTAAGAAGCGGGTTGTCATCTTGGCTGCCATCTCCGGAAGAAGCTCGCGGAGACGGGTTAGTGCCTTGAGTGCAGCAGCCTCGACAGCGAGAGGCAGTGTTGCCATCTGGGGTCCCTCGAAGAACCAACTTGTGGGAGGATCGTTTGCCTTCATGATCACTTCCACATGGTACTCCACCTCAGTGTCGCTAACCCAATGCTTAAGGTAGGTGAGGATGGGCGCTCGGTGGAACTGGCACTCCTGGAGGCTATCCTCGAGAAGCAAGGGAAACCCAGTGGTCAGGTGCTCTTCAGGTACAGCGGCCATCTACAAAGGTTGAATAGGAGAGGTTAATAAGCCGATGATATCTCAGGTAGGTAAGGTTTAGAAAAGAAGAGGGGTTCAGAAGGTTTTTAAAAAGGGTTCTCTTCTAACTAACACCCATGCTAACTAAGGCTTCCTACAGTCAGGATGGCTCTGATACCAGCTCTGTGGGGACCCCGACTTAGGAGTCGAGATCACCGAATGCACGTGTACAGTGTACCCAGAGATCAATGCTCACTAAACACACAGAAGCTGAATAACAAGAGTCTTACATCCATACATACCGTCTAACACAAATTATGGCCATTATGGCCAAGTCTTACATAGATAAGGCCTCAAGGAATGAATAGAAATAACTTGAATAGCGGAAGTCTTCGAAGATAAGTAGAACCCATGCCATCTGCCTTAACCCTACAGGCATTCTGACTGGGATAGCATCCTAGTTCGCATGTTCGTCTCCATAGAATTCTTCTTCGTATTCCTGCTCTTCCATGCCTGGCCAATTAAATAACCAGTGGCAAGCCAATGAGTACTTTGAATGTACTCGCAAGCAACCCATGATTTGGTTCAAAGTAACAATGCAATTGTACATCAATGAGCAATCTAGCCACAAGCTAGAATAAATATTCTACCATCAAATATATGCATCAATAAATTCACGTAACCTCGAGGGCAGGTTACCGATATCAACATGAATAGGATTCAACTCAACGAGTCAAGTCACCACCTTGACTCATCACACACACATACTTTCACCGATATAGTAAAATTCTGGACATAGTTTAAGTAGCACCACCCTACTATCCATAACAGTGGACACGACTATTCGAATAGTTTTACACTCTGCAGAGGTTGCGCACTTTACCCACAAGATCCGGGAAGCTTTCGTGTCATCCATGATCCTGCAGTACCTCAAGTACTCGGGGGAAGCACCCGGTCATTATCTTTCCCTAGACGACACTAGCATAGGGTCCACTCGTTGGTACACGGCCCTCGAGTACAAACAATAGATCATGGGACTTTCCATAATTTCAATGTCACGCGTACACGATGGGACCAACGGTGTGTCCGGTGCCCTGTAAAAACAGTCATGGTCGTCTATCCAAGCACGACCCCGTCCCGGGAAAGACCTCAAGTCTTCCCGTCACTAGTAATGCGGGCACCATGCTAGTATCGGCCAAAGTAATCAATAATGCCCCATCCCATAAGGGGTAGAGTGGTTGTACATGTTTGGTTGGGATGGTAGTAACACATAAATCTAATCCATCATTTCACCCACACACAAGATCTTTCTGGCACATCACTTCTTCCTCAAGTGATGACCTAACTCAACATCACCCTCGGGCATTAGGGGCACCCGATGGGGTTTTCGAAAAGAATGCATCCACGAAGGTTTCATGGCACACATGCATCACTAAGCATCACTACTAATCGTTTGCATTGCATCTAAGCACATAGCAAGATCACGAGTAAAGCATGCATCATGTGGTGGTTCTCAACTAGGCCACCACTGTCACTCTTATCATCATGCATTCGGAAATAAATGGGTTCCGAAGAACACAAGGGTATCATGGTCAAAGGGCTGCTTGCCTGGATTGGCTTGGTCTTCAAAGTCTTCAAATCGTTCCCCTCCTTCTTCTTCAGCAACCTCGTCAAATACGGCTTCTAATCGTTGCAATAAACAACGGGAAAATAAGACCACAATAAAAACAGAAAAACCAAAGTGCTCAGAAAAATGTCAACTTATTTTTATTAAATAATAGAGGGAAAACTAAGATGGCCAAAATTCTTAGTTTGAGTTTTGGAGTGGCAGAATGGGGTACATGAATATTTGAACAGAAGTTTTAATGTTCAAATATGAATTTAAATTTGAATAGA
Organism: Secale cereale; assembly: GCA_902687465.1. Classification (NCBI taxonomy): domain Eukaryota; kingdom Viridiplantae; phylum Streptophyta; class Magnoliopsida; order Poales; family Poaceae; genus Secale; species Secale cereale. Next base: position 217,563,296 of record LR738712.1, read on the forward strand.
ACAGAAAAGGTTCATGGATATGTGTGAAAGTGACACCATTAAATAGGTTGGGTTTTTACAAGTTTTTAGGAACTGGAATTAATTCATTTGGATATATTTTTAATTCTGTGGAATTATTTGAAAAATCCACAGAAAAGAAAAAGGAAAAAGGGCTCTGTGCCACTGGGCCAGATCAGCCACGGTGCAGCAGGCCCAGGGCGAACAGCCCACCGCACGGGCGCCAGCGCGCGCGCCAGTGTTTTTAAACCTAACGGGCGGGGCCTGGCGTCAGTGAGTGGAGAGAGGGGCGAGGGCGAGGGGAGGCTGACAGGCGGGGCCCGCCTATCATCCCTAACCCTCCGACAGAGAGCCGGCGAGCTCACCGGCGACGTTTCCGGGCACGGCGGGACGAGCTAAGGGCAGGAATGGATTCAGCGGAGTGTCGCCGATCTAGTGGAGGTGGTGCGGGTCGCCGGAGTGGCCTGGGTCGCCGACGGCGAGGTCACGCGACGGAGGAGCTTCGGGCGGATGCTGCTCCGGTGATTCCGGCAGCTGCAGAGATGGGAAAGAGGGGGAAACGCGTCAGTGTGATGCAGTGGTGCTAGATCGAGTGAGAGAAGACGCTGGGGCGGCCTGTACCGAGGAGGCGACGGGGAGCCGCCTCGGCGGAGCTCGAGCTCGATCTCGAGCTCGGGCTGGTCTGGAGTGAGGCGAGTGGCTCTGGGGGAAGATTGAGAGAGGAAGAGTGCGACTGGTGAAGAGAGGAGGGGCTCGAGGGTCTATTTATAGGCGGGCGGCGAGGTGCCATGGACCTGTGCGCCGGCGAGCCTCTGCTTGTTGCCACAGGGCAGGGGAGGCGCTAGGGAAGTGTCTGCGGGGTTGCTGGACGAGGTCCAGGGCAGAGGAGAGGAAGAGAGGGAGCGGGGGAAGCTTCTGGTGCTGCGCGCGTGTGAGGCCGACGACTGGAGCTCGTGGGCGGCCGGCGCGCGTGCGAGGGCGTCCACCGGAGGGAGAAGGCGGAGGGGAACAACGCCGGGGAACGTTGCGGACGCCGAGGCGCATCGAACGGCGCGAGGGGGCAGCATGAGGTGGTCGGGGCTGGCTGATTGGGCGAGGCTACAGTGCGGGCATGCACTATAGCGCGCTCTGGAGCGTGCCTTCTGCATGCCATGGCATGCCGTTGGCTTGCTGGGCGCGTCCGCCGTGTCTGGGGAGTCCAGCATGGAGTAAACAATCTGGCTGTGGCCTTGGATGCCTTGGTTGTCCAGTGGGAGAGGAGGGAAGCTGAGAGAAGGTAAGAACTGGGCTGCGTAGCAAGGTAAATTGGGGTTTTCACCCTTCAATTATTGAACTCTCGTCATGGGGGAGTTACTGGAGGTAGAGGGTGACTAGGTGATGTTGTGGTAGAAAGTTGAGTCAAGGGTAAATAGCAAAAGAGGCCAAAACAGTAGGTTTGGTAAAATGGCAGAAGGTGTTTGATTATGTTTTGGGCAACCAAATGATCTCCACTGGCCATGACACTAAACATGATTAAATGGCATATGGAAATAGGGTGTTTCACCAAGTTTGGGCTTGTTTGAAGAAACTTGCCAATGTAACTTTGGTGAACCCTAGAAATCAACAGAAATGGGTTCACCATGTTTAAGTCAAGCTAATCATCTCCCCTTGATGCACCACTTGGTGTAGTGTCATCATTTGGGGTTATGATCATGCCCACAAAGTTTGAAGCCCCAGGTAAAAAGTTGGTAATTTAAAGTTGTTCAAATTTGAATTTGAACAAAAATGGTTTTGTGGTATTCTGATCAAGTTACCCTTCTCCAAAGCTTGTGCCATTTGGTCTAGATGCCTTATTAGGCCATTCTAGCATGTGCACCAAGTTTGAGAGCATTTGGACAAGTTTGGCAATTTAAAGTTGCTCAAACTTCAGATATGGACAGAATGGTTTTGAAGGGTTTTGATGATGTTTTCTTGCTTCCCAAGGCATGGGGCTTGCCAAGATCATCAAATATGTCATATATGACATGATAGAATTTCCCTGGAATTTTTAGAGAATATTTCCTTTGTAAATATTTCAAAAGCTTGAAATATCCAGAAAGGGTTTCTAAGGGATTAGCCCAATATTTTGAACATGAACAAGTTTTGAAACTCTTATATATGGACAATATATGTCCTATGAGTCTCCCTGAATTTTGGCAAATATTTTTGAAATACTTAAATAATTTTTCCCTATTAAAGACCATTTCTGGCCTTAAGAAAAAGCTTTTAAATAAAATAGGAAAATAACTTATAAAATTATACTTTTGTGGTTTCTGGGAGTCCTATATCTACTAGGTTTCAAATATACTTTTTGAAATAATTTTCTCACCCTAAATCAAGCACTTGCAGTGCAAACCTCAATTCAGGGGTTTTTGGAATACTAATTTTTGAAAATACATTTTGGCCAAATTAATTTTATAAGAAAATACTATACTGCTATAAACACTTGGTATGATCATTTGGCAGAAGTTTTGGGTAAGGAGATGAATTCTACCAGAGGTAGTAGTTGACTTTAATGAGCACTTGAAAAACACAGGAAGAAAAACTCAATTCCAAATAAAAGCCAAATGATGCCAAAAAAATTTGCTGGTCCAAATTTTCATGCTTTATTGATGCAAATGACATGTTACAAAATGCAGCGTGTGACAGCTGGGAATACAGTTGATCCACATGAATTGTTTGCGATTAGACAGAACAACAGAAACGGGCAGCTATATCACTGTGTGTGGGATATACGACATACATTTTGCTCCGATGTACTGTATGCTATTAGGGACTGCAACATAAACGGTCAGCCAGATCAAGGTGTGTGTGATATACAACAGACAGTTCACACGGACGAACTGTTTCTGACTAGGGAAGAGAACATAAACGATTCAACTTAACAAGATGTGTGTCATATGCGGCATACTGTTCAAATAGATGAACTATTTGCGATGAGCCAAAAGAACACAAACGATTCGTGTAAACAAGATCTGTGTGATACACAACAAACAACCCACTCAGATGAACCGTTTGCAAAGAGAAATTATAACACGTGCGTTTACTATAGTTAGTTCGTGTGCGTTCTGTTTGTACAAAAAACTTTGAAAATTGGAAACTAGTTGCTTGCGGTGGCTAGGAGTATCGCACACGATGCATCTGCGAGTACTCGTGTGCGATGATTAGTAAGTTACACATACATTTCCTTTTGTTAACACGTGTGTGATAAATAACACGTGGCACCGCATACGGTATTCGGGTTGTGTGTGTGCTCCACTTAGTCTTCCCGCGCTCCAGCGAATGCTTCCCCTGCTCCACATGGGTGAATTGTCAAATCCACGCCTCTACCCTCATCTGTTTCCCGCCACCAGCTAATGGCTTGCTACATATAACCCAGGCGGCAACGCACCGTCGCAACACTCTGCGCAGATCTAGTCCTCACCCATCTACCTTTAGTTATTCCAAGGATGCCAGACAATGACCGAAGCTTCGACATCCACCCCTACCTGTGTTTCATCTTCGGCGATGAGAACGAGCCAGAGCAGGTCGGGGAACAAGAGCTTCATCGACCAGTGCAGGCACCATGGCCCAGTAGCAGCGACATCGGCGTGACAGTCCTTGGGTGCACAATCGACATATTGCAGAGTAGGTGTGATGAGCAATTTGCCATCCACCATGCAGAAGGTCTAGAGCTGCTCGGCAGCATGATTGATGACCCACCCAAAGTGCCACCGTCACCGGTGCTCATCGAGAGCCTGATGCCCCGCAAGGAATGGGCATAGGACCTCTGTGATTCAGCCAAGACACATGCAGCTGTGACTTCATCATTGCCCGCGGCGGCTGTGTCAACCTCGATCCCGATGATGTGATGGCCAGGCTCGAGCGCATCCTTGGCAAAGATGCCGTCCCCAATGAAGTAGCACATCGCCAATGTGATATCTTGAGGATGCATGTGATGGATGGGATTTGCTACCAGGCCGGAGACATGGAAATGGAGTGGTTCCACGGAGATATCATGTGCGCGATTGTACGCTGTCAAGCTCTTATGGAAGAGGCCCAGCAACCCCAAGAGCCTCCCGGCACCAACAACTTCATAGGCGAAGGCGGGTCAGGACACCACGAATGAACGACAACAAGGGTGCTATGCTGATCATGGAGTCCGAGAAGACCGTCGTCGGAAGGCCGCCAGCTCAGCCTTTTACCCTATATTTTATTATAATTGTATGCATATGTAGGTCGTAAGTGTTTTGGGCGTTGCCGCGTGTGGCATTTTTAATTATCCTGAATCTTTAAGACAATTATTAACCATTGCCATTGTAAATTTGCCTCAACAATGAGCAGAGCGCGCGCAGGGACCGCAGAGCTTAGCGGATTGTGGCTGCTTCAATAGTGAGAAAAACGCGTACGCGGACGCGGGCAGAACGCGCCTCGGTCGCCTCAATGTGGAGCAGAGCGTGCCACGGCCGCCTCAATGGCGAGAAACCACTTGGTCAACCATCTCGCATCACGTGAGAGGCGCTGCGCATCCATATGACACGATGGTGATATCTTGACCATGTGTGATAGTGGGCACACACTTAAACATACATCCGAGAATGCAGGCCCACATTTCAGGCTTCCGATGTATGGTATACGGTTGATCCAAAAGAAATGTTTGCGATGAGCCAGAACAACAGAAACATGCCCAGAACCATCAATAAATTTTGACCTTGTTTCTTGTCACATTGCATATTACAACGCAATAAGTAATTGCAAATCAGTTCGCACTAATCAAACTAATATGTACGAGGTGTTTTCTCAGCGTGCACGTGCTTACCGCATCTCGAGATCCAGAAGGTTGGTGCCCAGAGCGGATCAGGCAGCTCACCACTACAACGAGGGGCACCCACGATGCGGAGGCCTCGCCCTCTTCCATGTCCAAGGAGCCAATCATCATCAATATCTCTGACAATGAGGAGTAGCTTGTCTTATTAGCTCAATATAAGGACCCGTTTTCAGTCTGCTAGCTACTGCCTTTCGGTAACCAATTCTAGTGAATTGTGCTATCTACTTTCACCATGCAATCTTCTTCTATAGTGTATATGTTCTATATGTCATGCAATGTGGTGTTCAATTAACTGCTTGGTTTAATTCTCCAAATGTGATGTTCAATTCTTCAGGGTGCAATATTTTCAAGTTGTTAAGCATGCTTGGTTTGGTTAACTGTCTGATCTTCTATTAGGAGTATGTTATATTGTTCAATTGTTGTTTAGTTAACTGCTTGGTTCATTTGTTGTGGCTTGGTTCACTTGTTGTGGTGTTTAGTTAACTGCTTGGTTCAATTCTGCAATGTGATGTTCAATTGTTGTGGCTGCATTCTGTTATTGTATTCCATGTGAGGAATAAATAGAATTTGGCTGTACTAAATACATGAGAAACAAATACAATTGCTATATTTCTAAGTTGTTAAGCATGCTTGGTTTGGTTAACTGTCTGATCTTCTATTATGAGTATGTTATATTGTGCAATGTGGTGCTCAGTTAATGTTTGGTTCATTTGTTGTGGTGTTTATATAACTGATTGCTTCAATTCTGCAATGCGATGTCCAATTGTCGTGGGTAGAATTTTGTATTGTTGTGCATGTGAGGAATAAATCGAATTTGGCTGCACTTTATACATGAGAAGCATATACAAGTGCTATATGTCCTAGTTCTTAATCATGCTTGGTTTTGATAGATGGGTTTTCATTGTGGCTTGAATTAATCTGATGAATCTTCAATGTGATTATTTTTCATCAACATATTTTACTGATAGCATGCGAAACCTTACTTAACCTGATGACTAACTACCTTATATGTGTTGCAGGGAAACAATGGGAAGCACTAAGGTTTACAATCGAGGTTAGCACGTGCATGGTCCATTGTCTAATAACACATTATTGTGCAATTGCAGGAACCATTCTAATATTTATGTTTTTAACAATTTGGTCTTGCACATGTAGGTCCTACTGTTAGGGGTTTTGACACACTGTTCGACCCTTTTTGCATATGGGGAAATGAGTTGTCCATGAATATCAGTCAAGTCAAGAAACTCAGAAAGATTGTTAGGATAAAGAAATTAGCGACAAAAAACAACAAGATCTTTGTCTGCACAATGAAGAAGACATCAGTTCACTACAGGATGGTACTAACTATTATACCTTGCCTTTTTAATTCCTTTGCCCCATTTCCAATATAGAGAAGATATTTATGCACATCCTTGTTTTCAGGCCTTTCCAAAGCAGTTCACTGGTGATTACCTCTCAAACCACCTGTATGGTCAGGAGGCGAGGAAGGTATTCATACAACACCGACGTTTCAATATTGAAGTGTTCCTGAAGAGGACGAAGGATGGACGATCAATCATCCACAGGAACTGGCCTAAAGTTACAAAGACCTTCAACATCAATGAAGGCTCAATATTCGCCTTCTGCTTTAGTAGTTTTCCAGATGAGATACATCTGTCTATGTACCGTCTATGATGCTAATTTCGAAAGGTTATATATGTTGCATGTGAAACTTGGTCCTGGTGTAGTTGTGTAATGGGGTAGTTGAGTGCTGAAGCTATATGATGTTGCACTCTGATGTATTTCAATTATGAAAACGAAATATATTGTGTCCTTAATATGAACTATCAATTAGATTAATAAATGGATTATGAATAATCGGATAACTAGCCTGCTAGTGAGAAATTAGCCTGCTAATTGGGTTTTGCTATTGCAAACGGTTGTTGAAAAAATACCGTGGGCGATGACCCCAGGCAACGCACACAGTTTCTAGGAATAAACCGTACTGGATCAATGAACAATCACACACGACTTTCTCCTGAAAAATTGCTGAGCACGCTTAACTTTGGAGTTCTATCCGAATGGGCTCCCGGAAAAGAAGGAATTCCTTATTGATATGAGTAGTCTATCATCCCTAATAAGCCAGGCCATCACATACACCCATACTCAGAGGAACCGACGTCCTCGTCGGGCCACAGGAACGTTCCCTCTTGGCACAACCGTCTGTGCTTCCAGGACAGCACATGTGCCATGCCGTGTGCCACGACGGGTCACAAATGTCATGCACAACATGACTGCAAACTGTCTGCAAACATCCGTGTAACCGCGAGGGTCGACTCTGATACCAACTTGTAACGCCCTGGACACACCCGCCGGTGGTCGTTACTCCCGGCGGGATCTAGACTTGCCTCACATATCAATACCAGTCTTTTCTGCGCACTTTGTCCTCACTCATGCGCACCCGGGAGCAACTTCCCGGTCGGTCACCCATCCTGAAACTACTCCAAGCTGAGCACGCTTAACTTTGGAGTTCTATCCGAATGGGCTCCCGGAAAAGAAGGAATTCCTTATTGATATGAGTAGTCTATCATCCCTAATAAGCCAGGCCATCACAAAAATTGTGTGTGATGTACCTATGAACAGAAACGTTTTCCTTCAAGCGATGTCGGGGTTTTGGTGCGACATATGCCAAAGGATGGCTAATCATGCATGGGGACAACAGAACATCGCCGTGCCCTGGAAGCGGGATAAGGTGATACTTAGGACGCCTACGGATCTTACCCGAGTTTGGGGCTCTCCGTGGAGATAACACCCCTAGTCCTGCTCTATGGGGACTCCGCATCATGAGTATCGTTAATATGGTGGCTACAAGGTAGCTCCTTGAGCCGTGTCGTCTAGAGGAGGAAGAAGGGCAAGGCTAGATATCTCTTCTCCTTCTAGGGAATGCGAGTTGTCGCTAGGGTTTCTTCCCTGTGGGGTTATATAGGCCTAACCCCCAGGGCTACAATGGTAATCCGGCCGGGGCGGGCCCCGGCCGTCAGCGTCTCTGGGCGCCAGCTTCTCCGCTGGCTGCTGGGTCCCGCCCATCGCTGGAGGCATGTTCATCCCGTGGGGCCGTCATCTGTGGGCCCGCGTGATTGTGTTCTACTTTTGACGTCCTCCTGCTGATGGAGGCACCATCGGAGAGGGAGTGGCTACAGTGCCGCCGCCTTGCAGTCGTAAACTGTTGCCACGCCCCATCTTGTCATCTTGATGGGGTTCAGACTCCAAGGGAACGGTTAGCCGCCTGCTACAGGGCGGTCCATTCCCCAGGCCGTCTACCAGAGGTCGATCGCTTCTTGGTGGCTCGCTGACGGGTGGGGCCTGCTGCCTGCAGGCCACTCCGCCTCCGAGTAGTGGGATTGTGGCCTGCTCAGACCAACGCAAGGTCACAGGTAACATGGCTACAGTGATGCGCCGATCAGGGAGTGTCCGCGAGGTACACTTCCACTGTATCCATGCTACTTTGGACTCTAGGGGTGGAGGCTTAACTGTAGCCATGCTTTAGTCTTGTCGCAGAACTTCAACGCACACTCCGAGGGGAAGGCACGTGGTCGTCTGCCAAATGTCAACCAATAGACAGCCGCCTGTTAGTGTTTTGCCACCTGCTGGCATCCGGCTCCTAGGCTTGGCTGTCCTAGGAGATGGCCTGATGCGCAGGCAGCCGAAGGATGGCAGGCGGCCTTTTTGTCTTGAAATGCTATGGGTGCTCGATGAAGACCCGCGTGGTCAATATCTCCGACAGTAGTCCCCAAAGCTGGTGGAGCTCGGCAGTTGTGAGCGGGACTGCGGGGTTCCAGCAGCTTCCCTCTTTGAATGATGATTGGTAGTTTTTCCAGTCCGTCTTCTGGAGAGGCCGGCTGTTAGCAGTCGGTCGCTCGGCTTTGAATCTTCGGAGGGAAGGTACCGCACGGCTGGCGAGCCGCGGGACAGGCCTACCGCCCGTTACCAGCACGCCACGCGGCGTCATTATGCCGAGTCGGCCTGCCAACCCACGTGCGCGATGGGACGCAACGACAAGCTTGGGCCCACCACTACAGGGCCTCGGCGCGCGCGTGGATCTGCTGCGGCCGAGGAGATCGATTGCCCTTCCCTCGGTTCCAGCACAAAATGCGCGGGTTGTGCGAGGCATGGCGCAGTTAATCCCATGCCCGTCCCCTCGGCGTCGTCGTCCCGGGCCTATAAGTAGGCACGGAAGGGGGCGGGCGTAACACACGCGCACCCCCCAACTCCTTCTTCTTCTTCCTCGCCTCTCCTCACGCACTCGCCACCGTCTCGCTTGTTGCTCCTGTTGAAGCCCTTGCTTGCTTCGAGCCATGGCCGCCGAGGCGCCGGTTCACCACTGCGACGAATGGGACGACAACGACATCCACGAGGACCAGATCGAGTTCCTCCGTCGGTCGCGGCGGTTGACCCCCGCCGGGAATGCCAGAGTGCGCCTCGCGCCGGCGACCAAGCTCAGTTCAGCGCCGCGGCTTGGAGAGCGTGTCGTCTTTCGCTAGCACTTTCTTCGCGGGTTTGGTCTTCCAGCGAGTGGGTTCTTCCTCTCGTTTCTTTATTTCTACGACGTGCAGCCCCACCACCTCACGCCGAACACGGTTGGGCTGCTCGCCGCTTTCATCGTCCTCTGCGAGGGATACCTCGGGGTGCTCCCCACACTCGAGCTGTGGGGGGAACTCTTTTATTTGAAGCTTGGCACCGCCCTCAGGGGCAAGGCGGCGCAGTGCGGTGGGTGTGTCGCTATGCGGCGCACCTGAGCCAGGAACTACTTCCCGAAGGTCGCCCTCGTGCACTCGGCGAAGCAGTGGCAGAAGGCATACTTCTACGTCTCGAATGTCCACATGAATCGGGACTACATCAACTTGCCGGATTACGCCGCCGGTCTGCCTGCCGAGCCTCACATATCCTGGAGGTTCCGGCCAACATCCCTCACGCACGCCGCCTCCATCGCCATGGGCCACCTTTGGGAGATGACGGAAGTGGAGGGCCTGGTGTTTGCGGACTTTCTGGCATCCTTCGCGGAGCGCCGCGTGTTGCCGCTGCAGTCCCGGCCCCACCTGATCTGCGACATGATCGGTACTCGAGCGAGACGTGCACCAAGAGGATGCCATATGCGGAGGTGTCGCACCTGGTGCATTCCATCTACTACTGGAAAATGTCGGAGTCGGGCTGGGCGTTCGGCAAGCCGCAGCAATCCGCCGCCTGTGGTAAGCTTCTTTCTCTTTTCTCTTTTTCTTCTTCCGCCTGCTCCAGCCGCCCGACCATCGTGCCGTGTTGCAGCGCTTCCCAGGCCAGCCGGAGCCGGGATCAGGGAGATCCGCCTGCCCACTGATGCCGGACTGCTCTCAGAGCAATACGAGCGACCCTGATCTGGGGGCGGCCGCCATGGTGGAGGACGAGGTCACAGGCGGCAGAGGCGTGTCACCAGGCGGCTCGTGGACCCAGCCACCACCCTTCGAGAGGCGACGGAGAGGAATGCGCAGGAGGCGGAGGAAGCCGCGGCTCGCCGGAAGGCGTAGCTATCCCAGGCGGCGGAGGCGGACGCCACCGCCAGGGCCGAGGAGCAAGAGGCGGCTGGGGGTCGCCAACCGATTCCGGAAAGGGAAGGGGACGTCCACGCCGTCATGGAGGTGGAGGCGACCCCCCTCCCTCTCGCGCCGCCCGCCGATGCACGGGAAAGCCGGCCCGAGGGGCCGGTTGCGCCGCTGGCTGGAGGCGCCATGGTGGTGGGTCCGCTTCCCACCACCCAGGTTCCAGCTCGTCCGCGTCTGGCAAGGGAGGCTTGAGCCCCGCGGTAGGTAGAAGCTGACGCTGCTAGCTCGTCTTCGCCGGACTACGAGGCTACTAGCGCTGCGCCGCCAGGTTGGACGCCTGGTAGCGGCGGCGTGTTGAATGTCCCCTCCCGGGATGTTCTCGACCGGTTCAACGCCCAAGGCGAGACCCTGCAAAGGGCCTTGCAGGTCATCTTGGCCATGCGGATTGCCGTCCGGGTATGCCGATTTCTCCCTTGATTTTCTTTTTTTATTCCTTCAATTTCTCACGTGGGGGCATGTCAGCGCACCCACTGGGTGTAGTCCCCGAGTTCCAAGCCGGCAGCTGAGCAGGCGGCTTGGAACTCCATGGTGGTTCTTTGCGAGCTAACTTGTTTCTTGCCGCCCTCATCGCAGGATTACCACAATCTCCGAATGGCCACCTACAACCCCTCTGGCCAAGCTGAGAGTCGCCCTGGCCGAGAGCCGGAATAAGTGTCTCCCTTTTCTCCTTGCGGGGCGCGTCAGCGCACCCGCTGGGTGTAGTCCCTGAGTTCCGGCCCGGCTGCTGAGCAGGCGGCTTGGAACTCCACTGTTAATTTGTCTTTTGGCTGACGTTGACGCCTTCTCCTCATTTATTGCCAGCAACCGCAGCCGACCTTCGAACCCAGCTGGGCGGGGTCCAAGCCGAGCTCACCACCAACGAGCAGGAGCGCAACTTGGCCGCCCAAGAGCGCGACCACCTAGCCAAGGAATTCGCTGACCAGGCGGAGGTGCACAAGGCGGAGCTCAAGAAGCTGGTTGATGCTGAGGGGCTCCTTCGGGTTGAGTTTGAGACTAAACGCTCGAACTAGGCCAAAATGGAGATGGCTCTGGAAGACGGCTATGGAGCCATCGAGGATATGGTCGACGATGAGTTGTGTTTCTTTGCTTCCGCATACTTGCCGACTGTCGCACGAGCCGGCTGCCCTCCTCTTATTCTTTTGTCCTTTCTCTGGCGCAATGTACTTCCCTGGCCACTCCGCTGCTACTAGCCAAGCCATCGAGGCCCGGCGCGATGAGAAGCGTCCTGCGGGTAAGGTGATTGCGCCCAACACGCCCCGGACTCCCAACGAGCAACTCCTCGCCGTGAGGGTATGCCTGCAGCCGACCCATCGTGTCGGTGTACAAAAAGAGGGTTACACTTTTTGTACACCTATAACTGTGCACTGGCAGTCCGAGCCGCGGGCACCACCACACCAAGCAAGGCAAGGGAGGTGGGCCAAGGTAAGACCAAAGCTCAAGAGAACTAAAGCCAAGACCACAAAGAGCAAAGGGACGAAGTAGGTTCCCCCGGCAAGATCCTTGCCGGGAGCCAGTTTTAGCAGCCCCGGCAAGATCCTTGCCGGGGACGGCTTTAGCAGCCCTGGCAACTCGCCACACGCCTACGGAGCAGATCACCCTTGAGTCCACTACCCCCATGGGGCAAGGATTCGGGAGACATCCCCATAGTGGCATGCATATATTTGTGAAGACATTCAAGATCAGATACGCACTAAGAAGACGGCGACCCCGTGCGGGATCCCAACCAAGGAAGAGCACAAGACCTCCGACAAGCACCTTGCCGGGGATGGCACCAGGCACCGTGGAAAGACCCTTGCCGGGACCCCAGCAAGGCCCTTGCCGAGGACATCCGCGGGGCCACCATCAGGCCCACGCTGATTAAACTACCACCGCCTTATGCAGCGGCCGACCCAACTAGCTGGGCAGGCACCTGCGTGGCGGCATGCAGATCTTCGTGAAGACTCACCATTGCGCCACCTCAGCTGCCTGCCTACCTACATGGCATCTCAGACATCACTGGCCAGGGCGCGTGTCGACACAAGAAGGAGCGGCAACGGATAAAACAAATCTTTTCCCCTTACCCGATAAAGCAAGGACACCTAAGCAAGACGCATTAAATGTGCCTTGTCATGTAATGTGAGGGATAAACCTCGCATCACTATACCCTTTCCATCTCCTGTGTGCCACTGTGGTGACCCCTTTCTCTATAAAAGGAGGCCCGAGGCAACCAGGAGGAGGATTCGAGTTTTTGGAGCTCCTAACGCCCCATAGCTAGCTAAAGAACACAGATATACAACCCACCAAAGCAGGAGTAGGGTTTTACGCATCCTCGTGGCTCGAACCTGGATAAACGAACCGTGTGCTATATGTTTGATCCGCTCTTCTCTCAACCCCGCGCCCCGCAACCGTATTAGGGATTCTTGTGATCCCATAGGTGTCGTTACCAATACCCCGACATCTTTGGCACGCCAGGTAGGGGAAAGTGAGCAGCGCGCCCACAGTTAATCCTTCTTATGGGGGAAAACGCTGGTCGCCTCCTTTCACATTAACTGCGATGTGACGCATGCCTATGGGAACCGCCCCACGCATGCCACCCACGTCACACACACCCCTCCACACCGCGCCACACGCGCCGATCATGGGAGGCGCAGCGCGCAGAAAATCTTACCGCGGCAAAAACCGCCCCGCCTGCCCGCGCACCGTTTTCTGGGCCTGGCCCAACAACGCGTCGCGCTTATGTCTGGCCCAGGCCCGGGGGCTCCTGTCGGTGTACAAAAAGAGGGGTACACATTTTGTACCCCTATAACTATGCACGGGCAGTACGAGCCGCGGGCACCACCACACCAAGCAAGGCAAGGGAGGTGAGCCAAGGTAAGACCGAAGCTCAAGAGAACTGTAATGCCCAGGATGGGACTATATCTCCTACGTGTCGAGGCACGACTTAAAGATATAAGGCCATTCTGGAATGATCGCAAGTTTGGTACCTTTGCACAACTCATGTAAAAATGGGGATGGAAAACTGAAAAGATAGTTGGCTTACACTTGCCACGTCACCCAAATACATTACATGTTCAAACATCATTCAATAAAACATCACAGCCCATCTAAGGGTAAAATCCAAATGACAAGATACCAAACATAACTTAAACCACAGGTCAAGATCGAATCCTAGTAGAAGCTCTACTGATCAACCGGATAGTTCACGTAGTAACGGCTACGCTCCTCGTCGTACTCCCAGTCTATCTCAGTGCCATCACCCGTGTAGCTCACCATCGTACCTGCATCTGGTGTTTTGAAATAATTGTGAGCCATAGAGGACTCAGCAATCCCGTTCCTGGGTAACATGACTATTTAAGCCTTGGGTGTGGAACAAGGCTGAAGAAAGAATAAGTGGTTGCAGCAGCACTAGCCTAGCTTACGTAAAAGAGAGCGAGAAGAGAAGGTGCCTCGGTCGAGAGATGATCACTAAGTGATCCTAAACTAATCAAGTCAAACATAACCCCACAGTGTTCATCTCCCGAAACCCCTTTCGGAAAATGACAGTCACGGTACTCACGCTGGTAGTGTATTGGAACATGGTGTCAAGTTTTCTACAACCGGATATTGACAAGCTCCCATCTGCCACATAACCGCGGGCACGGCTTTCGAAAGTTCAAACCCTGCAGGGGTGTTCCAACTTGGCCCATGACAAGCCCACGATCCGCGGAGTCGCAACTCCAAAGGTGGGAAGGCCCGAGTATTCTCGGAATCCCGTGCTCAAGATACTCTGACTAAGGTAAGGCTAATCCAGCAAATCCTCCCAGCGTGCCGACACCCTGACAATAGCCGCGCGTATCTTGTCCCAGGCCACGACCGGATGGGCGATTCTACAGGTTTTTACCAAACCTCGAGTTTCCTTGAGGTGCCCCCCCGTAACCCCCAGTTTGGACCAACACTCATGTGGAGCACTGGCCCGGGTTGTTGGCGACGCAGGGGCCCCGGGCGGCGGTGGCCGGAGGCCGGTGGTGGCGAGGCGCGCCCCTCCTCTCCAGCGCTGCGTCCTCGCCGCGCCATGCCCCGCGCGGGTCCTCCCATCTCCTCCATCCGCCGCGACCCTGCAGGGCCTCGTTCCCTGCGTGCCTCCCTTCGGTCCTCCAGCAAGGCCCTGCACCGGCGCCGCCCCGGTAGCCCGTCCTCGCCTGGCCCGCAGCTCCAGCGCGCCCTGCCTCCTTTGGCTGCCGCCGAGCCCTCCATCTTCCTCGCCTTGGACGCCTTCCGATCGCCGGAGCCAGCACCGCAGCTCCCTGCGCGCTAGGCCCCTGCCCCATCATCTTGCATGTCACGCGCTCCGTCATCTTTTGCACCGGTCTCTCATCGAGTTACCGGAACCGAGATGTTTCCGTTGCATCATTTTCGGATCGTCGCCGTGGCACCTTTTTCCTTCCACCACGGTGACATATAATCCTTATCTCTCTTGTCAACCTTTAACTAAAAATTGCATAAACTTGATCATGTCATCCGCATCATGATAACAACCTTTGGATGTTAATTGTTGTTGCTTTAATAATTGCTAAAAATGCTCATGGGGATTTTCCGGAATTGTTGTTGTTATTTTCCGGCCTCATTTAAAATGCCTAAATAGGTAGATTAATTTTTGTTTCACCTCTTGCCATGTTAACAAACATTTAACCTTGTCTTGTAAATAAACGAGAGTCAATTAAATAATTAAAATGTGGTGTTTCTTCAATATGCAACTCGTTGCATATTGAGCTCCACTTAACTTGTAGTTTTGTTTGTGCACATTGCCATGCCATGCATAATTAAACCGGAGATGCATCATACTTGGATGTGCATCGTATGCCATGTTTATGCTTGTGTGTTTACCGTGTTGTTTGCTTCTTTCCGGTTGCTTCTCTTGTTAGCTTCGGTTTCGTTCCGGAGTTGTGAGGATTCGCTCGACTATGTTGCTCCGTCTACTTCACGGACCCATTCTTCTCCCTTGTGGAATCCCAGGCAAGATGATCATACCCCTGGATACCTTTACTACCATTGCCATGTTTAGTTGTCTCGATGCTATCGTTACATGTCGCGCTACCCATCTTTTATGTCAGCCTCTCCTTGTTGCCATGAAACATCTAACCTTTGACACCTTCCTAGAAAAACCACTGTTTGGCTATGTTACCCGCTTGCTCAGCCCTTCTTATAGCATTGTTAGTTGCAGGTGAAGATGAAGATCGTTCCAGGAGGGAACTTGTTGTTGGAATAACACAATATCTATTATTATTATTAACACACCTATATACTGGGCATGGGTGGAAGGCTTGGCCTTTTGCTCGGTGTTTTGTTCCACTCATGCCTCCTTAGGCGCCGATAAACCGGCATTATGTTCCGTGATTTTGCGTTCCTTACACGATGGGTGGATGGGGACCCCTTGACAGTTCGACTTTGAATAAAACTCCTCCAGCAAGGCCCAACATTGGTTTTAATTTGCTCATAATAACAACTTAATTAATTAATTAAAATTGCATAGGGGGTCGCACCCTCGGGTTCTTAATTCTACATAGCAGGGGGGCAAGTGGTGATGGTGTTGGTCCCAAACGGGGAGTATGCGGGGCCACCACGGGGAAACTCGAGGTTTGGTTTTACACGTATAATCGCCCATCCGGTCGTGGCCTGAGACGAGATACGCGCGGCTACTATCAAGGTGTCGACACACCGGGAGGTCTTGCTGGACTTGTTTTACCATTGTCAAAATGTCTTGTGCACCAGGATGCCGAGCCTGATCGGATTTCCCTAAGATAAGGGGTGATGATATTATATTTATCACTTCAGCTAATCGTGAGAGCTTGTGATGGGCTAAGTTGGGACACCCCTGCAGGGTTATGATCTTTCAAAAGCCGTGCCCGCGGTTATGTGGAAGATTGGAATTTGTTAATGTCCGGTTGTAGAAAACTTGACAGAGGATCCGAAGTAAAACACACAACTGCATGAGTAACCGTGACTGTCTCTTTTCACTTTGAGAAGAGAACACGGGGGGGTTATGTTTGACTCGTAAGTAGTTCAGGATCTTTAGCGATCACTATTAGTTTGCGACCGTTTGCGTAGATGCTCATCTTATTCTTGTACTCGTAAGCTAGCCACCATATTATGCTTAGCCGCTGCTGCAACCTCACCACTTTACCTCTTCCTACCCGCAAAGCTTTGCTAGTCTTGATACCCATGGTTATGGGATTGATGAGTCCTCGCGGCTCACAAATACTACAACACCAGATGCAGGTTCAGCCGAGATTGATGCAGGAGCTGGTTCAAGTACTTAACTAGGAGCTTGATGAAGAGCATGCCCGTATGCTTGTGATGTTTTCGATGATCAGTAGTGGTTTCTACAAGGGGCGATTCTGACCTGTGGCTTTTTGTTTTGGTATCTTTCTTTTGGATCTTCGCCCGTAGTCGGGTTGTGATGTTTTGGATGATGTTTGCTTATGTAATGTATTGTGTGTAGTGGCAAGTGTAAGCCAACTATCTCCTTTTGCATTTTAATCCCTCTTTTACATGAGTCGTGCAAAGATACCAAACTTGAGATCATTCCAGAATGGGCTTATACCTTTAAGTCGTGCCTCGACACGTAGGAGGTATAGTCACATCCTGGGCATTACAAAAACATGGTTGTGGAAATCATCATGTTACCAACTTGTAACGCCCAGGATGGGACTATACCTCCTACGTGTCGAGGCACGACTTAAAGGTATAAGCCCATTATGGAATGATCTCAAGTTTAGTATCTTTGAACGACTTATGTAAAAATAGGGATGAAATTGCAAAAGGAGATAGTTGGCTTACACTCGCCACTTCACGCAATACATTACATAAGCAAAACATCATTCAAAACATCACAACCCATCTAAGGGTAAGATCCAAAAGAGAAGATACCAAACATAACGTTAAACCACAGGTCTAGATCGAATCCTAGTAGAAACCACTACTGATCATCGAAACGTCACAAGCATACGGCCACTCTCTTAAGGAAACTCCCGGAAGTTCTGATCCAGCTCCTGCATCATCTCAGCTGAACCTAAATCTGGTGTTGTAGTATCTGTGAGCCACGAGGACTCAGCAATCCCATAACCATGGGTATCAAGACTAGCAAAGCTTTGTGGGTAGGAAGAGGTAAAGTGGTGAGGTTGCAGCAGCGGCTAAGCAAATATGGTGGCTAACTTACGAGTACAAGAATAAGATGATCATCTACGCAAACGGTCACAACTAGTAGTGATCGCTAAAGATCCTGAACTACTTACGAGTCAAACATAACCCCACCGTGTTCTCTTCTCAAAGTGAAAAGAGACAGTCACGGTTACTTACACAGTTGTGTGTTTTACTTCGGATCCTCTGTCAAGTTTTCTACAACCGAACATTAACAAATTCCAATCTGCCACGTAACCGCGGGCACGGCTTTCGAAAGATTATAACCCTGCAGGGGTGTCCCAAATTAGCCCATCACAAGCTCTCACGATTAGCTGAAGTGATAAATATAATATCATCACCCCTTATCTTAGGGAAATCCGATCAGGCTCGGTATCCCGGTGGACAAGACATTTCGACAATGGTAAAACAAGTCCAGCAAGACCTCCCGGCGTGCCGACACCCTAATAGTAGCCGCACGTATCTCGTCTCAGGCCACGACCGGATGGGTGATCCTACATGAGCCAATCCTCGAGTTTCCCCGTTGTGGCCCCGCATAACCCCTGTTTGGGACCAACACCATCGGCACTGGCCCCCCTTGTTATGTAGAATTAAGAACCCGGGGACATGACCCCCTATGAAATTAATTAATTATTTAAGTTGTTATTATGAGCAAATTAAAACCAATGTTGGGCCTTGCTGGAGGAATTTTATTCAAAGTCGAAGTGTCAAGGGGTCCCCATCCACCCATCGTGTAAGGAACGCAAAATCAAGGAACATAATGCCGGTTTATCGGCGCCTAAGGTGGCATGAGTGGAACAAAACACCGAGCAAAAGGCCAAGCCTTCCACCCATGCCCAGTATATAGGTGTGTTAATAATAATTATAGATATTATGATATTCCAACAACAAGTTCCCACCTGGAACGATCTTCATCTTCACCTGCAACTAACAACGCTATAAGAGGGGCTGAGCAAGCGGGTAACATAGCCAAACAGTGGTTTTGCTAGGAAGGTGTCAAAGGTTAGAGGTTTCATGGCAACAAGGAGAGGCTGACATAAAAGATGGGTAGCGCGACATGTAACGATAGCATCGAGACAACTAAGCATGGCAATGGTAGTAAAGGTATCCAAGGGTATGATCATCTTGCCAGGGATTCCGCAAGGGAGAAGAACGGATCCATGAAGTAGACGGAGCAACATAGTCGAGTGAATCCTCACAACTCCGGAACGAAACCGAAGCTAACAAGAGAAGCAACCGGAAAGAAGCAAACAACACGGTAAACACACATATCATAAATATGGCATACGATGCACATCCAAGTATGATGCATGTCCGGTTTAATTATGCATGGCATGGTAATGTGCACAAACAACACTACAAGTTAAGTGGAGCTCAATATGCAACGAGTTGCATATTGACGAAACACCACATTTTATTATTTAGTTGACTCTCGTTTATTTACAAGACAAGATTAAATGTTTGTTAACATGGCAAGAGGTGAAGCAAGAGCAAACTACCTATTTAGGCATTTTAAATGGGGCCGGAAATAACAACAACAAATTCCGGAAAATCCCCATGACCAATTTAGCAATTATTAAAGCAACAACAATTCACACATTTTAATGTTGTTAACATAATGCTGATGACATGATCAAGCTTATGCAATTTTTATTAAAGGAGAACATGAAGAGATATGAAGCACTTGTCATCGTGGTGGAAAGAAAGGGTGCCACGGCAACGATTCGAAAATGATGCAAGGCAACATCTCGGTTCCGGTAACTCGTTGAGAGTCCGGAGCAAAAGAAAGATGGCGTGAGCGAGACTTGCAAAAGAGATGGGGTGAACCCGGTTGCCCGGTTCCCACTTGACAACGATAGGGCAAACGAGGGTCACGACGGACATGACGACGGTACTTGTACATGAGTCTTCGGCGACGGTAGTGGAAGTAGTTGTTCACGTCGGCGGTAGTTGTACATGGCGAGGGTAGTCGAACTTGGCAATCAATGGTCGTCGTGGTACTTGTCGCATCCACCAAGTGTAGTCGTTCGGGCGTCGGTCTTGCCGGTCTCGGTCTCGAGTCGTAGTTGTACATGTCATTTTGTCGCCGTGTAGTCGAACTTGATGGTCGTCGGCGACTCGAAGGGGTACTTGGTGTTTCCGGTGACGGTCGTCGTACACGGTTCGTAGAGGTTCAGGGCCGTCGTGGTACTTGGCGCATCGTCGTGGTACTTGGCGATTCCGGAAACACGATAGATGAACTTGACGGTCCTCGTCGTCCTGGTGCTTGGCGATCCAGGGATACTTGCTGGCCCAAAACAAAACACCGGGCCGACGAAAGAAGCACAACAGCAGCAAGGAGGCGAGACAAGTGGCCGACTTCGGCCTTGGCGATGAGGCTGCTCGAGGGCTCGGCCCTGCCGCTGGACTGAGGATGGCCGCGGCGAGCTGGAGGGAGACGGCGACCGGGACCTGCTGGAGGTGCTCGAGGGGACTCGAGGAGGAGGTCGGGGAGCAGTGGCGCTGGGGCGTCGGGGTGCTCGGGGCCCGGCCGACGGGTAGGAGGACGGCGGCAGCTCCTAGCCGAAGCTGGAGGGAGAAAGGCCACGGCGAAGGAAAGCGGCTCCGCCCCGTCCATGGCGGCTGGAGGTGCTCGAGGACATGGCGAGGAGAAAGCTCTAGCGGCGGAGGCTGGCCACGGCGCTTGGGGCTGTAGAGGAGGGTGCGATGGCACGCAACTGGAGGACGGAGGAGAGGGCGCTCGGGGCCGCGGCCCTGGCGACGGAGGAAGTAGCCGCTGCGGCCTGGGGCTCCTGGCGAGGGGACGACGGGGCGGCTCCTGGCCGGCCGGGCCGGTTTGCGGGTGCCAGGCGCGCGGGAGATGAAGGGAGCGAGGCACGAGGGCGGCGCTGCTCGAGGGGACTCCTCCCCTCGGTGAGGTGGCGCTCGGGTGCGAGGCCGGCGGCAGGCGCAGTAGGAGGAGGGGGCACAGGCTCGGCGCTGGAAGGAGGAGGGAGATTGAAGGAAAGGGACGAGCGGCGCAAGCGAGCGAGAGGGTCGTGATGAGTGCGGCGCTCAGGAAGGAGAGCGAGGGGAGAGGCTGCTCGGGCTAGGGTTAGGGATGGTATGGGCCTGGAGGCCAGATGGGCTGCTAGGAGGCCTAGAGGCCTGGGAAGGTAGGTGCAGCTGGGCCCCTCCTTCCTTTTGTTTCTGAAGCAGAAATATAAATAGAGAGGGATCAAAATATTAAGAAAAGAGGCCATGAATCAAGATTTTTCATGGACTTGTTCTTCTCCCATGCGGAATCCCAGGCAAGATGATCATACCCTTTGATACCTTTACTACCATTGCCATGCTTAGTTGTCTCGATGCTATCGTTACATGTCGCGCTACCCATCTTTATGTCAGCCTCTCCTTGTTGCCATGAAACCTCTAACCTTGACACCTTCCTAGCAAAACCACTATTTGGCTATGTTACCCGCTTGCTCAGCCCCTCTTATAGCGTTGTTAGTTGCAGGTGAAGATGAAGATCGTTCCAGGTGGGAACTTGTTGTTGGATATATCACAATATCTATAATTATTATTAACACACCTATATACTGGGCATGGGTGGAAGGCTTGGCCTTTTGCTCGGTGTTTTGTTGCGCTCATGCCACCTTAGGCGCCGATAAACCGGCATTATGTTCCTTGATTTTGCGTTCCATACACGATGGGTGGATGGGGACCCCTTGACAGTTCGACTTTGAATAAAACTCCTCCAGCAAGGCCCAACATTGGTTTTAATTTGCTCATAATAACAACTTAAATAATTAATTAATTGCATAGGGAGTCATGTCCCCGGGTTCTTAATTCTACATAGCAGGGGGATGGTGTTGGTCCCAAACGGGCAACCTGCGGGGCCACCACATGGAAACTCGAGGTTTGGTTTTACTCGTAGCTTGTCCCATCTGGTTGTGGCCTGAGTCGAGATACGCGCGGCTACTATCAGGGTGTCGGCACGCTGGGAGGTCTTGCTGGACTTGTTTTACCATTGTCGAAATGTCTTGTGCACCGGGATGCCGAGCCTGATCGGATTTCCCTAAGATAAGGGGTGATGATATTATATTTATCACTTCAGCTAATCGTGAGAGCTTGTGATGGGCTAAGTTGGGACACCCCTGTAGGGTTATGATCTTTCGAAAGCCGTGCCCGCGGTTATGTGGCAGATTGGAATTTGTTAATGTCCGGTTGTAGAAAACTTGACACAGGATCCGAAGTAAAACACACAACTGTGTGAGTAACCGTGACTGTCTCTTTTCACTTTGAGAAGAGAACATGGTGGGGTTATGTTTGACTTGTATGTAGTTCAGGATCTTTAGCGATCACTACTAGTTGCGACCGTTTTGCGTAGATGCTCTTCTTACTCTTGTACTCGTAAGTTAGCCACCATATTATGCTTAGCTGCTGCTGCCGCAACCTCACCACTTTACCTCTTCCTACCCATAAAGCTTTGCTAGTCTTGATACCCATGGTTATGGGATTGCTGAGTCCTCGTGGCTCACAGATACCACAACACCAGATGCAGGTTCAGCCGAGAATGATGCAGGAGCTGGTTCAAGTACTTCACTGGGAGCTCGATGAAGACAGTAGCTGTATGCTTGTGACGTTTTCGACGATCAGTAGTGGTTTCTACTAGGCTTCGATTTAGACTTGTGGTTTAACGTTATGTTTGGTATCTTGTCTTTTGGATCTTACCCTTAGATGGGCTGTGATGTTTTGAATGATGCTTTGCTTATGTAATGTATTGTGTGAAGTGGCGAGTGTAAGCCAACTATCTTTTCAGTTTTCCATCCCTATTTTTACATGAGATGTGCAAAGGTACCAAACTTGCGATCATTCCAGAATGGGCTTATATCTTTAAGTCGTGCCTCGACACGTAGGAGATATAGTCCCATCCTGGGCATTACAAGATTAAGAATGGAATTATGAATCTTCAGCACTCTGGATATGAATAGCTCACCATCGTACCTGCATCTGGTAACCGTGAGCACAACTCATGTAAAAATGGTGAGCTACACTTGTGATCATTACAAGATTAAGTTGGTATCAGAGCACAACTCATGTAAAAATGGGGATGGAAAACTGAAAAGATAGTTGGCTTACACTCGCCACTTCACACAATTCATTACATGTTTCATGCCTCATTCAAATAAACATCACAGCCCATCTAAGGGTAAAATCCAAATATCAAGATACCAAACATAACATTAATCCACATGTCTAGATCGAATCCTAGTAGAAGCTCTACTGATCAACCGGATAGTTCACGTAGTAACGGCTACGCTCCTCGTCATACTCCCAGTCTAGCTCAATGCCATCACCAGTGTAGCTCACCATCGTACCTGCATCTGGTGTGTTGAAGTAACTGTGAGCCACAGAGGACTCAGCAATCCCGTTCCCGGGTAACATGACTATTTAAGCCTTGGGTGTGGAACAAGGCTGAAGAAAGAATAAGTGTCTGCAGCAGCAACTAGCACTAGCTTACGCAAAAGAGAGCGAGAAGAGAAGGTGCCTCGGTCGAGAGATTATCACTAAGTGATCCTAAACTAATCAAGTCAAACATAACCCCACCGTGTTCATCTCCCGAAAACCCCTTTCGGAAAATGACAGTCACGGTACTCACGCTGGTAGTGTATTGGAACATGGTGTCAAGTTTTCTACAACCGGATATTAACAAGCTCCCATCTGCCACATAACCGCGGGCACGGCTTTCGGAAGTTCAAACCCTGCAGGGGTGTTCCAACTTGGCCCATGACAATCCCACGATCCGCGGAGTCGCAACTCCAAAGGTGGGAAGGCCCGAGTATTCTCGGAATCCCGTGCTCAAGATACTCCGACTAAGGTAAGGCTAATCTAGCAAATCCGCGCCAGCTCGCCGGAGTAGCTCGCTGCGCCGCCCTCTCCAACTACCACCTCGCCGGAGTTCTCGCAGTCGCCGGACTCCTCGCCGGAGGAGCTCGCCGGAGCCCCTTCTTCCTCACCGGCCGGCCTCCCGCCGGGCGCAGCCGCCGCCCCGGTTCTCCACCTCGCCGACCGCCGCCTCACAGCCACCCTCCGCCGCCGGCCCGACCGCCCCTCCGTGCCCGGCCTCTTCCCCGCCGCCGGCTGGGCACCTCGTCCCCGCCGCCCCTCGGACAACCGCCGCCGGGGCCCCTGGCCACCACCGACGGGCGCCGCCACGCGTCCTTCGACGGGGGGCCGCCGCACCGTGCCGCTCAGGCCACCGGCCCCGCCTCCCTCCCGCCGGCCCCTGGCCGCGCGAGGAGCCGTCCCGCCGCTCGGGGATCGGGAGATCCCCTTGACGCCCCCGATCCGATCTGCTAACGGGCGCGGGCCGAAGCCCGTTAGTCCGGCAGCCGCTCCGCTTCGGCCCGTTAACCGCCGCAGATCCGGCCCGTTAGCGCCCGGCCCGATCCGCTTCAGCCGGCAGCGCCGTTCCGCCAGCCCGTTAACCGCTCCGCCCGAGGCCCGGTAGCCCGCGCCAGCGGTGGACCCGCTCCGCCGCCCGGGATCCAGGCCCGATCCGCCATCGCGCCGACCCGATCCGCAATAGGCCAGCCCGTTTGACCCCGCGCCAGCCCGGTTGACTCTGCCCGGTGGACCCGTTTGACCCCGCGTTGACTGAGGTTGCCCTCTTATTCCTCTAAGTCCCTGTAATTCCAGTGTCTGATGCTGATTTCAAATAGTGATAACTTTTTGTGTGATGGTCCGATTTGAGTGAATGATATGTCAAATTGTTCGTGGAGACATGTACTACATTTCATTCCATTATGCCATACATGTTTGAGATCATCTAGATGCTTAAAAATCTGTTGCAAAAGTGCATATTGTTAAAAACTGCTGTTAGTTGTTGTTTTCATGCCATCTTTGCGAGGTGATAACTTTTTGCATGTTCATCCAAATGAAGCAAATGATATGTCCACGTGTTCGTCTTGTCATGCTCTACATGATGATTGCTTATACTTGCATGATAGATTTAATCTTGCCATGTTTATCTCCGTTGCAAAGTGCTATGTGGCTGTTAGGTTGTTAAACTTGTTACGAGATGCCTCGTAGAGGAGCTCATTGCTATCGTTGTGTTTGTCCCCATGATGCATGCTTATGGGTTTTGAATTCACCATCATGTGTGCTTTGCTGTGGTGCTTACCACTTGCCATGTTTAGCTTCGAGGTGACTTAAACTTGCTCTCGAAGATGCCATGATGAAACTGGTGTTTCAACACTTAGTGAAATTTCACTAAGTCTGGAATCTGTAATTTCCAGATGCCATGTTTTCTTGTTGTTCTAGGCCAATCCATGATAGTTTTTGGGTGACTCTTGATGTTTCCTTGTAGTATATATTGTTGGCTATCCATTCATGCTCTCACATGCTTATTTGAGTGGCTGTAGCATATTTAACTTTTGCTCCCAAGTTGCAATAAAATACTGCTGTCAGGATTTTGCTGTCAAGTTCAATATGTCATAGCTTGTTGCTATTGATCCATGTCTCCTTTGGGGGTGCTCCAATGGACTTATTTGTTGTAGGATATGTCTAGTTTATGTCCATGCTCTTTGCCATGGTGTTTGAGTGTTGTAGCGTATTTATCTATTGCTCCGAAGTTGCTATGTGGCTGTAATTTTCAGCTTTCGCATGTTTATTGTTTTGTGTGTAACTTTTAGCCCGTAGCTCCGATTGGAGCAAGTCCTAGATGAAACTTGTGTGATTTTTCATGTAGATTCATAATATCCTATTGTTAACATGTGTTTGAAGCATTTTGCTTGATCGCATATTGTCATGCTCCTTGTGCTCCCATAGTGCATCAGTCATGCATCCAGCATATTTTGTGTGCGCATTGCATCTTGTTGATTTCGTGCCTTGTGTGTTTGTGTTGAGTAGAGCCTAAAGCTAAATACGAGTACGAGAACGAGGTTACTACCGAGGTTGATAACGAGTAGCTCTCTTACGATCCCATCGACAACTCTTCAGGCAAGATGACCGAACCCCGATAACATTACTATCTTTGCCTATTGCTAGAGTATCGCTCTATAGTTTTTGCCTCGATGCCCATGTTTTCCTGTCAGCCTCCTATTTGTAACCATGAACCTGTTTAACCACCCTACCTATGCAAACCATTGATTGGCTATACGTAGGCTTCGCTCAGCCCTTCTTATAGTGTTGTTAGTTGCAGGTGGAAGTTTGAAGATGCTTGCTTCATGTTGAAGTTTGATGGGTTATATCACACTATATAAATGCTTAAATGAAATCATCTATATATTGGCAATGGGTGGAAGGCTAAGCCTTTTGCTTGGTGATTTGTTCCACTCATGCCGCTAGGAACCATATAAACCGGTGTTATGTTCCTTGATTATGCGTTCCTCACACGGTTGGGGTTATGGGACCCCCTCGATAAACCGCTAAGTGCTAAGTCTTTTCCAGCAAGTCCCAACATTGGTACTATTTGCCTAATAACTAAAAACTTGCATAGGGAGTAATTAACCCTCTTTCTTAATCAACAACCCTGGGCCAGTGCTCCACATGAGTGTTGGTCCGAAACGGGGAGTCTGCGGGGCCACCACGAGGAAACTCGAGGTTTGGTAAAAACCTGTAGAATCGCCCATCCGGTCGTGGCCTGAGACTAGATACGCGCGGCTATTGTCAGGGTGTCGTTACGCCGGGAGGATTTGCTGGATTAGCCTTACCTTAGTCGAAGTATCTTGAGCACGGGATTCCGAGAATACTCGGGCCTTCCCACCTTTGGAGTTGCGACTCCGCGGATCGTGGGCTTGTCATGGGCCAAGTTGGAACACCCCTGCAGGGTTTGAACTTTCGAAAGCCGTGCCCGTGGTTATGTGGCAGATGGGAGCTTGTTAATATCCGGTTGTAGGAAACTTGACACCATGTTCCAATACACTACCAGCGTGAGTACCGTGACTGTCATTTTCCGAAAGGGGTTTTCGGGAGATGAACACGGTGGGGTTATGTTTGACTTGATTAGTTTAGGATCACTTAGTGATCATCTCTCGACCGAGGCACCTTCTCTTCTCGCTCTCTTTTGCGTAAGCTAGTGCTAGTTGCTGCTGCAGACACTTATTCTTTCTTCAGCCTTGTTCCACACCCAAGGCTTAAATAGTCATGTTACCCAGGAACGGGATTGCTGAGTCCTCTGTGGCTCACAGTTACTTCAACACACCAGATGCAGGTACGATGGTGAGCTACACTGGTGATGGCACTGAGCTAGACTGGGAGTACGACGAGGAGCGTAGCCGTTACTACGTGAACTATCCGGTTGATCAGTAGAGCTTCTACTAGGATTCGATCTAGACCTGTGGATTAAGGTTATGTTTGGTATCTTGATATTTGGATTTTACCCTTAGATGGGCTGTGATGTTTATTTGAATGAGGCTTGAAACATGTAATGAATTGTGTGACGTGGCGAGTGTAAGCCAACTACCTTTTCAGTTTTCCATCCCCATTTTTACATGAGTTGTGCAAAGGTACCAAACTTGCGATCATTCCAGAATGGGCTTATATCTTTAAGTCGTGCCTCGACACGTAGGAGATATAGTCCCATCCTGGGCATTACAAGAACCAAAGCCTAGACCACAAAGAGCAAAGGGATGAAGCAGGTTCCCCCGGCAAGACCCTTGCCGGGAGCCAGTTTTAGCAGCCCCGTCAAGATCCTTGCCGGGGCCGGCTTTAGCAGCCCTGGCAAGACCCTTCCCGCGGCAACTCGCCCCACGCCTACGGAGCAGATCACCGTTGAGTACACTACCCCCATGGGGCAAGGATTCGGGAGACATCCCCGTAGTGGCATGCAGATCTTTGTGAAGACATTCCAGATCAGATATGCACTAAGAAGGCGGCGACCCTTGGCGGGATCCCAGCCAAGGAAGAGCACAATACCTCCGGCAAGCACCTTGCCGGGGATGGCAGCAGGCGTCGCGGCAAGACCCTTGACGGGACCCCGGCAAGGCCCTTGCCGAGGACATCTGCGGGGCCACCATCAGGCCCATGCGAATTAAACTACCACCGCCTTATGCAGCGGCCGACCCAACCAGCTGGGCAGGCACCTGCGTGGCGGCATGCAGATCTTCATGAAGACCCACCATTGCGCCACCTCAGTTGCCTGCCTACCTACATGGCATCTCAGGCATCGCTGGCCAGGGCGCGTGTCGACACAAGAAGGAGCAGCAACGGACAAGACAAATCTTTCCCCCGTCCCCGATAAAGCAAGGACACCTAAGCAAGACGCATTAAATGCGCCTTGTCATGTAATCCGAGGGATAAACCTCGCATCACTGTACCCTTTTCACCTCCTGTGTGCCACTTTGGCGACCCCTTTCTCTATAAAAGGAGGCCCGAGGCGACCAGGAGGAGGATTCGGCCTTTTGGAGCTCCTCACGCCTCATAGCTAGCTAAAGAACACAGATATACAACCCACCAAAGCAGGAGTAGGGTTTTACGCATCCTCGCGGCCCGAACCTGGATAAACAAACCGTGTGCTATCTGTTTGATCCGCTCTTGTCTCAACCCCGCGCCCCACAACCGTAGTAGGGATTCTTGTGATCCCATAGGTGTTGTTCCCAATACCCCGACACATCGCTTGATCCGCCGTCTTCAACGTGCAGGGTCCCAGGTGCTGCTCGCCCTCTGGCTAGATGTCCCGGCACCCCGCACTCCAAGCCGGACTGCCGAGTGGCTGGAGGCGACCGTCGGCCGCTTCCAGGCTTGGAAAGGCGTTGCAGCGAGAGCCAGCATGCGGGCATCCTTTGAATTCACCAAGGGCTGGTACCCCGATCTGGATCTCGCTCAGCTAGCGACTTTTCGCCTGGAGGCCGAGCCCGAGCTGGCGGCGGTGGGAGGAGATCTCATTGAGCATACTGCGGCGATCGCCGACTATGCCGATACTGTCGTCTTCATCCCGGAGTTGGATGAAAACGGCCATGTGGTGCCGCCTGATCACTTTGGGCTGGACCTGCCGGCGTTGGAGGAGCTGGATGAGGAGATCGCCTCAAGCGACGAGGGCTAGGATGAGGAGGACGAAGACGAGGAAGGGGGCTTTCTGGAGGACGACACGTCTACTCGTCATCAACCGGACCAAGCCTCGACGAGCAAGCCCCGAGGAACCGCGCCGTCTGCCACAGAAGGCGACCAGGACGAGGTCCATCAGGGGGCCCCCTCACCAGCCGGCGTAGCGGACCCCATGGTGCTATCAGATCCGCCTGCTGCACTTCTGGCCTAGGCGGCCATGCTATCTTTTAATTTCCTGTTTGCTTTGCGACTTGGTAGAGTTAGTCTTGCACAATTCCACCCACTGGGTGTATCTAAAACATTTGTTGGATGGCGGCTGTGGGCCTTTTGCTATGTAAATATTCTTTTAATTCTACATATGTTTATGTTTTTTGCCGAGTTATAATCTTAGCACTGCCTTTTGTTCCTTTGGGTCGAATCTGGAGCAGGAGGCAGGTACTGGGTCTCGGCCCAGTCGGCGAGGAAGTCAGCCAGTGCTTGTGATTTAATGGTGGTGCGGGGCTGGTAGAAGATGGTGAACGGGGCCAGCTCAATGGACCACTTTGCCACTCGGCCTGAAGCATCTCTGTTTCCCATGATCTCTGCAAGCGGGGCCGTGCAGACGACCGTAATTGGATGCTCTTGGAAGTATTGCTTCGGCTTCTTGGCGGCAAAGTACACGCCATAGCACATCTTCTGGTAGTGAGGATTATTCTGCTTGGAAGTTGAAAACACCTCACTCAAGTAATAGACGGGCCTTTGGACCGGCAATGTTCTGCCGTCTTCTGGGCGCTCGACTACAATCAAAGTGCTGACCACCCGGCTGGTGGCGGCTATGTAATGGAACATGGGTTCCTCATCTGTTGGCGCCGCTAGGACAGGTGGCGTGGACAACACTTTCTTGAGCTGGTGGAAAGCTTCGTCCACCTTGTCATTCCACTCAAAGTAGGTGGTGTTCTTCATCATCTGGTACAGAGGGAGTGCTTTCTCACCCAGCCGGCTGATAAACCGACTGAGTGATGCCAAGCACCCGGTGAAGTTCTGGACGTCTCATATGCGAGTTGGTCTCTCCATCCTCTCAATGGCCTTGATCTTTGCTGGGTTGCACTCGATGCCGCGTTCATACACCAGGAAGCCAAGGAGCTGACCTGCTGGTACCCCGAAGTTGCATTTCTCCGGGTTTAGCTTGATTTGAAAGCGGCGCCGGTTTTGGAAGGTCTCTTGGAGGTCTTCTAGAACAGTACCACGCTTCTCCTTCTTCACCACGATATCGTCCATGTAAACGTGGGCGTTTCCGCCAAGTTGCTTGGGGAGACACTTCTGCACGCAATGCTGAAAAGTGGCGCCAGCATTTATCCAGCCGAACGTCATAGTCAGGTAACAGAAGGCTCCGAATGGCGCGAGGAAGGCGGTCTTCAGGCTATCAGCTGGATCCATCTTGATCTGGTGGTATCCGGAATAAGCATCGAGGAAAGACAACAGCTCGCATCTAGCTGTGGAGTCGATGACTTGATCTATTCGCGGTAGAGAAAACGGATCTTTAGGACATGCTTTGTTGAGGCTAGTGTAGTCAATACACATGCGCCACTTGTTCTTCTTCTTCTTCAGCACAAGGACGGGGTTGGAGAGCCATTCTGGGTACAATACCTCCATGATGAAGCCGGCTGCTAGCAGGCGGACGACCTCTTCTCCGACAACTCTTCTTTTTTCTTCAGACAGGCAGCACAACGGCTATCTGACTGGCTTTGCGTCTTCTCTTACATGGAGCTTGTGCTCGGCGAAATCCATCGAGCCACCCGACATGTCCTTCAGGGACCATGCAAAGATGTCCCGATTCTCACGGAGGAAGTCGACGAGCTCGCTTTCCTATTTGTTGTCCAGGTTTCACCCTATGATAGCAAATCGCTCCGGGTGTGATGGATCCAAGGCTATCTTCTTGGTCTCTTTGCCTGGCTGGAATGAGCCTTGAGGTTCCGCCACCTTGGGATCAAATGGTATGACCTGCTGCTCGCCAGGCATTGCCACCAACCGATCAAGGCGGTGCTTCTCTTCAGCTATGACAAGGGACTCGGCCAGCCGGCTGCTGGCACTGGCACAAGCGATGGACATCTCATAGTCCCCGACTATGGTGATTATTCCTTTGGGACCCAGCTTCTTCATCTTGAGGTAGGAGGCACTGCCATGAATTTGGCGAAGGCAGGCCGTCCCAATATTACATGATAAGGGCTTTCCAAATTCACTACCTCAAACCAGACCGACTCGTGACAGAAATGCTTCTTGTCACCAAACATGACATCTATCTTGATCTTGCTGATTGGTGAGCGAGAGAGGCCGGGGACGATGCCATGAAACACGATCCGAGTGGGCTGCAGTTGTTTCTCTTTGATGCCCAATTTCTCCATGGTGTCTCGGCACATGATATTGATACTGCTGCCGCCGTCTATCAGTACTCCGGAGAAATGGCAGGCCCGCCTCTCGATGGAGAAAGTTGCATCCAGAACCATGCCATAGGCGCCTGGTGATGGCATGACAGCCAGGTGATCATCACGGCTCCAACTGATGGGCCTCTCGGACCAATGCATGAATTTTGGGGCCTCTGAGGCAACGACATTGACTTCTCAGTGCTGCTAACCCGGTTGTGCTTGTCGTCCGCCTCGCTGGTGAAGACGACATATGCTCCATTATCTTCTGGGAACTCATCTTGGACCGGGCCGCCTGGATGAGCTGTCGGCTTCTTCGGCGGAGGAGCCGCCTACCCAACAGGAAGCGGGGGTAGAGCCTCGCCTCTGGAAATCCGAGTGAGCCAGTGGGACTTTCGTGTGAAATGGTGGTTGGCTTCGAACCACTTTGAAACTTGCAGCGGGCGTCAAGGGCTTGCTCAAAGGAGAAGGTGGGCTGCCACGCGGGCTTGCCGCCCTTCTGGCACTTTGGCCCAGCTTGGCCCTCCGGCTGCTGGCCCTCAACTGCTGCCACTAGCCGGCTGCTGGAAGCCGGTGGGGGAGCTTTGCGCTTATTGTCTGTATACTGATGGCGCCGACTTGACTCTCCAACCGGCGTCCGAGGAGCCAGTGGAGCATCTTTCCGGAGGCATCTATGTGCAGTTCTGACTTAGTGGAAGAGTCGGCTGTGGCATACTTATACGCTATGCTTAACAGCTCGTCCGGTGTGGTGGGCTCGTCGCAAAGGAGCTTGTGCTTGAGCAAAGTGCCTTCTCTGCACCCGGCCGTGCAGTAATCTATGGCTTGCACTTCATGCACCCCTTCGCAGGAATTGCGCAGCTCGGCCCAACGCGTCAGGTAATCACGAGCGGACTCGTTCGGACCATGGACGCACAGGGAGAGCTATCGTGGCTTGGGCGGCCGCTTGTAGGTGCTAGTGAAGTTGCGGGTGAAGATGTCGGTGAAGTCTAGCCAGCTGTTGATGCTGTTGGGCATGAGGCTGTTTAACCACGCCCGGGCCGTGCCTTGGAGCATGAGTGGCACATACTTCACGGCGACACGCTTGTTGCCGGTTGCTATATTGACGGCAGTGGAGTAAGTCACCAGCCAGTCCTCCGACTTCACAGAACCATTGTACTTGGGAGTGTCTCTGGGAAGCGAGAAACCTTTGGGGAAAGGCTCATCGCGAATGCGGGGACCGAAACAAGCCAGGCCGAGTGCGTCTTCTTCCTCAACCGCCTGGGATCGAGCTAGTCGGTCAAGGCGGTGGCGGGCATAATTCTCCCGAACTCGCTCACGGCGGCCCAAGCGGCCTTCGAGAGACGGATGCTCGACAGGCGACGGGGACACACGCCTCTCCCGGCGAGGGGGAGGGGGGCGAGCGCTTGTTTCGCCATACCACCGTCCTTGGGCGACCGTCTTGGTCGCGCTCGATGGTGATGCGAGTTTGCCGGCTACGGCTGGCAGCCGGCTCAGAGTCATGCTGACTACGGGCACCGACTGTTGGTGAACGGGATGTAGCCCCTTGCTTTCGACGAGGAGGACGGTTTTCCGCCTACATGTCGGCCTCCAGAGCCCGGCGGCGGGCTTCCTGCTGCTCGGTTGCCTTGTCGAGGAGCTGCTGGACGCGCTACGTAATGCAGCGAAGCTCATCTCCCTCCAAGTGGTCCAGCTCGTGTGCTGCCGCCTGGGAAGCTCTTAGGTTCTCCAATGGGGTAGCGTAAACTGGACGCGTGGCTCCCAGCATTCTGGCGAGGGCTCCGCCTCGATCACGGACGGCGCCGCCTCAGCTGGGCTCGCCAGCTGCCAGCGTGCCGCCTACGGCGCGGTCGATCTCGCGGCGGTAGGCTTCAGTGAGGCGTCACATGGCGGCCAACTTGTTGGCGTTATCGAGGAGCGAGACGCGGAGTGTCTCCAGCGCTGCGCCTTCTATTCCTGTGGTGATGGGAGTGGAGAGGCTCCGCATTGCGGCCTATAGCGGGTCCTGACCAGACCCGTTGGAGGGCTCGTCATGGCTGACTGCCAGCACCTTCGTGACAGTGCTGACGCTTGTGTCGCAGGTCGCAGGGGGGAGGGGATCGTCGATGACCACCACGTGGTCGGGGAAGGTATCGGTGGACGCCGTGTCGGGGTGGATGAGCATATCAACGGGTGGATCAGAGGAGCCGACGAACTCCAGGTCGGAGGCGAGCTCGTTTACGATGTGCAGGTTGTCGAGGAGCTCGACGAGGCAGCTCTCCGAGCCGACTGCTTCTGCAGCCGGAGCAGGCTTGTCGTGGAGGTGGACCTCGCCGAGAAGATCAGCAAGCTTGCTCATGGCGCATGCGGCCTCTACGCCGCAAAGTGCCCCGGTATCCACGCCATCGGGCGTGCCGGGCTGGCTACGCTCGCCAGGGAGGAACAAAGTTCCCGTCCAGAATATGTCTCCGGACGACGATGCACCTTGCCCCACGGTGGGCGCCAAATGTCGGGGTTTTGGTGCGACATATGCCAAAGGATGGCTTATCATGCATGGGGACAAGAGAACGTCGCCGTGCCATGGAAGCGGGATAATGTGATACTTGGGATGCCTACAGATCTTACCCAGGTTTGGGGCTCTCCGTGGAGATAACACCCCTAGTCATGCTCTGCGGGGACTCCGTGTCATGCCTATCGTTAATATGGTGGCTACAAGGTTGCTCCTTGAGCTGTGTCGTCTAGAGGAGGAAGAAGGGCAAGGCTAGCTCTCTCTTATCCTTCTAGGAAATGCGAGTTGTTGCTAGGGTTTCTTCCCTATTTGTGTATCTCTCAAAGTCTAACCCCTCTGCATGGAGGACCCTGGGCGGTTTATATAGGCCTACCCCCGAGGCCTACAATGTTAATCAGGCCAGGGCGGGCCCCGACCGTCAGTGTCTCTGGGCGCCGGCTTCTCCGCTGGCTGCTGTGTTCCGCCGCCTGGTGGGTCCCGCCAATCGCTTGAGGCATGTTCGTCCTGCGGGTCCGTCATCTGTGGGCCCGCGTGATTGTGTTCTACTGTTGACATCCTCCTGCTGACGAAGGCACCGTCGGAGAGGGAGTCGCTACAGTGCTACCGCCTTGCGGTCGTACACTGTTGCCACGCCCCATCTTCTCATCTTGATGGGGTTCAGACTCCAAGGGAACGGTTAGCCGCCTGCTACAGGGCGGTCCTTTCCCCACGCTGTCTGCCAGAGGTCGGCCGCTTCTTGGTGGCTCACTGACGGGTGGGGCCTGCTGCCTGCAGGCCAATTCTCCTCCGAGTAGTGGGATCGTGGCCTGCTCTGACCAAAGCGAGGTCACGGGTAACATGGCTATGGTGATGCGCCGATCAGGGAGTGCCGCGAGGTACACTCCCACTGTAGCCACGCTAATTTGGACTCTGTGTGGGGGCAGGCTGATGGGCCTCGAACCCCTCGTTGGATACCCCAAGTGGAAGGTGTAAGATGCAGTAAGTAGAAGTGTTTTCCCCTAGCAAAGATGCCAAGGATCGAATCCCCAGAGACTCCTAGGTTCAACAAGTAGGTGTCAATTGCTAACGGCGCAATTAGCAATCAACGTGGACCTGCACACAGATACAAAGAACTTTGCTCCCAACGAGTACAGAGAGGTTGTCAATCTCTCCGGCCTTGTAGTTCACAAAGGGTTAAAAGCAATATGATAGTAGTGATAGATAGTGTTTTGCAATAGTAAGTAAATAGAGAAAAGTAAATAGTGGATGTGATCAATGATGGTAATATGGACCGGAGTCTCATGATGTTCACTAGTGATGTCTCTCTCCCAAAAGACGATAAAACAGCTATGTGAGGTAAAGAAATTACAGCTGGGCAATTGACAAGACCACGAACGCAAACCAATGTTGATTACATTGCAAGAAAGGTTGAGGTTCAAAGCATGGGCGGTACGCCAAAGTAAGTAGACCGAAATCCATCAATATCTACTACTAATCATCCACCTTGAGATATCTATCCAGAACATCTCGCTGGTATTAAGTTGCGAGTCCCACCCATAGTGTAAACTCAATGCAACAGACAACTGCATTAAAAGAACTTTGCGTAAAGTAAACAATCCTTGCACCCGCGGGCACAAGCACCGTTGTTTTCCCCCTTGTGGCAACAACACATCCCCTAGACTCATGTTTCTGTCACTCAAGCTAGTCATCGAGGGGCATGAACCCACAATCGAGCATAACGTTCCCTCTTGGAGTCACTACCTATTACTCGGCCAAAGCAATAAGTAACAACAGAGAACATGCAAGAATTACTTATGAACTAAAATATAAAAGAAGTGAATCAAATATATTACTCAAGATCAATCTGAACATAATCTCATAATCCATCGGATACCAGCAAACTCAACATAGCAACATCATAAGTATTACATAGGTGCCTCGATCATGTAGGGTAGCTCACGAGGACTAATTAGTGAAGCACAAGAACGGGAGGAGAACATCACATAGCTACTGGTCATGGACTCATGGTCCAAGGGAGACTACTCACGAGTCATCCGGGAGGCGTCCATGGTGGTGGAGAAGCTCCCGGTGGTGATCCTCCCCTCCGGCAGGGTGCCCGAAAGAGTTCTCCTGGTGCTCCCGATCTTGGAAGCGGCGGCGTCGGCGGAACAGAGATGGGATCGCGAAAAGGGTTCCTGTTCTGAGGGTTACAGAGGACCCTTTAAATATATGCCAAAGTAGGGCACCGGGGGAGCCTCGGGGTGCCCAGGCGCCCCCCGGCGCGGTCCAGGGGGGGCGCCCACAGGGCGCCTGGAGCCCCTGTGCCCCCCCCAGGCTGCCCTTCGGATGCAGTGTTGTTTCCGGATTGCTGATTTTTTATATATTTTTTCTGGATTTTTCTGGGCAGTTCTCGAAACGTGAAAACCTGAAATACAAAAACTGCCGAAAACAGAAACTGGCACTGGGGTGCACTGGATTAGTAAGTTAGTCCAAATATGATCAAAAGTGTATGGAAGTGTATGAATATCATAGCAATATCACCTAAAAGTGGCATGGAGCAAGCAGAAATTATAGATACGTTTTGGACGTATCAACATCCCCAAGCTTAATTCCTGCTCGTCCTCGAGTAGGTAAATGATAACAAGAATAATTTCTGTGGTGACATGCTATTAACCATATAGGACTTTCTCATAGTCATATGACAAAAGCTTACTGAGACAATGATTCTATAGTTATTAAGTTGCCTCAAGAGAAAATCACAAATGACTGAAAGTTTTACAATATGAAACTGAAACATCAAAAAGATTTGCAATGAACATGATGTGCAAATATGATAAAGTGATATCTAGCTTGCCCTTAGTGATGCAAAACATAAATGCAGGGGCACCTTCAAGGTTTAAGTGATGACTAGATACAATCATTTCAGAATAAACGATATCACAATCATGCAAAAAAAGAATGCTACTTTGGGACAATGCACATTACACTCAGAATGACAATCATGCTCTCAGTAGTTGGTGCTTCAACATAAAGATAAAAGAAAGGTTAAGTGCTAGAGCTTTTTATTTTGAAAACATGGAAGCAATTGTGTCAACGGTAGTAGTACTTCACATGTGTCATGTATAAAACATCCTATAAGTTGCAAGCCTCATGCATCGAATACCAATAGTGCTCGCTCCTTGTCCTAATTAGCTCGGATCCCCATGGGTTATCATTGCATTGCATATGTTTTAACTAAGTGTCACAAAGGGGTACCTCTATGCCACATGTACAAAGGTCCAAGGAGATAGATCGCATTTGATTTCTCGTTTTTGATAAATCTCAACTTGAGGACATCCATACCGGGACAACATAGAAAATAGATGATGGACTCCTCTTTAATGCATAAGCATATTCTCATAAGAGATTGAGGATTAAGGTCCAAGCTAAAACTTCCACCATGATGCATGGATTTGGTTGGCGGCCCAATGTTCTTCTCTAACAATATGCATATTAATTCAACCCACGGTAAATCTCCCTTACTTTAGACAAGACGAACATGCATAGCAACTCACATGATATTCAACAAAAGTGTGACAGTTGATGGCGTCCCCAGAAACATGGTTACCGCTCAGCAAGCAACTTATAAGAAATAAGATACATAGGCAACATATTCTTTACCACAATAGTTTTTAGGCTACTTTCCCATGAGCTATGTATTGCATGGTTAGTTTGCTTAGTGCAGGTGGAGGTTAGCAAAAGACTGGGAGCGACCAACTAAGAGAGCAATGACGGTCATAATAATGCAGAGCGACAAAGCAATATTGAATCAGGCATGGTAGTTATATCGCTACTTAGAAACAAAAGATCATCAAGGCTTGACAGACTTTCTTTACAGTCTTGAATATGCGTGAGCATACGCCAAGTCAATCAAAATAAATTCTCGAAGGAAGATATTACTAACCATACCACATCATAGGCAAACAAACCAAGTTGGTACTCCAATAACACATTGGGAACCCCCCAGCTATTTGAGATTAACCAAAAGAAAACCTGAACTACTAAGCACCATCATGAAAGTAGCATCTTTATCATAGACACATTAACCCATGCAACAGAAGCAAACTCTCTTAATAAGGTGAGCATGGTAATTAAAGAGAGTTCAAGCAACCAACTAAATAAAAGCTCTTGAAAAGATAAGCATGAATACTAAGAGCAGAGCACGATAATAACTACTAAAAGACAAAAACACACACAGCATAGATAGACATGAAAATTCTATGTAATGTTCTAGGTAGAAGCGGAGCGTGTTTCTCTCCCACATAAAGGAATGCTGGGTTCCGACTCGTTATGAAAAACTCAAAAGAAAACTAAAAGCAAGACGCTCCAAGCATAGCACATAACACATGAAGTGATAAAAATATAGCGAAACGAAAGACGAACTGATAATGTTGATGGAGAAGGGGATGCATGGGGGCATCCCCAAGCTTAGACGCTTGAGTCTCCTTGAATATTTATTGGGGGTGCACGGGGGCATCCCCAAGCTTGAGCGCTTGACACTCCTGAATCTTTTAATCATCTTCCCTCGCACACTTGAAAACTCCCTTCATACACAACTCATCATAATCTGATTAGCGAGGTTAGTACCCTTAATAAAATAATTATACCTTGCTGGAAATAAGGATATTCTTGAATTTCTACTGTTTCTCAAGATTGCCAAAAGGTTTTTGCAAAGAAAAAGCAAGTTCTTAATTTGCAAAGTGAAGGTAAGGCAAAACAGGACAGAATCTATGAAAAACAGAACAACAGGCAGTAATTGACCTGTTCGGGATACTTCTGCAACTCAAATCAAAAAACTCAGAACTGAAGGACGAAAGAAAATTATATAGAGAACTCTGTCGAAAAAGTTCAGACCAAAAAGATGATCTGGTGATTTTATACGAATTTTTCTATCCAAGGACAGAATCTGTTTCCTGGACAGCACCTCACAACTTTTCAACTTTCTAGCAATCAGAGGCTATACTTGGCACAAATATGAAAAGCAAAGATACAATGATGATGCTACAGAAGTAAACAACATCAAGACACAACAAAAGAAAATTTTTTATTCATGTGGGCTGCCTCCCAAAAGCGCTTTCTTTTATGCCTTTAAGCTTGGCATAATGCATAGATCAAGTTGTATCAATTGAACCATCATCAAGATCATTAAAAAGCTCTTCAATAATACAACTAGTCTTAAGAGGACTCTCAAATAAAGGCCTCTTAGAGATACTTCTAGGTAGAAGACCAAAAGGATAAAAGTCAAGGGAAGATTCATTTATAAATTCATCAACGATAGGTGTTTCTTCCAAAGTCTTTACAGTTTCAACCCCTTTGGCAATAGGTGGATTGCTTTTAGAACGGGGAGCCTTTGGAACGTGAACGAACTTAGGCTCCCTCTTTGCCGGAGTTTCTACCTTTTCGGTTTTGATCGAGGAGAAAGTAGTTCCTAAGGTATCAAATATTTCCTCAATCTTGTCCATCCTAGAAGAGTCAGAATCATGGAATTTGACGGTCTCCAAAATTTTGAAAATTTTATGCATGGAGCTATCAAGTCTATTCAAATTCCCTTGGATCTTACGATCCAACTCATTCATCTTATTAGTGCTTGGCATCTCTAGCTCTATTTTTTCAAGTTTTTTCATAATGTGAGCTAGGGTGATGTCCTCTCGAATGCTAACAACAGGGGGACTCCCAACAAGATTTTCAATAATACTAAGAGACTCCCAAACTGGGGCCTCCAGGAAATTCCCATTGATAGCAGTATCTAGAATAAACCTATTCCAAGAAGTAATTCCAACATAAAAATTTCTAAGCAAGATAGTGGTAGGTTGCTTCTTGGTGGCTCTTTTTTGTGAATCATTAATTCTATACCAAGCATCTTTCAAACTTTCCCCACCTCTTTGTTTAAAGGTGAGAACTTCTGCCTCGTCAAAGACAAAAGGACCCGACATAATGATAACTAAAGAACAAGATAACTATTTTTGTGATTTTCGATAAAAGGAACTAAAGCAAAACTGAAGGGTAAACTAGCAAGACTAAAAAGCAAAGGTAAAAGATAGCATGTAACTCCCCTATCCTGAAGAGTGGAGTCCCCGGCAACGGCGCCAGAAAACACTCCTTGATGGGCCTCGAACCCCTCGTTGGTTACCCCAAGTGGAAGGTGTAAGATGCAGTAAGTAAAAGTGTTTTCCTCTAGCAAAGATGCCAAGGATCGAATCCCCAGAGACTCCTAGGTTCAACAAGTAGGTGTCAATTGCTAACGGTGCAATTAGCAATCAACGTGGACCTACACACAGATACAAATAACTTTGCTCCCAACGAGTACAGAGAGGTTGTCAATCTCTCCGGCCTTGTAGTTCACAAAGGGTTAAAAGCAATATGATAGTAGTGATAGATAGTGTTTTGCAATAGTAAGTAAATAGCGAAAAGTAAATAGTGGATGTGATCAATGATGGTAATATGGACCGGAGTCTCATGATGTTCACTAGTGATGTCTCTCTCCCAAAAGACGATAAAACAGCTATGTGAGGTAAACAAATTACAGCTGGGCAATTGACAGGACCACGAACACAAACCAATGCTGATTACATTGCAAGAAAGGTTGAGGTTCAAAGCATGGGCGGTACGCCAAAGTAATTAGACCGAAATCCATCAATATCTACTACTAATCATCCACCTTGAGATATCTATCCAGAACATCTCGGTGGTATTAAGTTGCGAGTCCCACCCATAGTGTAAACTCAATGCAACAGACAACTGCATTAAAAGAACTTTGCGTAAAGTAAACAATCCTTGGACCCGCGGGCACAAGCACCATTGTTTTCCCCCTTGTGGCAACAACACATCCCCTAGACTCATGTTTCTGTCACTCAAGCTAGTCACCGAGGGGCATGAACCCACAATCGAGCATAACGTTCCCTCTTGGAGTCACTACCTATTACTCGGCCAAAGCAATAAGTAACAACGGAGAACATTTAAGAATTACTTATGAACTAAAATATAAAAGAAGTGAATCAAATATATTACTCAAGATCAATCTGAACATAATCTCATAATCCATCGGATCCCAGCAAACTCAACATAGCAACAGCATAAGGATTACATAGGTGCCTCGATCATGTAGGGCAGCTCACGAGGACTAATTAGTGAAGCACAAGAACGGGAGGAGAACATCACATAGCTACTGGTCATGGACTCATGGTCCAAGGGAGACTACTCACGAGTCATCCGGGAGGCGTCCATGGTGGTGGAGAAGCTCCCGGTGGTGATCCTCCCCTCCGGCAGGGTGCCGAGAAGAGTTCTCCTGGTGCTCCCGATCTTGGAAGCGGCGGCGGCGGTGGAACAGAGATGGGATCGCGAAAAGGGTTCCTGTTCTGAGGGTTACGGAGGACCCTTTAAATATATGCCAAAGTAGGGCACCGGGGGAGCCTCGAGTGGCCCAGGCGCCCCCCGGCGAGGCCCAGGGGGGGCGCGCCCACAGGGTGCCTGGAGCCCCTGTGCCCCCCCCCCCCCAGGCTGCCCTTCGGACGCAGTGTTGTTTCCGGATCACAGCTTTTAAGCGTGCTTATGAAATTGAATCTCTGTTTAAAAAGAATGATGCTTTTGATGATGATGTTTATAGGCCTAAAAATCTTGCTATATTGAAATATTGCTATTTGAATTATGAATATAACTCTGATATTGATGCGTTTATTGAGAAAGTCTCCGCTGTTCAGAAGAGACTTATATTTTGCAGGAAACCATGGAAGAAGAAACTGATGACATTGTGAGCTCATTAGTTGAAAAATATGTCGAGGAGAGCGAAGAACAAAAGGAGGAAGAGCGGATTAGCTACCCATGCCCACCTTCTAATGAGAGTAACTCTTCAACTCATACATTGTTTAATTTCCCTTCATGCTTACCGAAGGATGAATGCTATGATGATTGTTATGATCCCGTTGATTCTTTTGAAATATCCCTTTTTGATAATGCTTGCTATGCTTGTGGCCAAGATGCCAATATGAATTATGCTTACGGAGATGAACTTGCTATAGTTCCTTATGTTAAACATGCGATAGTTTCTATTGCACCCACACATGATAGACCTATTAGCTTTTTGAATTCTCCAAACTAAACTATATTGGAGAAGTTTTCATTTATTAAGGATTATATTGATGGGTTGCCGTTTTCCGTTGCACATGATGTTTTTGATGAATATAATATGCATATGCTTGCTGCTCTTACTTGCAATTATTATGAGAGAGGAGCTACATCTCCGCCTATCTATGTTTCCAACACGATAAAATTGCAAGAAACGGCTTATACTATGCATTGGCCTTTACTTGATGTGCATGAATTGTTCTCGTATGACATGCCTATGCATAGGAAGAGAGCTAGACTTCATAATTGCATGACACATATCACTTTGTGCTCACTACTAAATGCCAAATCATTGCTAATTAAAATTGGCTTTGATATACCTTGGGATCCGGGTGGATTCATTACTTAAGCACTATCTGCCTAGCTTAATGGCATTAAAGAAAGCGCTACCAGGGAGACAACCCGGAAGTTTTAGAGAGTCATTTATTTCTGTTGTGTGCTTTTATAAAGTTTAAAAACAAAGTAAAATAAAGAGGGGAACCTAAAACTTTTTCAAAAAGAAAAGTGAAAGTAAGAAGGACGAGCACCGTTGAAATGGGGGAGCTCCTTGAACTTTGTTCATGCCCATGGAAACTTTGCAAATCTTAATTACAGAAACTTTTCAATAAAAATAATTCTGCCCTTGTACAATTCCTTTGTATTACAAAAATAATGTGCTAAGAGTTTCCTTTAGGGTGATTACAGAAACTTTGGCTGTAGTGCGCGATTTTACATTTTTTACTGGAACATCGAAAGGATCTGAAACTTCTTGCAAAGTCTTTATATACAAATTTTTGATTTTTCAAAATTTTGTCATAATTTTTAGGGTTATAGAAGTATAGTTAATGTTCTGGTTACTACAGACTGTCCTGTTTTCATAGATTGCTGTTGTAGCTTCATTATTTGCATATGCTTGAATTCTTGTTGAAGCCTCCTTGACTTGGGGCCATATAATTTTGATAGAATACAGTGGTTAATGTTTGTTCATAATTATACAATAATGTTAGTGAAGGAAATATGCCCTAGAGGCAATAATAAAGATGTTATTTGTATTTCCTTATATCATGATAAATGTCTTTTATTCATGCTAGAATTGTATTAACCAGAAACTTAGTACATGTGTGAATACATAGACAAAACAGTTTGTCCCTAGTATGCCTCTATTAGACTAGCTCATTGATCAAAGATGGTTATGTTTCCTAACCATAGACATGAGTTGTCATTTGATCAACGAAATCACATCATTAGGAGAATGATGTGATGGACAAGACCCATCCGTTAGCTTAGCACTATAATCATTTAGTTTTACTGCTATTGCTTTCTTCATGCCCTATAAATGTTCCTATGACTATGAGATTATGCAACTCCCGAATACCGGAGGAACACCTTGTGTGCTATCAAACATCACAATGTAACTAGGTGATCATAAAGATGCTCTACAGGTGTCTCCGAAAGTGTTCGTGGTGTTGGCACAGATCAAGAATAGGATTTGTCACTCCGAGTGTCGGAGAGGTATCTCTGGGCCCTCTCAGTAATACACATCATAATAAGCCTTGCAAGCAAATAAATAATGAGTTAGTCACGAGATGATGTATTACGGAACGAGTAAAGAGACTTGCCGGTAACGAGATTGAACTAGGTATTGAGATACCGACGATCGAATCTTGGGCAAGTAACATACCGATGACAAAGGGAACAACGTATGTTGTTATGCGGTTTAACCGATAAAGATCTTCGGAGAATATGTAGGAGCCAATATGAGAATCCAGGTTCCGCTATTGGTTATTGACCGGAGATGAGTCTCGATCATGTCTACATAGTTCTCGAACCCGTAGGGTCCGCACGCTTAACGTTTGATGACAATCGGTATTATGAGTTTATGAGTTTTGATGTACCGAAGGTAGTTCAGAGTCCCGGATGAGATCACGGAGATGACGAGGAGTCTCATAATGTCCAAGATGTAAAGACTGATATATTTGACGACTATATTCGGACACCGGAAGTGTTCCGGAAAGGTTTCAGATTAAACGGAGTGCCGGGGGTTTCCGAAACCCCCCGGGGAAGTATTGGCCCCTAGTGGGCTTTAGGGGAGAGAGAGGGCAGCAGCCTAGGATTTGGCGTGCCCCCTTCCAAGGGGAGTCCGAATTGGACTAGGGGAGGGGGGCGCGGCCCCCTCTTTCCCTCTCCCTCTCCCTCTCTTTCCTTCCCCCTCTCTCCCTCTTGGTGGACTCCTACTAGGAATAGGATTGGAATCCTATTCCTAGTAAGAGTGGCCCTCTAGGGCGCGCCATAGAGGCTGGCCGCACCTCCCCCCTTGCCCCTTTATATACGGGG
Source organism: Secale cereale (assembly GCA_902687465.1). Lineage (NCBI taxonomy): Eukaryota > Viridiplantae > Streptophyta > Magnoliopsida > Poales > Poaceae > Secale > Secale cereale. The sequence continues at coordinate 217,607,249 of LR738712.1, forward strand.
GCAAGGGGGCACCCAAAGACACACAAGTTGATCAGTTGATCTCTCCCAATCGTGTGTGGTGCCCCCCTCCAGAGAAACACACCTCGGTCATATCGTTGCAGCGCTTAGGCGAAGCCCTGCGATAGTAACTTCATCATCTTCGTCACCACGCCGTCGTGCCAACAAAACTCTCCCGCAAGGTTCTACTAGATCAAGAGCTTGTGGGACATCATCAAGCTGAATGTGTGCTGAACGCGGAGGCTCCGTACGTTCGGTGCTTGATTGGTTGGATCGCGAAGAAGTTCGACTACATCAACTCCGTCACTAGACGCTTCCGCTTCCGGTCTACGAGGGTACGTAGACACACTCTCCCCGCTCGTTGCTATGCCTCTAGTATATAGATCTTGTGTGATCATAGGATTTTTTTTGAAATACTATGTTCCCCAATAGTGGCATCATGAGCCAGGTCTATGCGTAGATGATATGTACGAATAGAACAAAATGAGTTGTGGGCGATAATACTCATACTACTTACCAGCATGTCATACTTTGTTTCAGCGGTATTGTGAGATGAAGCGGCCCGGACCGACATTACGCGTACGCTTACGCGAGACTGGTTTCACCGTTATGAGCACTCGTTGCTTAAAGGTGACTAGCGGGTGTCTGTCTCTCTCACTTTAGCTGAATCGAGTGTGACTATGCCCGGTCCTTGTGAATGTTAAAACATCACATACTTGATGAAAAATCGTTGTGGTTTTTGTATGCGTAGGTAAGAACGGATCTTGGTAAGCCCGTAGCAGCCACATAAAACTTGCAACAATAAAGTAGAGGACGTCAAACTTGTTTTTGCAGGGCATGTGGTGATGTGATATGGTCAAGACATGATGAGTTATATGTTATTGTATGAGATGATCATGTTTTGTAATGTTATCGGCAACTGGCAGGAGCATATGGTTGTCGCTTTATTGTATGAAATACAGTCGCCATGTAATTGCTTTACTTTATCACTAAGCGGTAGCGATAGTCGTGGAAGAAATAGTTGGCGAGATGATAACGATGCTACGATGGCCATATCATATCACATATTTTGATTGCATGCGATGTTTATCTTATTATGCTTCTTATTTTGCTTAGTACGGCGGTAGAATTATAAGATGATCTCTCACTAAATTTCAAGGTATAAGTGTTCTCACTGAGTATGCACCGTTGCGAATGTTCATCGCGCCGATACACCATGTAATGATGGGGTGTGATAAGCTCTACGTTCACATACAACGGGTGTAAGCCAGTTTTGCACACGCAGAATACTCAGGTTAAACTTGACGAGCCTAGCATATGCAGATATGGCCTCAGAACACTGGAGACCGAAAGGTCGAGCGTGAATCATATAGTAGATATGATCAACATAAGATGTTCACCATTGAAAACTACTCCATCTCACGTGATGATTGGACATGGTATAGTTGATTTGGATCATCTGGTCATTTATATGACCAGAGGGATGTCTATCTAAGTGGGAGTTCTATAGTAATATGATTAATTGAACTTTAATTTGTCATGAACTTAGTCCTCATAGTTTTTGCATATCTATGTTGTTGTAAATCAATGACCCGTGATGCCGTTCCTTTGAATTTTAATGCAATCCTAGAGAAATCTAAGTTGAAAGATGATGGTAGCAATTACATGGACTGGGTCCGTAACTCGAGTATTATCCTCATTGCTACACAGAAGAATTATGTCATTGAAGCACTACTGGGTGACAAGCCTACTGCAGGAGCAACCCCGGACGTTATGAACGTTTGGCAAGCTCGTTCTGATGACTACACGATAGTTCAGTGTGGCATGCTTTACGGCTTAGAACCGGGACTTCAACGACGTTTTGAACGTCATGGAGCATATGAGATGTTCCAGGAGTTGAAGTTAATATTTCAAGCAAATGCCCGAATCGAGAAATATGAGATTTCCAATAAGTTCTATAGCTGCAAGATGGAGGAGAATAGTTCTATCAGTGAACACTTGCTCATAATGTCTGGGTACTACAATCATATGACGCAACTTGGTTGCAAAGTTGATGAAGATAGTGTTATTGATAGAGTTCTTCAATCACTGCCACCAAGCTATAAAGGCTTCGTGATGAACTATAATATGCAAGGGATGCAAAAGACAATCCCCGAGCTCTTCGCTATGCTCAAGGCTGCGGAGGTAGAAATCAGAAAGGAGCATCAAGTGTTGATGGTTAACAAGACCACTAGTTTCAAGAAAAAGTGCAAGGGAAAGAAGGGGAACTTCAAGAAGAATAGCAAGACAGTTGCTACTCCCGCGAAGAAACCCAAGTCTGGAGCCAAGCCTGAAACTGAGTGCTTCTACTGCAAAGGCACTGGACACTGGAAGCGGAACTGCCCCAAGTATTTGGCAGATAAGAAGGATGACAAGGTGAACAAAGGTATATGTGATATACATGTTATTGATGTGTACCTTACTAATGCTTGTAGTAGTACCTGGGTATTTGATACCGGTTCGGTTGCTAATATTTGTAACTCGAAACAGGGACCACGGATTAAATGAAGATTGGCTAAGGACGAGGTGACTATGCGTGTGGGAAATGGTTCCAAAGTCGATGTGATCGCCGTCTGCACGCTACCTCTACATCTACCTTCGGGATTAGTTTTAGACCTAAATAATTTTTTATTTGGTGCCAGCGTTAAGCATGAACATTATATCTGGATCTTGTTTATTGTGAGACGGTTATTCATTTAAATATGAGAATAATGATTGTTCTATTTATATGAGTAATATCTTTTATGGTCATGCACCCTTGAAGAGTGTTCTATTCTTGTTGGATCTCGATTGTAGTGATACACATATTCATAATATTGAAACCAAAAGATGCAAGGTTAATAATGATAGTGCAACTTATTTGTCACACTGTCGTTTAGGTCATATTGGTGTAAAGCGCATGAAGTAACTCCATAGTGATGGACTTTTGGAATCACTTGATTATGAATCACTTGGTGCTTGCGAACCATGCCTCATGGGCAAGATGACTAAAACTCCGTTCTCTGGAACAATCGAGCGAGCAACAGATTTGTTGGAAATCATACAAACTGATGTATGTAGACCAATGAGTGTTGAAGCTCGCGGCGGGTATCGTTATTTTATGACCTTCACTGATGAATTAAGCAGATATGGCTATATCTACTTAATGAAGCACAAGTCTGAAACATTTGAAAAGTTCAAGGAATTTCAGAGTGAAGTAGAGAATCATCCTAACAAGAAAATAAAGTTTCTACGATCTGGTCGTGGAGGTGAATATTTGAGTTACGAGTTTGGTCTTCATTTGAAACAATGTGGAATAGTTTCACAACTCACGCCACCCGGAACACCACAGCGTAATGTTGTGTCCGAACGTCGTAACCATACTTTATTAGATATGGTGCGGTCTCTGATGTCTCTTACCGACTTACCACTATCGTTTTGGGGTTATGCTTTAGAGACAGCTGCATTCACGTTAAACAGGGCACCATCTAAATCCGTTGAGACAACGCCTTATGAACTGTGGTTTGGCAAGAAACCAAAGTTGTCGTTTCTTAAAGTTTGGGGCTGCGATGCTTATGTGAAAAAGCTTCAACCTGATAAGCTCGAATGAAGTCGGAGAAATGCGTCTTCATAGGATACCCAAAAGAGATTGTTGGGTACACCTTCCATCACAGATCCGAAGGTAAGATATTCGTTGCTAAGAATGGATCCTTTCTAGATAAGGAGTTTCTCTCGAAAGAAGTGAGTGGGAGGAAAGTGGAACTTGATGAGGTAATTGTACCTTCTCCCGAATTGGAAAGTAGAACATCACAGAAACTAGTTCCCGTGATTCCTACACCAATTAGTGAGGAAGCTAATGATGATGATCAAGAAACTTCAGATCAAGTTTCTGCTGAACTTCATAGTTCAACCAGAGTACATTCCGCGCCAGAGTGGTACGGCAACCCAGTTCTGGAAGTCATGTTACTAGACCATGATGAATCTACGAACTATGAGGAAGCGATGATGAGCCCAGATTCCGCAAAATGGCTTGAGGCCATGAAATCTGAGATGGGATCCATGTATGAGAAAAAAGTGTGGACTTTGGTTGACTTGCCCGATGATCGGCAAGCCATCGAAAATAAATGGATCTTCAAGAGGAAGACCGACGCTGACGTTAATGTTACTGTTTACAAAGCTCAACTTATTGCGAAAGGTTTTCGACAAGTTCAAGGAGTTGACTATGATGAGACTTTCTCACCCGTAGCGATTCTTAAGTCTGTCCAAATCATGTTAGCAATTGCCGCATTTTATGATTATGAAATCTAGCAAATGAATGTCAAAACTGCATTCTTGAATGGATATCTCAAATAAGAGTTGTATATGATGCAACCAGAAGGTTTTGTCGATCCTAAAGGTGCTAACAAAGTGTGCAAGCTCCAGCGATCCATCTATGGACTGGTGCAAGCATCTCGGAGTTGGAATATACGCTTTGATGAGGTGATAAATGCATATGATTTTATATAATCTTTTGGAGAAGCCTATATTTACAAGAAAGTGAGTGGGAGCTCTGTAGCATTTTTAATATTATATGTGGATGACATATTGTTGATTGGAAATGATATAGAATTTCCGGATAGCATAAAAGGATACTTGAATAAGAATTTATCAATGAAAGACCTCGGTGAAGCTACTTACATATTAGGCATTAAGATCTATAGAGATAGATCAAGACGCTTAATTGGACTTTCACAAATCACATACCTTGATAAAGTTTTGAAGAAGTTCAAAATGGATCAGTCAAAGAAAGGGTTCTTGCCTGTGTTACAAGGTGTGAAGTTGAGTAAGACTCAATGCCTGACCATTGCAGAAGATAGAGAGAAAATGAAAGTCATTCCCTATGCCTCAGCCATAGGATCTATCATGTATGCAATGCTGTGTACCAGACCTGATGTGTGCCTTGCTATAAATTTAGCGGGGAGGTACCAAAGTAATCCAGGAGTGGATCGCTGGACAGCGGTCAAGAACATCCTGAAGTACCTAAAAAGGACAAAGGATAAGTTTCTCGTGTATGGAAGTGACAAAGAGCTCGTCGTAAACGGTTACGTCGATTCAAGCTGTGACACTGATTTGGATGACTCTAAGTCACAAACTGGATATGTATTTTTATTAAACGGTGGAGCTGTCAGTTGGTGCAGTTCCAAGCAGAGCATCGTGGCGGGATCTACATGTGAAGCAGAATACATAGCTGCTTCGGAAGCAGCAAATGAAGGAGTCTGGATGAAGGAGTTCATATCCGATCTAGGTGTGATACCTAGTGCATCAGGTCCAATGAAATCTTTTGTGACAACACTAGAGCAATAGCCCTGGCGAAGGAATCTAGGTTTCACAAGAGAACAAAGCACATCAAAAGACGCTTCAATTCCATTGACGATCAAGTCAAGGAGGGAGACATAGAAATTTGCAAAATACATAGACAAAATAGTTTGTCCCTAGTATGCCTCTACTAGGCTAGCTCATTGATCAAAGATGGTTATGTTTCCTAGCCATATACATGAGTTGTCATTTGATCAATGAGATCACATCATTAGGAGAATGATGTGATGGACATGACCCGTCTGTTAGCTTAGCACTATGATCGTTTAGTTCTACTGCTATTGCTTTCTTCAAGACTTATACATGTTCCTATGATTATGAGTTTATGCAACTCCCGAATACCGGAGGAACACCTTATGTGCCATCAAACGTCACAACGTAACTGGGTGATTATGAAGATGCTCTACAGGTGTTTCCTAAAGTGTTCGTGGTGTTGGCATAGATCAAGAATAGGATTTGTCACTCCGAGTGTCGGAGAGGTATCTTTGGCCCCTCACGGTAATAAACATCATAATAAGCCTTGCAAGCAAATGACTAATGAGTTAGTCACGAGATGATGTATTACAGAACGAGTAACGAGACTTGCTGGTAATGAGATTGAACAAGGTATTCAGATACCGACGATCGAATCTCGGGCAAGTAACATACCAATGATAAAGGGAACAACGTATGTTGTTATGCGGTTTGACCGATAAAGATCTTCGGAGAATATGTAGGAGCCAATATGAGTGTCCAGGTTCCGCTATTGGTTATTGACCGGAGATGAGTCTCGGTCATGTCTACATAGTTCTCGAACCCGTAGGGTCCGCACGCTTAACGTTTGATGACGATCGGTATTATGAGTTTATGAGTTTTGATGTACCGAAGGTAGTTTGGAGTCCTGGATGAGATCACGGACATGAAGAGGAGTCTCAGAATGTCCAAGACGTAAAGATTGATATATTGGACGACTATATTCGGACACCGGAAGTGTTCCGGAAAGGTTTCGGATTAAACAGGAGTGTCGGGGGGTGGGGGGTTACCGGAACCCCCCCGGGAAGTATTGGGCACTAGGTAGCTTTAGGGGAGAGAGAGGGCAGCAGCCCAGGAGGTGGCACGCCCCCTCCCAAGGGGAGTCCGAATTGGACTAGGGGAGGGGGGCGCGGCCCTCTCTTTCCCTCTCCCTCTCCCTCTCTTTCCTTCCCCCTCTCTTCCTCTTGGTGGACTCCTACTAGGAATAGGATTGGAATCCTATTTCTAGTAGGAGTGGCCCTCTAGGGAGCGCCATAGGGGCTGGCCGCACCTCCCCCCTTGCTTCTTCATATATGGGGGAAAGGGGGCTGGCAAAGACACACAAGTTGATCAGTTGATCTCTCCCAACCGTGTGCGGTGCCCCCCTCCACAGAAACACACCTCAGTCATATTGTTGCAGCGCTTAGGCGAAGACCTGCGACGGTAACTTCATCATCTTCGTCACCACACCGTCGTGCTAACAAAACTCTCCCGCAAGGTTCTACTAGTTCAAGAGCTCGTGGGACTTCATCAAGCTAAACGTGTGCTGAACGCCGAGGCTCCGTACGTTCGGTGCTTGATCGTTGGATCGCGAAGAAGTTCGACTACATCAACCGCTTCATTAGACGCTTCTGCTTCCGATCTACGAGGGTACGTAGACACACTCTCCCCGCTTGTTTCTATGCTTCTAGTAGATAGATCTTGCATGATCTTGGGAATTTTGTGAAGTACTACATTCCCCAACAGTTAGAGCAAAACATGATGGTATTTTATTGATCATATGCACTAACCCAGCCACTAAAAGTTCGGTTAAGTTTTGTGTGGATGAAGTGTTCGAAGATCATGGAGGTCTCGATATGAGGAGAGGGAGGAGAGGCAAGAGCTCAAGCTTGGGTATGCCCGAGGCACCCCAAGTAAATATTCAAGGAGACTCAAGCGTCTAAGCTTGGGGATGCCCCGGAAGGCATCCCATCCTTCTTCAACAAGTATCGGTATGTTTTCGGATTCGTTTCTTTCGCATGTTATGCGTAAACTCTTGGAGCATCATGTGCTTTTTATTTAGCCTTTTAATAAATGCACCATGCTGGTATGAGATGTTCCTTGGTTGATTTATAGAATGCTCTTTGCACTTCACTTATATCTTTTGAGTATGGCTTTATAGAATGCTTCATGTGCTTCACTTATATCATTTGAAGTTTGGATTGCCTGTTTCTCCTCACATAGAAAACCGCCATTTGTAGAATGCTCTTTTACTTCACTTATACTCCCTCCGTCCCAAAATAAGTGACACAAAAGTGACTCAACTTTGCACTAAAGTTAGTGTAAAGTTGAGTCACTTTTGCGTCACTTATTTTGGGACGGAGGGAGTATTTGTTAGAGCGTGGGCATATCTTTTGTAGAAAGAATTTAAACTCTCTTGCTTCACTTATATCTATTTAGAGGATTCACAAGAAATGGTAATTCACATGGTTAGTCATAAAATCCTACATAAACTTGTAGATCGCTGAGTATGATATGTTTGATTCCTTGCAATAGTTCTGCGATATAAAGATGGTCATATTAGAGTCATGTTAGTTGGTAGTTGTGGATTGTAGACGTACTTGTGTTAAGGTTTGTGATTCCCGAAGCATGCACGTTAGGTGAACCATTATGTGATGAAGTCGGAGCATGATTTATTTTTTGATTGTCATCCTTTGTGTGTAGGTCGGGATCGCGTGATGGTTAACTCCTACCAACCCTCCCCCTAGGAGCATGCATGTAGTACTTTGTTTTGATGGCTTATAAATTTTTGCAATAAGTATGTGAGTTCTCTATGACTAATGTTGAGTCAATGGATTATATGCACTCTCACCCTTCCACTATTGCTAGCCTCTCTTGTACCGCACAACTTTCGCCGGTACCATACACCCACCATATACCTTCCTCAAAACAGCCACCATACCTACCTATCATGGCACATCCATAGCCATTCCGAGATATATTGCCATATAACTACACCGTTCCGTTCATTATGACACGCACCATCATTGTCATATTGCCTTGCATGATCGTAAGATAGCTAGCATGATGTTTCCATTGCTAGCCTCTCTTGTCCGTTTTTTGATGTCATTGATATGCTAGATCATTGCACATCCCGGTACACCGCCGGAGGCATTCACATAGAGTCATATTTTGTTCTAGCTTCGAGTTGTAATCTTTGAGTTCTAAGTAAATAAAAGTGTGATGATCTTCATTATTAGAGCATTGTTCCATGTGAGGAAACAAAAAAACAAAAAAAGGCAGAGAATGGCCAGAAAAAAAAGAGATGGCCCAAAAAAAGAGAGGGGGGCTAAAAAAAAGAAAAGCCCCTCCAAAAAAGGAGAGAAGGGACAATGTTACTATCCTTTTACCACACTTGTGCTTCATCATAGCACCATGTTCTTCATGATAGAGAGTCTTGATGATGTTACAGACCTAGGGTAGGGTCGCGGGCCTGACCCAGGTACCCCACTCAAGGTCACTACCCCACAAGCTCAAGAGACAACTCGAAGACAGCAGGAACAGTCGACTATTACGGCCCAAGAGGACATTTCACTCGACCGTATACCCTCTCTCAGACGAGTCAACTCCACTCGACCATGAAAGGACACTCGACTCCCGAAGGTCAAATGTCCCTTAGGACAACATCGGTCCTGCATTCATTCAGTGACAATGAATGCCTTTATCACTCTTTATTGCAAGCGTTATCAGTAACACCATGCCTTTATGTACATTGAACCCTTTGTAATGTGGGGATGGCTGGGGTTCTGGCGCACTCTATATAAGCCACCCCTTCCTCCAGTACAAGGTTTTGCACCCCATGTAACTCAAACACACATATACATTCCAGTCGACCGCCTCCGGGCACCGAGACATAGGGATTTTACTTCCTCCGAGAAGGGCCTGAACTCGTAAATGCATTGTGTACAATCTCACCGTAGCTAGGACCTTGCCTACTCCTACGTATCCCCTACTTGTACTGTCAGACTAAGAACCACGACAGTTGGCGCCCACCGTGGGGCAGGTGTCTTAGCGACTTCCGGTGAGGTTGCAAGCTTTTTTCTCCGACCTCCGTCATCATGGTTTCCGGCGGTAGTTTGGCGCTGGGACGCGAGATCTGACTCGGCGCGCTCGTCTTTGTCGCCGACGACTCCGCTTGGCTCCAGGAGGCCCCATCGACATCGAGGCGTTGCCCGTCCGCGTGGCCACGCACTTCCGTGCCAGTGCATGCGACATCGTTCTACGGCAGCCATTGACTCAGTATTCGCCGGCTCCTTCATCATCTGTTGTCCCTGCTGGACGCCGCTGCAAGCGATCCGGTCGGTCGCGACTCCAACGTTGGGTGAAACACGCGGTGGCTCGCCAAACGGCCACCCCTCAAGTTGCGGCCATCGAGCTCAACGAATACTTCTATGGGCCGATCGATCCGCCAATTGAGCCCGTAGATTCGCTTTCCGAGTGCGGGAGCAGTGACCCCGCAGCTAAAGTTCTCACGGTCGACTCATGTCACAGTCCGCCAGGGTACCCTCACGGCGGAGACGGCGGCAGCGGCAATGGTCAGTCTTACAACCACGACGGGTATATCCCCCAACCCCTCACTGCCGAGCAGAGGGACGAGCTCTGCCGCCGCAATGAAGATCCACTTTACACCCCTATCGTGGGAGATTCTCTAAAGGCTCATGCCCTCGAAGCCACGCGCTTAGCCACTATGGCTGAGCGCGCGCGACTGGAAAATATCCAGCGTTCACTCGACGAACGGGCCCGCCGACTGATTCCCGAATCCAGTCGAGGGCCGTGGCAATCGTTCCCGCGGGAAACTCAGGTGCTCTGAACACCTATCCAGAACCTCGAAGCTGCGGCCTGCATCGCAGACTCTATCCAGCCGTCTCAGTTGGAGGCCGGGAGAGGCTTGCAACAGATCCGAGCGCTGCTCCGGACGGCAGGAGAGCAGAACACAGCTGTCTCTCAGTCATGTAATAGGATTCACATCAGATCAGTGGCGGCAGACACCATCTAGTCGGCTCACAGCCCAAGGTTGCCCCCGAGGCGCGAGGACCGTGGGCCCCGTCAAGACCGGCATCTGGGTCGGAATGATGGATAGTACGATCGTCGACCCGGTCACAATGATCGCCGCCGAGTTCCCACGCCTCCTCTAGGAAGCGAATAATACTCGCCCAGGTGAGGATTCCCCCAGATCCGATAAGGCCCGGCTTTGACGCAAGATCTATTCTTGTGCAAGGCCTGGTCAAGAGGAACCGAGCATACAGAGAAGACCAAGGCAGAGATCGTCTGAGTGGAAGACGAGCGTCTATTTCTGGGCCTGAGTGCTTTGGCAGTGCTATCAGGGCTGCTGAGATCGCCCCCAACTTCAGATTGGCGGTGGGAGTGAGTAAGTTGACCGGCTAGTCAAAGTCGGACACTTGACTCGAAATTTACCATGTGGTCGTGCAGATCGGTGGCGGCAATGATGATGTGGCCATGAAGCATCTCCCCTGATGTTAGGTGGCTCGGTCCGGGCGTGGCTAAATCAGTTGGCCCCTGGGAGCATTTATAGTTTGGAAGAGTTAGCCCGAGTGTTTGTCAGGACCTTCGAGGGCACTTGCTAACAACCCGCTGGACTGACAGAGTTGTAGCATTGCGTACAGAAGCTGAATGAAACCCTGAGAGATTACATCTAGAGGTGGATCACCTTGCATCACACGGTGGAAAACATATCCGAGCATCAAGCAGTCTGCGCCTTCAAGGAGGGCGTGCGGTACAGAGAGCTGAACCTGAAGTTCGGTCGAACGGGAGATATGTCCCCGTCCTGGATGATGGAAATAGCCAGTCGGTATGCCAATGGAGAAGAAGCCGATCGACTCCGCATCACCAAGAAACCAGTCGGCCAAGATGACCAGAACTCCTATCGGAAGCCGAAGCGCAAAGAAGAACCGACAGTTCAAGGCGAAGCTGCAGTCGTTAACCAAGGGAAGGGCAAAGGGAAGCCTAAAGTCCTTGGGTCCCCAAGAAAGTGAAAGATCAAGCGAGAAATGACGTGCTCAACCTGTCGTGTCCTATCCACACAAAGAAAGATAAAGATGGGAACGTGGTTTATCCCAAGCACACCACTCGACAGTGCCAACTCCTGATCCAGAATTTCCAAAAAGATCAGCCAACTGAGAAAGAGAAGGAACCAGAGGAGACCGAAGACAAAGAAGGGGATGGAGGTTACCCCCAGATCAACTCCACCTTAATGATTTTTGCCAACGTTGAAAGCAAAAGTCGACTGAAAGTTATTAACAGAGAAGTCAACATGGTTGCTCCTACCACAACGATGTACCTAAAATGGTCCAAGACTCCCATTATATTGGACTACTCCGACCCGCACACATTGCAACCCCTGGTCGGCATGCGTTGATGGTCGACCCAGTTGTCCATGGTACTCGTTTGACCAAGGTTCTAATGGATGGAAGTAGTGGCTTGAACATTCTTTATGCTGAAACACTCCGTGGGATGGGCATTCCGATGTCCAACCTAAGTGAGAGTAACATGAGATTCCATGGGGTCATCCCGGGAAAGAAAGTCGACTCACTTGGTCAAATCTCACTCGACGTGGTTTTCGGCGATTTGAAGAATTTCCGCAAAGAGAAGCTGACGTATGAGGTGGTGGACTTCCACAGTGCCTATCACCCCATTCTGGGTAGGCCTGCCTACGCCCGTTTCATGGTTCGACCGTGTTATGTGTACCTCAAACTGAAGATACCGGGGCCCCGGCGTGATAATCGTCTCAGGGAACCAGCATAAGGCAGAAGAGTGCTTCCAGAGAAGCTCGAAAATTGCTGACGAGGAGATGGCAGCAGTAGAGATGGAGGATTATCAAAAGAATGTGGATCCTTGTGATTTGCTGCGGTCTAAGAAGCCAGCTTCCGAGTCAGCCTTCCAGTCAGCGGGGGAGACGAAGCCCGTGCACATTCACCCCACCGACCCCAATGCAGCTCCAACCCACATTTCAACTACACTCGACAGCAAATAGGAAGAAGCCCTCATCCAGTTCCTCCGTGAGAACTGGGACATCTTCGCATGGAGTCCTTCCGACATGCTATGTTTAGCCATGGGACTGGCTGAGCGCCATTTGCGAGTCGACCCAAAGGTGAAGCCCGTAAAGGAACATCTCCGTAGGTCCACCGCGGAGAAGAGAAAGGCGATTATCGAAGAAGTGGCTCAACTACTGGCAGCTGAGTTCATCCGTGAGATCTACCACTCCGAGTGGCTCGCCAATGTGGTCATGGTCCCCAAGAAGGACAAATCCCTCCACATGTGCATCGATTTCAAGCATATCAATCGGGCCTGCCCGAAAGATCATTCTCCTCTCCCCCGCATCGATCAGATAGTCGACTCATCTCTGGGGTGCGAGTGTTTGTCTTTTCTGGACGCGTATTCTGGGTACCAACAGATCTGACTGTTTGGACCCGATGAAATCAACACAATCTTCATCACCCAATTCGGGTGTTTTAGTTATGTCACCATGCATTTCTGTCTCAAGAATGTCGCCGCTACCTTCATGCGCATGATTCAAAAGTGTCTGCTGAAGCAAATTATTCAAAACGTGGAAGCATACATGGATGACATCGTGGTCAAGTCACGCAAAGGTTCCGACGTGCTGACTGACCTCGCTAAGACATTCGAAAATTTAAGAAGCTATGATATCAAGCTTAATCCGTCGAAGTGTACATTCGGAGTTCCAGGCGGTAAGTTGCTCGGTTTCCTTGTTTCAGAACGAGGAATCGATGCCAACCCAGAGAAAGTCAGTGCCATCCTCCGAATGAAGCGTCCCGTGTGTATACACGACATCCAGAAGCTAACTGGTTGCTTGGCCGCACTGAGTCGATTCATTTCTCGTCTCGGTGAGAAGGCATTACCTCTCTACCGACTGATGAAGAAATCCGAAAAGTTCGAACGGAATTCTGAAGCTAAACCAGCGTTTGAAGAGGTCAAAGCCCTACTTTCCACCCAGCCGGTGCTTGCTGCCCCAGTCGGCAAGGAGCCTGTTTTACTGTACATCGCAGCCACCAGACAAGTTGTCAGCACTGTAATCACGGTTGAGCGTGAAGAAGAAGGCAAAGCCTACAAAGTCCAATGCCCAGTCTACTACATTTCCGACGTATTGACTCCCTCCAAGCAAAGTGAAAGTGCAGTATATCGACCAGAGGGGGGGTGAATAGGCGATTTTTATGAATTGCTTCAAAACATGGTAGTTTCAAAGACAAACGATAAGCTCAAGCCTATTAGTATGCAGCGGAAAGTGGACTACACTAGGTAAGCCATAGTCATGTATTCAATGAAGTGAAAGCATGAAGACTAATAGCAACTAGGCAGAAGTGATCATAAAGGAAGAAGGAATGAAGCCAATCACAACAAGTAGATACTCAGTGAAGACAATCAGATAAGGCAGGCATGCAATGTCTTCACAACGTAGAGCAGTAAGTAAAGGGAAGGAAATGATAGACCAGTAGCTTGGGGAAGAGAGTGATTTGTTAGACCAGTTCCAGTTGCTGTGACAACTGTACGTCTGGTTAGGGAGGCTAAGATTGAACTCAGAAGACCGTGTCTTCACCTTGTTCACCTTGAGCTAAGAACACCTAGTCCTCTCCCAATCACTCTGGCAAGTCTTCAAGGTAGACTTCCAAACCTTCACAGACTTCGTTCACCGGCAATCCACAATTACACTTGGATGCTCAGAACGCGACGCCTAACCGGCTGGAGGAAACACAGTCCTCAAATGTAATAAGTCTTCAGGTCACACAGACAGAAAGACTTCAGTGTTGCCTAACACTCTTTGGCTCTGGGTGTTTGGGCTTTGTCCTCGCAAGGATTTCTCTCTCAAATGCTTCGGAGGTGGGTTGCTCTCTAACGACAAAAGCCATGCAATAACTCTGAGCAGCCACCAATTTATGGTGTAGGGGGTGGGCTATTTATAGCCACTAGGCAACCCGACCTGATTTGTCCGAAGTGACCCTGGGTCACTAAGGAACTGACACGTGTTCCAACGGTCAGATTTCAAACACACACGACAACTTTACTTGAGCTCCAATTAAAGCTGACTCATCCGCCTCTGAATAAGATTTGCTCTCATAGTCTTCGCTCGAAGACATAGGATTTAGTTCACCATCACATCAGTCACTCTACTTAGTTCACTTGAACCCCACTTAACAGTACGGTGGTTCCTATGACTCAACAAAAAAGAAAAGGAAACAGCGACAATTCTACGTCTTCGCTTTCCATAGTGTTCACTCAATGTCTTCTCATGTCATAGTCTTCAATATGATTATCTTCACATATACCACCACTGATATCAATGTATTCATACATTTTTAGGGGTCATCTCCGTTAGGTTAACCGAATCAATGAGGGACTACTACCTGTGTTATCCTGCAATTCTCACAAACACATTAGTCCCTCAACCAGGTTTGTCGTCAATACTCCAAAACCAACTAGGGGTGGCACTAGATGCACTTACTATCTCCCCCTTTTTGGTGATTGATGACAAACTGGTTGAAGTTTTCAACGGGGATAAATGTATGTGAAATTGTAAAGGATAAAGGTATTGTCTTCGTAAGTAGTAAAAGGCTCCCCCTGAAGATGTGCATATATTTGATTTGCCTTTGAATGCAAATGCACATGGCAGGTTGTACTTGTGGAAATCCTCTTCAACTTATGAAGACAATTCATCATGCATAATAGTTATGTCGAAGATAATGACATGCATAATGAAAAATGGACGTCTGCAATAATGACTAAGTGCGGGATATAAGATAGCAGATGCGGAATTTATCATCGCATTACAAAGTAGCATAAAAACGTAGAAGACGACCATCAGTTTATGTGTTACAACTCAAAGAACCAAATGTAGCAAAACGAGAGTTGTAAACACTAGGCAAATTATAAAAGCTGTGACGCCCCCGATTTGACCGTACACTAATCATGCACGCAAATGTGTACGACCAAGATCAAGGACTCACTGGAAGATATCACAACACAACACTAGACACAAATTAAAATAATACAAGCTTTATATTACAAGCCAGGGGCCTCGAGGGCTCGAATACAAAAGCTCGGAAACACAAGAGTCAGCGGAAGCAACAATATCTGAGTACAGACATAAGTTAAACAAGTTTGCCTTAAGAAGGCTAGCACAAAAGTAGCAACGATCGAAAAGGCAAGGCCTCCTGCCTGGGACCTCCTAACTACTCCTCGAAGCCGAACTCCATGTAGAAACATCATCGGGGTCTTCTGACTTCTGTACTCCACCACCTGGTTGCATCATCCGAGAAGAAAGGAAGAAAGGGGGAAAAGGGGGAGCAAAGCAACCGTGAGTACTCATCCAAAGTACTCGCAAGCAAGGATCTACACTACATATGCAACTGTATCAATGATATGGGTAATATCGGTGGACTGAACTGCAGCAAGCGGGAATAAGAGGGGGATAGCTAATCCAAACGAAGACTACGCTTCTGGCCACCTCCATCTTGCAGCAGTAGAAGAGAATAGATGAAAGTAACAAGTATCCTCGTATCTCGCAGCCTCCATCTTGCCGCAGTAGAAGGGAGTAGATGGTAAGTTCACCAAGTAACATCGTATAGCATAAACCTACTCGGCGATCCTCCCGCACGTCACCCTGTGAGAGAGCAACCACCGAGTTATATCTGGCACTGGTAAGGGTGTGTTTTATTAAGTATCCGGTTCTAGTTGTCATGAGGTCAGAGTACAACTCCGGGTCGTCCTTTTACCGAGGGACACGGCTATTCGAATAGATTAACTTCCCTGCAGGGGTGCACCACATATCCCAGCACGCTTGATCCCATTTGGCCGGACACACTTTCCAGGGTCATGCCCGGCCTCGGAAGATCAACACGTCGCAGCCCTACCTAAGCACAGCAGAGAGGTCAGCACGCCGGTCTAAGTCCTAGGCGCGCAGGGGTCCGGGCCCATCGCCCAACGCACACCTGCACGTTGCGTACGCGGCCGGTGAGCAGACCTAGCAACCTCCATTACTAAGGAAGTTGCGTTACGCGGTCCAACCCGGCGCGCGCCGCTAAGTCGCTGACGTCAAGAAGGCTTCGGCTGATACCACGACGTCGAGTACCCATAACTATTCCCACGTAGCTGGTTAGTGCGTATAGACCAAATGGCCAGACTCAGATCAAATATCCAAACTCGTAAGCGTGTTATTATGAAATAACCGCGGACAACGACCAGGGCCAGGCCACCTCTCGACTGGGTGTCTCAACCTGCCCCTGTCGCTCCGCCACAAAGATCCACTCGGGGGCCGTCAGGAACTCAGGCCCACCACTACCTGGATGGAGCCACCTGTCCTTTCAGCCCCCACATCAAATCACTTGCGGATACTCAATGAGCCGACCCGACTTTAGTCACATCAAGTATCATGTAAAGTGTAAGTAGTATATACCCGTGATCACACCCAAGTGATCACGGCCCGATAGAATAGCAGGGCAGACGGACAAGGGTGTAGGGCCACTGATGGAATACTAGCATCCTATACTAAGCATTTAGGATTGCAGGTAAAGTATCAACAGTGGTAGCAACAATGACAGGCTATGCAGCAGAATAGGATTATCGAAAGCAGTAACATGCTACACTACTCTAATGCAAGCAGTAGAGAGAAGAGTAGGCGATATCTGGTGATCAAAGGGGGGGCTTGCCTGGAAGCCCTGCAGATGAAAGGAATCTTCGGAAGCGTAGCCGTAGTCGAACACCGAAGCATCAATGGTCTCGGGGTCTATCACAGTATCGGAGTCTACCGAAAATAAGCAACGAAGGGGGAAACAAATAAATAACAGAGCAAACAATAGCATCACAAAGCATAACATGGAAATACGCGGTGCTACGTGTGACCTAACGTAGCAGGAGGTGATACTGGCAAGGATGAAAAACATCCGGGAAAGTATTCCCGATGTTTCGCGTTTTCGGGCAGATGAAACGGAGGGGGAATGTTGCACGTTCGGTATGATAGAGATGTGTGGCGGACGAACGGACCGCGTATTCGGATTCGTCTCGTCGTTCTGAGCAACTTTCATGTACAAAGTATTTTCATCCGAGTTACGGTTTAAAAGATATGATTTTATTAAGTTTTTAATAATTTCTGGAATTAAATATTAATTAATTTAATTCGTAAATTCATTTATGACATCAGCATGATGTCATGCTGACGGCAGCAGGGGTTGACTGGTCAACCTGACAGGTGGGTCCCACCTGTCAGTGACACAGTATTAATTAGGTTAATTTTAATTAATTAAACCTAATTAATTTAATTAATTAAGGTTAATTAGATTAATCATAATTAGTGTAACCTAACAGTAATTAATTAAACTAATTAGTCTAATTAGAATTTAACTAATCAGATTAATTAAGATTAACTATTCAGTTAATTAAATTAATTAATTAATTAATTAATTATTTTATTTATTACTTTTATTACTTTTATATTTTATTTTTTTATTTTTAAACGTTCTGGGGGCTGGGCCCCGTTTGTCATAGGCCCAGGCGGACATGTCCGCTGTCAGCCCCTTTCGGGACCGGACACGTCCGTGCTCGGGGGTGGCGCGGCGAGGGCGCGGCGGTGACGCGCGCGCGGCCGGCCGACGCGGTCAGCGCGGCGGCGCGG
>LR738712.1:217634434-217665063 GCA_902687465.1 Secale cereale
GGGGGGGGGTCTTCTATTTTTATTTTATTTTAGTTTAGGATTTTTCTTTTTCCTTTTAATTTCTTTTCTGTTTATTTTAGTTCCTAATTATTATAATAATATTAAAATACCAAAGTGGCACCTAAATTGATGTTACAAATTATGCCACAACCACAAAAAGGTTTATCCCCAAAATAATATAGTTTAGGATTTTACCAATTATAAAAGGCATTTAATTAATGGTTTTAGCTACTGTTTCAATCCTTTTGGTGCATTTAAATATGTTATAAAAATAAGGATTCTCCACCATAATTCCTTATGATTTATTTGATATGTCCCGAACATTTTAGTTTTATTGTTTGAAAACTTTTGTGTTTTCCCTTAATTCAAATTTTAATTTGGATCGATTTCGAACTAACACGAGATTATCAACAGTAATTGTGGTGACGTGTCGTCATTAGTAGAGGGTTACTGTAGCTTAACTATCCGGGCGTCACAAAAGCACCCGCCCATAAGGACCCGCTTGAAGACTATCAACTCATATGCTTCTCCCCCTTTTGTCAGTACGGACCAAAAAGGTTTGAACACATAGAGCCTCTACTCGTTCCCAGGTGGAGCAGAAGAGGATGCAGGGTCAGTATTGTCGTTTGGCGGTGCAGAGGTGGTTGGTGCAGTGTCGATGCGCGCTGAAGTGGGAGGCGGTGAAGTAGCATCATCCTGATCATCGATCACCCTGGCATCAATTGTTGCAGCGGAGGAGGAGTATTCAGAGTCTTCAAGGGATGGAGTTCGACGCATAATAGCAGTCCTTGGAGGAGTGTTGTCAAACTTGAATCGCTCAGTGAAGCCATCGTCTTGAAGATCCGCTTCAGCACTCAGTAAGGTCAAACTCTTCCAAGACCGCCTGCATGTTTCATGAGCAACAAAAGCATTCTTGGTGGCAAGATTGCGAATGCGATTGACATCGACCAAGAGGTTATGCATCTAACGCTTTAACCAGAGGTGATGCTTGTCTTGTTTCTGATGAAGGGCTAACAGAAGCTCTCGGTTATTCAGGACACGAGATCACTTCTGAGGCCTTTGAGCGATGGTGCTTTCAGTGGCTTCGGTTTCAGCGTGTCGAGGTAGATGAGTATGTCCAGCCAGAGGATAGACGCGACAGACTGCTGGGACCCTTCAATCTGCTGAGTGAAGCTTTGATGATCAGCGTTGTGAAGACTAACTGGCTCCTTAGCAGGCTCTTGGTAAATGGCTTCAGCTGACATATCAACCTCAGGCAAGAAAATCTGATGGTTGCGAGCAGAGGGTTGATAAGTGACAGCTGAGTGCAACTTGATGAGGCGCATTATCCAAGGGGCATAAAATTTCAGCCCAAATAGATCAGCTCTAGACGTGGCCAGTTGCCTGATGAAGAAATCTTGAGCATTGAAGCTGATGCCATTGAAGATATAGAAGACCAAAGTCTTCATAGTGCCTTCAACCTTGGCTGATGAAGAATGTCCTTTGACAGGCCATAGAGTACGCCTTATGTTGTGATAGATGGTGTGAGGCAGGTACTCAAGGTCTTCAACAAAGAATTCTTTAGGATATTCTGCATCACTTGGCAGAGGCTTCATCAGGCTGGGCATTTTCCTCATATTGGGCTTGCATTTCTGAAAGATACTCTCCAAGGCTTCAGTGTGCAGTTCACAGCCAGGTTCATATAGATCTCCTGGAGTGGGCAGGCCAGTAAGATCAATGAGATCAATGGCTTTTGCTTCATGATGCACATTGCCTGTCATCCACTCAAGGACCCATGTCTTCGGATCTCTGTTGTGGCCTCGGATGTGAAGTGTGGCGTAGAATTGCAGAAGCAGCTCTTCATTCCAATGCTCTTTATCCAGGACAAAATTGAGTAAGCCAGCATCACGGAAGCAGTCAAGAGCTTCCTCCAAGCAGGGCAGACCAGCAATAGCTTCAGCGTCAAGACGCATATGAGAGAAAATGCGGCCTTGACCATAGAGTACTCTTGAGTAGTAGCTGCGATGTTGATGGCTCCAGAACCTATCTGATGATATTCTTGGCCTGGAATATGGGTTCTTGGCACTGTCAAAGAAGGTGTTGTGCGCAGTGAAGCTATTGGCATTGAATGATCCTGAAGATGTTGCAATACCTGGAAGCCTTGGCAGTCTTGGCTTAGGCTTCTGAACTTGGGGCTTGTGCGCAATATGATGATCAAACTGAGGACCAGCAACACGTGGTTCAGTTGTAGGTGGTGGAATCAGAATTGGCCACCGGACAGTAACAAGCTGATCATCCTTGTTGTATGCTTGCTCAGTGGTGTGAGGCCATGGAGGCGGAACAGGAGCAGTGGCATTGTCTTCAAGCTGCAGATGGGCGTCAGGTGCAGCATTAGCTTCAGGTGTAGCATCGGCTTCAGGCACAGCACTGGCTTCAGGAGCAGTAACTTTAGGCGCAGGTTCTTCAGGCGCCACAGTATCTTCAGGTGCCACGAAAGCTTCAGCCATGACCACGTCATTGGCTTCAGTGTTGGTGGTGCAGCCTTTGAGTTTGTTACCTCCACTTCAGGAGATGGAGGGTCGGACACGTTCTCCTCAAGAACAGGTGGTGCGGCAGTACTTTCTTCAGCAACTTGGGGTTGTGCTTCTTCTTGTTGGGGTGGTTCTTCTTCTTGTTGGGGTGGTTCTTCTTCGGCTGATGCAGCCGGAATATCTTCAGCCACATTCGCTTCAGATTTTGAGTGGCTTCCAGTAGGAGCAACATCAGGTGCAGATAGTTGCTCTACTCCTTCTGGAGCGCTTGAGGCAGTGACTTGAGGCCTTGGACCTTTGCGAAGCCTTCGAAAAGCGGGCGACGCCTGAGGAGATGGAGGTTGTTGGGCCTCAAAGTCTTCGTCTTCAAACACCATAGTGGTGTCTTGAGTTTGCTGGGGACTGTCTTGGGTTTCCTGTGGGTGACCGGCCCACGAGTCATCCGAGCAATTGGCGTCAATGGACGACCAATGCTGATGCATTCGCTGTTCGTGAGAACAGGCGAATAGTCGATGTTGTACTCGATCTGAGGAAGGAAGGCATCATCTTCAACATTGTCTTGAGGACCAATGTCTTCAGCTGTGGTGGGGTCGACAGCTGGAATGTCTTCAGCCTCTGTGGGAGCAAGCTTATGAACAATCCGTCTTCTTTCTCTCCGGGCAGATGCAGGGCGAGCAACTGAGATTGGCTCGACAAAGATAGGCTCTTTGGAAGCAGCCTTATCCTTCTTGGTCTTTCGCTTCTTGGTGGGTGGAGCTTCATCAGTAGATTGCTTACGCTTGCGAGCATTAGCTTTAGCCACCTTAGTCTTCCTGAGCGTTGAAGCGGTTGGAGTTGCCTTAGGCTTCGTGCCAGTCATGCTAGCAGGGATGACTATGCGAGGCATTTCCTGCCCAGATGCTTCAGCTTCGGGCACCGACTGCTTCTTCTTCTTCTTGGCAGCCATTCTTGGATCAATGCCAGGACGCCCAAATGCCTTGCGCTTTTCAGCTTCATTGAATGCTTGAACGCATTTTGCAGCCAAGTCCTTGATGCGCTCACGTGAACCTTTAGCTTCTTCACACCGCTGGCGAAAGGCTTCCTTGAGCTCTTGCATCATAAGCTTGAAGTTTTGAACTTCTTGCACGCTGAGCTTGTCCATATGCTTCTTGAACTAAGCTTTTTCATAATCTATCTTCGGCTTCAGTTCAACAATTCTTTGAGCCAGAGCCAGCTCAGAAGCAATGGCGCCATGGAAGGAGACGTTGAGACCAACTGGAAGTTGAAGATCGTCGAAGCTCAGGTTGGGTGTGTCAAACCATTCATCAATGAAGTTATTGAGCACTTCAACGTCAAAGAGTGGCAAATCATTGAAGATTTATGCATCCTGCTTGCTCTTGATCAATAGCTCCAGAGCATCATCACCAAGATCTTCATCACTTGAGAGATCAAGGACATCATTGGCAGTCTTCAGTACTGCATCAAGAGTGAGAGCTGGACTGGGGTTGCGCGTTGGCTTCCTCTTCAGCTGTCTACTCTTGGAGATTCTAGAGTGTTCCTCAGATTGCACACTTGGTGCAGGTGGAGTAGCGGCCAAAGGCTTCACTCTTGAAGCTCTTGGTGGAGTAGCCTTTGAAGCCTTTGATTTCTTCTTCTGAGGCTTCAGCGTGACAGGTGCTTCTTCAGAGTCATCATCTGCTTCAGGCTGATCTACATCTGCCCCTTGAACCCTTATGTGACTGATGAGGCCTTCTAGGTTGTAGAAGGGCCCAACCAGAATTGGTTCAGCTTCGCGCGAGCCATCAGCGCGGGGTGCAGAGGGGCTAGGATTGAAGTCTAATCCCCACAGCTTCTTGTTTTCCTTGGCCGAGTTCTTGGCGAATTGAAGATTTCGCTTGAATAGATTGTCGTCGCGACACCAGAGCAGAGAGCTTGGATCAGCATCAGTAGGCTGTGGCCCTCTAACCATGCAAGGATAGAAGCCTTGAGCAATGGCTTCAGCACGAGTCTTGGGGGGAAGATTCTTATA
The DNA here is from genome assembly GCA_902687465.1 of Secale cereale. Lineage (NCBI taxonomy): Eukaryota > Viridiplantae > Streptophyta > Magnoliopsida > Poales > Poaceae > Secale > Secale cereale. The sequence continues at coordinate 217,638,953 of LR738712.1, forward strand.
AGTGATATCTCCCCACGGATGCTTGATGGCATTTTTCTCGACATACTCTGGGGTCACGAACCTGTATTTGAACCATTGTTCAGCCCAATATCTTCGAATCCATTAGATTTGGGTCTTCCTCTGATTGTAATCCTCCTCTGGATCAGTCTTGTACATCTCACTGAGATCAGGAGGCAAATCACGGGAGGTGTTGCCACCCTTTCTTACTGTCTTGTCAGTTGTCATTTGCTTCAACCTGAATGGCTTCAAATTGAATGTGTTCGAAACTGGCAAATGCTTCGGTTTGCTGGTCAGACAGGAACTAGCTTTAGGAGAATGAATGTGACGCTGCAAAAATTCTGCAAATGAATGCAGACTATGAGAACCAAGGTATTCTCCCACGGACATGTACCTGTGACAGCATTAGGGATGCGAGGGAAGGGGAAGAGGTCATATGCATTCTCAGAAGTTTTGAAGATTGAAACGGTTTTGAAGACTCTGACCTCATAGTGCGAAGATATTCACTCATGGGAGTTGGTTCCAGATTTGTACGAATCCACAAATTAGTACAAGTGAGGAATATAACTATAGTTTAAGCATATGTGAATGTACTAGGCAAGATATGAGATGCATATAGGATAGATCTATATATCTAAGTAGGTAGAAACCTCTTGTGGTAAAGTAGATGAATCTTTATGGATCTAGAAGATGGTAAAAAGCAAGTTTATTTACCACACGATGACCTTCTTAGACGGAGTAGGAGTTGGATGCCCAGCAGTTTGGTCTTCCGTGCCCTAACTTGGTGACGGAGGACAGCTACGGCGATGGTGGAGAGGAAGATGTCCGCGACCGGCGTGAGGACGGCGTCGACAAAGTTGCGGCAGCGAAGCGCTTTGTCGCCGGCGTCGTTGAAAGCTAGCGGAGGCGCTAGGGTTGTTCGAGGTGGAGAGGTGGTGGAAGAAACTTTTGACCATGATGGGACGTGCATTTATAGGCATGGGAGACGGCACAACGTAATTACTCAGGTGCCCCTGACGGTTCACTTACGAGTGACACGTGGCGGTCATGTAATGCATTGGGAGTTGTCCCACGATCCCACGTACACCATGACTGTCGGAGTAGTCGTTCCGGCATCTCCGGGTTTCAGGCATAACGATGGAGCATTAAAATCAGATTTAAAGTTTGTCTCCGTATCTTCTACTGACAAGGACGCAGAGAAGATATTCGACTGTTTCAACAGAATGCATATGATTTGGACAGACAGAGTGTGAAATGAGAAAGCATAGAGAGGTTAGGGTCTGATCACATTCACTTAGTCCAAAAGATTCAAATATGAAGACATAGCTATAAGTGAATGTTGTTGAGGACAGAACACAACTATATATATATATATATATATATATATATATATATATATATATATATATATATATATATATATATATATATATATATATATATATATATATATATATATATATATATATATATATGTCCTATGTGAAGATAAACCAAGTGCGAAGACTTTGCAAATGTAACACCACAAGAAATGCTTCAAACAGGAATTTGGTGGTGGCGTTACCCACCGTATAGGAAGTATTAGACCCAGACACGGCGCACAATTATTGTGGCGCTCCGAAGTCAAATTCTATGTTAATCTATTCACACTTAGAATGTAAGTCTTCATTGATTGAATATATACTTTACTTCGTGTGTTGCACATCTACGTCATCAATATGCATAAGTGTTAGGATGTGTGCCTGATTACAGGACATTTGAGGATTTTAAGATATTTAGCTCACACCGCAACTTGCAAAACCTTTTCTCATCCAAGGGCTTTGTGAAGATATCTGCCAGTTGCTCTTCAGTGTTGACGCGTATGATATCAATATCTTCCTTCATAACATGATCTCTGAGAAAGTGATGACAAATTTCAATGTGCTTTGTCTTCGAGTGCTGAACTGGGTTGTCGGCAATCTTGATGGCGCTTTCATTATCACAGTAGAGTGGCACATGCTTCAGATGGACTCCATAGTCCTTGAGTGTTTGCTTCATCCACAGAAGCTGAGCGCAGCAAGATCCAGCAGCAATGTATTCAGATTCAGCAGTGGAGAGTGATACAGAGTTCTGCTTCTTTGAAGACCAACAGACAAGTGATTGTCCTAGAAAGTGACATGTGCCAGATGTGGACTTGCGATCAACTTTGTCACCAGCATAATCAGCATCTGAAAATCCTACTAGATCAAACACTGAGCCCTTTGGATACCATAATCCTAGTGTTGGGGTGTAAGCCAAATATCGAAGTATTCGCTTCACAGCTAAGTGATGCGACTCCTTTGGTGCCGCTTGATATCGAGCACACATGCAAACAATAAGCATAATATCTGGCCTAGATGCACATAAATAAAGTAAAGACCCAATCATGGAGCGGTATACCTGTTGATCAAACTCTTTACCATTGGCGTCGGGACCCAGATGATGTTTAGGAGGCATTGGCGTCGAGTACCCTTTGCAGTCTTGCATTCCAAACTTCTTCAGGCAATCTTTAAGATACTTCTCTTGAGATATGAAGATGTCGTTGCTTTGCTGACGAATTTGATGACCAAGGAAGAACTTCAGCTCACCCATCATAGACATTTGATATTGTTCTTGCATCATGTGACCAAACTCATCACTGTATTTCTTGTCCGTGCAGCCGAAGATAATGTCATCCACATAGATTTGGCAGACAAATAGCTCATCATCTTATGTCTTTGTGAAGAGTGTGGGATCTAGGGATCCAGGTTTGAAGCCTTTGCTCTTCAGGAAGTCTTTGAGGGTGTCATACCAAGCACGAGGCGCTTGTTTGAGGCCATACAGTGCCTTGTTGAGCTTGTATACCATATCAGGACGTTTTGGGTCTTCAAAGCCAGGTGGTTGTGCAACATACACTTCTTCTTCAATTCTTCCATTGAGAAAGGCACTCTTTACATCCATTTGATATAGAAGTATGTTGTGATGATTTGCATAGGCTAGCAGTATGTGAATAGCATCAAGTCTAGCCATAGGAGAAAATGTTTCATCGAAGTCAATCCCTTCAACTTGAGTGTATCCTTGAGCAACGAGACGAGCTTTGTTTCTGACCACTTGACTATGCTCATCTTGCTTGTTGCGATAGATCCATTTTGTGCCTATTATGTTGTGCTTTCGAGGATCAGGACGCTTGACAAGTTCCCACACATTGTTCAGCTCAAACTATTGAAGCTCTTCTTGCATTGCTTGAATCCATTCAGGCTACATAAAAGCTTCAGCAACTTTCTTGGGTTCAGATATTGAGACAAAAGCAAAGTGCCCACAGAAATTTGCAAGCTGTGTTGCTCTTGAGCGAGTGAGTGGACCAGGAGCATTTATGCTATCAATTATATTCTCAACTTGCACTTCATTTGCAACACGAGGATGAGCTGGACGAAGATTTTGCTCTTGTTGTGCATTGTCTTCATCAGGAGGATTGTCTTCGGGCTGAGCATTGTCATCAGGTTGATTTGGAGCAGAGATGATGAGTTCCTCGTCAGGTTGTGCTTCAGAAGGCATGATCTCACCAGTTCCCATTAGCTTGATAGATTCATTTGGTGAAGCTTCATCTAACACATTTGGTAGGGATTCTCTTTGTGATCCATTTGTCTCATCAAACCTCACATCCACAGTTTCAACAGTTTTATAGAGAAAAATGTTGAAGACTCTGTAGGAGTGTGAGTCCTTCCCATATCCAAGCATGAAGCCTTCATGAGCTTTGGGTGTAAATTTTGACTTGGGATGAGGATCCTTGATCCAGCACTTAGCTCCAAATACTCCGAAGTAGCTTACATTTGGCTTCTTTCCAGTGAGGAGTTCATAGGATGTTTTCTTCAGAAGCCTGTGAAGATAGACACGGTTGATGATATGGCATGCAGTATCAATAGCTTCGGGCCAGAATCTTCTTGGTGTTTTGTACTCATCAAGCATCGTTCGAGCCATCTCAATTAGAGTTCTGTTCTTGCGCTCAACGATCCCATTTTGCTGAGGTGTATATGGGGCTGAGAATTCATGAGTGATTCCCATCTCATCCAGATAAAGATCGAGGCCAGTGTTCTTGAATTCAGTGCCATTGTCACTTCTGATATGTTTGATCTTGATGCCATAATTGTTCATGGCACGGTTGGCGAAGCGTCTGAAGACATCTTGCACTTCAGTCTTGTAGAGTATTTGTCACACCCTGCATTTTGTAACATGTTATTTGTAACTTTGAAGCATGAAAATTTGGACCAGCAAAATTTTTTAGCATCATTTGGCTTTTATTTGGAATTGAGTTTTCTTCATTTGCTTTTTCATGTACTCATTAAAGTCAACTATGACCTCTTGTAGATTTCATCTCCACACCCAAAACTTCTGCCCAATGATCATGCCAAGTGTTATAAGATAATATAGTAATTTCTTACAAAATTAATTTGGCCAAAGAGTATTTTATAAGTTTAGTTTTCCAAAAACCCCTGAATTGAGATTTGCACTGCAAGTACTTGATTAAGGGTGTGAAAATTATTTCAAAAGGTTTATTTGAGACCTAGTAGTCATAGGACTCCCAGAAACCACAAAGGTATAATTTTAAAAGTTATTTTCCTATTTTATTTAAAAGCTTTTTCTTAAGGCCAGAAGTGGTCTTTAATAGGGGAAAATTATTTAACTGTTTCAAAAATATTTGCCAAAATTCAGAGAGACTCATAGGACATATATTGTCCATATATAAGAGTTTCAACACTTGGTCATGTTCAAAATAATGGGCTAAACCCTCTAAAACCCTTTCTGGATATTTCAAGCTTTTGAAATATTTACAAAGGAAACTTTCTCCAAAAATTCCAGGGAAATTCTATCATGTCATATATGACAAATTTGATGATCTTGCCAAGTCCCATGCCTTGGGAAGCAAGAAAACCTCCTCAAACCCCTTCATAACCATTCTGTCCATAATTGAAGTTTGAGCAACTTTACATTGCCAAACTTGTCCAAATGCTCTCAAACTTGGTGCACATGCTAGAATGACCTAATAAGGCATCTAAACCAAATGGCACAAGAATTTGAATAGAGCAACTTGATCAGATCACCTCAAAACCCTTTCTGTTCAAATGCAAATTTGAACAACTTTACATTACCAACTTTTTATCTGGAGCTTCAAACTTTGTGGGCATTATCAATACCCCAAATGATGATGCTACACCAAGTGGTTCATCAAGGGGAGATGATTAGCTTAACTCAATCAAGATGAAACTGTTTCTGTTGATTTCTAGGGTTCACCAAAGTTACATTGGCTAGTTTCTCCAAATGGGCCCAAATTTGGTGAAGCACCCTATTTTCTCATATCTTTCAACCCTGTCAAGTGCCATGTCAAGTGGACTTCATTTACTTGATCAAACACTGATCAAACACCTTCTGCAGAAATGCTAAAACCTCCAATTTGACCACTTTCACTTTTCTCCATGGCCTCAACTTCTTACCACAGGCTCATTGAGTTACGGGCTACCTCCAGTAACTCCCCCAGCACCTCAGCTCCATGATTGAAGGGTGAAACCCTTGTTTTACCTTGCTGCACAGCCAACTTTCACCATTTCACCAGCCCTCTCCCTCTCTCTCTGCATCCCAGGGCATCCAAGGCCTCAGGGCATTTCTTTACTCCTACAATGTGCTAGACACTGTTGGACACGCTGGATCGGACAAAACCGGCGAGAGCACGCTGATGCCAGCAATACGCATGCTCTGGAGCGCGCAAACAGTGCCCTCCGCACGCTGGCTCTGGCCAATCGGCCTCCCCCGACAACCTCGAGCCTCCCCCTCGCGCCAGTCGAGGCGCCTCGACGTCCGCGACCTCCCCGGCGCTGTCCCCCCTCCTCCTGCGCACTCCAGTAGCCGCCGTCGCACGCGCGCTGGACGCCCGCGGCGGCCACTCCTCTGCCTCGCACGCGTGCACCCCTCTGACGCTCCCCCGCTCCTCCTCTCACCTCTACTGGACGTGGAGCTTGTCCAGGAACTCCACGGACTCACTCCCCTGGCCTCCCGTGCGCTGTAGCGTCGAGCCGGAGCTCGCCGGCGCACTGGACCACGGGTCTCCGTCGAGCCCCTATATATAGGCCCTCCCGAGCCATTCCAACAGCACCAGCAGCACCTCCTCCTCCCCAGCATCACTCCTGAACCACCAGCTCGATCCCAGGAGGTCCCAGTGCTCGGGATCGACCGGAGCTCCGCCGCGTCGGGCCGCCGGCGATCTCGACGTACGGGTCTCCCTGCCTCTCCTTCCACTCGTTTCGAAACCGCCGCACTCCACTGATCATTTTCCCCCTGTTTCCCCTCTCCGTGGCAGCCGGAAACAGCCGCAGCCACCACCCTCCGACGAGCTTCCGCCGCCCCACCTCGCCGCCGGTGAACCAGGACTCCCCGCCGTGCCGCACTACCACCACTGCAACCGCGACACGACGCTGAGCTCAACCCTGCCCTCCGTTTCCGTCGCCGTGGCCGGAATCTTCGCCGGTGAGCTCGCCGCCGCCGTGGCCGTGGGGTTAGAGATGACAGGCGGCCCCCGCCTGTCATCCCCCCACCTCTCTCCCCCTCCTCTGTGCCGCTGACCCACGGGCCCCGCCCGTCAGGTTTGAAAACCTGACGTGCACGCGCGCTGGCTCCGTGCGGCTGGGCCAGTCCGTCTGGGCCGTGCACCGTGGCCTCCTCTGGCCCAGTGCACAGGATCCTTTTTCATTTTTCTTTTCTGTTGATATTTTAAACATTTATACAGAAAAGAATATTGATCCAAATTAAATATTTTCAACTCCTAAAATCTTGCAATATTCCAGCCTATTTAATGGTACCACTTTCATTCAAATCCATGAAACTTTGCTGTACTGTTCAAATTTAAATTCAAATTTGGGCAGTATAACTCCTGTTCAAAAATCAATATGTCCTATTCTGTAACTCCAAAACTCCAACTAAGATTTTTTCCCCATCTTAGAAATCCCTCTAGTATTTTACAAAAATAAATTGACATTTTTCTGAGTACTTTGATTTTTCTGTTTTATTTGTATTCTTATTTTTCCGTGGTTATTATGCGACGTATAGATCCCGTATTTGACGAAGTTGCTGTGGAAGAAGAAGGAGAAGGAATTGAAGACTTTGAAGACCAAGCCAATCCAGGCAAGCAGCCCTTTGACCATGATACACTTGTTCTTCGGAACCCGTTTGCTTCCGATGCATGATGATAGGGTTACGATGGTAACCTAGATGAACCACCACATGATGCATGCCTTATTGTTGATCTTGCTATGCGCTAGATGACATGCAAATAGTTGGTCATGATGCTTATATGATGCATGTGTGATATGAACCCTCGTAGTTGAAATCTTTGCATGAACCCATCGGGTGCCCCTAATGCCCGAGGGTGATAAAGTGTTAGGTCATCACTTGAGAAAGAAGTGATGTGCCGGTAGATCATGTGCATGGTGGAATGATGGATTAGATTTATGTGTGACTACCGTCCCAACCAAACATGTGCAACCACACTACCCCTTATGGGACGGGGCTTTATTGATTACTTAGGTCGATGCTAGCATGGTGCCCGCATTACTAGTGATGGGAAGACTTGAGGTCTTTCCCGGGACGGGGTCGTGCTTGGATAGACGGCCATGACTGTTTTTACAGGGCACCGGACACACCGTTGGTCCCTTCGGGTACGCGTGACATTAAAATTTGGACCAGCACCGTAACTTATTGTTTGTACCCGAGGGCCGTGTGCCAACGAGTGGACTCTATGTTAGTGTCGTCTAAGGAAAGGTAATGACCGGGTGCTTACCCCGGGTACTTGAGGTACCGCGGGTCGTGGATGACACGGAAGTTCCCCGGATCTTGTGGGTAAAGTGCGCAACCTCTGCAGAGTGTAAAACTATTCGAATAGCCGTGTCCACGGTCATGGACAGTTGGGTGGTGCTACTTAAACTATGTCCAGAATTTTACTTCATTGGTGATAAAATGTGTGTGACAAGTCAAGGTGGTGACTTGACTCGATGAGGTGAATCATATTCTTGTTGATGTCGGTAACCTGTCTTCGGGGTTACGCGAGGTTATTGATGCATAAACTTGATGATAGCATATTTGTTCTAGCCTTGCTAGATTGATCATTGTTATTCAAATGCACTGTTACTGTTACCACATCATGGGTTGCTTGCGAGTACATTCAAAGTACTCATTGGCTTGCCACTGGTTATTTAATTGGCCAGGCATGGAAGAGCAGGAATATGAGGAAGAGTTCTTTGGAGACGAGCATGCGAACTAGGACGCTATCCCAGTCAGAATGCCTGTAGGATTAAGGCAGATGGCATGGGTTCTACCCATTTACCAAAGACTTCTGCTATTTGAGTTATTTCCCATTCAGCCGTGAGGCTCTATCTATGTAAGACTTGGCCATAATGGCCTTAATTCGTGTAAGACTATTTGTATGGATGTAAGACTCTTGTTATTTCAGCTTCTGTGTGTTCAGTGAGCATTGATCTCTGGGATCACTGTACACGTGCATTCGGTGATCTCGACTTCTAAGTCGGGGTCCCCACAGAGCTGGTATCAGAGCCATCCTGACTGTAGGAAGCCTTAGTTAGCATGGGCGTTAGTTAGTTGAGACCCCTTTTCAAAAACCTTTTGAACCTCTCTTCTTTTCTAAACCTGAGATTTCCTCAGCTATTTAACCCCTCCTATTCCACCTTTGTAGATGGTCGCTGTTCCCGAAGAGCACCTGGCCACTGGGTTTCCCCTACTTCTCGAGGATAGCCTCCAGGAGTGTCAGTTCCACCGAGCACCCATCCTCACCTACCTTGAGCATTGGGTGAGCGACACTGAGGTGGAGTACCATGTGGAAGTGATCGTGAAGGCAAACGATCCTCCCACAAGTTGGTTCTTTGAGGGACCAGAGATGGCAACACTACCACTCACTGCCGAGGCTGCTGCACTCAAGGCATTAACCCGTCTCCGCGAGCTTCTTCCGGAGATGGCAGCCAAGATGGCAACTCGCTTCTTACCTTACCGGAAGGAAGGTGACGAAGAAAGCAGCGCACTATCCCCTCCACTAAAGGAAGGACTCTCGCTTCGATTCCAGACCTACTTCAGTCTATGTGCCGACAGCTTGGCACAAGACCTGGCCTCAGAATCAATGAAGCTTCGAGAAGAACTTTACAAGACCAAGGCACTTCTTCGACGAGCTCAAGAGAAGGCAAACAGGATCCAGAAGGAAGGAGCCCCTTCTGGACAATCCGCTATCGCATATCAAGGCGGAAGGCCCTCCGAGGATGTGTCTTCCAAGGGTGAAGAACCACCTCGGCGACGCCGGATGACAGCAAGGGAATACCGCAAGCTTTTCCCTGCACCACCATCGAAGCACCGTCGTATCCAACTCCTCCACTCCCCCACTCCCTCCAGCGACAAGGGAGCCCAAACAGATGAAGACAAGGAGGAAGACCCAGAAGAGCCGGAATACGCGACCGAGCATTCCGCCGCTTAGGCATTATTCGCTACTCGGATATGCCCATTGCAACCCCTACGGTAGGATAGCTCGTGTAACCCCTATGCGCAGTCGAGTCCTTGTATGGTTCATATGAAACCATATAGCGTTTGCTTTTGTTGTGTCTGGTTGTAAGTCGTAATCTTCCTTCGGGAATGTGTAAACGACTACATCACCCATCTGGATTTTAATGAATGTGTTTGGCCTCTCGGCCCTTGCATGATTTGATTTAGTGTCACACCCACCCCCTTACTAGGCACCCATCTATCTTGCTTTCCCTCTTCCGAGTCATGAGACCTTTTACCGCTCCAACAGGATGCCTGTTGTAACTCGTACTGGTACCTCTACCCAGCAGCCCGAAGCCGGAGCATCCTCTCAGCCAGAGGCAGGCCACGACCAAACCAACAACCAAGCTCCACCACTACCTCCTCCAAGCATGGACATGGCTCAGCTTCTCCAAGCTTTCCGAGAGGAACGCCAAGCCAACACTGCAGCTCTTCAGCTGATTGCACAAGCTGTCACCAACAACCGCCAGCCGGCAGGGAATGGCAATGGACGTTCCACGTTGGCAGAGTTCAAGAAGCATGCACCGCCAACCTTCATCGAGACTGCTGAACCCCTGGATGCAGATGACTGGGTCCGTTCCATTGAGGAAATCCTGGAACTAGTCGGATGCACCGAAGATCGCGAGAAGGTGGCTTATGCAGCCCACTGCCTCGGGGGAACTGCTAGAGCTTGGTGGGATGGATTCAAGGTCATGCATGCTGAACAAGACATCACTTGGGTGAACTTCAAGGCAGAATTCCGCAAGGCCCACATTCCTTCCGGAATCATGGCTATCAAAAAGCGCGAGTTCCGAGCCCTGAAGCAAGGAAGTGGCACTGTCAAGGAGTACATGCAGAAGTTCAGCATTCTGTCAAGGTATGCCCCTGAGGATGTCAGCACTGATGCTGCCAAAAGGGAGCGCTTCATGGAAGGCCTTAATCAGACTCTGCAATACTCGCTTGTCATGTGCGACTGCCCATCTTTCCCTGACCTGGTGAACAAGGCACTCATGCTTGAAGACAAGCGGCGTGCTTTGCAAGACACTCGCAAGCGCAAGTTGGTCAGTAAGGGAAGTTCCAGCAACCAGAAGCCTCGTCCGTGGCAGTCAGCCCCGGCCAAGCCCGCCTATCAGCAGCCAAGAGCTCCTGCACCTCGTGCCAATCCTCAGCCTCAGCAGTATGCCAACCCCAGGCCAGCTTTCAACCCCAATACCAATGGTGGCAACAAGATCAACACCCCAAACCAAGTCACTTGCTTTGGGTGTGGTCAGCCCGGACACATCTCCAGGGTGTGCCCCAACAAGAAGCCTGATGCCCCGCGCCCCAATGCGCAGAACCAGGGACAAGGCCGTGGAATGCCACCAAGGAACCCAGCTCCTCGCAATCCACCGAACTATGGGAAGGGGCGTGTGAATCACGTCACTGCTGAAGAAGCCCAGGAAGACCCGGACGTCGTGCTGGGTACGTTCCTTGTCAACTCAGCACCTGCAACTGTCTTGTTTGATTCTAGAGCAACGCATTCATTTGTCACTCAAAGATTTGCATTAAAAAGTGGCATGACCCCTACACCCCTGAATAACCCTATGGTGATACAAACCCCCGGAGCCGAGATGAGAGCCAAGATAGGCTGTAAAGGAGTCAGTATTACCATTAACGGTGTAGACTTCCTAGCAGACCTTATCGTCCTGAGATCGCAAGGCTTGGATGTGATCCTAGGTATGAATTGGCTCTGTAAGCACCAAGGCTTGTTAGACTATGCCAATCGGACAGTCACTGTGACCAATGACCAAGGAGTCGAAGTTAAGTTTGCCCCCAACTCCTCCTCCGCTCAAACCGCTAAAGTCAACTGTCTGTCTGAAGTTGGGCTAGAGCAAGTACCGGTGGTATGTGAGTATCCTGATGTCTTTCCGGATGAACTACCGGGAATGCCCCCTGACCGTGACATTGAGTTCATCATCGAGCTCGTGCCCGGAGTAGGACCCATCTATAAGAAGCCTTATAGAATGGGGACGGAAGAATTAGCCGAGTTGAAGAAGCAGCTAGAAGAGCAGCTAAGGAAGGGATTTATCCGCCCGAGTGCCTCCCCTTGGGGATCTCCTGTTCTGTTTGTGGCAAAGAGGGACGGTACCATCCGCTTATGCATTGACTACCGTTCCCTCAATGAAGTTACAATCAAGAACAAGTACCCACTTCCCAAGATCGAAGATCTGTTTGATCAGCTCAGCGGAGCCAAGGTATTCTCCAAGATCGACCTCAGATCTGGGTATTACCAGCTGAAGATCAGACCCCAAGATATTCCGAAGACGGCATTCGTAACCAGATATGGCCTGTACGAGTGCACGGTCATGTCTTTTGGGTTAACCAATGCCCCGGCCTACTTCATGTATCTCATGAATAAAGTCTTCATGGAATATTTGGACAAGTTTGTTGTTGTCTTCATTGATGACATTCTTGTGTTCTCGAAGTCAGAGGAAGAGCATGAGCAACATCTGAGGATGGTCCTAGACAAGCTTCGTGAGCACCAACTGTATGCCAAATTCAGCAAGTGTGAGTTCTGGCTGCATAAAGTTGGATTCTTAGGTCATGTCTTGACCAAGGAAGGATTATCTTTTGATCATGCAAAAATCGAAGCTGTGACCCAATGGCAATCTCCAACGACCGTCAAGGAAGTCAGAAGCTTCCTCGGATTGGCGGGCTATTACCGCAAGTTCGTGGAAGGATTCTCTAGCATTGCACGACCAATGACTCAGCTCCTCAAAAAGGACAAGAAGTTCGAGTGGACGCCAAAATGCGAAGAGAGCTTCCAAGAGCTCAAAAAGAGATTGACCACCGCCCCAGTTCTGTCAACACTTGATATTCACAAGGAGTTCGTGATATATTGTGATGCCTCTCGAACCGGATTGGGAAGCGTTCTGATGCAAGAAGGCCGCGTCATAGCATACCTCTCCAGGCAGCTACGACCCCATGAGGAGAACTACGCTACTCACGATCTTGAGCTAGCGGCAGTAGTTCATTCCTTGAAGACATGGCGGCCTTACCTCCTAGGGAAACGGTGTGAGATTTACACAGACCATAAAAGTCTGAAGTATATTTTCACCCAAAAGGAATTGAACATGAGGCAGCAGAGATGGTTGGAACTCATCAAAGATTATGACCTCAGTGTTCAGTATCACCCTGGGAAGGCTAACGTGGTGGCCGATGCCTTAAGCAGGAAGGCTTGCTCTTTGAATGTCATTATTTAGGAAAGGCAGCCTGCCTTGTTTAAGGAGATCGAACAATTCAGTTTGGAATTGGTCACCCCCGGATTTCTGGATCATTTGGAAGTCAGACCGACTCTGATGGACGACGTCAAGAAGTCTCAAGATGGACATGCAAGCATCGAAGGCATCAAGAAGAAGATGAAGCTGGGCAAGGCCCCAGGATTCTCCGAAGACGAGCACGGGATTGTTTGGTACAAAGGTCGTCTCTGCGTACCAAACAACACCGAGCTGAAGACGCTGATTCTGCAAGAAGCCCACGACACTCCGTATTCCATCCACCCCGGAGGAACCAAGATGTACCAAGACTTGAAGGCACGATTCTGGTGGCACGGTATGAAAAGGGAGATTGCAACCTATGTTGCAAAGTGTGATGTGTGCCAAAGGGTCAAGGCTGAGTATCAGCGACCTGCTGGATTGCTTCAACCACTCCAAGTTCCTGAGTGGAAGTGGGTTAAAGTCAGAATGGACTTCATCACTGGACTACCAAGGTCGAATAGAGGACATGACTCTATCTGGGTCATAGTCGATCATTTGACCAAGATGGCCCATTTCATTCCTGTCAAAACCACTTATGATGGCAACCGGCTGGCAGCTCTCTACATCGACCGAATCGTAAGTCTTCACGGTGTTCCCAAGGAGATTGTGTCAGATCGAGGAACCCAGTTCACCTCAAGGTTCTGGAAGAAGTTCCAAGAAGCCCTGGGAACCAAGTTGTCTTTCAGCACAGCTTTCCACCCACAGACCGGAGGTCAGACTGAGCGAGTCAATCAGATTCTCGAAGACATGCTCCGAGCCTGTGTCCTGGCATATGGAGCCAAGTGGGAAGACTGTCTCCCTTTTGCCGAGTTCTCCTACAACAACAGTTACCAGTCAAGCCTTCAGATGGCACCATTTGAGGTGTTGTACGGACGCAGATGTCGCACACCCCTCAACTGGTCAGAGACTGGAGAAGGACTAGTTTTTGGACCGGATAATCTCCGCGCAGCAGAAGAGCAAGTCCAACTAGTCAGAGAGCGATTAAAGGCAGCCAAGTCAAGGCAGAAGAGTTATGCTGACACCCGACGCCGAGACATGAGTTTCCATGTCGGGGACCATGTGTACCTGCGGGTAACTCCTCTGAAGGGAACCAAGCTTTTCCATGTTAAGGGGAAGCTCGCACCAAGGTTCATTGGACCCTTTGAGATCGCTGCACGACGAGGAGAAGTGGCTTATCAGTTGGAACTACCACCTGAGCTATCCGATGTGCACAATGTGTTCCATGTGTCACAACTCCGGAAATGTCTCCAAGTTCCAGACAAGCCCAATCTCTACAAGGATGTGGATCACCAAGCCATTGATCTGCAGCCTGATTTGACCTACCGCGAGAAGCCCATTCGCATTCTGGACGAAGCAGAACGACGTACGCAGAGCCGTACCATCAAGTACTTCAAGGTCCAGTGGAGCAACCACACCGAAGCAGAAGCAACCTGGGAACGAGAAGACTATCTTAGATCCGAGTTTCCCGACCTCTTTTAAGCCCTAGTTTAGGAATCTCGGGGACGAGATTCTTGTAAGGGGGGTAGGTCTGTCACACCCTGCATTTTGTAACATGTTATTTGTAACTTTGAAGCATGAAAATTTGGACCAGCAAATTTTTTTAGCATCATTTGGCTTTTATTTGGAATTGAGTTTTCTTCATTTGCTTTTTCATGTGCTCATTAAAGTCAACTATGACCTCTTGTAGATTTCATCTCCACACCCAAAACTTCTGCCCAATGATCATGCCAAGTGTTATAAGACAATATAGTAATTTCTTACAAAATTAATTTGGCCAAAGAGTATTTTATAAATTTAGTTTTCCAAAAACCCCTGAATTGAGATTTGCACTGCAAGTACTTGATTAAGGGTGTGAAAATTATTTCAAAAGGTTTATTTGAGACCTAGTAGTCATAGGACTCCCAGAAACCACAAAGGTATAATTTTAAAAGTTATTTTCCTATTTTATTTAAAAGATTTTTCTTAAGGCCAGAAGTGGTCTTTAATAGGGGAAAATTATTTAACTGTTTCAAAAATATTTGCCAAAATTCAGAGAGACTCATATGACATATATTGTCCATATATAAGAGTTTCAACACTTGGTCATGTTCAGAATAATGGGCTAAACCCTCTAAAACCCTTTCTGGATATTTCAAGCTTTTGAAATATTTACAAAGGAAACTGTATCCAAAAATTCCAGGGAAATTCTATCATGTCATATATGACAAAGTCCCATGCCTTGGGAAGCAAGAAAACCTCCTCAAACCCCTTCATAACCATTATGTCCATAATTGAAGTTTGAGCAACTTTACATTGCCAAACTTGTCCAAATGCTCTCAAACTTGGTGCACATGCTAGAATGACCTAATAAGGCATCTAGACCAAATGGCACAAGAATTTGAATAGAGAAACTTGATCAGATCACCTCAAAACCCTTTCTGTTCAAATGCAAATTTGAACAACTTTACATTACCAAGTTTTTATCTGGAGCTTCAAACTTTGTGGGCATGATCAATACCCCAAATGATGATGCTACACCTAGTGGTGCATCAAGGGGAGATGATTAGCTTAACTCAATCAAGATGAAACTGTTTCTGTTGATTTCTAGGGTTCACCAAAGTTACATTGGCTAGTTTCTCCAAATGGGCCCAAATTTGGTGAAGCACCCTATTTTCTCATATCTTTCAACCGTGTCAAGTGCCATGTCAAGTGGACTTCATTTACTTGATGAAACACTGATCAAACACCTTCTGCAGAAATGCTAAAACCTCCAATTTGACCACTTTCACTTTTCTCCATGGCCTCAACTTCTTACCACAGGCTCATTGAGTTACCAGCTACCTCCAGTAACTCCCCCAGCACCTCAGCTCCATGATTGAAGGGTGAAACCCTTGTTTTACCTTGCTGCACAGCCAACTTTCACCATTTCACCAGCCCTCTCCCTCTCTCTCTGCATCCCCAGGGCATCTAAGGCCTCAGGGCATTTCTTTACTCCTCCTACAACGTGCTAGACACTGTTGGACACGCTGGATCGGACCAAACCGGCGAGAGCACGCTGATGCCAGCAATACGCATGCTCTGGAGCGCGCAAACAGTGCCCTCCGCACGCTGGCTCTGGCCAATCGGCCTCCCCCGACAACCTCGAGCCTCCCCCTTGCGCCAGTCGAGGCGCCTCGACGTCCGCGACCTCCCCGGCGCTATCCCCCCTCCTCCTGCGCCCTCCAGTAGCCGCCGTCGCACGCGCGCTGGCTGCCCGCTGTGGCCACTCCTCTGCCTCGCACGCGCGCACCCCTCTGACGCTCCCCCGCTCCTCCTCTCACCTCTACTGGACGTGGAGCTTGTCCAGGAACTCCACGGACTCACTCCCCTGGCCTCCCGTGCGCTGTAGCGTCGAGCCAGAGCTCGCCGGCGCACTGGACCACGGGTCTCCGTCGAGCCCCTATATATAGGCCCTCCCGAGCCATTCCAACAGCACCAGCAGCACCTCCTCCTCCTCAGCATCACTCCTGCACCACCAGCTCGACCCCAAGAGGTCCCAGTGCTCGGGATCGACCGGAGCTCCGCCGCGTCGGGCCGCCGGCGATCTCGAGGTACGGGCCTCCCCTGCCTCTCCTTCCACTCGTTTCGAAACCGCCGCACTCCACTGATCATTTTCCCCCTGTTTCCCCTCTCCGTGGCAGCCGGAAACGGCCACAGCCACCACCCTCCGACGAGCTTCCGCCGCCCCACCTCACCGCCGGTGAACCAGGACTCCCTGCCGTGCCGCACTACCACCACTGCAACCGCGACACGACGCTGAGCTCAACCCTGCCCTCCGTTGCCGTCGCCGTGGCCGGAATCTTCGCCGGTGAGCTCGCCGCCGCCGTGGCCGTGGGGTTAGAGATGACAGGCGGGCCCCGCCTGTCATCCCCCCACCTCTCTCCCCCTCCTCTGTGCCGCTGACCCACGGGCCCCGCCCGTCAGGTTTGAAAACCTGACGTGCGCGCGCGCTGGCTCCGTGCGGCTGGGCCAGTCCGTCTGGGCCGTGCACTGTGGCCTCCTCTGGCCCAGTGCACATGATCCTTTTTCATTTTTCTTTTCTGTTGATGTTTTAAACATTTATACAGAAAAGAATATTGATCCAAATTAAATATTTTCAACTCCTAAAATCTTGCAATATTCCAACCTATTTAATGGTACCACTTTCATTCAAATCCATGAAACTTTGCTGCACTGTTCAAATTTAAATTCAAATTTGGGCAGTATAACTCCTGTTCAAAAATCAATATGTCCTATTCTGTAACTCCAAAACTCCAACAAAGATTTTTCCCCATCTTAGAAATCCCTCTAGTATTTTACAAAAATAAGTTGACATTTTTCTGAGCACTTTGATTTTTTTGTTTTATTTGTATTCTTATTTTTCCGTGGTTATTATGCGACGTATAGATCCCGTATTTGACGAAGTTGCTGTGGAAGAAGAAGGAGAAGGAATTGAAGACTTTGAAGACCAAGCCAATCCAGGCAAGCAGCCCTTTGACCATGATACACTTGTTCTTCGGAACCCGTTTGCTTCCGATGCATGATGATAGGGTTACGATGGTAACCTAGATGAACCACCACATGATGCATGCCTTATTGTTGATCTTGCTATGCGCTACATGACATGCAAATAGTTGGTCATGATGCTTATATGATGCATGTGTGATATGAACCCTCGTAGTTGAAATCTTTGCATGAACCCATCGGGTGCCCCTAATGCCCGAGGGTGATAAAGTGTTAGGTCATCACTTGAGAAAGAAGTGATGTGCCGGTAGATCATGTGCATGGTGGAATGATGGATTAGATTTATGTGTGACTACCGTCCCAACCAAACATGTGCAACCACACTACCCCTTATGGGACGGGGCTTTATTGATTACTTAGGTCGATGCTAGCATGATGCCCGCATTACTAGTGACGGGAAGACTTGAGGTCTTTCCCGGGACGGGGTCGTGCTTGGATAGACGGCCATGACTATTTTTACAGGGCACCGGACACACCGTTGGTCCCTTCGGGTACGCGTGACATTAAAATTTGGGCAAGTCCCGTGACTTATTGTTTGTACCCGAGGGCCGTGTGCCAACGAGTGGACTCTATGTTAGTGTCGTCTAAGGAAAGGTAATGACCGGGTGCTTACCCCGGGTACTTGAGGTACCGCGGGTCGTGGATGACACGGAAGTTCCCCGGATCTTGTGGGTAAAGTGCGCAACCTCTGCAGAGTGTAAAACTATTCGAATAGCCGTGTCCACGGTCATGGACAATTGGGTGGTGCTACTTAAACTATGTCCAGAATTTTACTTCATTGGTGATAAAATGTGTGTGACAAGTCAAGGTGGTGACTTGACTCGATGAGATGAATCATATTCTTGTTGATGTCGGTAACCTGTCTTCGGGTTACGCGAGGTTATTGATGCATAAACTTGATGATAGCATATTTGTTCTAGCCTTGCTAGATTGATCATTGTTATTCAAATGCACTGTTACTGTTACCACATCATGGGTTGCTTGCGAGTACATTCAAAGTACTCATTGGCTTGCCACTGGTTATTTAATTGGCCAGGCATGGAAGAGCAGGAATATGAGGAAGAGTTCTTTGGAGACGAGCATGCGAACTAGGACGCTATCCCAGTTAGAATGCCTGTAGGGTTAAGGCAGATGGCATGGGTTCTACCCGTTTACCGAAGACTTCCGCTATTTGAGTTATTTCCCATTCAGCCGTGAGGCTCTATCTATGTAAGACTTGGCCATAATGGCCTTAATTCGTGTAAGACTATTTGTATGGATGTAAGACTCTTGTTATTTCAGCTTCTGTGTGTTCAGTGAGCATTGATCTCTGGGATCACTGTACACGTGCATTCGGTGATCTCGACTTCTAAGTCGGGGTCCCCACAGTATTATGTGCGCCCAAGTGTATCTTGAATAGTCATCAACAATGAAGAAGCCATAGAGACATGCTATGGTAGAGAATGTGGAGTAGTGAGTAGGGCCAAATAAGTCCATGTGAAGCAGCTCGAAGGGTTTGGATGTCGTCATGATTGTCTTCGAGGGGTGCTTGGCTCTCGTCATCTTCCCAGCTTCACAGGCACCACATAGATGATCTTTCTTGAACTTGACTTCCTCGATGCCTATGACATGCTTCTTCTTTGCGAGAGTGTGCAAGATCCTCATGCCAGAATGTCCTAGCCTCATATGCCAGAGCCAGCACTCTGAAGCTTTTTCTAGAAGACATACGGCCATTTGTGGTCCAGCTGAGAAATCTACCATATACAGATCACCTTTTCTGTATCCTTCAAATACTAAAGACTTGTGAGATTCCATTAGTACAATGCATTGTACTATACCAAAGATCACAATCATGTTTAAGTCACAAAGCATTGAGACAGACATTAAGTTGAAGCCAAGAGATTCAACCAGCATGACTTTTTCCATGTGCTGATCTCTTGAGATTGCAACTCTACCTAGACCCAACACTTTGCTTTTACCAGTATCAGCAAATGTGATGTGACTCTTGTTGGATGGACGTAAAGTTGAGTCCATGAGAAGATTTTGATCACCAGTCATATGATTTGTGCATCCGCTATCCATAATCCATTCTGAAGACTTTGGTGTCACTCCCTACAATGTAGTTAGGAGGATAGGCTTCACCAAAAGCCATTATGAAGCATAAACAATTAATGCAGAAGTGGATTATGAAAGCATTAGATGTAAGTTAGGACTGATAAGATCTTCAGCAAGTGATTAATGGATAGTATGAGCAGTAAGTCATTTTGGGCATTTGTTCTTGTGCCCTACAAGTGTTTTAGGTCCCCAGCAATAACATTAGAAGCCTTTGATTACAGGCTGGAGACCTGTCCCTGCAAGAGAAAGTTAGTTCTTCTTAACCACCCACATCTTCAGGGGTGGCTTAGAAGCAATGAGTCTAAGAGCAGCATCTGAGAATTTTGGCTTTGGAGCCGTAGCAAACAATCTTGCAGGAGGAGAATAATACTCATATGAATAGGTAGAAAAGTTCTTTGATTTATGAACATAGCAGTTTGAAGAAACACGCTCATATTCATGGGTCTGAGTATGATTTCCCTGCAAAACATTCACATTAGAGTGACTCAGTTGAGTCCTTTGTCTGTATGAAGCCTTAGGACCATATGAAGCCTTTGGTCTGGGGTTTGTCTTCATCCCAGGAGGTGTCATGACAGTATTTTCTGGAAGCTTCT
This sequence comes from Secale cereale, assembly GCA_902687465.1. NCBI lineage: Eukaryota > Viridiplantae > Streptophyta > Magnoliopsida > Poales > Poaceae > Secale > Secale cereale. The sequence goes on from LR738712.1 coordinate 217,659,015, forward strand.
CAAGACAACCTTTGGGTACCCAGATCTTCTTCATAGGTGGTCCATTCCTGCAGTTAGTACCAATATACCTGGCAAACACTTCACCATTTTGATTCTTAAACAGTTCATAGTTTGCATCAAGGTATTCATCAATGATAATAGGCTTAGCACAAGTGATGCCAGATAAGGTAGATGGATCCACTGAAGGTCCCTTTGCAGCAACCCATGTGGTTTTTTGATACTGGTCAGGCTTCTAGTATGAACCATCAACATTCATTTTCCTGTCGAACCCAACACCCTTTTTCCTACGGTTTCGGTTCATTATCAGCTTTTTGAGGACATTACATAGAGTATGATGCCCTTTGAGGCTTTTGTACATCCCTGTTTCAAGCAAAGTCTTCAACCTAGCATTTTTCATCAGCAATAGTAGTGGTTTCCTTAGCAGAGGGGTTAGTTACCACATCAATAGTTGAAGATATTGCAACTGTGGCAGCAGTAGAGCATTCAGCAACAGATGTAGCATTATCACGTTAATGCATTTTAGACCTTGTGGTTCATACTCTTCGTGAGAGGAGCTGATCAGTTGTGCACGGGGTGACTCATTCTCCTTTTGAAGATCTTCATGAGCCGCTTTCACTTTCTCAAGTTCTCGCTTCCTTTTAATGTAATCGTGGGAAAGCTTTTCATGAGTTTTTGAAAGCGATTCATAGAGCTCTTCAAGTTCTTTGTACTTAACATGAAGATTTTTTATGTCTTCAATGAAGGACTGAGAACGGGTCATTTCCGCGTCCAACAGGTCATCGCTTTTGTCTAACAATTTTTGAATATGTTCCATGGCTTTCTGCTGTTCAGTGGCAATTTTAGCAAGTGTTTTGTAGCTAGGTTTTGATTCACAATCAGAGTCATCTTCACTAGATGTTTGAAAGTAAGCATCGCGTGATTTTACCTTGGCACCGTGTGCCATGAAGCAGAAGGTGGGTGCAGAGTCGTCGTCCTCATCATCATTGTTGGGGACGGGGCCATTGTCTTCAGTGTTGAAGATAGACTTGCCCACATAGGCAGTGGCTAAAGCCAGACTTGCATTACCCGAATCAGACTCTTCCTCCGACTCCACCTCCACCTCTTCAGAAGCAGACTCTTCCTCAGAATCCATCTCCTTGCCAACAAAAGCACGAGCGTTGACAGATGAATTCTTCTTGTGTGATGAATACTTTGATGAAGACTTTGAAGAAGAGCTTGAGTATTTCTTCTTTTTCTTGTCATCAGAATCATATTCCTTGCTCTTCTTCTTCTTCTCGTTGTCCCACTAAGGACACTCAGAGATGTAGTGACCAGGTTTCTTGCACTTATGACATGTTCTTTTCTGGTAGTCATGAGCAGATGCTTCATCATTTCTTGAGTTGGATCTTGAAGACTTTCTGAAGCCTTTCTTCCTAGTGAATTCTAGGAACTTCTTCACAAGCATGGCAAGCTCCTTTCCAATGTCTTCAGGATCATCAGAACTGTAGTCAGATTCTTCTTCAGATGATGAAACAACTTTTGCCTTTAAGGCTCGAGATCGGCCATAGTTGGGACCATAGATGTCACGCTTCTCCGATAGCTGGAACTCATGTGTCTTGAGCCTCTCAAGTATATCAGACGGATCGAGAGGCTTGAAGTCAGGGCGTTCTTGAATCATCAGTGCAAGGATATCGAATGAGCTGTCGAGTGATCTCAAAAGGGTCTTGACGATTTCATGCTTGGTGATCTCGGTGGCACCAAGTGCTTGAAGCTCATTTGTGATGTCAGCGAGTCGATCAAAAGTGTGCTAGACATTCTCATTGTCATGTCTCTTGAAGCGATTGAAGAGATTGCAAAGGACGCTGATCCTTTGATCTCTCTAGGTAGAGACTCCTTCATTGACCTTTGAGAGCCAGTCCCAAATTTCCTTTGACGTGTCCAGAGCACTCACACGACCGTACTGTCCTTTGGTCAGATGACCACAGATGATGTTCTTGGCTGTTGAATCCCATTGAACGAGTCTCTTGACATCAGCAGCGGTGACGCCTTCACCAGTCTTGGGAACGCCGTGCTTGACGACAAACCAGAGGTCCACGTCAATGGCTTCAAGATGCATGCGCATCTTGTTCTTCCAGTAGGGATATTCGGTGCCATCGAAGACGGGGCACGCAGCGGAGACTTTGATTATACCTGCAGTCGACATAGCTAAAACTCCAGGTGGTTAAACCGAATCACACAGAACAAGGGAATACCTCGCTCTGATACCAATTGAAAGTGCAGTATATCGACTAGAAGGGGGGGGGTGAATATGCGATTTTTATGAAATGCTTCAAAACATGGTAGTTTCGAAGACAAACGATAAGCTCAAGCCTATTAGTATGCAGCGGAAATTGGACTACACTAGGTAAGCCATAGTCATGTATTCAATGAAGTGAAAGCATGAAGACTAATAGCAACTAGGCAGTAGTGATCATAAAGGAAGAAGGAATGAAGCCAATCACAACAAGTAGATAATCAGTTAAGACAATCAGATAAGGCAGGCATGCAATGTCTTCACAACGTAGAGCAGTAAGTAAAGGGAAGGAAAGGATAGAACCAGTAGCTCGGGGAAGACAGTGATTTGTTAGACCAGTTCCAGTTGCTGTGACAACTATACATCTGGTTAGGGAGGCTGAGATTTAACTTAGAAGACCGCGTCTTCACCTTGTTCCCCTTGAGCTAAGAACACCTAGTCCTCTCCCAATCACTCTGGTAAGTCTTCAAGGTAGACTTCCAAACCTTCACAGACTTCGTTCACCGGCAATCCACAATTACTCTTGGATGCTCAGAACGCGACGCCTAACCGGCTGGAGGAAACACAGTCGTCAAGTGTAATAAGTCTTCAGGTCACACAGACAGAAAGACTTCAGTGATGCCTAACACTCTTTTGCTCTGGGTGTTTGGGCTTTGTCCTCGCAAGGATTTCTCTCTCAAATGCTTCGGAGGTGGGTTGCTCTCAAACGACAAAAGCCGTATAATAACTCTGAGCAGCCACCAATTTATGGTGTAGGGGGTGGGCTATTTATAGCCACTAGGCAACCCAACCTGATTTGTCCGAAGTGACCTTGGGTTACTAAGGAACTGACACGTGTTCCAACGGTCAGATTTCAAACACACGCGACAACTTTACTTGAGCTCCAAGTAAAGCTGACTTATCCGCCTCTGGATAAGATTTGCTCTCATAGTCTTCGCTCGAAGACATAGGATTTGGTTGAGCATCAAATCAGTCACTCTGACTTAGTTCACTTGGACCCCACTTAACAGTACGGTGGTTCCTATGACTCAACAAAAAAGAAAAGGAAACAACGACAATTCTACGTCTTCGCTTTCCATAGTATTCACTCAATGTCTTCTCATGTCATAGTCTTCAATATGATTATCTTCACATATACCACCACTGATATCAATGTCTTCATACATTTTTAGGGGTCATCGCCGGTAGGTTAACTGAATCAATGAGGGACTACTACCTGTGTTATCTTGCAATTCTCACAAACACATTAGTCCCTCAACCAGGTTTGTCGTCAATACTCCAAAACCAACTAGGGGTGGCACTAGATGCACTTACACAAAGATACCCGCACTACCAGAAGCTTGTGTATGGGATTTACTTGACCGTAAAGAAAGTTGCTCATTACTTCTCGGATCATTCGATCTCAGTCATCAGCGACGCCCCACTATTAGAAATCATGAACAACCGAGATGCAATTGGTCGAGTGGCCAAATGGGCGATGGAACTCCTTTCGCTGGATATCGAGTTTGAAGCGAAGAAAGCCATCAAGTCTCAGGCGATAGCAGATTTTGTGGCCGAATGGATCGAGCAAGAGCAGCCGACTCAGATCCAATCGGATCACTGGACCATATTCTTCGATGGATCCAAGATGCTGAACCGATCTGGTGGAAGGGTGGTTTTAGTGTCACCAAGAGGCGACAAGCTCAATTATGTCCTTCAGATCCACTTCGATTCCGCAAACAACGAAGCTGAGTACGAGGCACTTTTGTATGGGTTGCGTATGGCCATCTCGCTCGGCGACCATCGCCTGATGGTTTACGGCAACTCGGACTTAGTGGTCAATCAGGTGATGAAGGAGTGGGACGTCAGAAGCCCAGCAATGACTAGTTATTGTAGTGCAGTGCGGAAGCTGGAAAACAAATTGAATGTTTAGAGATCCACCATGTGCCCACAATCAAGAACCAGCTTGTTGATGATCTCGCGAAGATAGGGTCCACTCGGAAGCCAATCAGCGCATCTGATCCGACTGAAGTCGAATTTCCTGCAGTGGTCGACCTAATCATGGAGATTTTGGTGATCACGCCCGACTGCACTGTGCCATACATAGCTTACTTGCTCAGGCAAGAACTCCCAGAGGATGAAGAGGAGGCGTGCTAGATCGTCCGTCGATCCAAAGCCTTCACTGTCATTCAGGGTCAACTCTACAGGGAGAGTGTCACGGGCGTCGCCCAGCGCTGCATCACCCCAGAAGAAGGTCGAATGGTTATGAACGAGATTCACCCGGGAACTTGTGGCCAAGGCATACCGAGCTGGATTTTACTGGCCCCAAGCGAATGAGATGGCAAAGGACATCGTAGGCAAGTGCGAAGGGTGCCAGTTCCACTCCAACATGTCTCATAAGCCTGCGTCGGCTTTGAAGACCATCCGTTGGTTCGGTCATTTGCCGTTTGGGGGTTGGACATGGTCGGTCCCTTCAAAACAGGCAGGAGCGGATTCACTCACTTGCTCGTAGCAGTCGACAAGTTTAGCAAATGGATCGAAGCCAAGCCCATCAAAAACCACGGCTCGAGCATCGCCATCAGCTTCATCAGAGAATTGTTATTCATATATGGAGTCCCCCACACCATTATCACGGATAACGGCTCCAACTTTGACTCAGACGAATTCAGAGCTTTATGTTCCTCCCAGGGTACTCGAGTCGATTACGCGTCCGTAGCGCATCCACAGTCGAATGGACAAGCAGAAAGAGCAAATGGCTTAATCCTCGAGGGCCTCAAACCACGGCTAATGAGCAACCTCAAGCACGCTGCTGGAGCTTGGGTGATTGAACTGTCGTCTATCTTATGGGGGCTGAGGACAACTCCGAACCGGTCGACTGACCGTACCCCTTTCTTTATGGTCTATGAAGCTAAGGCCGTGCTGCTGAGTGATTTGTTGCACAATGCTCCTCGAGTGGAACTCTTCTCCGAGGCAGAAGCAGAACAAGCCCGTCAAGAGGAAGTTGACCTCCTGGAGGAAGAACACGAGATGGCCTTAATCCACTCGACCATTTACCAACATGAACTGCGTCGATTCCATGCCCACAATGTCTGGAGCCGAACATTCCAGGAAGAAGACCTGGTTATCCGAGTACGTCAGAAGCCACCGCACAAGCTCGCCCCGGCTTGAGAGGGCCCATTCATCGTCACCAAGGTACTGCACAATGGGGCGTACCACATCTAGAACGTGGCCAAGAAGAAAGACGAGCCCCGTTCGTGGAACGCAGATCTGCTCCGCCGCTTCTATACTTGAAGCACTCGACTAGTTGAGTTGTAATAAGAATCTTCCAGTTTGTTTTCAAAGACAAGTTTGTAGCAATTCCTTAATGATTGTTGGTTAGATGCCTGTCCTCAAACCCCCAGTGGGTGCTTAGCCGCAAATCCGATTCGCCTAAGTTACAAAAACCACTCCGAGTGAAGAGCAACCCTCTCACTCGGGGGCGTAGCTGCGACCCCGTAATGGCTTAACTTACAAAAACCACTCCGAGTGAAGAGCAGCCCTCTCACTCGGGGGATTAGCTGCGACCCTGTAATCTCCTAAGTTACAAAAATCACTCCGAGTGAAGAGCAGCCCTCTCGCTCGGGGGCTTAGCTGCGATCCTCTGAGCTATGCCATAAGTAAAACGTGGCTCTGTCCTCAGAGATCCGCCACAAGTACAACGTGGCTCGGAATCGCCTAAGTTACAAAAACCACTCCAAGTGAAGAGCAACCCTCTCACTCGGTGGCTTAGCTGCGACCCCATAATCGCCTAAGTTACAA
>LR738712.1:217665522-217714020 GCA_902687465.1 Secale cereale
AAGTACAACGTGGCTCGTAATCGCCTAAGTTACAAAAACCGTTCCGAGTGAAGAGCAACCCTCTCACTCGGGGGCTTAGCTGCGACCCCGTAATCGCCTAAGTTATAGAAACCACTCCGAGTGAAGAGCAACCCTCTCACTCAGGGGCTTAGCCGCGATCCTCCGAGCTATGCCATAAGTACAACATGGCTCTGTCCTCCGAGCTCCGCCACAAGTACAACATGGCTCCCTCCTCCGTGCTACGCCATAAGTACAACGTGGATCTGTCCTCCGAGCTCCGCCACAAGTACATCATGGCTCTGTCCTCCGAGCTACGCCACAAGTACAACGTGATTCGACCCCCCGAGCTGTGCCACGAACACGACACCGACTCAAAACTCAAAATCGAAGAGAGTCGGAAGCAAAGCGAACACGTCCCCAAAAGAAATCAAGTGCAGATAAAGCCCTGCAAGATTCGGGTAGAAGTACTCGGGCATCAAGCCCGCGAGAGTTTAAACAGTTACAAAATTACTCGGCATAGAGAGGAAAATTGAATTAGAGTATCAAAGTTTGTTCACCCCTCAGGAGGAGGAGGGCTTGCAGGCGCGACGTACTCGTCCAAGTCAATGCCGTCAGCAATACGGGTAGCGGCTTCTAGGAAAGTCTCCATGAACGACTGGAACTAGAGCTTCTTCGTGTTAGCAACCTTGAGCGTAGCCAGCCTCTCCTCCTTCACCTCCTTGTAGTGCACCCAAACCAGAGGCACCGCAACGTCAGCTCCACAACGGGATTTCTTCCACTCCTGCACTCGACTGGGGACCTCATTGAGTTGAGTCATTTGAGACTCGAGGTCATTCTCTTGCACCGTCCCCCTCTAGAGCGTAGCGTCGATCCGATACATCACTGCCTTCAGCCGTACTGAGATAGCCTGTGGCACTGGTGAGGTGAGACTCCAGTCTCAAGATGTTCATAGCCACTTAATCCTTGAGGAGAGAGTTGGCAGGGTCTAGACCCGGCTCGACCCGCCCAGTCTCCTCCTCGAAGTTGCGACACAATTCTACATAGGAGAAAACACAATGAATTAACAAGCAAAGTATGAGTCGACTGCCTTGATTCAGTCTAGCACTGGGAGCATACCTTCAAGCATGAGGTACCACTTCTTAGTGAGGTCACCCAGATAAGCTTCCAACTCGTTCTTCTTCTAGGAAAGGCCCCCAAACTTCTCGTCTAGAGCGATGTTGGCCCTCTTCAGTCGAGTCACCTCCTTGTTGCCTGCACCAAGGGAATCCTTCAACCGGGCGATCTCTTCCTCAACCTTGCTGACCGAAGCCAGCTTCTGTTCCGCGAGTTCAGTTTTCTCCTGCGCCCTCTGCTGCGCCGCCGCTAGGTCAAGGTCCTTCTGATCCAGATCTGCCTTCAGTTGATCTACAAGGGACGATACTAGACAGATGAACATAAGGACGCACATGGCACACTAACTGGAATTCAGTCGACTAGCTATACACTTTAATTATCAGACGTTTTGTCCTGGGATTTCTTCAAATGCTCCCTGGCCAGCTGCAGGTCAAGATTGAGTTGGACCTGCTTCTTCTCAAGATACGCAAATTTGGCTCCAAACTCGCAAGATTTCTGCACCAACAAAACAAGACAGAATTCTAAGACTACAGCCGAGCCAAATACTCAACAGTAGTCTCGGGGACTACACCCAGTGGGTGCACTGAGCGTGCTCCCACTGGTTCTCACTCGGCCGGATCAGTCCTGCCCGAGCTAAAAAAAAGAGAGACAAATGCATTTTGTTCTCAGACCATGGCCGACTACCAGCAGTCGACCACAGTCTTGGGGACTACACCCAGCGGGTGCACTAAGCATGCCCCCACTGGTCCTCACTCGGCCGGATCAGTCCTGCGCGAGTGAGAAGAGTTCGAAACAAATAAACAAGACAAATTCTAAAAGACCACAACCGACTGACTTCAGTCGATCGTGGTCTCAGGGACTACACCCAGTGGGTGCACTCAACGTGCCCCCACTTGTCCAAACGACTCAAGACTGATTGGATTACAAGAGCTAAAGCTACAAGAAAAAGCACCCAGTGGGTGAAACATCATCTTACGAACAAAGCGACAGTTTTCAGAACGAAGATTCCAACAACACAACAAGCCAGTCGGAAAAGACAAACCTGGACATTGGTTCGAAAAGTCGAGCTGGCATTATAGGAAGCCATGCTAGCCTCATACACCACCTTCGTCCGCTCCATCATCAATCCCGACTAACGAACGACCTCCTTGGCCGCACTCACGGGGTCCTCCGGGATGTGATGGGTGGTAGAAACCACGGACGGTGGGGCAGTCGGAGGAGTCCCAGGGTCAGCAGTTGGAACATTCGACGCAGAGGGACGGCCAGTCGACACGGGAACAGCAAATGAGACTGTGGTCCGAGCAACGTCCCCTTGTTGCTGAGCCTGAGAGCCAGAGGGCGTCTTCCAACCCCTCCTTCCCGTGCCTCGTCGAGTCACCTCTACGCGATCCTCCTCATCATCATCGTCATCAGGAAGCTCAATGACATTGTGTGGCCCTTCAGAAAACAATCAAGAAGAAATTCAGTCGACTGACAATCCAAAATGGTAAAAGGCAAAGCATAGTCGAGAATCCACACCTGGGTGGGACGTGGCGGCGTTTGTGGTCTCCTCGTCGTCGCGACCCTTATCAACATCCATCAAATTCCCAGAAGCAGCAGCACTCAAGATTTCGCAGAAAGTGAGTCGATAAGGACAAATCTGGTCTCCAAAATGGAAGAAGAATGAAGCAGAATAACACTCACGTGGAAGCAATCGGGACGTCCACTTTGATCTTTGGCAAGGCTTTCCGGGGTTAGGAAGCAGCGACCTTGGGCTGCTTTGGCTCTTTCTCAGTCGGATCTGGAGTTGACGTGCAAGTTCGCTTCTGCACCTGGGAGCTGGAAGGACCCGCCCTGGCGCGCGCTCCTTCTGGGTCGTGCTTCTCCTTGGAGCGCTTCTCGATGCGGGGAGGTGACTTGACCTCCTCGCCGCTGCTGGAGTCCTCGCTCTCCTCCCCCGTCTCCTTGCCAGACTTCCAGTCAGAAACTTCGCCTACGCCCTCTTCCCCCTCCTACACTTGGTCACCGTTGAGCACCGAATACATTTTGGTAAAGATCTGTGGAAAGGAAGAACAATCATACGCCGGTCAGATTCATCAAACATCTGCAAACAAGAAACAAAAAATCCACTCGAGGACTGAGGTTGAACCTTGTCTGGTTGGTGGTCTGCGTTGAACGGGCGAACCCTTCCGGTCCCATGAGGATTGTCCTTGTTCCGCGTCATGCACTTCAGGCACAGTTCCACCGTCTTCACGACAGATTCCTTTGGGTGGACTCGAGAAGTGTCGTCGACGACCGAGTACATCCACATAGGATGGTCCCGAGCTTGAAGAGGATGGATCCTCCTGTTGAGGAACACCTCGAGAAAATCCATCCCGGTGACCCCATCACGGACCAGGTGAACCACCCTCTCCACCAACATATCTGCTTCTACCTTCTCAGCCCGACTCACAAGCAGTGTTGGTGGCTGGCTGACTCAATCTAAAGAAAATGGTGGAAGTCCAGTCGACTTACCAGGAGTCAGGAAATCTTTGCAATAGAACCAAGTCGACTGCCATCCCCGGACCGACTCAGGAAGGACCATGGCAGGGAAACTGCTCCTACCCCTAGTCTGGATGCCCAATCCAGCGCACATCTGGATGACATGCATCTTCTCGTCACTCGGGTTCGCTTTCTTGATAGTTTTGGAGCGACAAGTGAAGATATGCTTAAAAAGGCCCCAGTGTTGTCGGCACCCGAGGAAGTTCTCACACATCGAAATGAATGCAGCCAAGTACGTGATGGTGTTGGGGGTGAAGTGGTGCAGCTGGGCGCCGTAGAAAGCCAGAAAACCACGGAAGAAAGGATGTGGGGGTAAAGAAAAACCTCGATCGACGTGGGTTGCGAGGAGAACACACTCGCCCTCCTGCTGCCGGGGCTCCAGCTCGTCCTCCGGCAGCCGCGAGGAGTCGCGGACGATCAGGCCCTCCTCCACCAGCTCCACCATGTCCTCCAGCTTCATCGTGGACATGATGTAGTCCCCCTGGATCCACCCAGGCGAGAGCCCAGACCTCGATGACGACCCTCCTCGGTTGGATCTCTTACCCTTCCTCGTCGCTGCCGCTTTCTTTGAGCGCTCCAAAGCCACCGTCTTGTCGTTGCCCATGGAGGGCGAGCCGGTGCGGACCGAGCGGCGGAAAGCGGAGAGCAGAGGCGCGGCGGAGGAGTGGAGGCAGAAGAGGCAAAGATTGGGCGCACAGTGCCTCCGCCTTGGCCGCGGTGCTTACTTATAGCGCGGTGGTCGAGTGACTGACTGCTGGCCCCAAGCTATCCTGTCAAATCCCGCAACAGGGAGATCGAGGCGCCCCGAGCTTATCCGATCCGATTGCTGCGGCACGACCCGTCCCATGCGCTTCCCCAAATTTCAAATCCCGTGAAATCCGGAGGCCAATTAACGGCCAACCGCGCCGAAAGTTGCACACCACGCCGACGCTCGGAGCCATGCACAAAGTTCACTTGACTGTTAACACAAACAAGTACACTCTGTAGTTCTTGAATCGATTAAGGCGATCAAGTCAAGGTTGAAGAGCCAGCCTGGTCCACAAACTCAAAGAAGGTCCCCCAAGGGTATCAAGCCTGAGCCAAGGCCAACATCAACACTCTCCTCCACTAAAACCTCAATCCGTTCGGGGTCTACTGATGATGTTACAGACCTAGGGTAGGGTCGCGGGCCTGACCCAGGTACCCCACCCAAGGTCACTACCCCAGAGGCTCAAGAGACAACTCGAAGAAAGCAGGAACGGTCCACTGTTACGGCCCAAGAGGACATTTCACTCGACCATATACCCTCTCTCAGACGAGTCAACTCCACTCGACCATGCAAGGACACTCGACTACCGAAGGTCAAAGGTCCCTTAGGACAGCAACGGTCATGCATTAATTCTGTGACAACGAATGCCTTTATCACTCTTTATTGCAGGCGTTATCAGTAATGCCCTGCCGTTATGCACATTGAACTCTTTGTAATGTGGGAATGGCTGGGGTCCTGGCGCACTTTATATAAGCCACCCCCTCCTCCAGTACAAGGGTTCGCACCCCCTGTAACTCAAACACACATATACATTCCAGTCGATCGCCTCCGGGCACCGAGACGTAGGGCTTTTACTTCCTCCGAGAAGGGCCTGAACTCGTAACTGCCTTGTGTACAATCTCACCATAGCTAGGACCTTGCCTCCTCCTAAATACCCCCTACTCGTACTGTCAGACATAGAACCACGACAAGTCTCCTATGTTGTCACTTTCATGTACTAGTGGTAATTTTCATTATAGAAGTTGGCTTGTATATTCCAACGACAGGCTTCCTCAAATTCCCAAGGTCTTCATGAGCAACCAAGTTGATGCACCCCCACTAGTATTCTTTTTGAGCTTTCATACACTTATAGCTCTAGTGCATCCGTTACATGGCAATCCCTACTCACTCAAATTGATATCGATTGATGGACATCTCCATAGTCCATTGATTTGCCTAGTTGATGTGAGACTTCCTCCCTCCTTTTGTCTATCACCACCTTCTATTCCACCCATAGTGCTATGTCCATGGCTCACACTCAGGTATTGCGTGAAAGTTGAAAAAGTTTGAGAATACTAAAGTACGGAACAATTGCTTGGCTAAAATCGGGGTTGTGCATGAATTAAATACTTTGTGTGGTGAAGATGGAGCATAGCCAGACCATATGATTTTGTAGGGATAACTTTCATTGGCTAGTTTATTTTGAAAAGAGATGATTGCTTTATTAGTATGCTTGAAGTATTATTGTCTTAATGTCAAATGATAGACTATTTCTTTGAATCACTTATGTCTTAATATTCATGCCATGATTAGATTACATGATCAAGATTATGTTAGGTAGCATTCCCCATCAAAAATTATCTTTTGTATCATTCACCTACTCGAGGACGAGCAGGAATTAAGCTTGGGGATGATGATACATCTCCTTCGTATCTATAATTTTTTGATTGTTCCATGCCAATATTCTACAACTTTCATATACTTTTGGCAACTTCTTATACTATTTTTTGGGACTAACATATTGATCCAGTGCCCAGTGTCAGTTCCTGTTTGTTGCATGTTTTTCGTTTCGCAGAATATCCATATCAAACAGAATCCAAATGGAATAAACACAGAAAGAATATTTTTTGGAATATGTGTGAATTTTGGGAAGCGGAACCAACGTGAGACGATGCCCGAGTGGCCCACGAGGGTGAGGGGTGCGCCTAGGGGGCAGGAGCGCCTTGGGCCTTCGTGGCCACTCTGTAAGTCGGTTGATGCCCTTCTTTCACCGCAAGAAAGCTAATATTCGGGTAAAAATTGTGTCCAAAAATCAGCCCAATCAGAGTTACGGATCTCCAGGAATTTAAAAAACGGTGAAGGGCCAGAATATGAGAACGCAAAGACAGAGAGATACAGAGAGACATATCCAATCTCGGAGGGTCTCTCGCCCCTCCCACGCCATGGAGACCATGGACCAGAGGGGAAACCCTTCTCCCATCTAGGGAGAAGGTCAAGGAAGAAGAAGAAGGAGCGGGGCTCTCTCCCCCTCGCTTCCGGTGGCACCGGAGTGCCGCCGGGGCCATCATCGTCACCGCAATCTACACCAACAACTTCACCGCCGTCATCGCAAACTCTTCCCCCCTCTATGCAGCGGTGTAATGCCTCTTCTACCCGCTGTAATCTGTACTTAAACATGGTGCTCAATGTTATATATTATTTCCCAATGATGTATGGCTATCCTATGGTGTTTGAGTAGATCCGTTTTGTCCTATGGGTTAATTGGTGATCGTGATTGGTTTGAGTTGCATGTTTTATTATTGGTGCTGTCCTATGGTGCCCTCCGTGTCGCGCAAGCGTGAGGGATCCGCATTGTAGGGTTTGCAATATGTTCATGATTTTCTTATGGTGGGTGGCGTGAGTGACAGAAGCATAGACCCGAGTAAGTAGGTTGTTTGCGTATGGGAATAAAGAGGACTTCATACTTTAATGCTATGGTTGGGTTTTACCTTTATGATCTTTAGTAGTTGCGGATGCTTGCTAGAGTTCCAATCATAAGTGCATATAATCCAAGAAGAGAAAGTACGTTAGCTTAAGCCTCTCCCTCAAATAAGATTGCAATAGTGATTACCGGTCTAGTTATTGATTGCCTAGGGACAAATAACTTTCTCATGACAAAAAGCTCTCTACTAAAACTAATTTAGTTGTGTATTTATCTTAACAACCCCTAGATTTATTTGCGTGCTCTCTCTATTCTTGCAGACCTATCCTACAAAAACAACAAAGTACTTCTTGTTTCATTCTTGTTCTAGGTAAAGTAAACGTCAAGTGTGCGTAGAGTTGTATCGGTGGTCGATAGAACTTGAGGGAATATTTGTTCTTCCTTTAGCTCCTCGTTGGGTTCAAGACTCTTACTTATCGGAAGAGGCTACAACCGATCTCCAACACTTGGGGGTTATCACTGAGTGCTGAAGCTATATGATGTTGTACTCTGATGTATTTCAATTATGAAAATGAAATATATTGCGTGCTTAATATGAAATGTCAATTAGATTAATAAATGGATTAGTAATAATAGGATAATTATCCTACTAATTGGATTTTTCTATTGCAAACGGTTATTGAGAAAACACCACGTGTGATGCATTCAATAACGCACATAGTTTCTAGGAATAAACCTGTGGGGACCCCGACTTAGAAGTCGAGATCACCGAATGCACGTGTACAGTGATCCCAGAGATCAATGCTCACTGAACACACAGAAGCTGAAATAACAAGAGTCTTACATCCATACAAATAGTCTTACACGAATTAAGGCCATTATGGCCAAGCCTTACATAGATAGAGCCTCACGGGCTGAATAGGAAATAACTCAAATAGCGGAAGTCTTCAATAAACGGGTAGAACCCATGCCATCTGCCTTAACCCTACAGGCATTCTGACTGGGATAGCGTCCTAGTTCGCATGTTCGTCTCCAAAGAACTCTTCCTCATAATCCTGCTCTTCCATGCATGGACAATTAAATAACCAGTGGCAAGCCAATGAGTACTTTGAATGTACTCGCAAGCAACCCATGATGTGGTAACAATGCAATGGAACAATAATGAACAATCTAGCAGGAAGCTAGAACAATATGCTATCATCAAGTTTATGCATCAATAACCTCGCGTAACCTCGAAGACAGGTTACCGATATCAACATGAATATGATTCAACTCATCGAGTCAAGTCACCATCCTTGACTTGTCACACACATACCAACACTGATGAAGTAAAATTCTGGACATAGTTTAAGTAGCACCACCCAACTGTCCATGACCGTGGACACGGCTATTCGAATAGTTTTACACTCTGCAGAGGTTGTACACTTTACCCACAAGATCTGGGGAACTTCCGTGTCATCTACGACCCGCGGTACCTCAAGTACCCGGGGTAAGCACCCGGTCATTACCTTTCCTTAGACGACACTAACATAGAGTCCACTCGTTGGCACACGGCCCTCGGGTACAAACAATAGATCATGGGACTTGCCCTAATTTCAATGTTCACGCGTACCTGAAGGGACCAACGGTGTGTCCGGTGCCCTGTGAAAACAGTCATGGTCGTCTATCCAAGCACGACCCCGTCCCAGGAAAGACCTCAAGTCTTCCCGTCACTAGTAATGCGGGCACCATGCTAGTATCGACCTAAGTAATCAATAAAGCCCCGTCCCATAAGGGGTAGTGTGGTTGCACATGTTTGGTTGGGACGGTAGTCACACATAAATCTAATCCATCATTCCACCATGCACATGATCTTCCAGCACATCACTTCTTTCTCAAGTGATGACCTAACACTTCATCACCCTCGGGCATTAGGGGCACCCGATGGGTTCATGCAAAGATTTCAACTACGAGGGTTCATATCACACATGCATCACTAATCATAACCACTAACCATATGCATGTCATCTAGCACGTAGCAAGATCAACAATAAAGCATGCATCATGTGGTGGTTCATCTAGGTTACCATCGCAACCCTATCATCATGCATCGGAAACAAACGGGTTCCAAGAACAAGTGTATCATGGTCAAAGGGCTGCTTGCCTGGATTGGCTTGGTCTTCAAAGTCTTCAAGTCCTTCTCCTTCCTCTTCCACAGCAACTTCGTCAAATACGGGATCTATACGTCGCACAATAACCAAGAGAAAATAAAAAAACAAACAATACAGAAAAATCAAAGTGCTCAGAAAAATGTCAACTCATTTTTGTAAAATACTAGAGGGATTTCTAAGATGGGGAAAAATCTTAGTTGGAGTTTTGGAGTAACATAATGGAATATATTGATTTTTGAACAGAAGTTATACTGCCCAAATTTGAATTTAAATTTGAACAGTACAGAAAAGTTTCATGGATTTGAATGAAAGTGGTACCATTAAATAGGTTGGAATATTACAAGATTTTAGGAGTTGGAAATATTTAATTTGGATCAATATTCTTTTCTGTATAAATGTTTAAAACATCAACAGAAAAGAAAAATGAAAAAGGGTCCTGTGCACTGGGCCAGAGGAGGCCACAGTGCACGGCCCAGACGGACTGGCCCAGCCGCACGGAGCCAGCGCGCGCGCACGTCAGGTTTTCAAACCTGACGGGCGGGGCCCGTGGGTCAGCGGCACAGAGGAGGGGGAGAGAGGTGGGGGGATGACAGGCGGGGCCCTCCTGTCATCTCTAACCCCGCGGCCACGACGGCGGCGAGCTCATCGGCGAGGACTCCGGCCACGGAGGCCAGGGACGTGACCAGCGTCGTGTCGCGGTTGCAGTGGTGGTAGTGCGGCACGGCGGGGAGGCCTGGTTCGCCGGCGACGAGGTGGGGCGGCGGAAGCTTGTCGGAGGGTCGTGGTCGAGGTCGTTTCCGACTGCCACAGAGAGGGAAAACGAGGGGGAAAGAGTCAGTGCGGTGCGGCGGCTCCGAAACGAGTGGAAGGAGAGGCAGGGGCGGCCCGTACCTCGAGATCGCCGGCGGCCCGACGCGGCGGAGCTCCGGTCGATCCCGAGCACTGGGACCTCCTGGGGTCGAGCTGGTGATGCAGGAGTGATGCTGGGGAGGAGGAGGTGCTGCTGGTGCTGTTGGAATGGCTCGGGAGGTCCTATTTATAGGGGCTCGGCGGAGACCCGTGGTCCAGTGCGTCGGCGAGCTCCGGCTCGACGCTACAGCGCACGGGAGGCGACGGGGATGAGTCTGGGGAGTTCCTGGACGAGCTCTACGTCCAGCTGAGGTGAGAGGAGGAGCGGGGGAGCGTCAGAGGCGCGCGCGCGTGTGAAGCAGAAGAATGGCCGAAGCGGGCGGCCGGTGCGTGTGCGACGTCGTTCACTGGAGGGCGCAAGAGGAGGGGGGACAGCGCCGGGGAGGTCGCGGACGTCGAGGCGCCTCGACTGGCGCGAGGGGGAGGCCCGAGGCTGTCGGGGATCGGCGATTGGCTGGAGCCAGCGTGCGGAGGGCACTGTTCGCGCGCTCCAGAGTGTGCGTTTGACTGGCATCGCCACGCTCTCGCCGGTTTGGTCCGATCCAGCGTGTCCAACAGTGTCCAGCGCGTTGAGGGAGGAGTAAAGAAATGCCCTGAGGCCTTGGATGCCCTGGAGATGCTGAGAGAGATTGAGAGTGTTGGTGAAATGGTAGAATCCTGCTGTACAGCAAGGTAGAACAGGGGTTTCACCCTCCAATCATGGAGCTGAGGTGCTGGGGGAGTTACTGGAGGTAGCTGGTAACTCAATGAGCCTGTGGTAAGAAGTTGAGGCCATGGAGAAAAGAAAAAGTGATCAAGTTGAGGGTTTTAGAAATTCTGCAGAAGGTGTTTGATCTGTGTTTGGTCAAGTAAATGAATTCCACTTGACATGGCACTTGACAGGGTTGAAAGACATGAGAAAATAGGGTGCTTCACCAAATATGGGCTCATTTGGAGAAACTAGCCAATGTAACTTTGGTGAACCCTAGAAATCAACAGAAATAGTTTCACCTTGATTGAGTCAAGCTAATCATCTCCCCTTGATGCACCACTTGGTGTAGCATCATCATTTGGGGTATTGATCATGCTCACAAAGTTTTAAGCTCCAGATAAAAAGTTGGTAATGTAAAGTTGTTCAAATTTGCATTTGAACAGAAAGGGTTTTGAGGTGATCTGATCAAGTTGCTCTATTCCAAATCTTGTGCCATTTGGTCTAGATGCCTTACTAGGTCATTCTAGCATGTGCACCAAGTTTGAGAGCATTTGGACAAGTTTGGCAATGTAAAGTTGCTCAAACTTCAAATATGGACAGAATGGTTATGAAGCGATTTGAGGATGTTTTCTTGCTTCCCAAGGCATGGGACTTGGCAAGATCATCAAATATGTCATATATGACATGATAGAATTTCCCTGGAATTTTTGGAGAAAAATTCCTTTGTAAATATTTTAAAAGCTTGAAATATCCAGAAAGGGTTTTAGAGGGTTTAGCCCATTATTTTGAACATGACCAAGTGTTGAAACTCTTATATATGGACAATATATGTCCTCTGAGTCTCTCTGAATTTTGGCAAATATTTTTGAAACAGTTAAATAATTTTCCCCTATTAAAGACCATTTTTGTCCTTAAGAAAAAGCTTTTAAATAAAATAGGAAAATAACTTTTAAAATTATACCTTTGTGGTTTCTGGGAGTCCTATGACTACTAGGTCTCAAATACACCTTTTCAAATAATTTTCTCGCCCTAAATCAAGTACTTGCAGTGCAGATCTCAATTCAGGGGTTTTTGGAAAACTAAATTTATAAAATACTTTTTGGCCAATTGTAAGAAATTACTATACTATTATATAACACTTGGCATGATCATTGGGCAGAAGTTTTCGGTATGGAGATGACATCTACAAGAGGTCATAGTTGACTTTGATGAGCACATGAAAAAGCAAATGAAGAAAACTCAATTCCAAATAAAAGCCAAATGATGCTAAAAATTTTTGCTGGTCCAAATTTTCATGCTTCAAAGTTACAAATAACATGTTACAAAATGCAGGGTGTGACAGACCTACCCCCCTTACAAGAATCTCGTCCCCGAGATTCCTAAACTAGGGCTTAAAAGAGGTCGGGAAACTCGGATCTAAGATAGTCTTCTCGTTCCCAGGTTGCTTCTGCTTCGGTGTGGTTGCTCCACTGGACCTTGAAGTACTTGATGGTACGGCTCCGCGTACGTCGTTCTGCTTCGTCCAGAATACGAATGGGCTTCTCGCGGTAGGTCAAATCAGGCTGCAGATCAATGGCTTGGTGATCCACATCCTTGTAGAGATTGGGCTTGTCTGGAACTTGGAGACATTTCCGGAGTTGTGACACATGGAACACATTGTGCACATCGGATAGCTCAGGTGGTAGTTCCAACTAATAAGCCACTTCTCCTCGTCATGCAGTGATCTCAAAGGGTCCAATGAACCTTGGTGCGAGCTTCGCCTTGACATGGAAACGCTTGGTTCCCTTCAGAGGATTTACCCGCAGGTACACATGGTCCCCGACATGGAAACTCATGTCTCGGCGTCGAGTGTCAGCATAACTCTTCTGCCTTGACTTGGCTGCCTTTAATCGCTCTCTGACTAGTTGGACTTGCTCTTCTGCTGCGCGGAGATTATCCGGTCCAAAAACTAGTCCTTCTCCAGTCTCTGACCAGTTGAGGGGTGTCCGACATCTGCGTCCATACAACACCTCAAATGGTGCCATCTGAAGGCTTGACTGGTAACTGTTGTTGTAGGAGAACTCGGCAAAAGGGATACAGTCTTCCCACTTGGCTCCACATGCCAGGACACAGGCTCGGAGCATGTCTTCGAGAATCTGATTGACTCGCTCAGTTTGACCTCCGGTCTGTGGGTGGAAAGCTGTGCTAAAAGACAGCTTCGTTCCCAGGGCTTCTTGGAACTTCTTCCAGAACCTTGAGGTGAACTGGGTTCCTCGATCTGACACAATCTCCTTGGGAACACCGTGAAGACTTACGATTCGGTCAATGTAGAGAGCTGCCAGCCGGTTGCCATCATAAGTGGTCTTGACAGGAATGAAATGAGCCACCTTGGTCAAATGATCGACTATGACCCAGATAGAGTCATGTCCTCTATTCGACCTTGGTAGTCCAGTGATGAAGTCCATTCCGACTTTATCCCACTTCCACTCAGGAACTTGGAGTGGTTGAAGCAATCCAGCAGGTCGCTGATACTCAGCCTTGACCCTTTGGCACACATCACACTTTGCAACATAGGTTGCAATCTCTCTCTTCATACCGTGCCACCAGAATCGTGCCTTCAAGTCTTGGTACATCTTGGTTCCTCCGGGGTGGATGGAATACGGGGTGTCGTGGGATTCTTGCGGAATCAGCGTCTTCAGCTCGGTGTTGTTTGGAACGCAGAGGCGACCTTTGTACCAAACAATCCCGTGCTCGTCTTCAGAGAATCCTGGGGCCTTGCCCAGCTTCATCTTCCTCTTGATGCCTTCGATGCTTGCGTGTCCATCTTGAGCCTTCTTGACGTCGTCCAGCAGGGTCGGTCTGACTTCCAAATGATCCAGATAACCGGGGGTGACCAATTCCAAACTGAATTGTTCGATCTCCTTAAACAAGGCAGGCTGCCTTTTCTAAATAAGGGCATTCAAAGAGCAAGCCTTCCTGCTTAAGGCATCGGCCACTACGTTAGCCTTCCCAGGGTGATACTGAACACTGAGGTCATAATCTTTGATGAGTTCCAACCATCTTCACTGCCTCATGTTCAATTCCTTTTGGGTGGAAATATACTTCATACTTTTATGGTCTGTGTAAATCTCACACCGTTTCCCTAGGAGGTAATGCCGCCATGTCTTCAAGGCATGAACAACTGCCGCTAGCTCAAGATCGTGAGTAGCGTAGTTCTCCTCATGGGGTCGTAGCTGCCTGGAGAGGTATGCTATGACGCGGCCTTCTTGCATCAGAATGCTTCCCAATCCGGTTCGAGAGGCATCACAATATATCACGAACTCCTTGTGAATATCAGGTGTTGCCAGAACTGGGGCGGTGGTCAATCTCTTCTTGAGCTCTTGGAAGCTCTCTTCGCATTTTGGCGTCCACTCGAACTTCTTGTCCTTTATGAGGAGCTGAGTCATTGGTCGTGCAATGCTAGAGAATCCTTCCACGAACTTGCGGTAATAGCCCGCTAATCCGAGGAAGCTTCTGACTTCCTTGACGGTCGTTGGAGATTGCCATTGGGTCACAGCTTCGATTTTTGCAGGATCAACAGATAATCCTTCCTCGGTCAAGACATTACCTAAGAATCCAACTTTGTGCAGCCAGAACTCACACTTGCTGAATTTGGCGTACAGTTGGTGCTCACGAAGCTTGTCTAGGACCATCCTCAGATGTTGCTCATGCTCTTCCTCCGACTTCGAGAACACAATAATGTCATCAATGAAGACAACAACGAACTTCTCCAAATATTCCATGAAGACTTTATTCATGAGATACATGAAGTAAGCTGGGACATTGGTTAACCCAAAGGACATGACCGTGCACTCGTACATGCCATATCTGGTTACAAATGCTGTCTTCGGAATATCTTGGGGTCTGATCTTCAGCTGGTAATACCCAGATCTGAGGTCGATCTTGGAGAATACCTTGGCTCCGCTGAGCTGATCAAACAAATCTTCGATCTTGGGAAGTGGATACTTGTTCTTGATTGTAACTTCATTGAGGGAACGATAGTCAATGCATAAGCGGATGGTACCGTCCCTCTTTGCCACAAACAGAACAGGAGATCCCCAAGGGGAGGCACTCGGGCGGATAAATCCCTTCCTTAGCTGCTCTTCTAGCTGCTTCTTCAACTCGGCTAATTCTTCCGTCCCCATCCTATAAGGCTTCTTATAGATGGGTCCTGCTCCGGGCACGAGCTCGATGATGAACTCAATGTCACGTTCAGGGGGCATTCCCGGTAGTTCATCCGGAAAGACATCAGGATACTCACATACCACTGGTACTTGATCTAGCCCAACTACAGACAGACAGTTGAATTTAGCGGCTTGAGCGGAAGAGGAGTTGGGGGCAAACTTGACTTCGACTCCTTGGTCATTAGTCACAGTGACTGTCCGATTGGCACAGTCTAACAAGCCTTGGTGCTTACTGAGCCAATCCATCCCTAAGATCACATCCAAGCCTTGCGATCTCAGGATGATAAGGTCTGCTAGGAAATCTACACCGTTAATGGTAATACCGACTCCTTTACAGCCTATCTTGGCTCTCATCTCGGCTCCGGGGGTTTGTACCACCATAGGGTTATTCAGGGGTGTAGGGGTCATGCCACTTTCTAATGCAAATCTTTGAGTGACAAATAAATGCATTGCTCCAGAATCAAACAAGACAGTTGCAGGTGCTGAGTTGACAAGGAACGTACCCAACACGACGTCCGGGTCTTCCTGGGCTTCTTCAGCAGTGACGTGATTCACACGCCCCTTCCCATAGTTTGGTGGATTGCGAGGAGCTGGGTTCCTTGGTGGCATCCCACGGCCTTGTCCCTGGTTCTGCACATTGGGGCGCGGGGCATCAGGCTTCTTGTTGGGGCACACCCTGGAGATGTATCCAGGCTGACCACATCCAAAGCAAGTGACTTGGTTTGGGGTGTTGATCTTGTTGCCACCATTGGTATTGGGGTTGAAAGCTGGCCTGGGGTTGGCATACTGCTGAGGCTGAGGATTGGCACGAGGTGCAGGAGCTCTTGGCTGCTGATAGGTTGGCTTGGCCGGGGCTGACTGCCATGGACGAGGCTTCTGGTTGCTGGAACTTCCCTTACTGACCAACTTGCGCTTGCGAGTGTCTTCCAAAGCATGCCGCTTGTCTTCAAGCATAAGTGCCTTGTTTACCAGGTCAGGGAAAGATGGGCAGTCGCACACGACAAGCGAATATTGCAGAGTCTGGTTAAGGCCTTCCATGAAGCGCTCCCTTTTGGCAGCATTAGTGCTGACATCTTCAGGGGCATACCTTGACAGAATACTGAACTTCTGCATGTACTCCTTGACAGTGCCACTTCCTTGCTTCAGGGCTCGGAACTCACGCTTTTTGATAGCCATGATTCCAGAAGGAATGTGGGCCTTGCGGAATTCTGCCTTGAAGTTCACCCAAGTGATGTCTTGTTCAGCATGCAGACCTTGAATCCATCCCACCAAGCTCTAGCAGTTCCCCCGAGGCAGTGGGCTGCATAAGCCACCTTCTCGCGATCTTCGGTGCATCCGACTAGTTCCAGAATCTCCTCAATGGAACGGACCCAGTCGTCAGCATCCAGGGGTTCTGCAGTCTCGATGAAGGTTGGTGGTGCATGCTTCTTGAACTCTGCCAACGTGGAACGTCCATTGCCACTCCCCGCCGGCTGGCGGTTGTTGGCGACAGCTTGAGCAATCAGCTGAAGAGCTGCAGTGTTGGCTTGGCGTTCCTCTCGGAAAGCTTGGAGAAGCTGAGCCATGTCCATGCTTGGAGGAGGTGGTGGTGGAGCTTGGTCGTTGGTTTGGTCGTGGCCTGCCTCTGGCTAGGAGGATGCTCCGGCTTCGGGCTGCTGGGTAGAGGTACCAGTACGAGTTACAACAGGCATCCTGTTGGAGCGGTAAAAGGTCTCATGACTCGGAAGAGGGAAAGCAAGATAGATGGATGCCTAGTAAGGGGGTGGGTGTGACACTAAATCAAATCATGCAAGGGCCGGGAGGCCAAAACACATTCATTAAAATCCAAATGGGTGATGTAGTCGTTTACACCTTCCCGAAGGAAGAATACGACATACATCCAGACACAACAAAAGCAAACACTAGATGGTTTCATATGAACCATACAAGGACTCGACTGCGCATAGGGGTTACACGACCTATCCTACCGTAGGGGTTACAACTGGCATATCCGAGTAGCGAATAATGCCTAAGCGGCGGAATGCTCGATCGCGTATTCCGGCTCTTCTGGGTCTTCCTCCTTGTCTTCATCTGTCTGGGCTCCCTTGTCGCTGGAGGGAGTGGGGGAGTGGAGGAGTTGGATACGACGGTGCTTCGACGGTGGTGCAGGGAAAAGCTTGCGGTATTCCCTTGCTGTCATCCGGCGTCGCCGAGGTGGTTCTTCACCCTTGGAAGATACATCCTCGGAGGGCCTTCCGCCTCGATATGCGATAGCGGATTGTCCAGAAGGTGCTCCTTCCTTCTTGATCCTGTTTGCCTTCTCTTGAGCTTGACGAAGAAGTGCCTTGGTCTTGTAAAGTTCTTCTCGAAGCTTCATTGATTCCGAGGCCAAGTCTTGTGCCAAGCTGTCGGCACATAGACTGAAGTAGGTCTGGAACCGAAGCGAGAGTCCTTCCTTCAGTGGAGGGGCTAGTGCGCTGCTTTCTTCGTCACCTTCCTTCCGGTAAGGTAAGAAGCGAGTTGCCATCTTGGCTGCCATCTCCGGAAGAAGCTCGCGGAGACGTGTTAATGCCTTGAGTGCAGCAGCCTCGACAGCAAGTGGTAGTGTCGCCATCTGGGGTCCCTCGAAGAACCAACTTGTGGGAGGATCGTTCGCCTTCACGATCACTTCCACATGGTACTCCACCTAAGTATCGCTCACCCAATGCTCAAGGTAGGTGAGGATGGGTGCTCGGTGGAACTGATACTCCTGGAGGCTATCCTCGAGAAGTAGGGGAAACCCAATGGTCAGGTGCTCTTCGGGAACAGCGGACATCTACAAAGGTGGAATAGGAGGGGTTAATAAGCTGAGGAAATCTCAGGTTTAGAAAAGAAGAGAGGTTCAGAAGGTTTTTGAAAAGGGGTCTCAACTAACTAACGCCCATGCTAACTAAGGCTTCCTACAGTCAGGATGGCTCTGATACCAGCTCTGTGGGGACCCCGACTTAGAATTCGAGATCACCGAATGCACGTGTAAAGTGATCCCACAGATCAATGCTCACTGAACACACAGAAGCTGAAATAACAAGAGTCTTACATCCATACAAATAGTCTTACACGAATTAAGGCCATTATGGCCAAGCCTTACATAGATAGAGCCTCACGGGCTGAATAGGAAATAACTCAAATAGCGGAAGTCTTCGATAAACGGGTAGAACCCATGCCATCTGCCTTAACCCTACAGGCATTCTGACTGGGATAGCGTCCTAGTTCACATGTTCGTCTCAAAAGAACTCTTCCTCATAATCCTGCTCTTCCATGCCTCGCCAATTAAATAACCAGTGGCAAGCCAATGAGTACTTTGAATGTACTCGCAAGCAACCCATGATGTGGTAACAATGCAATGGAACAATAATGAACAATCTAGCAGGAAGCTAGAACAATATGCTATCATCAAGTTTAAGCATCAATAACCTCGCGTAACCTCGAAGACAGGTTACCGATATCAACATGAATATGATTCAACTCATCGAGTCAAGTCACCATCCTTGACTTGTCACACACATACCAACACTGATGAAGTAAAATTCTGGACATAGTTTAAGTAGCACCACCCAACTGTCCATGACCGTGGACACGGCTATTCGAATAGTTTTACACTCTGCAGAGGTTGTACACTTTACCCACAAGATCCGGGGAACTTCCGTGTCATCCACGACCCGCGGTACCTCAAGTACCCGGGGTAAGCACCCGGTCATTACCTTTGCTTAGACGACACTAACATAGAGTCCACTCGTTGGCACACGGCCCTCGTGTACAAACAATAGATCACGGGACTTGCCCTAATTTCAATGTTCACACGTACCTGAAGGGACCAACGGTGTGTCCGGTGCCCTGTGGAAACAGTCATGGTCGTCTATCCAAGCACGACCCCGTCCCGGGAAAGACCTCAAGTCTTCCCGTCACTAGTAATGCGGGCACCATGCTAGTATCGACCTAAGTAATCAATAAAGCCCCGTCCCATAAGGGGTAGTGTGGTTGCACATGTTTGGTTGGGACGGTAGTCACACATAAATCTAATCCATCATTCCACCATGCACATGATCTACCGGCACATCACTTCTTTCTCAAGTGATGACCTAACACTTCATCACCCTCGGGCATTAGGGACACCCGATGGGTTCATGCAAAGATTTCAACTACGAGGGTTCATATCACACATGCATCACTAATCATAACCAGTAACCATATGCATGTCATCTAGCACGTAGCAAGATCAACAATAAAGCATGCATCATGTGGTGGTTCATCTAGGTTACCATCGTAACCCTATCATCATGCATCGGAAACAAACGGGTTCCGAGAACAAGTGTATCATGGTCAAAGGGCTGCTTGCCTGGATTGGCTTGGTCTTCAAAGTATTCAAGTCCTTCTCCTTCCTCTCCCACAGCAACTTCGTCAAATACGGGATCTATACGTCGCACAATAACCACGGGAAAATAAGAAAACAAACAATACAGAAAAATCAAAGTGCTCAGAAAAATGTCAACTCATTTTTGTAAAATACTAGAGGGATATCTAAGATGGGGAAAAATCTTAGTTGGAGTTTTGGAGTAACAGAATGGAATATATTGATTTTTGAACAGGAGTTATACTGCCCAAATTTGAATTTAAATTTGAACAGTACCGAAAAGTTTCATGGATTTGAATGAAAGTGGTACCATTAAATAGGTTGGAATATTACAAGATTTTAGGAGTTGGAAATATTTAATTTGGATCAATATTCTTTTCTGTATAAATGTTTAAAACATCAACAGAAAAGAAAAATGAAAAAGGGTCCTGTGCACTGGGCCAGAGGTGGCCACAGTGCACGGCCCAGACGGACTGGCCCAGCCGCACGGAGCCAGCGCGCGCGCACGTCAGGTTTTCAAACTTGACGGGCGGGGCCCGTGGGTCAGCGGCACAGAGGAGGGGGAGAGAGGTGGGGAGATGACAGGCGGGGCCCGCCTGTCATCTCTAACCCCGCGGCCACGGCGGCGGTGAGCTCACCGGCGAGGACTCCGGCCACGGCGACGGCAACGGAGGCCAGGGACGTGACCAGCGTCGTGTCGCGGTTGCAGTGGTGGTAGTGCGGCACGGCGGGGAGGCCTTGTTCGCCGGCGACGAGGTGGAGCGGCGGAAGCTCGTCGGAGGGTCGTGGTCGAGGTCGTTTCCGACTGCCACAGAGAGGGAAAACGAGGGGGAAAGAGTCAGTGCGGTGCGGCGGCTCCGAAACGAGTGGAAGGAGAGGCAGGGGAGGCCCGTATCTCGAGATCGCCGGCGGCCCGACGCGGCGGAGCTCTGGTCGATCCCGAGCACTAGGACCTCCTGGGGTCGAGCTGGTGATGCAGGAGTGATGCTGGGGTGGAGGAGGTGCTGCTGGTGCTGTTGGAATGGCTCGGGAGGTCCTATTTATAGGGGCTCGGCGGAGACCCGTGGTCCAGTGCGCCGGCGAGCTCCGGCTCGACGCTACAGCGCACGGGAGGCGACGGGGATGAGTCTGGGGAGTTCCTGGACGAGCTCTACGTCCAGCTGAGGTGAGAGGAGGAGCGGGGGAGCGTCAGAGGCGCGCGCGCGTGTGAAGCAGAAGAATGGCCGAAGCGGGCGGCCGGTGCACATGCGACGTCGTTCACTGGAGGGCGCAGGAGGAGGGGGGACAGCGCCGGGGATGTCGCGGACGTCGAGGCGCCTCGACTGGCGCGAGGGGGAGGCCCGAGGCTGTCGGGGATCGGCGATTGGCTGGAGCCAGCGTGCGGAGGGCACTGTTCGCGCGCTCCAGAGCGTGCGTTTGACTGGCATCGCCGCGCTCTCGCCGGTTTGGTCCGATCCAGCGTGTCCAACAGTGTCCAGCGCGTTGAGGGAGGAGTAAAGAAATGCCTTGAGGCCTTGGATGCCCTGGAGATGCTGAGAGAGAGTGAGAGTGTTGGTGAAATGGTAGAATCCTGCTGTACAGCAAGGTAGAACAGGGGTTTCACCCTCCAATCATGGAGCTAAGGTGCTGGGGGAGTTACTGGAGGTAGCTGGTAACTCAATGAGCCTGTGGTAAGAAGTTGAGGCCATGGAGAAAAGAAAAAGTGATCAAGTTGAGGGTTTTAGAAATTCTGCAGAAGGTGTTTGATCTGTGTTTGGTCAAGTAAATGAATTCCACTTGACATGGCAATTGACAGGGTTGAAAGACATGAGAAAATAGGGTGCTTCACCAAATTTGGGCTCATTTGGAGAAACTAGCCAATGTAACTTTGGTGAACCCTAGAAATCAATAGAAACAGTTTCACCTTGATTGAGTCAAGCTAATCATCTCCCCTTGATGCACCACTTGGTGTAGCATCATCATTTGGGGTATTGATCATACTCACAAAGTTTGAAGCTCCAGATAAAAAGTTGGTAATGTAAAGTTGTTCAAATTTGCATTTGAACAGAAAGGGTTTTGAGGTGATCTGATCAAGTTTCTCTACTCCAAATCTTGGGCCATTTGGTCTAGATGCCTTATTAGGTCATTCTAGCATGTGCACCAAGTTTGAGAGCATTTGGACAAGTTTGGCAATGTAAAGTTGCTCAAACTTCAAATATGGGCAGAATGGTTTTGAAGGGATTTGAGGATGTTTTCTTGCTTCCCAAGGCATGGGACTTGGCAAGATCATCAAATATGTCATATATGACATGATAGAATTTCCCTGGAATTTTTGGAGAAAAATTCCTTTGTAAATACTTCAAAAGCTTGAAATATCCAGAAAGGGTTTTAGAGGGTTTAGCCCATTATTTTGAACATGACCAAGTGTTGAACCTCTTATATATGGACAATATATGTCCTCTGAGTCTCTCTGAATTTTGGCAAATATTTTTGAAACAGTTAAATAATTTTCCCCTATTAAAGACCATTTTTGGCCTTAAGAAAAAGCTTTTAAATAAAATAGGAAAATAACTTTTAAAATTATACCTTTGTGGTTTCTGGGAGTCCAATGACTACTAGGTCTCAAATAAACCTTTTGAAATAATTTTCTCACCCTAAATCAAGTACTTGCAGTGCAGATCTCAATTCAGGGGTATTTGGAATACTAAATTTATAAAATACTTTTTGGCCAAATTAATTTTGTAAGAAATTACTATACTGTTATATAACACTTGGCATGATCATTGGGCAGAAGTTTTGGGTATGGAGATGAAATCTACAAGAGGTCATAGTTGACTTTGATGAGCACATGAAAAAGCAAATGAAGAAAACTCAATTCCAAATAAAAGCCAAATGATGCTAAAAAAATTTTCTGGTCCAAATTTTCATGCTTCAGAGTTACAAATAACATGTTACAAAATGCAGGGTGTGACATAACCGATTGTGTATGATGGATTCAATAACGCAAACAATAAAATTGTTAATACCGTGTGCAATGGAAATGCTATCACAAACGATTTAACAGGGAAAATTGTGTATGATGTACCTGCGAACAGAAATGTTTTCCTTGGAGCGACTACGTGGGATGTATATAAGAACGGAAACGTTTAGCGGTGACTGACTATGTGGGATGTATTGACGACCGGAAATGATTTCGCATATATAATTTTGTTTAGCACTACCGTACGTATGACCATATTTGGTCGCTTGCCGATCGCACACGACCTCATTTTGTGAAGCGTGTGTGCCAGGAGGGCATATCCCCGACGGTTTCTGGGTCGTGTGGGAAGGACGCCCCTACCGCTCACACTCACTAGGTGACAGTTCCAAACACCATTGCGAAAAGGGGTTAAAAACCATTTGTATAGCACCCCGTTGTACTAGTGCTTCAATCAATCCCGTATAGAATTCCCTTTGTCCATCGGTATGTTACTTGCCCGAGATTCAACCGTCGGTATCCCTATACCTTGTTTAATCTCATTACCGGCAAGTCTCTTTACTCGTTCAATAACACATGATCCCGTGACTAAATCCTTGGTCACATTGAGCTCATTCTGATGCTGCATTACCGAGTGGGCCCAAAAATACCTCTCCGTCATAAGGAGTGACAAATCTCAGTCTCGATTCGTGCCAACCCAACAGAAACTTTCGGAGATACCTATAGTGAACCTATATAGTCACGTAGTTACGTTGTGAAGCTGCATACCCCCAAATCATTCCTACGGTGTCCAGGAGTTGCACAATCTCATGGTCTAAGGAAATGATACTTGACATTAGAAAATCTCTAGCAAATGAACTACTTGATCCGGTGTTGTGTTTAGGATTGGGTCTTGTCCATCACATCATTCTTCTATGATGTGATCCCGTTATCAACGACATCCAATGTCCATGGTCAGGAAACCACAACCATCTATTGATCAACGAGCTAGTCAACTGGAGGCTCACTAGGGACATGTGGTGGTCTATGTATTCACACATGTATTAAGGTTTCCGGTTAATACTATTGTAGCATTTATTATAGACAATTATCATGAACAAGGAAATATAATAATAACCATTTTATTATTGCTTCTAGGGCATATTTCCAACAGTTGTATCGAACGGTGATATCCGTGATGAACGTGACAGCTATGGGGCCGTCCAACTTCTTGATCGGTTTTGCTTTGATCCACTTGGTGAACTTGTCCACGGCCACCAGCAAATGGGTCATGCCACCGCGAGCTGTCTTGAACAAGCCCACCATGTCCAACGCCCATACGACAAATGGCCAAGCTTTGGGAATGGTTATTAGGGCGGAGGCCGGCTAGTGTTGCTTGGAGCTAAAATGCTGGCACCCATTGCACTTATCAACCATGTCCTTCGCATCTGTTAGTTTAGTCAGCCAGAAGAAACCATGGCGAAAAGCCTTGGCAACGAGGGCTCTGGAGGCGGCATGGTTTTTCCACATTTTCCTTAGTGGATGTCCGTTAGTATAACCATGCCCTTCTCCGGCTCAACGCAACGCTAAAACACACCAGTTAGACTACACTTGACAAGCTCTATGTTGATGACGGTGTAGGCCGACGCCCGGCGCTGAACCTACCGAGCCAGGTCCTTATCGACGGGTAGCACGCGGCTCACCTGAAAGTCGAGGATGGGTTGTGCCCAAGTTGGAGCTACTACCACCATCATGACAGTAGCCGGTACTAGGGTGGCCGAGCTGGGAGGCGGTGGGCTGGGGTTGGCCGCCGCTTGCCACATTGAAGAAGCCCCAGGGCCGACTACAACAGCCCCCGGGCCGTGTTCTAGAGCTCCCGGACTGGGTGTTGGCGTTGGAGCCCCCGGGCCGCCTGAAGAAGTCCCCGGGCCAACTATTGTAGCCCCTGAGCCGGATCCAGCTGCTCGAGGGGCAGTCAACACAAACATGGACACTGATTCCGGCGATGGTAGGATAGACGGCTTGCACATGCACTCAAAGGAAACGCCGGCTGGAATGGCTTGCTGGGTGGAGCCGATTCGAGCCAGGGGAACGGCTGCTTCATTGTTGGCCCGTGGCACATGGAGGAACTCGCACCCGTCAAAGTATCCGCTAATTTATTGGACGAGGGAGTGGTAATTGGCCATGTTAGCATCCTTGGCGTCCCAGTCGCATAAATATTGTTGGACCAACAGGTCCGAGTTGCTGTAGCACAAGATGCGGTGGATGCCGACCTCCTTGGCCAGTCGGATCCTGTGGATGAGTGTCTCGTATTCGGCCACGTTGTTGGAGGTGGCGAAGTGGATCAATAAGGTGTACTTCAGCTTGTCGCCTTTTTGTGAGGTGAGGACGATGCCGGCTCCAAAGCCGGTGTGCATATTGGAGCCATCGAAGTGCATCCACCAATGCGTGGAGTCCGGTGCTGGCGGCAGGTACTAGGTCACGGCCCAGTAGATTGGGAAGTCGGCTAGTGCTTTGGATTTGTTGGCAGTGCGAGGCTCGTAGAGGATGGTGTAGGGAGCCAGCTCAATGGCCCACTTGGCCACCCGGCCCGTGGCATCTCGGTTTCCCATGATCTCAGCATGGGGAGCAGTGTAGACAACTGTGATTGGATGCTCCAGGAAGTACTGCTTCAGCTTCCTGGCAGCAAAGTACACGCCATTGCACATCTTCTGGTAGTGGTGATAGTTCTACTTGGAGGACTGGCCTTTGGGTCGGCTGGGCCTTGCCGGCTTCTAGGCGCTAGACAACCATGACTATGCTGACGACCCAATTAGTAGCAGCGAGGTAGAGAAGAATGGCTCTTTAGCAGTCGGGGAAGCCAGCACAGGCAGCGTGGACAACATCTGCTTTAGCTAGAGGAATGATGTGGCCGCTTGGTCAGACCACTCGAAACCCTTGGTCTTATTCATCAACTGGTATAGCGGGAGGCCTTCTCTCCCAGCTGGCTCATGAACCGGCTGAGAGATGCCAAGCACCGGCTAAACTTCTGGATGTCCGCAGCCGAGTCCGCCTCTTCATCTGCTCGCTGGCCTTAATCTTCCCGGGGTTGCACTCGTTCCGTTGTTCAGAAACAAGGAAGCCAAGGAGCTGGCTGGTTGGTACTCCAAATACAGACTTCTGCGGGTTGAGCTTGATTTAGAAGTGGTGCAAGTTTGTTAAGGTCTCCTTGAGGTCCTCCAAATGGGTGCCGCACTTCTCCGTCTTCACCATAGTGTCATCCACATATACATGGGCATTCCGGGCAAGTTGTGGGAGGAGGCATTTCTGCATGCATCGCTAAAAGGTGGTGCTGACATTTCGCAAGCTGAACGTCAAGACGAGGTAGCAGCATGCACCAAAAGGGGTGATGAAGTTATTCTTGATCTCATCTTTATCTTTCATCTTGATCTGCTGGTAGCAGGAGTAGTCGTCCAGGATGCACAGCAGCTCGCAGCCGGCTATCGAGTCTATTACTTGGTCGATCCGAGGCAAAACAAACGGATCCTTGGGGCAGGCCTTGTCAGGCTAGTGTAGTCAATACACATGCGCCACTTGTAGTTTTTCTTCAAAATGAGGACTGGGTTGGCAAGCCAGTTAGGGTAGAACACTTCCATTATGAAGTCGACTACAATAAGCCGGGTGATTTCTTCAACAATGATCCTTCTCTTCTCTTCTGATAGGCATCAAAGGGGTTGCTTGACTGGCTTGGCATCCGACCGCATGTTTAGCTTGTGCTCGGCGAAATCCCTTGGAACATCCGGCATGTCCTTGGGGGTACATGCGAACATATCCCGATTCTCACGGATGAAATCGACGAGCTCGCTTTCCAATTTGCTGTCAAGGTTGGAACCTATGACAGCAAACATCTCCGGATGGGCCGGGTCCAAGACGATCTTCTTGGTTTCCTTGGCTGGCTTGAAGGAGGACCCGCCGTCTGCCTCCTCGGGGTCAGACGGCATGGCCGACTGCTCACCAGCCATGGCCACCACCCGTTCGATGAGGCGCTTCTCTTGGGCAATGACAAGGGACTCGGCAGCTGAGTGCTGGGAGCCGCACACTCAGACGACTTTTTGTAGTCACCGACGACGGTGATGATGCCCCTTGGACCCGGCTTCTTTGTCTTCAGGTACGTCTAATGTGGAACCATCATGAACTTGGCCATCGTTGGCCGGCCCAAGAGCGCGTGGTAGGGGCTGTCCAAGTCGGCCACCCCAAACCAGATGGGCTCATAGCGGAAGTGATTCTTGTCACCAAACAAGACGTCGATCTTGATCTTGTCGAGTGGTGAGTGGGAAAGCCCAGGGACAATGCCATGGAACATGGTCCGGCTGGGCAGGATATGCTTCTCCTTGATGCGCAGCTTTTCCATGGTGTCGCGGTAGAGGATTTTGATGTTGCTGCCGCCGTCTATCAGAACTCGAGAGAAGCGGCAAGTCCTCCTCTCGGTGGAGAAAATGTGGTCCAAAACCATGGCGTAGCCACCCGGCAAGGCATCATGGCCGGATGGTCCTTCTGGCTCCAGGTGATCGGCTTCTCGGACCAGTGCATGATCTAGGGGATCTTTGGAACAAAAGTGTTCACCTCGCGGTGTTGCTGACACCTGCTGCGCTTGTCATTGGCTTCGCTCATGAAGACGATGTAGGCAGCATGCGCATTGGGGAATTCTTCTTGGAGCATGCCAGTAGGGTGGGCCGGCTACTGAGGAGCCGGACCCGCTGGGCCGAGAGGAGGAGGCGGCAGTGCGTCTCCCTTGGGGAATCGGGTGAGCCAGTTGCACCGCCAAGTCTTGTGGTTGGACGGCTTCGCGTCGCTGTGAACTTGCACGAGGCATCTAGGGCCTGCTCGAAAGAGAGGGCCGGCTGCCAGGCACCCTTGCTGCACTGCTCATGCTTGGGGCTGGGTTGGCCCATCAGGTGCTGGTTCTAGTCCTCAACGGTTTCCACCTGCCAACTATTGGAAGCCAGCTCCAGGGCCTTGCAATTGTTGTTGTTGTTCGGTTGTTGACGTTGGCTGGAGTCACCAGCTGGCGCAGGGGTATTCGGAGAGACCATATATCCGGATGCGTCCACCCGGATCTCTAACTTCATGGAGGAGTCGGCCATAGCATACTTATGTGCTATCGCTAGGAGCTCGTCCAGAGTGGCCGGCTCGTCACACAAGAGATTGTGCTTGAGAAGGGTGCCCTCTCAGCACCTGGCAGTGAAGTACTCGATGGCTTGCACCTCGTGCACCCCCTCACAGGGTTGCGTAGCTCAGCCCAGTGTGTCTGGTAGTCGAGAGCGGACTCGGTTGGCCCCTGAACACATATGGAGAGCTGACGAGGCTTGGGGCGGGGGGCGATTGTAAGTGTTGTTGAAGTTGCCCACGAAAGCTATAGTGAAGTACAATGAACTATTGCTGTTGTTGGGTTTGAGGCTATTCAACCATGTCCGGGCCGTGCCCTACAACGTGAGCGGAACATACTTCACAGCAGCCACGGATGAGCCGGTCTTCCGGCTTCACAACGCCATTGTAGTTGGGAGTTTCACGAGGTTACGAGAACCCTTTAGGGAAGGTCTCATCACGGATGCGGGGGCCGAAGTAGGGCGGGCTGCTGCGTCTTCTTCTTCCATCGCCTAGGACCGAGCCATCTGCTTGATTCGTTGGAGGACGTCATAGTCGCCGACTCGCGCACCCAGCCAGAACCCAGAGTCTGATGATCAACAGGCATCAGAGAACCTGGCCTCTCCCTTCGGGGAGGTGGGCGTTCATCCTACTGGCGCGGGCCCTCCGTGTTCGGGTGAGTTTGCTGGCTGGCCACACCCATGTGCTGAGAGTGTCGGCTGCGACCGGGAGCCGCCCCCAGGTTCTGGTTGTGACCACCGCCGCTAGGGGACCGGGAGGTCACATCATGCTCGCAGGTGTCTTGCTACGTGTTTGTCGCGTTGAGGAGCTCTTGGAGGCGCTCCATCTGAGCGCGCCACTCGTCGTGCTCCAGATTTCGGTGGTCTTTTACCACAGCCAGCGCAGCGTGCAGGTTTTGCGCCGGGGTCTCCTAGATCGGGCGCCCGACTCCCAACATGCTAGCAATGGCCACGTCGCGCTATCGGATGGCACAGGCCCGGCTGGTCTCAGCTGCAGCCGACGTTTCTCCTGTGATGCGGTCGATCTCGCGTTGGTTGGCTTACGCGTACCACTGCATGGCCACCAGCTTGGTGGCGCTGTCGAGGATCTTGACACGGATCGCTTCCAGTGTCGTAGGATGGGTTTCGACATTGAAGGGAGTAGCCAAGTCCCGCATTGCTGCTCGCAATGGGTCCTCAATCACTCTGTCGGTAGGTTAGCTATCGCCTATGACCATCGCTTCCGCGAAAATGCTGGCGTCGAACATGCCGGCAGACACGTCGCTGGCTACGGGAGGGAGCGGGTCGTCGACGACCACCACGTCGTCAGGGGAGGCATCGGTGGAAGCCGCACCGGAGTTGATGAGCATCTCGATGGGCTCGATGGGCTCGCTGAAGGCGTCGATGGAGCCAATGAACTCCACATTGGAGGTGGGCTCGTCAGAGAGGCTGACCTTCCCGAGGAGGTCGGCACGGCAGCTCATGGGGCAGGCTGCTCCTGCATCGGGTGGCGCGCTAGTGCAAGTGCTAGCGAGCGCGTCGGGCTAGCTGATCAGGATGGTCGCAACGTGCTCGTCGGGGAGGAAGAGGGTTCCCGTCCAAAACATGTCTCCGACCGACGACACGGATGGCCCCACGGTGGGCGCAAACTGTCGGATTATTCTCGTGACCGATGCGAGGGGTGGCTTGTCATGCATGGGGGAAGGAGTACATCGTCGGGCCCTGGAAGCGGGAGTGGGGAAGGGCTCGGTAGAATACTAGAACAGACATGAGACATCGTCGGGCCCAGGTTCGGGGCTCTCCACGGAGATAACACCCCTAGTCTTGCTGTGCTGGGTCTCCGCATGGTTACTATGATCACAAGTGTACAAGTATGATCCTTGAGCTGTATTGCTAGAGGAGATAGAAGGGCCAGACCTAGCTCTCTTGATCCTATCTATGGTGTGAGGGAATGGGTGCTGAATCCTTCGGATGGGTGAGCCCTGGGGGGTTTTATCGGCAAACCCCTAGGGGTACAATGGTAATACGCCCGAGTTGTGGGACCCGAGTGCCACTGTCTTCGGTCGCCGGGTTCTCCGCCGCCTGCTAGGTAGGGCCTTCCGCTTGTGGGCCATGCTGATTGCCTTTTACTGTAGCGCCGTCCTTGCTGACGTGGGTTGTGTCACGCCGCAGATGGATACAGTTCCACGCCGTGCCGTAGGGTGTCCGCCTGGTCGAGGTACACTGTCGCCATGCTCCCTCGTACCCCGGTTGAGCAGGTGGCACTGTTTACTTGCTCCATCTTGATCACGGTCGGCTGGTGCAGACTCCGAGGGGGGAGAAGCCAGCAGCTAGGAGCAGTCCCGCTCCTAGGGCCGCCTTCTAGGGGCATGCCGCATCCTTTAAAGCGGCCAGGAAGCTGGTCGTACGCCCAATCGGCCTGAGGGCCTTGGCCAGCCCCTATGTCTTCAAACGCCCTTGGGTGCGGATGAGGCTATGCGGGGTACATAACCCCGACAAGAAAGGTAGAATCTTTTTTGTTTGTGTTATGGTGATATATAGTACGCTTCGAAGAGATGGGAGGGGACTAGCATATATACTATACGTACACATCCCTGAACTAGTACACCTCACTCGATGTGAGGTCTTTTTGGTTTCTGAGGAACATGCCACATCAAAGTTGTGAAATTGGCTATTCAAACATCACACAACAGCTCTTTGGGACACATGCATGCATGCGGTGGTTATCCTAGCTAGGACACTCATGTGTGACACTTCCATCTGTGGGCCCACGAGGCCATCATCGATGCATGCATCACTTTGACCTCCATAGGGGGAGGTTAATTAATTTCACCATCGAGGACGATTGTTTTTTAGGTTGTATTATGGTAGGAGCATATAGTATGCATCGAAGAGGGGGAAGCGGAACATCATATGTATTATATTTCATGAACCTCACTCTGTGTGGGGGGTTTACTATTTTTGTGGCGTGTGTTCCATCAAGTCAAAGTGGCTAGTACAACGACACGTCATGAACCGATCTCACTCTATGTGGGAACTGTACAATTTTCGATGCACGCGCC
The DNA here is from genome assembly GCA_902687465.1 of Secale cereale. Taxonomy (NCBI): domain Eukaryota; kingdom Viridiplantae; phylum Streptophyta; class Magnoliopsida; order Poales; family Poaceae; genus Secale; species Secale cereale. The sequence continues at coordinate 217,696,025 of LR738712.1, forward strand.
ACATCAATGTTGCGAAATGGTATTCAAACATGCATGCACGCATCACTTCCGTACATATGCATGTAGTGGTTGTCTTCGAACGGTACACTCCCTCACGTGGTTATCGGCGAAAAGCCTTTATATTCGTGGACCCGCATGGACATCCATGCTCACCTTGACCGACAACAAGATAGATTACCATGGCAGATTCTTCCATTGTGCGTGTTATCGTAGTATAGGTCATGGTGAGATTCAGACCTAATAATTAAGTTTGAGCGCATATATTATGCATGCATGCATGCATGAGTCCCCGTCGTCGGCTTGAAGTGTGGTATAGCATACATATGCATCCTCAACCTAACCCTCACTCAGTGTGGGGACTTCTAGTTTGAAATCACGCTGCCACATGAAAGTTGTTCCATTGTGTATACAAAAACACACTTCTCCATACATATGTTTGGGCCACACGCACGCAGTGGTTGTCTTCGGGGACTTGCTACTTGCGCGATTATTAGCGAGCTAGCCCATCTCTCGGGTCGCACAGACGGCCATCACTTTGACCAATAACAAGAGAGAGGTTGTACAACTAAGGTGGATTATTCTTGGTCTATTTTGCGGTCCATCTTGGCGAGATGCCTCTCTGGCCCGCCAACTGAAAGTGTGTGTGTCGGGCGGGGGGCTGCTACTTCGCACTTTTCTAGGTGAACCTCAGTTGGGGGGCATGCATTCATAGCATAGCATTCCCTTCATGCTGACACAAGGGGGGTTGCTAGCTACTTCGCACTTTGCTAGGTGAACCTCGATTGGGGGAGAGGCATGCATTCATAGCTTAGGATTCCGTTCTTGCTGACACGAGGGGAGGTCATGCAATACCGTGCGCTTTGCGAGATAGGTGCCACATCGAAGTTGCATTTGGTATTTGAACATCGAACCACCGTTTTCATACACAAATTTGGTCCACATGCAAGCGTGTTCGTGTTCTGACCCTCTCCCACATCATTTTCACCAAATTTATGAACGTTTGACAAGTCAGATGATGCAACAGACACGGTTCACTCAAACTAACCGTGTGCCACATCGGTGCCCCTCTCACGCACAAATCCACACAGTACATTGGGCTCCATGAGGCTTCCCCTGTCAATAATATCTACCCGCCTGTAGCTTTTTTCGTTTGATAAGACACATTTATTGTGTTTCCATCATGTGTGATGTTTCTTGTTCCAAATCCCACCTGCATCCCGCAAAAATATTTTCCCGCCTCGAGGTTTTTTTTGTTTCATAACACACAATTGTTATCTCCGGACCGTGTGTGATGCACCATCATCAAATTTTTCAATAGCCCATGCATTTCACTCCCGCATTTGACCCCGCATCATTTCCTCAAACACACCCCCGCCCCTCCACACACACACACACCAAAAGCTCCCCGGGCATGCGCGCACACACACACACTCCCTCGCTCAAAACCCTAACAAGGTCCCCGCCGCCGCAAGGCCTCCATTGTCAACATCTGCCGATTTTCCCACACAGCTTACCCGTCGATCTCCATACCCAGGCTGCCCTGAGTTTCTTAGATGACGCCTGTCAAACGCCATCCTCATCACCCACACCAGAGCGTCACAGCCTAAGCCCGACTACACTTCTCATGGAGCTAGAGGAGCGACCAGCCCAAAAGAGGTGTATCGTGGCAAATTCACCCAATGTCGCCGATGAAGCTGACCACCATTACTGGCCGCAGGCACTCAATAAGCAGGCTAGAGTATGCGGGTATGTCACGGACGCTGGCTACGACATCGAGGTCCTCGACCACGACAGCCTGAGGAGGGCTATGTCACAGGTTACGTGGCCCACCCCAACCCCTCGGTTTCAATCGCCGTCGATCTCATCCATGGCCCCGCCGCTGATCTCCTCTGGCTCGCTGTGAAGAATGTGCTATCCTACATCGCCATCGAGCCCCCTTTGTCATTTCTGAAGGACATGTTCTGTGACGCTGGCTTGGGATCTACAGCTTCCAAGTCAGACCTCATTGATGGAGACTACGAGGAGGGCACCTTCTCCGGCTCTTCGAAGGGGAAAGAGACCATTTGCTCTTCCAAGGGGAAAGAGCCCGTCTGCAACATCAGGGAGGGCACCCTACAGTCGTGCTCTACCAAGGGTAAGGAGCCCATTTGCGACAACATGGAGTGCATCTAGGGTGTGTTCTCTTCCCACAGGAACGTGCCCATCTATGACAAATGAGGAAACCCATGATTTGTTTTGACATGCCTCTTCATTGGGGGAAACCCATGATTTGTTTTGTCGAGTCCCTTTTGTAGTGTAGTGAGGATATATGTCTAGTTTTAATTGCTATATTTGGTTGTTTGCAGTATGCCTTGTTTATTTCAGTTGTTCACAATGTGATGCTCTATATGTGCAATTATTTTCTATGCATTACATTTCATCAATCCAGTTTGAAACATACCGATGGGAATGCATATATTTTCTTGTTGTTTAGCCTGTTATAGCTAGCATATGCCTCTTTTAAAGTTTTTTTATCGTTCAATTGTTTGTATTTAACATATGTGTAGTTTCAAATGCTATCTTTGGTTGTTCGTAGTATGCCTTGTTTATTCTAGTTATTCACAACGTGATGTTCTATATGTGCAAGTATGAAGTGTGTTGAACTGTGCCGTTCAATTTCATCAGCACCAGTTTCAACAATACCACTATGAATGACTACATTTGGTTACCTGCATCTTGTAGTTAATGGGCCTTTCCATTTTTATTTAGCAATAGCCAGTGTACTTAGACCGGCACAATACCAGTTTAAATGACTATGTTTGCTTGTTGTTAATTGTTAGGCATTTTGCAGTTAACACACCTTCCCACTTGTTTTTTTACTAGCGTGCTTAAACCTGCACGCTGATCAGCTATCTTTTTGAGATTATTTCGTCTGTCATGGATAATTTTGGTTGATGTTTAGCCTGTTGTGCTTAACATGCCTCTCGATGTACCTACACAGGACAATTTTGGGAAAGACTGCTATTTTCCATCGAGGCTAGTTTCATCCCATGGCTTATATATACTCACTGTTCAGGATATTGGTAGCCGGTACCATATAGGCCGAGGTTGATAAGGGACTAATTGGTGAATCAGACTTTTAACCGAATATATATGTAACACATTTATCCTTAGGTTAACTAGGGCCATATGTAATATATCTGAGGCTACATAGCAACATGGACCATACTTAATCTCCAAATATGCAATCCTAGGCTACATAGCAACAAGAAAGAGTGTTACCTTGATGTTCTGATGATGTCTAGATATATGGAGAAGAGCAGCAGCAACAACAACAACAAAACAACCCTGTTTGGATACTCAACTTAGCTACAGGTTAGAGTTAGTTTCTAGCCCATGACTATTCCTGAACAAACTCCATCCAAAGAGGTGTTTGGATGACAGGGTCAGATTGACAATAAATGCACCAGGAGAACTAGCTCCAATTAGCACCTCTTGGGTTGGATAGTATTTTTGGGTGGGTTGGACGCAACAAGCTCAAACTAGCCCTCATGTTTGGATATTCTTTAGGGCTATTTGAGCCCGAACTATCTCAAACTAACTCTAACCCATGGATACAACAGCAGTTAATCAGCCGATAATTTGTAAGAATGCAATAAACTCCTTCCCGCCCATAATATAAGATGTTCATTGATCTAATATGTGAGTATATTGGATGTTAACATATACTATAAAAGAGTGTTGTACTACATCATTGTCCAATTGTTATTTAGTTTGTAATATTAACTTGGTGCTTTTAGGTACACATGTCATTGGTAAAGATCCGCGCTTAGACCGTTTGTGCGTACGAGGAAATTTGATATCGATGAACCATCATCAAGTGAGGAAGCTGATAAAGATTGTTAGTAAAATGGGTCAAAAGATGGCAATTAAACTATTTTTTTAAACTTTATCCAAGACAACAGCGAGCTGCAGGATGGTAAGTAAGAACTCTGCAACCTTCTTTTTACTACCCATAATGAGTTGCGTTAGATGACAATGTCTGAATATTTTTCTGATGCAGTTGTTCCCAAAGCAGTTTACTCAAAATTACCTATCAAACTACATGATTGGTGGGCATTCAGAGGTTAAAGTATTTCTACAACAAGACGATTATTATCTAGATTTTTTCGTGAAGGCCGTGAAGGATAGGCGGTCGGCCATCACAAGGGGTTGGACTAGAGTCGTGCGTCCCATCTGCATGGATGAGGGCACAATATGGGCATTCCACTTCACCTTGTTCAGGAACCAGAATGTATTTCGCCTCTTTCTTTACCGTCTTTAATAGTACTAGTATGCTACAATGATTCATCATTCTTTATTTGGTTCTTATGTAATTTTTGAACATATGTACCTATGAATCGAATAATGCATTGGTGGTTTGAACCTGATGGATATGAATAAACACTACAACAAACCACTTCCATGATAATACGTGTTTGTCATAGTAGGTCACGTTTTCTATCATGCATGTACATCGATGACGATTTTATGACAGAATAAAGATAGTCATACATGTGCTATCGTAGAAGTGTTCCATGAAAATAACAAAATTATCATCACGGAAGTGTCCACTTCCGTGACAATAAATGGCGCATCATGGAAGTGTTTTCGTCAAGGTAACCAACACGTGGCATCCACCGTAAAGGGTCGCCGTTAAGCTATCATGTTCCGGTTTGGATCTGATGACCCGTTAACAACCCCGACCAATGGGGATTTTCAACATGTAAAATTGTCATTCGCTGGAAGATCCACGTGTCATTTCATTGTTGGGACATATGCCATCCCTACAATGGATGGAAGACGCCTATGACATATCGACACATGGCATAGCCCAATAGTGGACCATTGAAGGTAGAAAGGCCGGCCCAGCTAAAGGCCCACCATATATTTTCAGACACTAGTGGGTTGGCCCGTTAACAACCTGCCATGTTTTGGATCAAATTGAGGCCCATATCATATAAGGCCCATTCACAGCCTGTCGTGTTTCGTGGCAAATTATGGCCCATATCAGACCAGGCCCGTTAATAGGCCACTATTCTTTCGGGCCCAATCTATGACGGGTTTGTATTTCAGTCAGTTTAATGCCCGTTTACCAGCTCGGCCAGATAATAGTTTCGGTATGTCAGCGGTCCGTGGTGCATCTGGGCCGTTGTCGGCCCGGTTTCACTCTAGGCCATTTAACGGCCCAAGGAGAAACTGGGCTATTTCTTGTCCGAAGTAACTTTTTGCCTCTTAACTGCCCATAGTCTTCATGGATAAATTTCAGCCCACCAGGCCTATCGGCCTGTTAATGGCATATCTGACAGCTGTATCTAATTACAACCCATGTTGAATCCGGCCTGCTTATAGCCCATCTATTAATGGCCTGTAACACTGTTGGGCCTAAAGCCCACATTGATACTGGCCTGCTAAAAGCCAATAAATTTATTTGGCCAAACAAGGCCAGAGATATATATTGGAATGTTGACGACTTGTTCTATTTGGGCCAAACATGAGCCTAAGGAAGTTTCAGCCTATATTGGCCCATGAATTTTTTAGCTCAACGCTTGCCCAATCTGGTTTTTAACCTATTAAAAGCCCATGATATTCTATGGCCCAGCTGGCCCAGAACTTAACTCGGCCTGTTAAAGGCGGAAAACTACTATACATTTTGACCTGCTAATGGCCCAAGATGATTATAGGCCCACGTTTTGGCCCAAATATAGCGAGTTACGGGCCAGTCTAAAGACCGACAACATTGAGATCCATTGAAGCTTCCAGCATAAATTACAACATACCGACCAACAATAAAGAAATTACGACATATTATATCCACTAGGCATCAAAGTTCGCCACCGGTGATAATAAAGCGCAACGTGGCCGCATTTTACATACACTAGGCATGAAAGGTCGCCACCAGTGCATTAAATGCGACGACAAAAGAATATACAAAACCGAGAGCACTTCAGAAGGCATTACGCCAGCCCGGGCGCTGCACCCAAAGCAGCTGATCAAGCTGATGAGACTTTAGTTGGGTCAATGATAGATGCTCTAACTATAGCCGCGTAGCAAGAAAGCATGCATGTGTGTCTTCTATGGCCTTCTTCAAATCATTGACATCAACTTGGAGCTGAGCTAAAGCAAGGCTTTCCACTTTAAGTTGAGACTGAAGAAGTCGAACTGATTGAGGCAGCAGCTGCACACAGGTTGTCTCACAGCTGCTGGTGAGTAGCTTCAACTCACTGTCTTCATCAAGACATGACCTTGGGGTCATCTCGCCCTCTTCAAGATGGTTTGGCTCACTATCTTCCCTAAAGTTTTTCCTGGCATGAGAGATATGACCCTGAAAGAGAAACAAGGAGACACGTATCAGGTTTCACAATTATATAAGCAAATAAATGGATCTGTTCTGCATAAGGAACATGTTTTTACAACTACAATTTAAAACTGGTAGTTCTTGCAAACATCCAATCAGATGTAAACACCAAAGTAAATAGGAGTGGAGGAAATTATGTTTATCGAAATCTACACTAGAACAAAGTTTGAAGGCTTGAGAAGGATGGACTTACATTATATGTTAACACGAGTTGGATAAAGCCCTTCTCCATGTCGATGGAAGGATAATTCAATAAATTCCCCAAAGTAACTTCATTATAAGCATTGCCTTTATTCTACATTTTGTAAAGAGTAATATAGATCAAATAATATTGGAAGAAATAGAGGATAATGAAGCTCAGGTGCAAAGTGATGATACATAATCAAATAGCAATTAATTAAGTACATCGTTACAAGGCGAAAGGTACTGACACCAGGAATGCAGACATTAACGTGTGAAGTGGCATTGGCTTTATTCAACATCTTGGTAAGAGTAAATGTAGATCTGATAATTTGGCAAAAGTGGAGGGCAGGGCAGATAAGATGTGGAGTAATGCTAGACAATCAAATATCTCACAATGCAAGTACAGTAATACTATCACCGTCCGTTATTACTTGTCGCTCAAATGGATGTATCTAACACTATTTGGTTCTAAACACATCCAATTGACAAACAATTAATTCAATACAGAGGGAGTACATGACAATAGGTATTTACATTAGCAATCCAAAACTTTATAACCATTGTGTTACTTCTACATTTATCTAAGAGTAAATATAGATCGTATAATTTCGAGCAAAAGGAGGATAAAGAAGAGAACATTTACAGTGATGCCACATAATCAAATAGCAATGAGTGTAAGTATGCTGACAAAGGGCAAGATGTACTGACAAGATTAATGGAGTGCCCTGTATTGTCTTGAGATTGTATGATCCTTTGAGAAAGGAGATTCGTCTGAAATTTGTTTTCATACAAGAAAGAAGGTAAGGCACATGCAGAAATTTAGGAGTTCAAATTTTGAATTGATATCATAGACAGTACCTGACGTTGGGCTCTCAGCAGTTCTAATAGGGGTTGGCTACTGATCTATCTGATTTAACAGGTATCACTACCTTTTCCAAATACCTACTTTGTACTCCTTGAGGATCTGCACTCACCCTCTTCCTTTTGGACATCTATTACGAATGAACAACATTTGACTGGAAAAACATAGTATGATGACACATGGAATAGGTAGAGAAAAAGGATAGGTATGGCATATACTCATGTATGATGCTTAAACTAAGGAGATGGTGGTGTGTAACAAAGTAGAAGTAATTCAAGAGGTCATATGCAAACTATGTGCGACCAATACACCCTTGCAAAGTTAGAGCAATCACCTTGATGGGTGAATAAGATAGGCAATCCTCCACCATGCCAAGTTTGTTAGGGAGTGGATTGTTCCGCAATATTCCTCACGTGTGCCCATTCTCATATTAATTTTAATCATGTTCAATACCTGACATTCATGAAAACATAAAAAAGGTGAGATTATCTTTGTAATGCAGAAGAGATGCTAATCCAATACTCCCTCCCTGTAACCCCTTTGTGCTATTTCTACAATTCTTCTGAGAGATACCATGCAAACTGTAATTTGGCATGTGCATTAATATAATGTGGTCTACTAATAAAAATATGAGAGCTCCAGAAGTGGTGATACTTCGTAGATGATAGCTTCAACATATAGTAAAGAAGAACAAGTCGACCTGACCTGACAGATTCAAACTACACTAAGGGAGAACAACTCGACCTGACCTATCGACAACAAATGACTCTTCTACTCTTCCCAACAAGGAACATACTTATTAAAGTAGAAAAGGTGATCATGTTAAAGAAGAGCAGAAGAGCAAGCAGATTGAAGATATTACAAGTCTTTCTATATATTGTCTATTGCCCACCCATGATGAACCAGAGCGCACAGAGAAATACTATTCCTTCCGATCTCTCCATATGTGGCTCACATGCATTTTGAAACTAAAGTAGGAACATTTAGCTGACCAATTAAACATGTCTCAGATTTACTATTATCAACATAATATCATATTCGAATTTGTACAACTAAGCTTATTTAGCTCAATGGGTGGAGCAGTGCTATTACGAACGAACCACGTAGGTTGATCGCAGTCATCATAAAATGGGGAAACCGTAAGCATGATGAGTATAGTGTTGACTGTGGCAGTGGGATGGTAGATCTGAAGCAACAAACCGCGCAAAGGGTAGTTAGCAACCGATGTTTGCTTTGAAATAACAACTAAGATTTGGTATGGAAAAGAAAGTATAGTCAAACATGTGACAAGGAAATGCAATTTTGTCGTCTCTCTATATGTTGCGACATGCATTTGGAAACTCAAGTGGGACCTTTAGCTAACCAATTTAATGTGTCTATTAACTAATATCAGTACAGAATCACAATCATATTTGAACAACTAAGCTTTGGAATTATGAGTGTTGTGTTGTTTATCTTAAATGGTGGAGTATTTATAGTGCAACAGAAAGCACCTACACAGAGCATAGTAGGGTAGATAAAAGGAGAAAACCCTAAGCATCAAGACTAAAATCAAAAAGTGGAACTAGTTGGGCTTGTATTGCCGGTATGGAAAGAAAGGGTTCGGAAAGGCTTCGGCCCCAAAAGGGGCAGCTCTGTTCAACTGAAGGCACAATATTGTTACTATCAGTCTAGACTATCAAAGACGACATAGCTCCCAGCCTTTCCTGGATATTATGGCAGACCATCTAGAATCGTTGAAAGCATCCTTTTCTCCCACAAGATAAACTACTCATACAAAGGCATCTCAATGTTCTATGCAACGCACGTGCACGTTTCTAGTTATATAATACAATGTGTGTTGCTCACCCATGATGAACCAGAGCGCACAGAGAAATGCAAATCCTTGATGTCTCTCTATATGTGGCGCGCATGCTTTTCGAAATGAATATAGGAACATTAGCTGACCAATCAAACATTCTCTGTTTTAGTAATATGAGCATCATACCAAATTCGTATTTCAACAACTAAGCTTTGGAATTATGATTGGCATGTTGTTTAGCTTGATGGGTTGAGGTCTAGAGGAGCAGCGCTAGCACGACACGAAGCACCTACGATGATTGTAGTGAATATAAAGGGGGAAACCATAAGCGTTATGAGTATAGTGACCATGCCATGGCGGATCTGAAGGTGCAAACCGGACAAAGGCTACTTCACAACCAATATTTGCTATTAACTAGCCACTACGATTTGGTACAGACAAGAAAAGTACAGTAAACAAGTTACGATCTATTTTTCGGGTGATATCAATAACTTAAGCAGATATGAAAGAGTACCACCTCTCTTGCGACGCCGTGTAGGCCCTTCCTGATACATTGAGGGTGCTGCGGGTGCAATGGCTATCAGCGGTGCTAAAGAAGTCTTTAGACCGCAGACGGCCGGGTCGGGGGATAAGTCCGGTTGACATCGATGAGGCGGTCATAGGAGCGGCAAAGGCAAGGTCGACGGCAGCATCGATGAAGCGAGAGGACGCGATGAAAGGATCCTCGTCCGGCACCGTAGATGAGAGACGTCCATCTCTTGAAGTGGTCGACGGGGTAGGGGTAGCGGCTTCGGCAAGGTGGAGGATGGGTCTGCGGACGGAGGAGGCTGGCCGGAGTGGGGAGGTTGTTGAGGCGTCGGTGGTGTATGAATGGCAAAATGGAGGGGGGATCTCTGTCTTTGGGACGCACTTGTGTGAAATGTGGGAAAGTTACGAACATAGCCCCCATTTAAAAAAAATCGGACATCTCATCGGTTGGGGATAGGACGGTTATCTCCCATCTCCCCAATAATTGTCAGTAGCGATTTCGGGTGAGGAGAGGGTGTTTTTCCGCCCACGGTTGACACCCACGGTGTATGAACGGGGCTGACGGGAAGGGCGGTTGTGTCACGTTTGAGGGAAGTTACACATCTTCCCATATTTAAATATTTGCCGACATCGATTTCGCACGAGGAGAGTTTGTTTTGCCGCCCACCGTGTATGAATGAGGAAATGGAGGGAGAGAGATCGGTCTTTCAGACGAGCTTGAATCTAATGTGTTTTTTCGCCCACGTTTGCCACCCACTATGTCTGAATGGGCTCAGAGGCTGTCGTGTCATGCATGATTGAAGTTACTAGTCTACCCCTATCGACAATAGTGGAAATCGGGTCGATTTGGATGTCAAGTGTCAGGGGTAGACAGTAATCTCCATCTCGCAAACACTTCCTTTGAGCAGCCGACAAACGATGGTAGGTGTTTTGCCACTTCGTTCAAAATTTGGAAGAATTAGCAATCACATTTACCCTGGGCCCTGGCAACTCAATTCAAATCCAGTTTGTATTCTCTCATGAATATCCATACATCATTATACATTTTTTTATTTATTTCTTCAAAACCACGACAAATATTTATTCCACCTTTATATATGAATGTGATTTAGAAATGTCGTGATCTTCAAATTTAGTAGGTTGGATACACATTAAGTCAAATAGTTATTTCATGCAATACAATTAATATGCTCACACGAAAAACAATTCACCTTATGTCAATCATACAAGTACTGAGGATTATCTCACCTAAAAACTTCAGATCATTAAAACACAAGGACAACACACGGGGTCTTACAGCATAATCCATTCAGAGACATAACATAACATGCAAGTATACTAATCTAATGAAAATTTCAACTGGTATCTAAAGAAGAACTAGGATTACCTTGTTCTTCAAATAACAGAAGCAACAGGACCTCCTCCGTCTTCGAATGCAACATTCTTACTTTCTCCAATTCTTCGGTTGCTTGCATAACACGTGCAGCTAATTGCATAATTTCCAGCCTCAAGATCAAGATTACCTCATTCGTGGCAGCCAAACCATCTCTTTCTGCCTCTAGTAGAGCCTAAAGAACTATAATATATGTGCTCGGCTATTGAGTTCATGGTGTTCTTGATCAAGGATAAGGTATTTGGTTTTCAAGTATCGTGCAATGCTGTTGCTATGATTATTCTCAGTCTTCGATCCTTTTCTTGTGTGCAATTCAAATGTTACTTTCATCTTTGGGGTACCGGAGGCCCAAATTGGGGTCATGAGTTTAAGATTTGGAAATTAGAATTTGATGCTGAATGGATCCTTGTTAGTCCTTCAAATCGGCATGCTGCTCTTGGTTTGTTGGCTATGCATTCCAAGCCGTCTAAGTCCTCACTTAAATCTTCTCGTTCGATTGGCAAGAAGATTTCGTTTGTAACTTTTCGGAACTACCCGGATTTTCATGGTTATCGTTATCCTGCCACCGAGCATTGCATCCTAGCTACTGAGGATGCGGGTTATTCGATTCCTACGCATGAGAGGGTGGTCATTCATCCCACGCTGCCGGCTAATCTTTGGTGGATGTCGACGAGGCCATCATTTCTTTTGGCACGGTGCAAGATCTGCTAAATCCGGATGATTGGGCGCCGTCTTCCTCGGGCGGGATTTCTGATTCTTTCAATGTGGACGTACACCACCATGTTGGGCCTTCATCTGTACGTGCCACGGGCCGGGCTGAGCGAGAGACCTCTAGTGGCCCATCAGATATTCCGTCGTCCCAGCAGGCCAAGGATGATTTCGATAATTTGATCTCATAAACGGTTGATGAAATTCATACGTGTCAAAAGTGCTTAAAATGGGTCATTTTGCTTCAGCTTGCACATCCAAACTTTGGTGTATCTCTTGTTTAGGAGTGGGGCATATTTAGAAAGATTGCAACAGATTCACACAGATTCTGGGTTTGGTTTGGCAACCAAAACCTGGTAACATTGCGACTTCCAAGGCGCACAGCGAGAATATCTCTCTGACATCGCTTTTACCAAACTTGGACCTCCCTTGCACTTCCACATTTACTCACTCATCCAGTTCCATCGGCCCTGGCACCATCGACATTGCTGCCTGCAACACCACCTCCACCGCAGTACTCACCGTCGGCGGAGAGTTCTGAGTGCTCTGTCCCGATGGCAAACTTCTACCTTGACCCGATGTTGTACGTACCGGCTGGCCACCACATCGTCGATGGTGGGGAAAATCGAGTGTCGCGAACTTTTGTGACACCACATACCCTAATTGTGCGCCACCATGAAGAGTTCATGCTTGGAGAGGTGATGCCTATTCCTCCGTCTGATCAGATTTGTGCTGCTAGGGAAGAAGTGGTTCAGTGGCTTCAAGCGCATGCAGTGTTAGTCAGGTCTGCGCAACCATGGATTCGTTCTGTTAGCCTTTTTGAGCTCAGAGATGCTACGGTTCTCGCTATTACAGCTACCGACCCAACCGCTGGGAAATGATCGCTTCGTCCGTTTCATGTAGGTGAATCTTTTCGTGGTGCTCAGGGTTTCCGTCACGGTTTGCTCATGTTCCTGGGCATCCCTTTAGATATTCGTAACACTGAATGCATCAGCGCAGTAGTCAACACTTTTGGCTAGTTTCATCACTGGAACAACGAGGACCCCTATTTGGTATGAACTTTGATCTTTGCATCTTTCCCTGAGGATATTCTTGTGCCACGAGATGTTGTGTTCATGCACTTTGCTGCTTGGGGTGGTGCTCGTGTATCTTTAACTGCACCTTTGTATATCTTGGGTGCAAACTTTGCATAACAAATGTCGTAGGATGAGGACCGGATGCCCATCAATGGCAATCCTCACCCAGTTCCAGGAGTGCCTTTTCCAGAGATGCCTCCTTTTAACCTGCCCCCTTTTCCTGCCCTGGGATGGAATGATCTCCCCTCTCCCCCTCCAGACACAGCTTAGAATGAGGAGGAAGATGAAAACTGGGGCAATTGGAATGAGCATGTGGAGCAGCCAGCAGTTTAAGATCAAGAGTCAATGGTGGTCGACCTCTCTGCACAACCAAGTTCTGAAGCAATGCAGCAGGTGTCCATCGTGCCAATTATCTCCATTGACGAGGATCAGTCTGAAGACCAAGATATTCCTATGGTTGATGTACAGGCTGAGATGAGGCCAACAATTGGGAAATTCTTGTTTATCAACCAGCTGTGCCCATGCCAGCAATGGAGATACCTGTTTTTGTTCCTTTTGGGCCACCGATGCCACCTGACATGGTTTGGAGCAGGACATTTGAAAACATTTAGCAAGCACCTATTGTTTATGAAGTTCCTAAGCCCATTGTGTTGCAGCATATATCTCCTGTGATCTTATCCAAGAGGAATTGGGATTTTGCTTTTAGGGAAATGGATCTGCCATTACTCATATGGAAGGACCAGGATCCTGCCAGACCGGTTGCCAGGGCTCTGTTTTCTCAAGACGTTGAAGAAGCAACTGAGAAGGCAGTTCCCTCTGCAAGAGTGAGCACTAAAGCTAGGGGGCCTCGCAAGACATTGTCGCCAACTCCTATTGTGGAAACTTCAGTTAGAAGATGTACCAGGAGTTCTATCCAGCGTGATTGGTTTAAGCCCACCTTCCAGGAACTAGCCTTGCACCCCAAGAGAAAGAAGCCCAGGGCCAACCCCTTCACTGCTGAGATGCCAGATGATCCTGCACGTGAAGATATTCCTCGAGCAACTCCTGTCATTCATCTGCGAGCAATTGGAAGGGAGCTGGAAATTGATGAAAACCTCCTCTCTGTGGACGCACTTATGGTGGACCCACTATATGCTGCTAGTACTACTTCTAATGATTAGTGTGGCCATGTCTTTATGGGTCTAGCAAGCTTGTAAGTGTGCTTTTTATTTGTCTTGTTATTGGTTGCTCTGTCATGAAAACTTTCATGTAATAATGCTAGGTCAGACTTTTATGTCCTCTTTTGTACATATGGCATTGTGTATCATATGGTTTATGGACCTTATTATGATATGTTTCTATGAGTAACTCTTGTAGAAACTGGAATGTTATGTGTTGGAATGTCAGGGGTCTAAATTTTGAAGCTAGGTAGAGAGCTGTTAGGCAAACAATTGATGAAAGCCAATGTGCTATAGCTTGTTTGCAAGAAACCAAATGCCGCTCTTTTGACTCTAGATCAATTAAGAGTTTCTGTCCTAAAAGGTTTGATTGTTTTGCATGCTCTCCCACCATGGGGGCCTCTGGTGGAATCCTTGTGGTCTGGAACTCCTATGTTTTTATTGGGACTTTAATAGAAGTCCAACAATTTGTTGTGGTTATTGAGTTTGTTTGCACGTAGAATAATGAAAAATGGACTTTAGTTGTTGTATATGGGCATTGCAAGGGTGAAGCCAGGGATAATTTTGTCACTTGTCTTCATAATTTGTGTAATCCTGTTGAAGAAAACTGACTACTGTTGGGTGACTTTAATTTCATGAGATCCCTGGATAATAGAAACCTACCTGGTGGAGATCTGAATGACATGTTCATCTTCAATGAGATAATTGGGCCTTCTAGGATTACCAATCAAAGGTAGAGCTTTCACCTGGTCAAATATGCAAAACACACCACTTCTTGACAACTAGGTTGGTTTTTTGCTTTAGTTGACAGGATTTCAGACTATCCTATTACTAAGGTACTTCCCCTAGTTAGGACTGCATCTGACCATGTCCCCTATGTAGTTACTATCAAAACTTCCATCCCAAAGTCAAATCTCTTTAGGTTTGGGATTATTGGTTGGAGTTGGATGGTTTCATGGACTATGTGGAATTGTCTTCCAAAAACCATCTTGGAAGGGACACATAACTGCTAGGATTGCAGATATATTTTAGTCTTTGAGAACGATTATCAAGAGGTGGCAAATGAATGTTTCAAAATTAAAAACTTTGATAAGTAAATGTAATCATGTTATATCTTTTGGATTAGTTGGAGGAGTGGTGCCCTCTATTCAGGCAGGAATTCAACTTCAGATGAATTGTGAGGATGCACTTGGAAAAAGTGTTACACTTACAATTCTTTTATTGGAAAAAGAGATGTACTATCAGGTACATTAAAGTTGGAGGGGGAAATACAAAGTTTTCCCTTGCCATGTCCACTGAGAGGCACGAGAGAAATTCCATTGCAAGTTTGAAGTTATCTGATGGTACAGTGGTAACTGAGCACTCTCAAATGGAAGGAATCATTTGGAATTGTTTTAAGAACAGAATGGGTAGTTCAAGAGGCATTGTGATGGGTTTTGATCTCACTGCTCTCATTACCCCTGTGGAGGGTCTTGACATACTCACCAAGCCCTTTGAGAAGCAATAAATGGATAATGTGGTGAAGCACATGCCTAGGGGCAAAGCTCCAAGTCCTGATGGTTTTAATGGGTTGTTCTTTAAAAGGTGATGGCATATAATTTCTCATGATTTATATGAGCCATCCAAGGCTTTCTATGAGGGTACTACAGTATCGGAAAATATAAATGGCTCATACATCACCCTGGTGCCCAAAAATCTAACACCTGAGGAAGTGGGAGATTATAGGCCTATTTCACTTACTAGAATGGGTGTGAAGTTCCTCTAAAAAATGGCTGCAAACAGGTTCCAAGAGGTGATCATGAAGTGTATCCACAAAAATCAATATGGTTTTATCAAGAGCATAACAATTCAGGATTGTATTGGTTGGACTTTTGAGTACCTACACCAGTGCCATCAATCAAAGAGACCAATTGTAATTCTTAAACTTGACTTTGAGAAGGCTTTTGTCTCATTGGATCATGAAGCCATTATTCCAATTTTGAGGCACAAAGGTTTCAATGAGAAATGGACAATTTGGATGAAGCAGTTGCTGGCCACTTGCACATCCTCATTCTTTCTCAATGGTGCCCTTGGGAGAAAATTTATCTGCAAGAAGGGAGTTAGGCAGGGGGATCCTGTCTCTCCTCTCTTATTTGTTTTAGTTGCTGATCTCTTGCGGACTATTATTAATGACATGGTTAGAAGAGGCATTATACACCTACCTATCCCTTGTCATGACAAGGATTACCCAGTGATCCAGTATGCAGATGATACCTGGATCATTTTACCTGCTGACAAGGCCTAGTTTATTGCACTAAAGGATATGCTCCAAGTGTTCTCACAGTCCACTGGTCTTGATGTGAATTATCACAAATCTTCCATAATCCCAATAAATGTTGATACTGCACAGATGAACGAACTGGCTGCTGCTTTTGGTTGCCAAATTGGGAAAATGCCCTTCACCTATCTTGGCTTGCCAGTGGGAACCACAAGGCCCAAAATGGTGGATTTTATGCCTCTGGTGGACTGCATGGAAAGAAGAATGACTGCCAGTTCATCATTCCTAAATCAAGGAGAAAGGCTTTAATTTTTAATTCTGCTTTCTTTTCCATGCCTATCTTCTTTCTTTATAGTTTGGTTGTCCCTGCTAGAATTCTCAAACAGCTGGAGAGAATACAGAGGAAATGCCTTTGGAGGAAACATAGAGGTGAGCCAGCCCCTTCCCTTGCTGCTTGGGAGCTTATTTGTAGGCCAAAGAACATGGAGGAATTGGTATTCTTAACCTGGGGGTGCAGAATGTGGCTCTGTTTCTTAAGCATGCATGCAAACAATTTCCTTAATAGGAAAGATCTTCCCTGAGTGTCCCTAATTTGGGACTCAGATTACCATGGTCGAGTACCCCAAGGAACTTCTGACTGTGGATCTTTTTGGTGGAGAGATATTTGCAAGGTAATGGAGAGCTCCATCGAATGTTCCTTGGTTCAGATAAATGAGGGTGACACTGCACTTTTTTGGTCTGACAACTGGAAACTTGATGATGAGGTTATTACTCTCCAATCTAGATTTCCTAGACTATTCTCATATGCTAAGGACCCATGGATTTTTGTTAAGGAGATTTTCAACACTCAGGACATACACCAGCGTTTTCATCTACCTTTGTCAGCCCAGGCATGTGAGGATTTGACTATGTTGCAATCTTTGATGGGCAGTCACAATAGGACGCCTGGCACTAAGGATGTGTGGTTTTGGCAAGCCTTCTCCAAAGAGTACAAGCCCAAGATATTCTATTCTCACACTTTTGTAACTGAAACCTTTAATCCATTGACCTACTGGATATGGAAATCATCCTCTACTATGAAAATTAATGTGTTTGCATGGATGCTCAGTATGGATAGATTGAATACACATGATATGGTGGACAGAAGGCATTGGCACATGGAGGATGGAGTTCATTGTATGATCTGCCCCTTGCAGGTAAGGGAAACCAATGATCACCTATTTATTAACTGCAACTTTAGTGTGAGAGTGAGGAATTATCTGTAGATTGAGTGGGCATCTGGAGACTCAATGACTGGACTGGTTATTCAGGCTAGGAGACACTTTGATAAGCATTTTTCACTGAATTGGTTTTCATTTCCTGTTGGAATATCTAAATCATCAGAAATGCAGAAGTCTTCATAAGTGAGAGGGCCAATTTTAATAAATGGAGAGGTGCTTTTAGGCATGATATCAGTCTTATGCAATACATGATAAAATGTACTTACAAGGATGATATCCTAAAATGGATTTCTTTTCTGCCCCTTAAGGAATAGTTTTGTAACATCTCTTTTTTACTTTCTTCTAGGCTAGTTTTCTTTGATTACCTCTTGTAATCCCTATGTTGAATCTATTCTCATTTATTTTGATAAAACTTGTGATATGCTGGGGGGGGGG
>LR738712.1:217714120-217809300 GCA_902687465.1 Secale cereale
GGGGGGGGTTGCCCCACAGTTCCGAGTCAAAAAATAAATAAATTATGGGGTTGTACATTGTGTCCTAGTGTGAATGGCATCCTGAAAGGTTTACACTGGACATATGTAATAGATAGGTATCGCTTGATCCAGGCAGTAAGCTTACATGGTAAACGACATACGAATTATTGCCGTGTATGGTAAGCTATATTTAAATGCTTCGAAGTATCATTAGCCGAGAACAAATTAAAATAGTAAGATGAATAGGGATGTAAGTGGAAAATAAATGGCATCCGCCAGTCCAATCTAGTTAGTTTTTGCTAGCTCGCTAGTTCATTTCCCTAAAGAAACAAAAACTCTTTTGAACTATCATTCCATGAGTGGACTTTAATCGGAATTAAATGGGACCCAGTTTGACATCCCTAGATGAAAGGCAGTGTACTACCACTATATATACTATGAAGATAGTCTTGTGATGAATTTCATAAGAAAAGTTAAGGACTCAAATGAACTAGGCATGCATTTCTTTACGATAGTATAACAGGCACTGCTAACATGTTGGCCAACTCAGGTATAGCCTAACAAGTAACAAACAAGCATTCAAATCAAGCAATACAGCAAAGCAGACAACTAAACTATTTGTAATTTCGTAGGATTATAGGTTGAGGGCACAAGCCAAGAAATCAGCCCACACACATTACATTTCACATGTAATAAAACACATTGTCTTACCATATGTTGCTATGAAGCCTCGCTGATGTTGCAATGTTCTTTGAAGATATCGTCAGCATCCCATGGTTGCAAATCTAGTTGTTGTAGTTTATTCTGCAACCTTTATTTAGGTAAAATTAATTTTAATCGCATGCACTGGTTCGAATTGATCATCAATGGTTAAAATAAACTAATGAAATAAGGGTGTGTTCTTACAAGACAATATATGTGCTTCACTCTATTTTTTATGCTTGTTCGAAGTGCCAGCCCCAAAAGAACAAATATTTTGCTTGATGGGGTTGGTAGCTCCATAATTAATAGAAGCATTGAATTAGTCATGCAACTTGGGAAGATCGAGAATGCACAAAAAATTAATGAACAGAGGATCGAAGTAGTGATGTAATAGCTAGCATCAGAAAATGTAGGGTAAAACGAACAAAAGGAGCGGAACCACAAGCTAGTTAGCTGATGTGTAATTAAGCATAGAGAACATGGAGCAGTCTGACGTAACCAACATCTAGCATCAGAACAACACCATTATCATATATATCTACTATGCCCCTATATAGTCTGCGAATAACTTTGAAAGATGGTCATTGGATGAAACCAATCCGATAGTGCAGAGATGGCAAATCCAAGCACTACTTGTCGTTGGATATCACCTACATTCCACAAAAAAATTCCACATGTATAATCTAGAAGACTCCATGGTTGAACTTAAGCAGAATGATACCCGCACCCCTCTCCACATTTACAGATAAGGCCTTCCCTCATCCATCTTTGTCTCTCACAAGAAAAACAACTCATATAAATGCATCTTGATGTTCCATGCAACGCATTGGCCTCTTGCTAGTATAATACAGATCTTGCTAAATTACAAAACAGTGCACATATAGATATAGACATAGAGAGTAGACATTTGGTTGCCAAATCTCATTTTAAATATATCATGCAAGAAGTAAAATAGTAGGCATTGATATCTAGGAAGTACAATAATACTTAGGACAAAACAAAAGCATCGTAACTATATCTACACTGGTTTGTAATTTAGCACATGTAACATGTTGAATGCCAGAACTACGGCCCTACAGGTGCAAGCAGAATAACGCGTCTGATGAAAAACTGAATGATGCCCTGGAGAAATTCTAAAGTGCGTTGCTTATGCTAAGAATGTGAACGTAGGCGCCGACCGTTGGATAATAGTACCTGATTCCCGGCGGCATATGTGTATTATTATCATACTTCATAGATAAGGATCGTCGATGGTGCTCGTGTTACGATTCAGTTTGGGCCAGTTGTCGCCTTTGCTGAAGTGGCTCAGGTGCTTCGGTTGTGGCGCCTGTCGACATACATGAAAGTTCATCTATGGTAAGTGAACTGTTCCATGATGAAGAAGAGAAAAACTTAAGGAGTACATATAGAAATAACCCGATGAGGTTGTGGCGTCAGTAAAGCAGGGCCTGTGGAGTTGAATATGGCGTCCGTGGAGTAGGTCTAGTGCAGTGGATGAAGGTGTCGGCGAAGCATATCCAGCACGTTGTATAGTGCTTTTGGTGAGGTGAATCTGTTACAATGGACTAGGGCTTGTATGAAGGGCTAGCGGTGGGGTGGACGAGGGACTCAGAGAGGGCCTACACTGTGGACGAGTCGGTGAGGGCGTACACTGTGGACGAGGGCGCCAGTGAAGCAGACAGTGCGGTGGACCATGATGGCGGTGGACAAGCCAGTCGCTGAAGTGGCTCTAGTGAAGTGGTGAGTTGGCAGTTGCGGGTTCCAAGGTGCGGAAGGTAGATCCGACGCTGTGTGTGGACCACCGGTGCGGCGGAGGACTATATTCAGTGGCTTGGCGTGGTTGGGGGGAGAGGAGGCACGGAGGGGATGGGGAGGGGCTTTGGGGTAGAATGTTCGAGGCAAAGAGGGCAAAACAATGGAGTTACCAAAGCAGCCCTTTTCCGTTCATGTGGCAGGTGTAAAAAAGGAATATCGCAGGGCTAAAATTTTGGTCACGTGATATTTTGATATGAACTGGAAGTTTGAAAGCTTTCGGCGGCTGAAATTAAGTGTTCTGCTCTTTTACGGCCGACTATGATATCATGGCCAATAATTTATTTGTTTTCCACGCAAAAAAGTGCAAGTTTAGAAAATCAATGTCTCCAACTCGAAACGTAGATTGTCCATTAAATTCAAATATGGATCATTGAGTTAGTGGAAGCAAATACCATCATACGGTATTCAAATGAAATTCCAAATGTGTTTATCCTAAATATGATGAGAAAAACAAAAATGTCTATGTGTACGAATAATGTGGATGATTACAAGGTTTCAACAAGGTCGTATGTGTATATCTGTCAAATATAGACGCCTCACTCTTTATCTAAAGCCACCCCCTCCCCCACTCACACACAAGTCGTTCTCTCCCTCGGACACGAACACAGGAGCACATTAATCCCCCTCTCTCTTGAATGTCCGGAACCCAATATAAGTCTCTATCATTTTGTCTCGCGGGCATGCACACATCTCTTCCCCTACTCTCCAAGTCTCCCAGCATCTCTCTTTCCGAAGCACACGCACTATATAGAGTGTATCTTGCCCATACAAACAAAACATCGCCCCCAAACTTCTATCTCCCTAGTTATGTGGTTCTCACACACTCACCTCACTCACCACCGCCAACTGCAAAGAAGCACCCTTTGTATCCTTGTGCACCACTCTCCTCTTTCTATCTCTCCCACATGCCGACCCGACCTAGCTCCCTCTCTGTATACATATATGTCGTGACTCTTTCCATAGCTCCCTAACGTATCATTGTTCTCAATCTTGCACGTTGTTCTCTACACCATCTACTCTAGATCCCTCATGAAGTCTCTATCACACACATGATGACTCGCGTCCCTTGCGTCTCCGTACATAGGCCACTTTATAACAACATTAACTTTGTCTCCCTATCTATACGCCAGTTCCGCACACAAACGACCCCTCTCTCTCCCCCTCTCTTCCTCTCTCTCCGTCGCTAGCTCTCTCTCTCTCAAACCCCTATCCCACACACACTCGATGTCTCTTCCAAATAGTCTTCTCCCCGCTCGCACCCACACTATCCCTCTACTACACATACCTTTCTCTCTCTTTGAGACACATGTCACACTATTCCCCTTCCCTACTAGGTTTACATCATTAGTCGTCTCTCTTCTCCACATACACACACTCCCTCTCACACAGACACGGGCGCACAAACACATAAAGACACACACAAACACCCATCTATCTAGATCCTTCTTTAAAGACACACACCCTTTCATATTCTCTCCATCTATAGGTATATATGTATATACCCCCCTCTCTCTCTAGCTCACATGCACACCAAAAATCTCCATCTCTCTAACTCACACATCTCTCCCCATGTCCGCATGTGTATCTCACACACTTACTCTCTGATTATGGCCATGTGTCTCCATGTTACACAACACAAAGCCCCATGCACATGCATCTCTCTATCCTCCACACACAAAGACACAACAATCTGTCTTTACACATATCACACACGCACGTGTTGTCTCTCTCTCTCTCTATCTCTCTCTCAAACACATGCTTAATGAAAAGGTTTTTGCATGAATAACTTATCGTCTATTCATCAGTAGTCATGGCAGTAAGACGAACACGAGACGTGAAAAAGAATAAATCTACACGTCCGTAGACCACCTAGTATGACTACTAGGACTAGAGTGAGCAAAAAGCGCACCACCGTCACCCCTCCTTATCGGCGACGGGAAAACCTTTGGTTTACACAGTCGAGAAGTCATCGTGCTAAGGCCCCACATGCTCAGCCGTTGAATAGAATGTAGATCCAAGTTTATGGAAACAAATATCGATAATACATTTGCATCTCCAATCTTCTTCTTACAAAATAACGAGTTGGTGATGATGGTATGCCTACCATCTTGGAATATAGACCGTCCGATCTATATCTAACAGATAGAAATTAAACTAAAAGATACCAGCACCTCTCTCCACATTTGCAAACAAGGCATGCCCTCATTCATCCTTATCTCCCACAAACCATTGTCGAGGAATTAAAAAAGGAAGCCTCTAGAACAATCTGGCATGGGGGTTGGATACACGGCTTCGTTCCAAAGCTTAACTTCCACTCCTACTTAAAGTTTGTAGAGTGTTTAACAAAAAACTTTGACTTTCAAACCAGCCCTAGGAACAAACTATTGTACAAAATAGCAAAAACATAACCAAAATTTCTTAATCCGCGCCAAATAGTACTACCTAGTGCCGAATAGGCTCATTTAAACCCATTTATGATAGGTTTGGCCCACACTTTTGTGTTGCCGAGGCAGCTAAAACCAACACATTTTGTTTGACCTTTGACACAAGGGACCCACATCTGACCGTCTATCTTGTTCTTCCTCCGCCAATCATTATTTTCCCAGAACATTACTTTAAACAGTTCTTATGCGTGTTCGTCGGTGGCACCGGTGATGAGCGAGCTCGCCGCTGCTCCACCGAACGGGCCGGGCGCCGCGCTTGTCTCCGCACGGGTTGGCTGGCTGGCCGGAGCGTAGCTCAAGGGCGAGCAAGCTGCCGCACTGTACTTTGCTGAAGCCAGATGGCTTGCCTTAACGTGCCTCGCGTGAGCATGCCGCCGCACCACCATGCCAACCTAGCTAGCAAACCTTGCAGACAAGCAGCTGGATGCATCCATCAGGGTGTGTGCTAGCTTGGCTAGCTAGCAGCCACGAGCGCCGGCAGAGCTGTCATCCGGGCTGCCACAAGATGGGCTCCGCGCTGCCGGCTGTTTTGACCTCACCTTCTGCATGCGGCGGTAGCTGCGTCCCATGACCGAGGATGACTAGGTGGACGGGCCATAGGTAGGAGGTCACTCGGTGATTTCTGTCCAGACTAACATGTAGATCCCACAAGTCATAACGCGTAACTTGCTGGTCAAACAGAAGGCATTCACTTAAGGGGCAACATGGGTTGAAACGTGCCTATAACGGTACTTGGTAGTTTATTGCAACGGATTAAGAAAATTTCTGTATATTTTTGCTAATTTTTGTATAGTAGTGGTTTCTTGGTAGGGTTGGCTGGTAAGTGGTAGTTTCTTGGTAGTGGTTTCTTTTAAGGAACAATGTACTAGCGATAAAAGGAGATTCTAGGTTGCGTTGTACTCCAACAAGTACTACTAGTGGTCGAGGGAGTGTATAGCGCATTTTGTGGGTTCGATCCCGGTCGAACGCACGACGGCCTTTTTTGAAGTCAAACGGACATGTCGCACCACAATCTGGGCGCACTAGATGGCGCTGCCACGTGAATGGGTTTTCCCTCCCATCATCTTGTGGCTCACCTACTAGAGTAGCACTCCTATATATCATTTCACACCATGCAACATTTCTCTATTGCATGCTTTCCCTAGACGCACCTTGCTTGCAGCTTCCTCATCAGCTACCATATTTAAACTAGCACCTCCAATTAAGCCCGAGGAGCCATAATAGCCTAGCGCGACATTGGGAACTGTGCAATATGGCTCTGTACGTAAAGTGATAGTACTACTCTATAGCTTCTAGCGTAGCACGCATGGGTTTCGCTCCATTATCGGCTCTAAACTCTATAAAACAAAATCTTATTGACATGATTTTTATTTTTTGAAACAGAGGCAAAAGCTTTGGCTCATCTCATTCGTAAAGATGGAACTAACAAAGTTTGACGAGATCCATTATACCTCCACAAATGGAAGCGAAAAGCCTAGTCTTGCATATCAAAGAACTCAAATGTTCGGCCCCCGCAGTAACTGTCGCGGATAAACAGGCTGCTAGTGTGTGTGTGAGAGGAGCGGCCGAGTAGGCGATCTAAGCGCTTGAATAGGGCACGGAGAGTACGCACTACGCAGGTGTACTTTCCCTGCATTGATAGTACAACAATGGTTATATAGAACAGTAGTACCCTCCAGTTGCAACTATAGCTCCCTGGCCTTGAGATTCAAGAGTTCAAAACTGGTGCACTGTAGAAGTACACTACATCGCACAAGTATAGGGGATCGCAACTGTTTTCGAGGGTAGATTATTCAACCCAAATTTATTAATTCGACACAAGGGGAGCCAGAGAATATTATCAAATATTAGCAACTGACTTGTCAAATCAACCACACATCGAAAACTTAATCTCTTCAGCAAAGTATTTAGTAGCAAACTAGTATGGAAGTAATGGTAATGATGCCAAAAGTAACATTAGCAGTTTTGTAGTGATGGTGACGGCAACAGTAATGAAAGTAACAAAGCAAGTATCAATATGGAACGAACTCGTAGGAAATTGATCGGCAATGATAGGTGTCGGATAATATTCATCATGTAGTAGTTATAACCAAGGGTGACACAGAACTAGCTCCAATTCATCAATGTAATGTAGGCATGTATTCCGAATATAGTCATACGTGCTTATTGGAAAGAACTTGCATGACATCTTTTGTTCTACCCTCCCGTGGTAGCGGGATCCTAACATAAACTAAGGGATATTAAGGCCTCCTTTTAATAGAGTACCAGACAAAAGCATTAGCACTTAGTGAATACATGAACTCCTGAAACTATGGTCATCACCTGGAAGTGTAACGACTATTGTCACTCCGGGGTTGCCGGATCATAACACATAGTTGGTGACTATTGACTTGCAAGATTGGATCAAGAACAATAATATATTCATGAAACATAATTGGTTTATATCTGAAATCATGGCACTCGGGCACTAGTGACAAGTATTAAGCATGGCAAAGTCATAGCAACATCAATCTCAAAACATAGTGGATGCTGATATGTCCATTTTGCATCGTGCTTATATGTTGATATTTATTGCTTTATGGGTTGTTATTACATGTCATGTCACAGTACTTATGCCTTTTCTCTCTTATTTTACATGGTTTACATGAAGAGGGAGAATACCGGCAGCTGGAATTCTGGGATGGAAAAGAAGCAAACTCTGGAAACCTACTCTGCACAACTCAAAAAGCTCCGAAACTTCACATGACACCGTTTCAAAAAATATATAAATTATTTGGCATAAGAAGATCATCTGGGGGACCACCACCTGTCCACAAGGGTGGGGGGCGCGCCCCCTACCTTGTGGGCCCCCCGAATGCCCCCAATGCCTATTTTCTCCTATATGAGGTGTTTTGACCTGGAAAAAATCATAAGGAGGCTTTCGGGACCAGACGCCGCCGTCTCGACGTGGATCCTTGGCGGAAACCAATGTAGGGCTCCAGCAGAGCTGATCTACCGGGGATACTTCCCTGCTGGAGGGGAAAATCGTCACCGCCGTCATCACCAATAACTCTCCCATCTTGGGTAGAGCTATGTTCATCAACATCTTCACCAGCACCATCTCCTCTCAAACCCTAGTTCATCTCTTGTATCCAATGTTTGTACCCAAACCTCAGATTGTTACATGTGGATTGCTATTAGTGTTGATTACTCCTTGTAGTTGATGCTAGTTGGTTTATTTGGTGGAATATCATATGTTTAGATCCATTATGAATATTAATACCCCTCTGAACATGAACAATATTATGTCTTGTGAGTAGTTACTTTTGTTCCTGAGGACATGGGAGAAGTCTTGCTATAAGTAGTCATGTGAATTTGGTATTCGTTCGATATTTTGATGAGATGTATGTTGTCTATCCTCTAGTAGTGTCATGTGAACATCGTCTACATGACACTTCACCATTATTTGGGCCTAGAGGAAGGCATTGGGAAGTAATAAGTAGATGATGGGGTACTAGAGTGATAGAAGCTTAAACCCTAGTTTATGCGTTGCTCCGTAAGGGGCTGATTTGGATCCACTTGTTTCATGCTATGGTTAGGTTTACCTTAGTACCTCTTTTGTAGTTGCAGATGCTTGCATTAGAGGTTAATCATAAGTGGGAGGCTTGTCCAAGTAAGGACAACACATAAGCACCGGTCCACCCACATACCAAATTATCAAATTACCGAACGCTTTCCTTCATATAAGAGTTTGTTCAGGCTTCTCCTATGCTACAAAAAGGATTCAGCCATCTTGCTGCACCTTATTTACTTTTACCTTTTGTTACTTGCTACATATTACCTTATCACAAAACTATCTGTTACCTATAATTTCAGTGCTTGCAGAAAATACCTTACTGAAAATTGCCTATCATTTCCTTCTGCTCCTCGTTGGGTTTGACACTCTTACTTATCGAAAGGACTACGATAGATCCCCTACACTTGTGGGTCATCAGATACTATGGATCAAACCCTAACAAAACTGACGCAATTACATGATAAATCTCATCCAACCCATCACCGTCCAGCAAGCCTACGATGGGATTACTCACGCACGGCGGTGAGCATATTGAAATTGGTGATGGAGGATAGTTGATGATATTGACTGTGACGATCTCCACTCTCCGGAGCGTCGAACCGACTCCAGATCAGGTCTCCCGAGGAAGAACAGGAGGTGGTGGCGGCTCCGTATCATAAAACGCGATAATATCTTCTCTCTGATTTTTTTCTCCCCGGATAAGAATATATGGAGTTGAAGGTGACGTCGGTGGAGATCCTGGGGGCCCACAAGGTAGGGGCGCGCCCTAGGGGACTCAGGGAGTCCTGGATCGGGGGGTCCAGAAGTGGCCAGATAAACTCCTGGTGAGCGGGACTAGTGGGCCATGAATATTACTTTAGAAGATCATCTCTCGTATCCGGATGGGACTCCTGGATTATTGTAATGGCAAGTTTAGGCTCGGCTGTAGATTTTCCTTCCTCTGCAAGATGGTATGTACAAACCCTATGCCCCTCCGGTGTGTATATAAACCGAGGGTTTAGTGCGTAGAGGCTAGAGAATCATACAATCCTCATAGGCTAAAACTTAGGGTTTTAGCCTTTACGATCTCGAGGTAGATCAAATCTTGTACACATATTCATCCATACTAATATAGCAGGAAGTAGTGTTTTACCTCGATCGAGAGGGCCTGAACTTGGGTAAACTTCATGTCCCCTGTCTCCTCTTAACATAAATCCTCAGACGCGTAGTTCAGGACCCCCTACCCGAGATCCGCCGGTTTTGACACCGACATTCATGATTTCTTTGAGAGTTCCACTATGTCATCGACGGAAGGATTGATGGATCACGTCATCAACTACAACGGCGACATCGAGGGGATTTTCCTTCCCGGCCAACTCTTCGTGTTCGGCGGCTTCGCGCTTCATGCCAACACTGAAGGCCACCTTGAGCAGATCGAGAGCTACGCCCCTGGCCATCATATCAGATTTGGTAGCTAGAACTATGTTGCCGACGTCTGTGGAGACTTGATCTTCACCGGATTCGAGCCAGCGGCAACCCCTCTCTGCCACCACGATGATCATGACTTAACTTTGTCAGCGGATCAGGAAATAGCACTTGCAACTGTTGTGGCCCTAGATCCAGAGCGTATTGCGCCACCCGAGGATGGGAAGCTCAACCCCACCACGGGAGCAGCAGACTCTACGGCGACGGAGCTGCAGACGGACCCAACCGATGGGGTCTGTGTTACCGGAACCCTGGACTTAGCTCCGGTCTATGATTCCGAACTACGCGTGACGGCGCCCCCTAAATCCAATCAGGCGCCTATCGCCGAATTCTCTGTTGCGAATGTTTTCCAGCACCCACCACTTGGCGACATGTTAAGGTTGTTAAGATCTCTCTCCTTGGACGAGAACACACAGCCGCACTATATCCGGTTTGAACTGGAGGCTGATGAACAACCGCGCTATGCTCAGGGAGATGAAGAATTTTGTTCCCCATCCACCACCCACTTGGTAGCCACGGTTGAAGATCTAACCGATCTATTCGACTATGCTTCAGAAGACTTCGACGGGATGGACCTCGAAGCTGAAGCAGATATAGATCAAAGCAGGCCCATAACACGGCGGTGGAAAGCTACGTCTTCATATGACGTGTATATGGTGGATACACCGGAAGAGGCGGAAGGCAATGGTGAAAACAATCCCGTAGAGGATAAACCTGCCGAAGAACCTCCCAAGCATCGGCATCCTAAACTCCGAACAAAATCCCATAAAGGAATGGACAACAACACCGCAACACCGGAACAAGCCGAAGACCTCGCAGACCCAATGATAGAGCAGGAGGAGCGAGAGGACGGCGAACACAGTTCCGAAGCCGCGGTCTGGATGACAGCGATGCCGAAAAATGTGACTACGAACCGATCTCCGAAGAAGAGGTTAGCCTGGATGATGTCGAATATACCGTCCCAGAAGAACCCTCCGAACAAAAATGCTTCCATCGGCGGATTATAGCCACCGCGCGGAGCTTAAAAAATCAGTAGAGACAGGTTCGAGCTACACAAGAAACGCTTAATGATAGATGGAATGAGTTGCTAGACGCCGAACAGAAACATGGACTTAACGACCAACTCAAAGTCTATCCCAAGCGCAAGCTGCTGCCCGAATTCGACGAGTAGGCCGTTGCGCTCGTCCCACCGAAATATAACACCACCGACAAGCCGGACCGACCACCTCGTGGACGGGATATAGTTCCTAGCAATGGCGTAAACAAGCCCCCACCCCATAAAGGAAAGGAGGGTGCAGCCCAAGTCCAAAAGCATGATCTGTGGGAGGACCTAAACAAAAAAAGCTAGCAAGACCAGGTCTATATTCGGACCTAGAGATCGAGATCCTGCACGGGACGGTGGCTATCAAGCCAATCACGCCGGTGACATACCAGTTCAGGGTCAATACTGAACACCACAACCATCAGACACATGCCATGATATAGCAAGATATAGAGGAGCTTCACACCCTCTATGCTTTACCGATGAGGTACTGGGTCATGATTTCCCAGAAGGGTTTAAACCCGTGAACATCGAAGCGTACAATGGAACGACGGATCCTGCCGTATGGATAGAAGATTTCATTCTTCACTTCCACATGGCACGAGGAGATGATCTCCATGCCATCAAATATTTACCCCTCAAGCTAAAAGGACCAGCTAGGCACGGGCTAAACAGTCTCCCAGAAAACTCCATTGGGAGTTGGGAAGAACTTGAGGACGCTTTTCGGGCAAATTTTCAAGGGACTTATGTCCGGCCCTCGGACACTGACGATTTAATTAACATCATACAACAACCCGGGGAGTCAACCCGCAAGCTTTGGAACCGGTTTCTCACTAAGAAGAACCAGATCCTCGACTGTTCGAACGCTGAAGCCTTAGCGGCATTCAAGCATAGTATCCGGGATGAATGGCTAGCCAGACACCTTGGACAGGAAAAGCTGAGGACAATGGCAGCCCTAACTACACTCATGACTCGCTTTTGCGTGGGTGAGGATAGCTGGTTAGCTCGTGGCAGTACCAGCGACCCTGGAACATCTGAAGTTAGGGACAGCAATGGAAAGCAATGGCGCAATAAAAACAAGCGTCGAAACAATCCTGGAAGCCTAGATGATACAGCGGTAAACGCTGAATTCAGCAGATCCTGACCCGGAAGAAGCCATTTAAAGGCAACAAAGACGGTCCATCAAGTTTGGACATGATATTAGACAGGCCCTGCCAAATCCATGGCACCCCAGAAAAACCTGCCAATCACACCAACCGTAACTGTTGGGTTTTCAAGCAGGCCGGCAAGCTAAACGCCAAACACAAGGGGAAGGAGCCTCAGAGCGAAGGCGAGGATGAACCTCGCCAGCCGAATATAGGGGGACAGAAGAAATTCCCACCGGAGGTCAAAACAGTGAACATGATATATGCCACTCAAATAGCAAAGAGGGAGCGCAAGCGCGCACTTCGAGACATCTATGCCATTGAGCCTGTCGCCCCAAAATTCAACCCATGGTCAGCCTATCCGATCACTTTCGATCGCAGGGATCATCCGACTAGTATTCGGCATAGGGGTTCGGCTACCTTAGTGCTCGACCCAATAATAGATGGTTAGCATCTAACCCGAGTCCTTATGGATGGCAACAATAGTCTCAATCTGATATATCAGGACACTGTCCGCAAAATGTGGATCAACCCATCATGAATCAAGCCAAGCAACCCATCATGATACCGGGCGTTGAAGCTCGCTGCACAGGCTCCTTAACATTGGAGGTTGTATTCGGTTCTCCAGACAACTTTCGAAGCGAAGAACTATTCTTCGACATAGCTCCATTCTAAAGTGGCTATCACGCCCTACCCGGAAGAGCGGCCTTCGCCCACTTTAATGCAGTCCCGCATTATCCCTATTTAAAGCTCAAGATGCATGGACCATGTGGTGTTATCACAGTCAATGGAAATATGGAGCGCTCTCTCCGTACGGATGATGATACTGAGGCATTAGCAACCGAAGTACAATGCGGCCTATTCAAGCCAGATAATGTATCAATAGTGGACACAGCTAAAAGTTTCCGGCACACGCCTCAGTGCGGCAGCTCAGATGAACCAGAGCAAGACTAACAGCTGTGCCCCCGTCGACCGCCCCATAAGGTAATAACATATGTTCCTCGAGTACATAATTATGCCCTAAAAATTCCTTGGGCGGCGAAGAGGGGCACCTGCATACAGTCCGTAGTTCGGCTAGACCCGATTCGTACTTTAAATTTATCTTCTTTCGGTTCATTAATACAAAACAGACTTACTTCGGCCACACTGGATTGACTTCTTCGTTTCTAGGTTTTATTTATTTTTTCTACAGATGGCCATCATACTCATACCTTCAAGGACACATTACAGAGGAGAAAACGGCGCAATCGTGCAACAGGGACCCGCACTAAGGTTCCTCTTTTAGATTAAGACCATATGTAAACCTTTTTTTTCTCTTTCTTGTTATATACCTTTTTGGCATGTAAAATGTCCAAAAAAGGTCATCGGCATTATCTGTAAAGTTTGTGGCTCGCCGTACTATAGAGGGATATTAATAGAACAATTTTATTCATACCATATCCAGAGTTTTATTCGGTCACCATGAATGTTCTTTTCACACATCAGATAGCCATATGTGCCTTGTAAATAAAGTTTTATTACCAGGGGCTGCATTCAACCCTGGTATATGTTGAAAATACCGAACAACTATAGGGAGTGTTCGGTGTCCTGGATGTTTGCATTATATGCATCAGTTCCGAATCATGCCTTCGGTCAATTGTTGGGTTGCCCGGCTCCTGTGCTAACCCCTACGTTCCTGATTGTTCGACTAGGGTGTAAAGGGAGAACTACTGCGATAGTACTTCTGGCTAGTCTGGTCAAGTAACTCAGTAGAGAAAGCCGAAAACTGACTGCCATGATAAGCGAGAACCTGGTCTACAATCCGGTGACTTAGTTTTATACTACGATCGATAGAGATCTACCCCGTGTTATACGAAGGGTTGTTTTTTTCTCCTAGCCATGTGAAAATTGGATATTTCATCCGCACCAGGGGCTAGTACCTAGCCCCAGTTGTCAAACTCCTACGACTAAGTGAAAGAAATAACGCCGCATAGTCTGATTGCCTGGTCGCTCCGCATACACTTCCTATATGGACCAAGACGTTGGATAAAGAGTGTATTTGCAGATGACCGAACACCCCAGTATTATGTAGCTGGGGGCTGAAGCTGACGACTGGAAACTTTCAGATTTAAGATAAACAGTCACACAGGAGGAAAAAAGACGCTGATATGATAAATAGCGCAAAAGTTATATACACTAGATTCATAAGCATAGTATTTACATCCGGATACAATCGTTCAAATACAACATCTTTCTAACACTGGCCTTCTACAAGGTGGGCGCCCTCGATGACGTCCTCGAAGTACTTCTCTGTCTTGCGCTGCTCCTTGCATGCGGACGGGCCTGCAGTTGCTATATGCACTGCGTTCATCTTCGCCCAGTGCACTTTGACGCAAGCGAAGGCCATCCGAGCACCTTCTATGCAAGCCGACTGCATTAGTGCGTCGACCCGCGGACTCACCTCGACGAGCCGCTTCACCAATCTGAAGTAACTACTTGGGATTGGCTCAGCGGGCCATAGCCGGAATATTAAGTCCTTCATGGCCGAACTCGCTATGTTGTGTAGCTCGACCAGCTGCTTCATCTGGTCGTTGAGGGGCATCAGATGTTTTGGCGCCTCGAACTGCAACCAAAACAACTTCTCTGTTTTGTTCCCCTCCAAGGCACGGAAATACTGGGCGGCGTTGGTGCTGCTTCTTGGAAGATCAGCAAACACGCCTGGAGAACTCCACAATCGTGTCAGCCCAATATACTTCCGCCCTCTGAAGATGCTCTGTAAGAGAAATATCTTACCAGATGCTATCTGTCGTGCCTGCTTGATTTCTTAACGAGCGCTACGCGCCTCGCCTCGCGCGTCCTGGGCAGACATTACTGCCACAGACAGCTCGGTCGCCTGTTCCGAAGCCTTCCTCTCCGATGCCTCACACTTACAGATGGCATCTTGGAGATCGACTTCGACTTCGGATACCCGATACTTGTGCTTCTCGCACTCCGCCTTTTCGACCTCCAATTCGGCAGCCGCTTTATTAGAGGCTACCTTGTTTGCCTCGGCCTCCTACTTGGCCTTGGCAACCTCGCCCTTGAGGGCCTCGAGCTCAGCGGCGCCAACTATATAATACGTAATAGAATGTTAGAGTTTGTACTCATACCCAATCAATCAAGTCTTATTGAAATTTAAATAAAAATCCGCACACTTTGCATTTCATCAAAATGCTGGTTGATGCGGTCGAGGTCCGCATTGGCTACCTCGAGCTTCCGATTTAGTTTGGCGAACGCTACGTCTCGCTCAGTCGCCATAACTAAAGAAGTCTGCACGACAATTCAGCTCTGTAAATACGCTACTTTATGGATACTTCGTCCGATTCTTTTCAGAATCACACAAAGCATTAGGGGCTACTCGTTATATATGTGTACTTAAAACAAACCAAATTTCTTAAAAGCATTACATGGCTTACCTCAAAGCCTGTTAGAAGGCTATTGAAGGCTTCATTCAGTCCGCCCTTGACGGACTAAATCTTCTTCATCACTGCACCCATCACGGTGCGGTGTTCTTCAATGACGAGAGCACTTTGAAGTGCTCCCTCCATAGAATCCGGCGCCTCAAGATTGACTCCGGGCGCCGCCGTATCCTCCTCCGCTTGAGGAGCTGGATCTTCAAACCTCAGAGCCATGCTAGGCTCCGGAACAGTCTTCGGTGGGACCCTAGACTGTTCGGGCCCCACATCTTGGATCTCCATGGGGCCCATTTCCCCATGGTCAGCGACTGCCGACGTATTACCCTCGGCCGCCCTGTCTCCTGCCCCGCCCTCGTCTCCTTGGGCGGAGAGAACCCACTGGGACGACACTTCGGTATCCCTGCCGATTACGGGCGATGGAGCCGGGACTGGCGGGTCACTCTCTGTCTCCCCAGGCGCCAGAGAGATCCCCTCCGATGTTGTAACACCGGGGTTTACATCGCGAGGGCTGTAGGTCAGTAGGAGAAGAATGTTCAGTAGGTATTATAAATACTGAATAAACAAAGGTGAAATAGCCAATCCGGATAAACTTACGATTCGGGCAGGGGATTTTCCATGGGCTTCACCACGAAGCTATGTTTGGGCAAATCTGAAATATCTCCGAGCTTCGGCTTCCTCTTCCTCCGGGGCACGGCCGTACCCGCTGATACGTCTCCAATGTATCTATAATTTTTTATTGTTCCATGCTATTATATATTCTGTTTTGGATGTTTAGTGGGCTTTATTATACATTTTTTTATTAATTTTGGGACTAACCTACTAACCCAAGGCCCAATGCAAATTGCTGTTTTTTTGCCTATTTCAGTTTTTCGTAGAAAAGGGATATCAAATGGAGTCCAAACGGAATGAAACCTTCGGGGGAGTTATTTTTTGGAACCGTATCTTCACAGAAGAATTGAAGTACACGCGAGGGAACGAGAGAGGCGGCCACGAGGGTCCAGGGCGCGCCCAGGGGGGGCAGGCGCACCCCCCACCCTCGTGGGCCCCCTTTGGCTCCCCCGATGATCTCCTTCCTCCTATATATATATCCATGTGCCCTAAAAACATCGAGGCAACAGAGAAAATCCTAATTCCACGGCCGCAACCTTCTGTTCTAGTGAGATCCCATCTTGGGGCCTGCTCCGGAGCTCCGTTGGTTGGGGGATCGATCACGGAGTGCTTTTCCATCAACACCATAGCCTCACCAATGAGTTGTGAGTAGTTTACCACAGACCTTCGGGTCCATAGTTATTAGCTAGATGGCTTCTTCTCTCTTTTTGGATCTCAATACAAAGTTCTCCTCGATTTTTTAGGAGATCCATTCGATGTAATCTTTTTGCGGTGTTCTTGTCGAGATGCGATGAATTGTGGGTTTATGATCAAGATTATCTATGAACAAAATTTCATTCTTTTCTGAAATCTTTTATGTATGATTATAATATCCTTGCAAGTCTCTTCGAATTATTGGTTTAGTTTGGCTTACTCGATCTATAGTTCTTGCAATGGGAGAAGTGCTTGGCTTTGGGTTCAATCTTGTGGTGTCCTTTCCCAATGACAGCAGGGGCAGCAAGACACGTATTGTATTATTGCCATCGACGATAAAAAGATGGGGTTTATATCAAATTTCTTGAGTTTATCCATCTACATCATGTCATCTTGCTTAAAGCATTACTCTGTTCTTGTGAACTTAATATTGTAGATTCATGCTGGATAGCGGTCGATGTGTGGAGTAATAGTAGTAGATGCAGAATCATTTCGGTCTACTTGTTACGGACGTGATGCCTATATATAATGATCATGCCTAGATATTCTCATAACTATGCACTTTTCTATTAGTTGCTCGACAGTAATTTGTTGACCCACCGTAGAATTCTGCTTTCATGAGAGAAGCCACTTGTGAAACCTAAGGCCCCCGGTTCTATCTTTATCATATTGCTTTCTAGTTAACTAGCCAATTTCTACCACCGTTGCTTAATTTACTTTCTGTTCTTATACCAAAAAATACCAAAAATATTATCCTATCCTATCTATCAGATCTCACTTTCGTAAGTGATCGTGAAGGGATTGAAAACCCCTTATCTCATTGGCTGCGAAGTTCTTATTTGTTTGTGCAGGTGCGAGGGACTCGCGCGTGGTCTCCTACTGGATTGATACCTTGGTTCTCAAAAACTGAGGGAAATACTTACGCTACTATGCTGCATCACCCTTTCCTCTTCGAGGGAATACAACGCAAGCTCGAGAAGTAGCACCCGCGTAAGCGACGGTCCCCCTCTTCCTCCCCCTGCCTTGTGCAGGAGGCATTTCTTCTTCCTCCTCCTCATCTTCCTCTGCCTCGTAGGAGGACCGAATGTGGAGGTCCTTGGGCTGCTTGCCCGCAGGACGGGGGTTGTCTCCGGTCCCCTTTCCCTTTGTCTTCTTGGGCTTCTTGGTTAGCGCCTTGTACGGCGCCGGAACCAGCATTGCTGTCAATAGAGGCAATGCTGGGTCTTCGGTAGAGGTGCTGGACACTTGATCCGGGTTGCCTTCTTCGTCCAAGCTTGTATATCACACAAAATTCCAACTTCTATTAACATTAAATAAGGGAAAGGGTATGTGTTCAGCAATGATCATTATTACCTCTGTGGCGGAAACTTCAGTGCTAAACCCCGCATCCTCGTTCTCTTCGGGCCATTCCTCCTGGCTCTTGAAGAGGTGCTTCCATATCTCTTTGTACGTAGAGCCGAAGAAATGCTTCAGCGGCTTGTCTCCTACCTGACCGAACTCCCATTGGGAGGAATCCCGGCTTTGGCAAGGGAGAACAAGCCAGGTCAACATCACCTAGACCACGGAGGAGAGCTGGTGCCCCTTGGAGATCACGCCGGGCACACGGCTCACAAGAGTCGTCACCTTAGTGTGCGACCCCCTGTCTAGACCCTTTTTGGTCCAGGAGGTTAGCCTCTCTGGGGGTCCGGATCTGAAAGCAGGCTCCGCCGCCCAGTTGGTGTCGCGGGGTTCGGTGATATAGAACCACTCCCTGCTGCGAGACCTTGTTCATCTCTACGAACGAGCCCTTGGGCCAAGTTGCGTTCGGGAGCTTACTAATCATAGTGCCCCCGCACTGTGTGTGTTCCCCATTCACCACCTTCGGCTTCACGTTGAAGGTCTTAAGCCATAGGCTGAAGTGTGGGGGACGCAGAGAAAGGCTTCACACATCACTATCAATGCAGATATGTGAAGGATTGAGTTCGGGGCTAGATCATGGAAATCTAGCCCGTAGAAGAATAAAAGACCCCGAACAAATGGGTGGAGTGGAAACCCTGGCCCCCTAACAAAATGAGAGGTGAAAACTACCCTCTCGCCCGCCTTAGAGACGGGAGTCACTTGGCCCTTAGGGGGGACTCTGTGTGCGATGTCGTCGGCGAGATACCCCGCACTCCGTAGATCCTTGACGGTCTTTTTGGTTACCGTGGAAGCCTCCCACTTGCCTCTGGCACCCGATCCAACCATTGCTAGGAAGGGGAGTAGTGGTTGAGGAACGAGGAGTTGTTGGTGCTGGAGATAAGAGTATGGGGGGCAAGGGAGATTGGAGAGCTCGAGCTTGAGGAAGGCGTGGGGTTGATGAAATGGATTGGAGTCCTTTTATAACACTGCGAATATAGAGCATCCCCCCACATTAGCCATAAAACTCGCCGGTTCCCAAAGCAGTCGTGCGTAATGCGTGGCGTGGGTGCTCACGTCACAATGATAAGAATCACACAATAAGCGAGCACGATCTCTATTCTGATGGGACGTGTCAATGAGGATATGCCTCGAAACACGAAACTAGGACCAAATAAAACGGTTCGATGTGTTAGTGGGTCGGACGTGATGCTTCACCCAAAAGTTGTCAGTAAAGACACATTATTCATTTTCTTTAAAAGCCTTACCTTCGAGGCTAAGGGTTGTACTAATCTTGCAGAGCCGAACACAATCCATCGATTTGTAGAAGATATATTCGAAGGAGGAACCTGCCTTGCAATGCCGAAAACAATACGGAAGTCGAACTCGTCGTCATCGAAGACAGGTTCAGGGGCTACTGAGGGAGTCCTTGATCGGGGGGTCCACAGGTGGTCGGATAAACTCGTGGTGGGCCGGATTGGTGGGCCATGAAGATTACTTTAAAAGATCATCTCTCGTATCCGGATGGGACTCCTGGATTCTTGTAATGGAACGTTTAGGCTCGGGTGTAGATTTTACTTCCTCTGCAAGACACTACTAGGAAAAGGGCTATAGATGATATGGCCACTAATGGCGCACCAGACATGTGGTGCCCCATTACTATATACTAATGGCGCACCATGTGTTGGTGCGCCATTAGTGTCCAAATACTAATGGCGCACCACATCCACGATGCGCCATTAGTAACAATTTTTTTTTCTTTTTTTTCAAAACTAGTAGTGGCGCACCAGTGGATAGTGCGCCATTACTAGTTAAACTAGTAATGGCGCACCACATCCACGGTGCGCCACTAGTAAAAAAAATTCAATTTTTTATATTTTTTTTATATTTATTTTTCAAAACTAGTAATGGCGCAATAGTGGATAGTGCGCCATTACTAGTTAAACTAGTAATGGCGCACCGTGGCCTATACTAATGGCGCACCAGTGGTGCGCCATTAGTAAAAAATTCTAATGGCGTGGTGCTAGTGGCGCACCACTAGTGCGCCATTAGTAGGCAAAAGTGGTGCGCCACTAGCATGCCTTTTCCTAGTAGTGCGATGGTATATACAAACCCTAGGCCCCTCCGGTGTGTATATAAACCGGAGGGTTTAG
The DNA here is from genome assembly GCA_902687465.1 of Secale cereale. Lineage (NCBI taxonomy): Eukaryota > Viridiplantae > Streptophyta > Magnoliopsida > Poales > Poaceae > Secale > Secale cereale. Next base: position 217,734,552 of record LR738712.1, read on the forward strand.
TCCATAGAGGCTAGAGAATCATACAATCCTCATTGGCTAAAACTTAGGGTTTTAGCCTTTACGATCTCGAGGTAGATCAACTCTTGTACACATATTCATCCATACTAATATAGGAGAAAGTAGGGTTTTACCTCGATCGAGAGGGCCTGAACCTGGGTAAACATCATGTCCCCTGCCTCCTGTTAACATCAATCCTCAGACGCGTAGTTCGGGAGCCCCTACCCGAGATCCACCGGTTTTGACACCGACAAGGACGCCCCCCATCCTTGTGGCCAGGGTGTGGGCCCCCTCCGTTTGTTCTTTTCGACAGTATTTTCTTAATATATTCTAAAAATAATCTTCGCTGAATTTCAGGTCATTCCGAGAACTTTTATTTCTAGACAAAAATAACACCAAGGCAATTCTGCTGAAAACAGCGTCAGTCCGGGTTAGATCCATTCATATTATGCAAATTAGAGTCCAAAACAAGGGCAAAAGAGTTTGGAATAGTAGATACGACGGAGATGTATCAACTCCCCCAAGCTTAACCCATTGCTTGTCCTCCAACAATTTAGTTGATAAACTGAAAGTGATGAAGAAAAACTTTTATAAACTCTATTTGATCTTGTTGTTGCAAATAGGAAAAGCCAGTATTCAAGTTTTCAGCAAAGATTATGAACTAACCACATTCACAATAACATTTAGGTCTCATGTTTACTCATATCAATGACATAATTAACTAGTGAGAAATAATAATAAATATCGGTTGACAACACTTTTTCAAAACAATCATGATAATATGACAAAATGGTATCTCGCTAGCCCTTTCTGAGACCGCAAAACATAAATGCTGAGCACCTAAGAAGATCAAGCACTGACTAGACATTGTAATTCATGGTTAAAGAGATCCAATCACACTCATACTTAACATCAATTAATAACAAAGCATATAAATGTCAGAGGTGCTCTCCAACTTGTGCTTTTCATGAGAGGATAATGACTCGGCAATAAAGGTATATAGATAGGCCCTTCGCAGAGGGAAGCAGGGATTTGCAGAGGTGCGAGAGCTCAAGTTTTTAAATTAGAGATGAATGTAATTTTGAGCGGTATGCTTTCTTTTTCAGTGCTATGACCAAGAGTTCTCAATATCTTCCATGCTAAATACATTATAGGTTGTTCCCAAATAGAATGGTAAAGTTTTACTCCCCCTCCACCATGAAATATACTCTACAACTTGTCCGAAACATCGGGTGCCATCCAAACCAACAACAGTCCTGGGAGAGCTTTGTTTAATTATTTGCGATTTTGTTTTTCATCTTTTGATCACAGGACTAGGCATTCCAATTACCAGCCATTTTCTCGTGAATGACACGCGGAGTCCACTCATCGTGAGAATAACCCACCTAGAGGGAGAATGCCGGCAGCTGGAATCCTGGACTAGAAAAGCTGAGAGACCTATTCTGCACAACTCCAAAAGTCCTGAAACTTCACGGAGAATTATTTTGGAAAATATGAAAAATATTAGGCGAAGAAAGTACCAGAGGGGGCCACCTGCCATCCACAAGGGTGGGGGGGCACCCAACCCCTTGGGCGCTCCCCCTGCCTTGCTTGCCACCTGGCAGGCCCATGATGCCCATCTTCCTCTCTATGGTGTGTTCTGACCTGGAAAAAAATCAAAAGGAGGTTTTCGGGACGAAGCGCCACCGTCTCGAGGCGAAACCTGCGCGAAACCAATCTAGGACACCGGCGGAGCTGTTTTGCCGGTGACACTTCCCTCCACGAGGGGGAAATCGAAGACATCGTCATCACTAATGATCCTCTCATTGAGAGGGGATGAATATGCATCAACATCTTCTCCAAAAGCATCTCCTCTCAAACCCTAGTTCATCTCTTGTATTAGATCTTTGTCTCAAAACCTCAGAATTGTACCTGTGGGTTGCTAGTAGTGTTGATTACTCCTTGTAGTTGATGCTAGTTGGTTTATTCGGTGGAAGATCATATGTTCAGACCCTTAATGCTATTTAATACCCCTCTTATTATGAACATGAATATTCTTTGTGAGTAGTTACGTTTGTTCTTGAGGACATGGGAGAAGTCTTGTTATAAGTAATCACGTGAACTTGGTATTCGTTCGATATTTTGATGAGATGTATGTTGTCTTTCCTCTAGTGGTGTTATGTGAACGTCGACTACATGACACGTCACCATTATTTGGTCCTAGGGGAAGGCATTGTGAAGTAATAAGTAGATGATGGGTTGCTAGAGTGACAAAAGCTTAAACCCTAGTTTATGTGTTACTTCATAAGGGGCTCATTTGGATCCATATGTTTCATGCTATGGTTAGATTTATCTTAATTCTTCTTTCATAGTTGCGGATGCTTGCGAGAGGGGTTAATCATAAGTGGGAGGATTTTCCAAGTAAGGGCAGCACCCAAGCACCGGTCCACCCACATATCAAATTATCAAAGTAACAAACGCGAATCATATGCGCATGATGAAAAACTAACTTGGCAACGATTCCCATGTGTCCTCGGGAGCACTTTGCTTTATATAAGAGTTCATCCAGTCTAGTCCTTGGCTACAAAAAGGATTGGGCCACCTTGCTACACCTTAGTTGCTCTTGTTACTTGTTAGCCGTTACGAATTATCTTATCACACAACTATCTGTTACCGACAATTTTAGTTCTTGCAGAGAATACCTTGCTGAAAACCGCTTGTTATTTCCTTCTCCTCCTCGTTGGGTTCGACACTCTTACTTATCTGAAGGACTATAATAGATCCCCTATACTTGTGGGTCATCAGGACTATTTTCTGGCGCCATTTCTGGGGAGTGAAGCGCCTTTGGTAAGGAAAAATTTATATAGGGTGCTGAATTTTACTGTCACTTGTTACTATGGAAAATAATCCTTTGAGGTTTTTTTAGGGTATCTTCACCCCGACCAGAAGAGCAAAGAGTTTCCCATCAACCTACTGAACCTCCTAAAAATATTTATGATGAAATTCCTTCGGGTATGATAGAGAAACTGCTAGCTAATCCTTATGCAGGAGATGGAACATTACATCCCAATATGCACCTAATCTATGTGGATGAAGTTTGTGGATTATTTAAGCTTGCAGGTTTGCCTAAGGATGATGTCAAGAAGAAGGTATTCCCTTTATCTTTGACGGGAAAGGCATTTACATTGTATAGGATATGTGATGATATTGGATCATGGAACTACAACCAATTGAAATTGGAATTTCATCAGAAGTTTTATCCTATGCATCTGGTTCATTGTGATCGGAATTTTATATATATATATATATATATATATATATATATATATATATATATATATATATATATATATATATATATATATATATATAATTTTTGGCCTTGTGAAGGAGAAAGTATCGCTCAAGCTTGGGGGAGGCTTAAGTCAATGTTATATTCATGCCCCAATCATGAGGTCTCAAGTGAAATTATTATTCAGAATTTGTATGCTCGGCTTTCTCATATTGATCGATCCATGCTCGATACTTCTTGTACTGGTTCGTTTATGAAGAAGACTATTGAATTCCAATGGGATTTATTGGAAAGAGTTAAATGCAAGTCTGAAGATTGGGAACTCGACGAAGGTAATGAGTCAGGTATAAACCTTAAGTTTGATTGTGTTAAATCTTTTTATGGATACTGATGCTTTCATGAATTTAGCACTAAATATGGACTTGACTCTGAGATAGTAGCTTCTTTCTGTGAATCATTTGCTACTCATGTTGATCTCCCCAAAGAGAAGTGGTTTAAATATCATCCTCCCATTGAAGTGAAAGTAATAGAACCTATTAAAGTTAAAGAAGAAACTATTACTTATAATGTTGATCCTATTGTTCCTACTGATTACATTGAGAAACCACCTTTTCCTATTAGAATTAAGGATCATGCTAAAGCTTTAGTTGTGGTTCATAAGAGTAATACTAGAACACCTACACCCCCCTGAGCAAATTAAAGTTGAACGTAGTATTGCTTTGGTTAAAGATCTCTTGGCTGATAATATTGATGGGCATGTTATTTATTTATGTGATAAAGCTACTAGACTTGCTAAACCCGATATTAAAGATAAACATAGACCTATTGTTGGCATGCCTATTGTTTCTGTTAAAATAGGAAATCATCGTTATCATGGCTTATGTGATGTTGGTGCTAGTGTGAGTGTAATTCCCTTTACTCTGTATAAAGAAATTATGAATGAAATTGCACCTGCTGAAATAGAAGAAATTTATGTTACTATCAAGCTTGCTAATAGAGATACTATATCACCAATAGGGATTGTTAGAGATGTTGAAGTCTTGTGTGGGGAAATAAAATATCCTACTGATTTTCTTGCTCTTCGTTCTCCACAAGATGACTTTTGTCCCATTATATTTGGTAGACCTTTCTTGAACACGGTTAATGCCAAGATAGACTGCGAGAAAGATATTGTTACTGTTGGTTTTGGGGATATGTCTCATGATTTTAATTTCTCTAAATTTCGTAGATAACTCCATGATAAAGAATTCCGAGTAAGGATAAAATTATTGGTCTTGCTTCTATTGCCGTGCCTCTTACTGATCCTTTGGAATAATACTTCCTAGACCATGAAAATGATATGTTTATGAAAGAATGAAGGGAATTAGATGAAATATTCTTTAATCAAGGGCCCATTTTGAAACATAATGTGCCTGTTGAAATGCTTGGGGATCCTCCTCCACCCATGGGTCATCCCGTGTTTGAGCTTAAACAATTACCTGATACTTTGAAATATGCTTATCTTGATGAAAAGAAGATATATTCTGTTATTATTAGTGCTAACTTTTCAGAGCATGAAGAAAATAGATTATTGAAAATTCTAAAGAAGCACCGGGCTCTATTGGATATACTCTTGATGATATTAAGGGCATTAGTCCCACTCTATGTTAGCACAAAATCAATATGGAGCGTGATGCTAGACCAACTGTTGATCATCAATGACGGTTAAATCCTAAGATGAAAGAAGTGGTAAGGAATGAAATACTAAAGCTTCTCAAGGCAGGTATAATTTATCCTATTGCTGATAGTAGATTTGTAAGTCATGTCCATTGTGTCCCTAAGAAGGAAGGTATTACTGTTGTTCCTAATGATGAGAATGAATTGATTCCACAAAGAATAGTTACAGGTTATAGAATGGTAATTGATTTCCGCAAACTAAACAAAGCTACTAGAAAGGATTATTACCCTCTACCTTTTATTGATCAAATGCTACAAAGACTATACAAACATACTCAATTTTGCTTTCTAGATGGTTATTCTGTTTTTTCTCAAATACATGTGTCAAAAGAAGATCAAGAAAAGACCACTTTTACTTACCCTTTCTATACTTTTGCTTATATACGTATGCCTTTTGGTTTATGCGATGCACTAGCTACCTTTCAAAGATGTATGACTGCTATATTCTCTGACCTTTGTTAAAATATTGTTGAGGTTTTCATGGATGATTCCTCTGTTTATGAAATTTCTTTTGATGATTGCTTAAGCAACCTTGATCGAGTTTTGTAGAGGTGTAAAGAAACTAATCTTTTCTTGAAATGGGAGAAGTGCCACTTTATGGTTAATGAAGGTATTGTCTTTGGGAATAAGATTTCTGAAAGAGGTATTGAAGTTGATAAAGCTAAAGTAGACGCTATTGAAAGATGTCGTGTCCTAAAGATATCAAAGGTATAAGAAGTTTTCTTGGTCATCTTGGTTTCTATAGGAGGTTTATTAAAGACTTCTCTAAAATTTCTAGGCCTCTCGCTAATCTCTTGCAAAAATATGTTCCTTTTGTTTTTGATGATGATTGTGTAGAAGCATTTGAAATACTTAAGAAAGCCTTAATTTCTGCACCTATTGTTCAACCACCTGATTGGAATTTACCCTTTATAATTATGTGTGATGCGAGTGATTATGCTGTTAGTGTTGTTCTGGGAGAGAGAGTTGATAAGAAATTGAACGTTATTCATTATGCTAGTAAAACTCTAGACAGTGCCCAGAGAAATTATGCTACTACTGAAAAAGAATTCATAGCAGTTGTTTTTGCTTGTCATAAGTTCAGATCTTATATTTTTGATTCCAAAGTAACTGTTCACACTGATCATGCTACTATTAAATATCTTATGGAAAAGAAGGATGCTAAACCTAGACTTATTATATGGGTTCTATTGCTACAAGAATTTGATTTGCATATTATTGATATAAAGGGAGCTGAGAACCCCGTTAAAGACAACTTGTCTAGGTTAGAAAATATTCTTGATGACCCACTGCCTATTGATGATAGCTTTCCCGATGAACAATTAGCTGTCATTAATGCTTCTTATAATGCTCCATGGTATGCTAATTATGCTAATTACATAGTTTCTAAATTTATACCACCTAGTTGCGGACACCAGCAAAAGAAAAAGTTTTTCTATGTTTTTAAGACATTGTGTACCTAGTTGCTGAATTTATGCTTTTGGGATGACCCACACCCTTATAAATAAGGAGTAGATGGTGTTATTAGACGTTGTGTACCTGAGCATGAACGGGAACAGATCCTACGCAAGTGTCACCCCGAGGCCTAGGGAGGACACCATGCTGGAGATAGAACTGCACACAAGGTATTGCAATCTGGTTTTTATTAGCCTACTCTCTTCAATGATGCTCCTAAGTTTGTCTTATCTTGTGATGAATGCTAGAGAATTGTTAATATTAGCAGACGCTAGGAAATGCCTATGAACTATTCACTTGTTATTGAACCATTTGATGTTTGGGATTTGATTATATAGGACCTTTTCCTTCCTCTAACGGGTATACACATATTTCAGTTGGCGTTGATTATGTTACTAAGTGGGTAGAAGCTATTCCAACTAGTAGTGCTGATCATAACACCTCTATTAAGATGCTTAAATAAGTTCTTTTCCTAGGTTTGGAGTCCCTAGATATTTAAGGACTGATGGTGGTTCACATTTTATTCATGGTGCTTTCCGTAAAATGCTTGCTAAATATGATGTCAACCATAGAATTGCATCTCCATATCATCCTCAGTCTAGTGGTCTAGTAGAATTGAACAATAGAGAGAATAAATTGATTTTGCTAAAGACTATTAATAGATCTAGAAAGAATTGGTCTAAGAAACTTGATGATGCACTATGGGCTTATAGAACTGCATAAAAACCCTATGGGTATGTCTCCGTATAAGATGGTTTATGTAAAGGCATGTCACTTACCTCTTGAATTAGAACACAAAGCTTACTGGGGAATTAAAGAGATCAATTATGATTTCAAACTTGCAGGTGAAAATAGGTTATTTGACATTAGCTCACTTGATGAATGGAGAACCAAAGCCTATGAGAATGCGCAGTTGTTTAAGGAAAAAGTTAAAAGATGGTATGACAAACGAATTCAAAAGCATGAGTTAAATGGAGGTGATCATATTTTGTTATACAACTGTCATTTAAGATTTTTTGCAGGAAAGCTTCTCTCTAAATGGGAAGGTCCTTACATTATCGAGGAGGTTTATCGCTCCGGTGCCATCAAAATCAACAACGCCGAATGCACAAATCCGAAAGTGGTAAACGGTAAAATAATTAAACATTATATCTCAGGTACTCCAATAAATGTTGAGACTAATATAATTAATACCATAACACCAAAGGAATACATAAGGGATACTTTACAGGACGTTCCAGACTCCGAAAAGGAATAGGTGTGGTAGCATAAGTAAACCGACTCCAAAACGTTTCCAATAGCAATTTTTCTCCGTTTTGGAATATTTAGAAAAATAAGAAAATTAAAAGCAGTCCGAAGAGTGCACAAGGCAACCATAAGGGTGGAGGGCCCTACCCCCTAGGCGCGCCCCCTGCCTTGTGGCCACCTCATGTGCCCTCCGGACTCCGTTTTCTTGCACAATACTCCTTTTGGTCAGTAAAAATTCATTATATAATCTCCCGGAGGTTTGACCACCGTATCATAGCAAAATCCTCTGTTCTTGTTTCGAGCTGTTTTCTGCGAGAGTTTCCAAGGCCAGGCAGCATGTCTTCCTCCTCCTCCGACAACGTGGATGACAATGCTTGGTTGATGCAGATGGAACTTAGGAGGGAGGAGATCGTGGAATCCACGATGGAAGAAGATCAAAGGGATTCACTGGAGGTTCACCCTCCGGCTTTGAAAAGAGGCACTCTAGCTGGCATCTCCACTATTCCCAATCCCCATCAAGCTGTAGGGACTACAAGCAACCATGAAGGCCAACAAATGCAAGGAGGACTTCCTCCCAGGAGGCCCTTACAGAGGTTACATCGGAACAACTTTCATAATCTAGTTCATAATTATGGAGTGGAAAATACACCTCGCACACACATACCTTCAAATTGGGATATATCCCGTCCAAGTGAAAGTGATGCAGTAAAAAGCTCATGGGGGCCAGAAAACAAACATCTTTTAGAAGAGATTCAGAAGAATGCAATTATGGTTGAGCGTGTACTCCGAGAATTGCAGGATATGAAGGATAGCATAATCAAGCTAACCGAGACTTCATCAACACCACCACCGAAGAAAGAGACATAAATACATGGGTATGGGCACTCCCCTTGGCAACTGACAAGCTTGGGGGAGGTGCCCCAATATTGTGTCACCATCACAACTTTATCTTTATCAGTTTTCTTAGTTCGATCCTTTTGGTTATATCTTGATCTAGTAAAATAAAGTTTTAGTGTGATCTAGCTTTGAGTTTTGTCTTGATTTCTATCTATGTAATCGAGTCCGCGAGTTATTTAATAAAGAATAGTTTTGAGTGAGGGCTTTACTTTCTTGCTATGGTCTTAAGGGAATAAATAAAAAGGTCATATGTTGATCTTATGAAAAGTAATGACTTCACATGTAAAGAGTATGATGAATAAAAGTTGTTGAGAGTTGACAAGCATAGTGTTGGTCATTGTTGCAATTAATAGGAAGTAATAAAGAAAGAGAGGTTTCACATATAAATATACTATCTTAGACATCTTTTGTGATTGTGAGCAGTCATTAAAATATGACATGCCAAAAGGTTGAGGTTGGACAAGGAAGACAACATAATGGGTTATGTCTTCTTACACCCGAACAGAAGTTGTACTGTCATGGATCCTCCGACATGCTTGGCTTGCTTTTCCCTCTCATGCTAGCCAAATCCTTTGTACTAAGTAGAGATAATACATGTGCATCCAAATATCCATGAACCCAGTTTTCCCATGAGAATCCACCATACCTACCTATGGATTGAGTAAGATCCTTCAAGTAAGTTGTCATTGGTGCAAGCAATAAAAATGCTCCTTAAATATGTATTATCTATTAGTGTGAAGACAATAAGCTTTATACAAACTTGTGATATGGAAGAAATTAAAGCAACAGACTACATAATAAAGTTCTTTATCACAAGCGGCAATATAAAATGACGTTCTTTTGGATTAAGACTTTGGTTATCCAACCATAAAAGCGCATGACAAGCCCTGCTTCCCTCTGCGAAGGGCCTATCTTTTATCTTTTACCAATATAAGAGTCAAGGTGATCATCACCTCTTCTTTTTTACTTTTATCCTTTGGCAAGCACAATATGTTGGATCCCAGGATTAGAATAGTTATTTGGATCACAGCGCCCTATATAGGAGCCGCGGTGGTGTTCCCGAACTCCCGCAACTACAATGAAGGAAAAAAACACCCACCCCCGATCTAATCACCACCAAACTCCTCCCCGGCCCAGACCCACCTCCCCCGGGTCGCCATGCGACCTCCCCGACTCCCCCGCCGCCGCCCGACTTCTCTGGATCCCCCGCCGCCACGAGACCTCCCTGGATCCCCCGCCGCCGCCTACCACAAACGCCGCCGCCCGACCTCCCAGTCCACCTCTCTGCCCCGATCCTCGTGACCACCCACTGCCGCTCCTAGCTCCGGCGAGCCACTCGCCACCGGCCCCTATCTATGGAGCCAGGCTCCGATGCCTCAACGCGCTGCCAGGCACCGGCCCCTGCCTCCGGCGCGCCACCCTCCACTGCCCCCACTACCTCGATGCGCCACCCTCCGCCGCCCCCACGGCCTCCATGCGCCAACCGCTGGTGACCACCTGGCTCCGGTGCGCCACCCGCCATCGCTCCCACCCGGACCCCAGGCGCATCTCCTACAGCAGTTCTCTGCCCTTGGCCCCAACGAGCCTCCTGCTGCCACTTATCCCCGCAGCGCCTCTTCGTGGTTAGACCTCCAGAAGAAGAGCGGATCCCATGCTTCTGCAGGTCAACTGCTACCCCCGCGGCCGGTCAATCTACATTGATGCCTTTGCATCGTCTCCTGCATCGCGCAAATGGTCTACCCCCTAAACAGCGACGACAGCGGTGTCGGGGTCCAGTCCCGCTAACCTCCCCATCCCACTGGCCGACCTGCCGCTGGGGGAGGTCTCGAACTTCAGCGGCGACCATCAATGATTTTTTCTGGATAGGCATTCCGTGCCGAGAGAGATGCCTCCAGCCTTATCTTCTTGTGGGTATTTGCACGTTGTCGTCATTCTGTTCTTATAGCACAACCGCGAAGCTGATGAAAAGGAGAGCTTGAAATTCCACGGCCAAGAGCTCGATCACTTCTCAATCCCTATGTGTTGTGAGCTGATTCGTTTAGAATTTTGTTAGATTAAGTAGCAAGCATTTTTCTGCAAACTACAAATGTACAGTGTAAATTTTGAGTTGCAATTCAACAAATGGATGATGCTTTTATCAAATAAAGAAACTACGGAAGTTCAGATATTGATTCCAAGATAGTTCAATATGGTTGCTTGCGGCATTTTTTTGGATCTTTGCAGCTTCATATGTTGATCTCTTTTATCCAGTGAGGGATTTCATTGTACAAAGATTAAAACTCCATAGCAAACATCTGAATGCAAGTTTTTTAATTCAGAGAGAGATCCTTGTGTATTTGTGTGCATTAAAGGTGCTCAAGAAAATTCTCATCCGGGGAATTCATAGAAAATAAAACGCAAGTTCAATGGAATGGTAGTTTCAAGTACAAAAAGTAATAGAAGTTCAACATGTGAATTCATGGAAAATAAAAGAAGTTCCAAGAAAACAACTGGCCCATATAAACAGATTTGTTTACAAATTTTTCTCTATATTTTTCTAAAATAATACAGATAAGTTCAAAATAAACAAATAGAGTGGTTCAATGTCTATAATAAACTCAACAAACTAGAGAATATAACCAAGAAGTTCAATTAAAAAAGTGAAGCAGTTTGATATTTATTTGAAAATTTGATTTTCCAGTAACTACAGAATGAAACCAGTAAGTTCAAATCGAAATAACAAAGAATTTCGGTGTTTATAAAAACCTCCAATTTCCACATTTCTAGAAATACACAATGAAGTTCACATAAAGAAAGATAGAGTTGTTCAATGTCTATAAAAAATTCAGATATTTTCACATAACCAAGAGAAGCTCAGCTTGATAACTGCCAGAAGTCCACGTACTACATGGTGTGCATTTTGAATAAAAAAAGAATGAAAAGGCAAAGGCTAAAAAAATTCTTGCCAGAAGTTCAAGTGCTCGGCCCAAGAAAATTTAAAAAATTCTTGTGAGAGAGGTTGAACAAAAATACGTGACAGAAGTTCAAGGTGAAAATAGCGGGAAGTTCAACTACCACACGAAATGTGTTTTAGATAAGAATATAAGCATAGAAAACTAAAACCTTCAAAGTTTTGTTGCAAGAAGTTCACGTGCTCCTCCCAGTGAAGTTCGAGATCTCTAGTGCGAGACGCCCAACCTTCAATTACATGTTCAAAAAAAGGAAAAACGATGTTGTTTTTGTCATTTTTAATTCTGCTCTAAAACGACAATGAATTTGTAACAGTTGTCTTGATGAAAAATTTGCTCCAATTCATAAGCTTTCCAACAATATATTATATGCTACATTCTGATAAACGATTTAAAAGTTTTATGTATACCCTTAAAAACACATTTTTACGCATTCAAAAGAAATATTTTGAACCGTCGCGAGTATGAAAAAATGATCAGCACGAAAAAGTTACGTGTTTACAGCAACTTTCCATCGGTATATCACTTGCTCAATTCCGGTGAGTGGATGGAGATATACGAGCAAAAAAATCTCGTGAAAAACAGAGTGAAGTTCAATTACACGAGCCCAGAAGTTCAGGTTCTTCACACGATGCATTTTCGAAGAATATGTTTCGCGATAAAGTCAGAACGAATGATCCAGCCGTTTTCGAAATTACTTAAAAACGGCTGGGAATCAGAGAAAACCGTCAACATGAAAAAGTTTCGCATTTTCCGTAGCTTTTCAACGGTAAATTATTTGCCCATTTCCGACAATGTTTGTAGAAAATACAACAAAAATACTTTTTTCGCCATTTTCCAAACCGACTTAAAAGCGTGAAGAATAGGGAGAAACAATACATACAAAAAAGTTTCACATTTTTCCAAGCTTTCCAACGCCATATCCTATGGTGACTCTAGAAGGATTTTCAAAATTAAATGGACCGGTTCAAATATAAATAATGAACCGGTTCAAAATTTAATAAAGAAGGATTTTCACCATTTGTAAATAAAAGACTCTAGAAATTCAAATTTAAATAACCAAGAAGTTCAGTTTGAAATAACCAATAAGTTGTATGACGTTCATCACAAAACTAGGATTTTTTCTGTTACAAATGAATAACAGCAAAAAGTTCAATTTTCAAAAATAACTCGGATTTTCCTCGATACTAAATAATAAACCAACAGGTTCAATTTCGAAAAATAGAGAAGTTCAATATTTATTACCGAAACTCGAATTTTTCTCGGTACTAATGAATAAACCAAGAAGTTCAATTCATAATAACCAAGAAGTTGTACGAAATTTGTTACAAAACGAGGATATTTTTCCCGTTGCAAATGAATAACAACAAGAAGTCCAAATTGAAAAAAACACGAAGTTCAATTTAAAAAATTAGAATCGTTCAATGTATATGAAGAACCCAATTTTTCTCGTCACTAAATAATAAACCAAGAAGTTCAATTTCAAAAAACAGAGCAGTTCAATATTTGTTACAAAAACTCATAATTTTCCCGTTACTTAGAAAAAAACCAAGAAGTTTAGTTCAAAATAACAAAGAAGTTCATCATTTCTTGAAAAAACAAGAGATAATTTCAAAAGTGATAACAACCGGAAGTTCACATACAGCATGGAGTGTGTTTCACATAAGAAAAATACAAAAAAGTGAAAAAGAGTGAAGTTCAAACAACCATGCCCCCAGAAGTTCAACTACTTCTCATAATGCAAAAAATTGCACGTCAAAAAACAACACGTCAAAAAACAGAGTGAAGTTCAAACAGAAGTTCAACGTGAAAATAGCAGGAAGTTCAACTACTTCAGTGCATGAATTTCAGATGAAAAACTTTTTAAATCGTCGCGAGTATGAAAAAATGATCAACACGGGAAAGTTGTGTGTTTACAACATCTTTCCATCCGTATATCACTTGCTCAATTCCGATGAGTGGATGGAGATATACGAGCAGTGGATCGAGATCTACGAGCAAAAAAATCCCGTGAAAAACAGAGTGAAGTTCAACTACACGAGCCCAGAAGTTCAAGTTCTTCACATGATGCATTTTCGAAGAGTATGTTTCGCGATAAAGGTAGAACGAATGATCCAGCCGTTTTCGAAATTACTTAAAAACTGCTGGGAATCAGAGAAAACCTTCCAGATGAAAAAGTTTCGCATTTTCTGTAGCTTTTCAACGGTATATTATTTGCCCTATTCCGAGAATGTTTGTAGAAAATACAGAAAAAATACATTTTTCGCCATTTTCCAAACTGATTTAAAACCGTAAAGAATTAGGAGAAACAATACATACAAAAAGTTTCGCATTTGTCCAAGCTTTCCAACGCCATATCACTTGCTGCATTCGGACGCACGGTTAAAACATTAACTCGAAAAAACGAACTCGGTAGGACTTGTACAATTTTCTAGATTACTCTTAAACCGTTCAAAATTAGAAAACACTTTCAACATGAAAACGTAGTGCATTTTCGTAAGCTTTCCAACGCCATATGACATGCCCTCATTGGATTAGCCGTTTAGAAATCACAGCGAAAATACGAACTCGGTTGTTCGGTTTGCGAAATTTTACGTTTTCCCAAATAACGTTTTAACCGTAGGGAGTTAGAGAAAACTTCAAGCATGTGAAAGGAGCAGTTTTGCAGCAGCTCTCCAATGACATATTATATGCCACATTCCGATAAACGGTTTAGAAATTAGATCGAAAATACGATTCACGTTTTGTGTGTGAAGAAAAAACGGTTTTCAAAACTGCTCTTAAACCGCTTACATTTTGATAAAAAATTAAGTTGGCTCGTGATACTGGTGTCCATAGCTTTCCAACGATATATCACAAGCCCCGTTTGGGCAATGTTGGCGGAAGTTCAACATAGTTCAGAGGGAAGTTCATGTGTGCAACTGAGGCAGAAAAATTGCGAAAAACGCGAGTTCATCACAAACCAAGAGCAAAATCAACCCATGAGCGAGATTTCTATTTAAAAAGAGTATTTAGTTGCCAAAAACCATTTACAGATTGCACTTACATCACATAGACCACGACTAACAAGAATAATTTACGCAAAGAGCCACGGTTGCGAAGATAGCCCGAAGTTCGGGTTCCTACAAAGGGAAGTTTAGGCGTGTATCTCAGGAACGTATGTTGTGATCAGAATAATATTCTGATCCCATGATCAGAATATATACATATATATATATATATATATATATATATATATATATATATATATATATATATATATATATATATATATATATATATATATATATATATATATATATATATATATATATATATATATATATATACAGCCGGTCTATTCTCATAACATTATAAGAATAATATTCTCATAACACTTCTGAACTGCTTTGTTTTACTGCATTGGAAAGCTATGCGCACTGCACAGATACTGCGACAGAACCTCATGTTTGAAAAAACTGTACGTGTTGTTTTTTCGGTACCTTTTTTGCTCTAGTTTTTTAACCGTTTATCAGAATTATGCGTGTAATATACCGTTGAAAAGCTATGGAGTAGACGCAACTTTGCCATGTTGAACACTTTTCAAAATTCATCATAGTTTAAGAGCAGTTTGGAAAATCGTGCGGCTCACAACGAATGGCAGCGAGCGTTTTTTGCGTTTTTTCTAAACCGCTCGTCGGAATGAAACGTATGATACACCGTTGGACAGGTATCGTCGGCGCGCATCTTTTTCATATCTATATTTTTTTCTAATTCGCTACGGTTTAAGAGCAGTTTTGAATTTACTAAATCGCGGAATTGTGTTTTTCGAATTTTTTCAAATTTTCGGTACTGTTTTTACTCCAGTTTTCTAACCGTTTGTCGAAACAAGGCGTGTAATATACCGTTGGAAAGCTACGAACGAGGCGCAACTTTCATATGTTGAAATGTTTTTGAGATTCCTTATGGTTTTTAGTTAAATTTGAAAATCGTGCGGCTGACTACGAAGGGCAGTGGCCGTTTTTCGTGAAAGTTTTACAAAACGTTGGTCGAAATGATCCAAATGATACACCGTTGGAAATATATCGTCGAGACGCTACTTTTTGATGTAGAACACCCACTCTAATTCATTACGGTTTAAGAGCAGTTTTGAAATTACAAAAACGCGAAAACTCTGTTTTTCGCGACACCCAAATCGACGCGTTTTTTCGCGCTTCCGAACTGCATGTTACTGCAACACAGAGACCAGTGAACTGCATGTTTGAAAAAACTGTACGAGTTGTTTTTTCGGTACCTTTTTTGCTCTAGTTTTTTAACCGTTTATCAGAATTATGCGTGTAATATACCATTGAAAAGCTATAGAGTAGACGCAACTTCGCCATGTTGAACACTTTTCGAGATTCCGCACGGTTTGAGAGCAGTTTTGAAAACGGTGAACTGCATGTTTGAAAAAATTGTACGTGTTGTTTTTTGGTACCTTTTTTGCTATAGTTTTTTAACCGTTTATCGTAATTATGCGTGTAATATATCCTTGAAAAGCTATGGAGTAGACGCAACTTCGCCATGTTGAACACTTTTCGAGATTCCGCACGGTTTAAGAGCCGTTTTGAAAACGGTGAACTGCATGTTTGAAAAAACTGTACGTGTTGTTTTTTGGTACCTTTTTTGCTCTAGTTTTTTAACCGTTTATCGGAATTATGCGTGTAATATACCGTTGAAAAGCTATGGAGTAGACGCAACTTCGCCATGTTGAACACTTTTCGAGATTCCGCACAGTTTAAGAGCAGTTTTGAAAACGGTGGGACCGACGAATAATGGCAGCGAGCGTTTTTTGCGCTTCCGAACTGCACAAGAAAACCGCACTGCATCAGGGTAGGAGCCGGCGCGACGATGCTGGGGGAAGGAGGCAGGGCGGCATGTGGGGATCCCGACTTAGAAGTCGAGATCACCGAATGCACGTGTACAGTGATCCCAGAGATCAATGCTCACTGAACACACAGAAGCTGAAATAACAAGAGTCTTACATCCATACATATAGTCTTACACGAATTAAGGCCATTATGGCCAAGTCTTACATAGATAGAGCCTCACAGGCTGAATAGGAAATAACTCAAATAGCGGAAGTCTTCGATAAACGGGTAGAACCCATGCCATCTGCCTTAACCCTACAGGCATTCTGACTGGGATAGCGTCCTAGTTCGCATGTTCGTCTCCAAAGAACTCTTCCTCATATTCCTGTTCTTCCATGCCTGGCCAATTAAATAACCAGTTGCAAGCCAATGAGTACTTTGAATGTACTCGCAAGCAACCCATGATGTGGTTCAAAGTAACAGTGCAATTGAATAATAATGATCAATCTAGCAAGGCTAGAACAAACATTCTATCATCAAGTTAATGCATCAATAAACTCGCGTAACCTCGAAGACAGGTTACCGATATCAACATGAATATGATTCATCTCATCGAGTCAAGTCACCACCTTGACTCACATACACACGCATGGTTTCACAAATATTGGGCGTAGCCCAAGAGCGGTTACCCAACTGTCCGTGACCGTGGACACGGCTATTCGGATAGTTTGACACTCTGCAGAGGTTGTACACTTTACCCACAAGATCCCGGGAACTTCCGTGTCATCCACGACCCGCGGTACCTCAAGTACCCGGGGTAAGCACCCGGTCATTACCTTTCCATAGACGACACTAACATAGAGTCCACTCATTGGTACACGGCCCTCGGGTACAAACAATAGATCACGGGACTTGCCCTAATTTCAATGTCGCGCATACCCGAAGGGACCAACGGTGTGTCCGGTGCCCTGTGAAAACAGTCATGGCCGCCTATCCAAGCACGACCCCGTCCCGGGAAAGACCTCGAGTCTTCCCGTCAATAGTAATGCGGGCACCATGCTAGTATCGACCTAAGTATTCAATAAAGCCCCGTCCCATAAGGGGTAGTGTGGTTGCACATGTATGGTTGGAATAACGGTCGCAACTTAAACCAATCCGTTTGAAAAACACACACACTTGCCTTGGCACACCACTTCGTCATCAAGTGGTCACCCAACTCATCATCATCATCTCCCTCGGGCATAAATGGCACCCGACGGGGTTTTATGCAAAGACTTCAACCATGAAGGTTCATGTCACACATGCATCACTAATCATAGCCACTCACCATATGCAAGTCATCTAGCACATATGTAATGCCCAGGATGGAGTTATACCTCCTACGTGTCGAGGCACGACTTAAAGGCATAAATCCATCCTAGAATGATCTCAAGTTCGGTAATCTTTGCACAACTCATGTAAAAGAGGGGATAGTAAACTGAAAATAGTTGGCTTAAACTCGCCACGTCACAGAATTACAGTACAAGTCTCAAGCATCATACATTAAGAACATCACAACCCTCTAAGGGCAAAATCCAAATGTCAAAGTACCAAACTCAGATAAATAAACCACAGGTGGATCGAATCCTAGTAAGAGACTCCACTACTGATTGTCCGGGTAGCGCACGTAGTACCGACTACGCTCCTCGTCGTACTCCCAATCCAGCTCGGTGCCATCACCTGGATAGCTCATGGTTGGACCTGCATCTGGTGTGTGAAGTAACTGTGAGCCACAGAGGACTCAGCAATCCCGTTCCCGGGTAACAGGACTATTTAAGCCTTTAGGTGAGGAAAAGGCTGAAGAAAGAATAAGTCTGCAGCAGCAACTTGCATCTAGCTTACGTGAGTGAGAGCGAGAAGAGAAAGCCTCGGCGAGAAGTGATCACGAAGTGATCCTAGCTACAAGCTCAACAAGCATAACCCCTCCGTGTTCAACTCCCGAATCCCTATTCAGAAATTGACAGTCACGGAACACACGCTGGTAGTGTATTAGAAACATTGTGTCAAGTTATCTACAACCGGAATTAACAAGCTCCCATCTGCCACATAACCGCGGGCACGGCTTTAGAAAGTTCAAACCCTGCAGGGGTGTTCCAACTTGACCCATTACAAGCCCACGATCCGCGGAGTCGCAACTCCAAAGTGGGAAGACCCGAGTATCCTCGGAATCCCGTGCTCAAGATATACCGAGCTAAGGTAAGGCTAATCCAGCAAATCCTCCCGGCGTGCCGACACCCTGATAGTAGCCGCGCGTATCTAGTCTCAGGCCACGACCGGATGAGCACAGCGTACAGTGGCCGAAATACCCAAGTTGCCAAGGGGGGGCCCCGCACACGACTCTAGTTTGGACCAACACTCAAATTGAGCATAGGCCCAGGGAGGTTGAATTAATTAAGCCTCGGGTTAATAACTCCCTCGGAAAGTTTTAGTTGTGTTAGGCGAATAGTACCAATGTTGGGACTTGCTGGAAAAGACTTAGCACTTAGCGGTTTATCGAGGGGGTCCCATACACCCCAACCGTGTTAGGAACGCATAATCAAGGAACATAACACCGGTTTATACGGTTCCTAACGGCATGAGTGGAACAAATCACCAAGCAAAAGGCTTAGCCTTCCACCCTTGCCAATATATAGATGATTTCATTTTAAGCATTTATATAGTGTGATATAACCCAACCAAACTTCAACATGAAGCAAGCATCTTCGATCTTCACCTGCAACTAGCAATGCTATAAGAAGGGCTGAGCGAAGCGTACTTAGCCAAGCAACGGTTTACATAGGTAGGTTGGTTAAACATGGCAATTGGTTACAAGTAGGAGGCTGACAAGAAGATCATGGGCATCGAGGCAAAACTATAGATCGAGACTACTAGCAATAGGCAAAGATAGTAATGTCATCGGGGTTCGGTCATCTTGCCTGAAGAGAAGTCGTTCGGATCGTAAGAAGGGTCCTCGTGCTCAACCTCGTTGGAAACCTCGTGCTCAACCTCGAACTCAGACTCAGCTCCCGGCTCTAAACAAAACAATCACACCAATCAACAAGATGCAATGCGCACTCAAAAAAGACGAATGCATGAAGGATGCACTAAGGATGCACACGGAGCACGTAAAAATATCACTCAAGCAAAACACCTCAAAACATGATAACAATCTGATATTATTAATCTACACAGAAAATCAACCAAGTTTGATATAAGATTCGCTGAAATCGGAGTTACGGGCTAAAAGTTATGCCCGAAACAAGATTTGAGCGAAAGCTGAAAATTACAGCAACATAGCATCTTCGGAGCTCAAAATAATTGAGCTACAGCATTTAAATAACATGGCAATAGGCATGAACACAAACTAGACATATAGTACAGCAACTATGTCAAAGGTGCACCCCCATCGGAGCCACGGATCAATAGCAGTGATCTTGGACATATTGAACTTGGCAATAAAATTCTGGCAGCAGAATTTTATTGACACTTTGTAGCAAAAGATAAACATGCTATAGCCACTCAAATGGACATGTGAGGATATGAATGGAGAGACAACAATATATACTACAAGGAACAATCAAAAACCACTCCGAAACTATCATGCTTTGTCCTAGAACATCACACGAACATGGCATCGGAACGTTACAGATTTCAGACTTAGTGAAAAAACCACTAAGTCCTAAAACAGCAATATCATCATGGCATATAAAAGAGCATGTTTAAGTCACCTCGAAACTAAACATGGCAAGGGGTAAGCACCTCATCAAAGTACACATGACGGTGATCCCGAAACACACAAGCATGCATCATATAGGTAAACACAACGATTGCAACGAGCTCAACAAGATGGCATTTCGTAACAAGTGAAACAACATCACATGAACATGGCACTTTGCAACGATAATAACAAGGCAATAATAAATCTACTATGCAACCTATCACAAGCAACACGTAGTTCGTGGCAAGACGAACACGTGGACATGTCATTTGCATCATTCGGACAAACGAGCTAAAAGATATCACATGGCAAAGGTGGCATAAAAATAACACATAGCAGCAGTTTATACCATGATGCACTCTTGCAACAGCAAAACAAGCACCTAGACGATCTCTAACATGCATGACAACAACAGGTAAAACGTAGAGCACATCTCCACGAACGTCTGGACATATTACACGCGCAAAACGGAGCAGCAGGCAAAAAGTTATGCATGGTCAAACATTGCATCAGAGATGAACAGATCTGGGACTTAGTGAATTTTAGGGTTCAACCTTACAACAGATCTGAAGGAATTGG
The DNA here is from genome assembly GCA_902687465.1 of Secale cereale. Taxonomy (NCBI): domain Eukaryota; kingdom Viridiplantae; phylum Streptophyta; class Magnoliopsida; order Poales; family Poaceae; genus Secale; species Secale cereale. The sequence goes on from LR738712.1 coordinate 217,755,228, forward strand.
GCCGGAGGAGAGCGGTGGCTGAGGCCCAGGTGGCGGATCCGCGCGGCTGGAGGAAGAGGCGGCCCGCGGCCTGGCGACGCGGCACTGGGCCTGGCTGCGGTCGCGGCCCAGGCGGGACCGGAGGAGAGCGGACGAGAGGCGGCGCGGCGCGGGCTGGGCCCCGAGGATGGCGCGGGGAAGGAGCGGCGCGCGGAGGCGGGAGCCCCAGCTGGCGGCTGGCCTCGCGGTGCGGTCGGCGGAGGGAAGCAGTCGGCCCGCGGTGGGCCTCGGCGGGAGATGGCCGGCCCGGGTTGCTGAAGCGGAAGGCGACGAAGTGGGGACCGGCCCCTCGGGCTGGCGGGCACGGGAGTCGGGGAAGCGACGGCGTGGAAGGGTGCGACCGGCCCAGGCGGGCGATGTGGTCCAGGCGCGTTGACTCGGCGGCGCCGATCTGGATCGTGGCTGCCCACGATCGATCCCAGGCAGCGCGGGACGGCTGGTTCGCTCGAGCCGGCGAGATTTTTCGGGGAGGCTGCCAAGGGCAGTAGGTGGATCGGATCTGAGAAAAAAAAGGAAATGGGAAAGAGGAAGAAGAAGGGAATGCCCAAAATTAGACCTAGGGGTCTAATATATAGCAGTTATTTTTAGGGTTAGGAGGGATCTAGAGTGCTAGGAGCCCTCCGATCGCGATCCGACGGATCCGATTGCGGGGGTAGATTTAAAGGCCTAGAAGGAGATAAAAGACTGCAGCAGGGGTGTTTCTGGGACACGAAGTGAAGGCACTTCGGACCCACACGAACAACGGATGGAAAAACTGACGGAGTCCAAACGAGATGAGATTTGAGAGGCGGGTTGCACACAACAAAACAACAACACACACAACAACCTCGCGGCACACCGGTAACGTTAAACGCCCGAACAACAAAGTAGGCCTACGGGACGTCACGGACACGTGAGGGAGCTCCGGAACGCGAAACGGACAACGGGAAGAAACACGCGGAACCGGATGCAACCGACAACACAAATGCAATGCAATGCCCATGTCTACATGATATGAATGAAAGCCACACACTCACACAACAAAATGACGAAAACCCGAAAGACAAAGAACCCGGAATGGAAATAGATGATGCCGGAGATATATTATATAACCAAAAGGGAAAGTATTACATCCGGGGCATTACAAACTCTCCTCTACTACAAAAAGATCTCGTCCCGAGATCTAGGACTAGGAAAAGGTAGGGTACTCGGAACGAAGATGATCTTCTCGTTCCCAGGTAGCTTCTCGGTCGGTGTGATGTGACCACTTGACTTTCAGAAACTTGATGGACTTGTTGCGGGTCTTGCGTTCGGTTTCTTCGAGAATTGCAACTGGATGCTCTCGGTAGGACAGGTCTTGTTGAAGATCAATCTCCTCAAACGGAATCATGCGCTCAGGTGCCTTGAAGCATTTGCGAAGTTGAGACACATGGAAGACATCATGAACATTTGCGAAGTTTGGAGGGAGCTCAAGCTGATAGGCTAGATCGCCTCTTTTGCCAAGAATCTTGAAAGGCCCGACGTATCTAGGAGCAAGCTTTCCTTTGATACCGAATCTTTGGGTGCCTTTCATCGGAGAAACTCGGAGATAGACATGATCACCGATGTCGAAAGCCAAGTCACGATGCTTTCCGTCATAGTAGCTCTTCTGACGCGACTGAGCAGCCTTGAGATTCTCACGTATGACTTTGCACATTTCTTCGGCTTCTGAGATCAAGTCATTGCCAAGAAGTTGGCGTTCACCTGTTTCAGACCAGTTGAGAGGGGTACGGCACTTTCTGCCATAGAGAATTTCAAACGGTGCTTTGCCTGCACTTGCTTGGAAGTTGTTGTTGTAAGAGAACTCGGCAAATGGAAGGCAGTCTTCCCATTTCATGCTGAAGGAGATGACACAGGCTCTGAGCATGTCTTCTAGGATCTGATTCACACGCTCGACTTGACCACTAGTCTGAGGGTGAAAAGCAGTGCTGAACCTGATCTTCGTGCCCATGGCGGACTGAAAGGAGTCCCAGAACCTTGATGTGAACAAGCTTCCACGGTCTGAGGATATAACTTGAGGAATGCCATGTAGGGACACAATTCTGGAAGTGTACAGCTCTGCAAGTTGAGCTGCATTGATTGATTCTTTGACTGGAAGAAAGTGAGTGACTTTGGTAAGCTTGTTAATCACCACAAAGATAGCATCATTTCCTCGCTTGGATTTAGGAAAGCCAGTGACGAAGTCCATTTCAATGTGGTCGAACTTCCACTCGGGAATAGGAAGAGGTTGGAGAAGACCGGCTGGACGTTGATGTTCTGTTTTCACTCTTCTGCACACATCACATTCATTCACGAATTGGGCAATTTCCCTTTTCATGCGTGTCCACCAGTAAGATTGCTTGAGATCTTGATACATCTTGGAACTGCCAGGATGAATGGAAAGGAGAGAATCATGAGCTTCTTCCATTATGAGCTTCCTGAGATCACCTTTAGGAACAACGAGTCTGTCCTCGAAGAACAAGGTATCTCTCTCATCAACACGGAAGCACTTGTATTTTGGAGTGCCCTTTGCAATCCCATGTTTCACTTTCTTCACCATGGTATCACTGAGTTGGGCCTCACGGACTTGATCTTCCAAGGTAGGAGCAATTTGGAGATTTGCAAGAAAACCCTGCGGAACAACTTGGAGGTTGAGCTTCCTGAATGCCTCACAAAGCTCAGGCTGGTATGGCTTGATAAGAAGGCTGTTGCAATATGCCTTTCTGCTTAAAGCATCTGCAATCACATTCGCCTTGCCAGGAGTGTATTTGATGCTGGGGTTGTACTCTTGGATCATTTCAACCCAACGAGTCTGGCGGAGGTTCAGATGCGGCTGTGTGAAGATGTACTTCAAGCTCTTGTGATCAGTGAAGATGTCGACCTTTCTGCCCAACAACAGATGTCTCCACGTAATCAGAGCATGTACCACAGCTGCTAGCTCGAGATCATGAGTGGGATAGTCCTTCTCACTTGGCTTGATCTGACGAGAAGTGTATGCCACAATTCTCTTATCTTGCATAAGCACACCACCAAGGCCTTGAAGAGAAGCATCGCAGAATACTTCATAGGGCTTGGTTTCATCCGGAGGAGTCAGAACTGGAGCAGAAACAAGCTTATCTTTGAGGGTTTTGAATGCCACTTCACATTCGGGAGACCAAAAGTATTTGACATTCTTCTGAAGCAGGTTGGAAAGAGGCTTGGCAATCTTGGAGAAGTTTTCAACAAATCTTCTGCAATAGTTGGCAAGACCCAGAAAACTGCGGAGCTGCTTGACGTTCTGAGGAGCTTCCCAGTTGACAATTGCTTCAACTTTCTCGGGATTAACCGCAATGCCGTCAGCTGAGATGATGTGGCCCAGGTACAAAACCTTATCGAGCCAAAACTCGCACTTGCAGAACTTGGCATAGAATTTATGCTCTCGGAGTCGATCAAGAACCAGGCGTAAGTGCTTTTCGTGATCTTCTTCATTCTTGGAAAACACCAGAATATCATCCAGATACACAAGCACGAACTCGCCAATATAGGGGTTGAAGATGTAATGCATCATCCTTGAAAAGGTAGGAGGAGCATTGGCGAGACCGAAGGACATCACGGTATACTCGTATGAACCGTAGCTCGTTCTGAAGGCCATCTTGGGAATGTCTTCCTCGCGAATGCGAATTTGATGATAGCCCATTCGGAGGTCAAGCTTAGAGAACACTTTAGCTCCTTTGAGCTGCTCAAAGAGTTCGTTGATGTTGGGGAGCGGATACTTGTTCTTAATCGTCTTCTTGTTCAATGGCCGGTAGTCAACACAGAGACGCTCCGTGCCATCTTTCTTCTTGACAAATAAGACACCACAGCCCCACGGAGATGTACTAGGCCTGATGAGACCCATACTCTCCTGCTTATCAAGCTGCTTCTTCAATTCCTTCAATTCATCCGGAGAGAGCTTGTATGGACGCCGGCAAGCAGGCTCAGTGCCCGGCTCGAGTTCAATGACAAACTCCACCTGACGGTGTGGAGGCATGCCTGGAAGTTCTTCTGGAAAGACGTCTTGATATTCGTTCACCACCGGAATTTGATTTATGGCATTAATTTCACCCTTATCATTAAGAGAGAAAAGCCGGATAGTGTTATCCCTTGAAGCAAAGATAATCACATCTTCATCAGAATGAGTCAACTTGACTTCCTTCTGAGCACAATCAATATGAGCATCGTGCTGAGAAAGCCAATCCATTCCGAGGATGAGGTCGATGTCAGAATTACCAAGAACCACCGGATTAGCCAGAAATCGATAATCACCCATGCGGATAGAAACATTCGGAACAAAGTTGTTGGAGTTCATGAGCAAACCCGGAGAAAGCACAGACATCGGACTCGGCAAAGCTTGCAATGGCATATCATGTGACAATGCAAAAGGTCTTGACATGAAAGAATGTGAAGCACCTGAATCGAACAAAACTTTAGCTGGAAAAGAGTTCACTGAGAGGTTACCCAAAATGACATCAGAAGAGTTCTCCGCTTCAGCTGCATTCATCAGATTGACCCTAGCAGACTTTGGATCATGCTTGACAATAGCTGTACTGACAGGCGGAGGAGGAGGAAGGCGCTTCAGATTCGGACATCTGTTGGCATAGTGACCCTTCTGGCCACACTTGTTGCACACCACTTCAGAGAGAGGACGGAAATGAGAGCCACTGGACTTGGAGCCTTGAGACTGAAACTGCTTCTTCGACTGGTTGCTCGGGTTGGGTGGGTGGGAGAAACCACGACCACTAGAGTTCTTGTTGTTGGAGTTGTTGAAGTTGTTGGAGTTGTTGTATGGAGCTCGAATCACTGGTTGAGGAGGAAGCCAGAATTTCTGTTGTTTCGCAGCCAACTGAGACGAGGAGGAAGAGTGAACAGCATCTCGAATTCTCTTCTTAGAAGCCTCCATCTTAAGCTGAGCTGCTTCTTGTTTCAAAGCCATGTTATAGAACTTGTCGAATTCATCGGGCTCGAACAAAGTGAGAGCAAGCTGAAGTTCATCTTTGAGACCTCCACGGAACTGATAGATTTTACTCTTGGCATCAGGAATGTCTTGCTTAGCATAGCGAGCGAGGTTTTGGAACTTGACATTATACTGATAGACTGTCATGGAGCCCTGCTTGAGGTTGCGGAATTGCTCACGCATACCCTCGATGACACTTGTAGGAATGTGGTGCGAGCGGAAATCCTTGCAGAAATTCTCCCAAGAGATCACTTGAGCCGGCCTGGAGTCTTTGTACTGCTGCCACCAGTCAGCTGCTTGATCTTTCAGTTGGAAGGCTGCAAACTTCACATAGTCATCTTCCTTCACGTTACTGCACTCAAAATGCTTCTTTATGTCGGTCAACCAATCCTCAGCATCAAGAGGGTCGACACAGTAACTGAAAGCTTTAGGATTGTTAGCCAGGAACTGGTTGAGAGTAGCATGGTGCTGCTGGAAGAAGTTGCCTTGATTCACTAGAACACCCTGATTAGCTTGATTAGCTTGCATCATCTGCATCATCTGCATCATCAACTGAGTGTTCTGAGCTGTAGTCTCCATAATTGCTCTCCAAGCCTCAGGCGGAGGAGGAGGGGAAGGAGGATGTTCTGGAACCTCTTCCACCTCTGGGTTAGCGTTGAGAACCTTTTTCGGAGCCATCCTGTAAGAGATGACCACGAATCAGCAATTGATTGACAAAAGGAATAAGCTGAATCAATGGAATGAATTGCAACAAGTCTTCACAATAATCATTCGAACAATAAGAACAAATGAAATCATCCGAACAAGAGGAACGAATGAAATTCTCAGTTAAATGATAACATCAGTCTTCACGAGAAGCCACATAGGGATCAAAAGGATAAAATAAGAAAAAACAACGAGGTACAGACGGGAACAAACACAAGAGAGGAGTTTCGTTCTAACATCTTTGTGCTGAAAGCATATGAACGCGTTACGAAAAGGTTTTGCAATCCCCGGATCAGCATAGCCAAGGACCCTTTAAGATGCAACTCCTGATAGTAACATCGGTCATATAACCCCTTCACTCAATGTCGAACCCCGAACTCACTAACCTGCATTCGTTGGAAGAATGCCTACGATCTACTGGATAAAACGCACCTATAGATTTCCGAAAGATTCCAGTTATGCAATCAGGTGTTGGGAATACACGGGAAGCACCGCGCAATCAACTCTAACCTACATCCAGGTGTATCCATCCTTCAACACATACCCAGTCTTTCTCGGAAACTGTGTACCTCGGACCTTCGAAAAGCATCCACTATAACAAGCTATGGCAATACTCCCGAACTACCTCCCCAGTACTGGGTGATGTCGGGGTTATCTTGCCACTGGCCGTATAGGGGAGATTTTCGATGTCGGCCGTCTTAAGTATTTAGTACTGCCGCGATATGCTTGTTACAATGATACCCCGAAGCTCGACTCCTCGGTAACAGGAGGCATCGAGAACAATATCCTTGTCACAAGAACATCGAAACAATCCCAGAATACTCGCGGGATTCCTAAAAAAAAATTTGTGCAAATTTTGAAGATAGGAGAGACAAGAGTAGTCGTCAGGAGTCCTCACCAGAGAGAAAGGGGATGAGAAGCAAAGAAATCCTACTCTCCGATATAATATAGGACTCAAAAAGTTTTCAGTGTGTGCCTAGACTCGACCGTCAACGGTTCGATCAAACAGTGGGGGCTCCTAGGTCGGAGAAGGCTCTGAATACCAACTTGTAATGCCCAGGATGGAGTTATACCTCCTACGTGTCGAGGCACGACTTAAAGGCATAAATCCATCCTAGAATGATCTCAAGTTCGGTAATATTTGCCCAACTCATGTAAAAGAGGGGATAGTAAACTGAAAATAGTTGGCTTACACTCGCCACGTCACAGAATTACAGTACAAGTCTCAAACATCATACATTAAGAACATCACAACCCTCTAAGGGCAAAATCCAAATGTCAAAGTACCAAACTCAGATAAATAAACCACAGGCGGATCGAATCCTAGTAAGAGACTCCACTACTGATCGTCTGGGTAGCGCACGTAGTACCGACTACACTCCTCGTCGTACTCCCAATCCAGCTCGGTGCCATCACCTGGATAGCTCACCGCTGGACCTGCATCTGGTGTGTGAAGTAACTGTGAGCCACAGAGGACTCAGCAATCCCGTTCTCGGGTAACAGGACTATTTAAGCCTTTAGGTGAGGAAAAGGCTGAAGAAAGAATAAGTCTGCAGCAGCAACTAGCATCTAGCTTACGTGAGTGAGAGCGAGAAGAGAAAGCCTCGGCGAGAAGTGATGACGAAGTGATCCTAGCTACAAGCTCAACAAGCATAACCCCTCCATGTTCAACTCCCGAATCCCTATTCGGAAATTGACAGTCACGGAACACACGCTGGTAGTGTATTAGAAACATTGTGTCAAGTTATCTACAACCGGAATTAACAAGCTCCCATCTGCCACATAACCGCGGGCACGGCTTTCGAAAGTTCAAACCCTGAAGGGGTGTTCCAACTTGACCCATTACAAGCCCATGATCCGCGGAGTCGCAACTCCAAAGTGGGAAGACCCGAGTATCCTCGGAATCCCGTGCTCAAGATATACCGAGCTAAGGTAAGGCTAATCCAGCAAATCCTCCCGGCGTGCCGACACCCTGATAGTAGCCGCGCGTATCTAGTCTCAGGCCACGACCGGATGAGCACAGCGTACAGTGGCCGAAATACCCAAGTTGCCAAGGGGGGCCCCGCACACGACTCTAGTTTGGACCAACACTCAAATCGAGCACTGGCCCAGGGGGTTGAATTAATTAAGCCTCGGGTTAATTACTCCCTAGGAAAGTTTTAGTTTTGTTAGGCGAATAGTACCAATGTTGGGACTTGCTGGAAAAGACTTAGCACTTAGCGGTTTATCGAGGGGGTCCCATACACCCCAACCGTGTTAGGAACGCATAATCAAGGAACATAACACCGGTTTATACGGTTCCTAACGGCATGAGTGGAACAAATCACCAAGCAAAAGGCTTAGCCTTCCACCCTTGCCAATATATAGATGATTTCATTTTAAGCATTTATATAGTGTGATATAACCCAACCAAACTTCAACATGAAGCAAGCATCTTCGATCTTCACCTGCAACTAGCAATGCTATAAGAAGGGCTGAGCGAAGCGTACTTAGCCAAGCAACGGTTTGCATAGGTAGGTTGGTTAAAAATGGCAATTGGTTACAAGTAGGAGGCTGACAAGAAGATCATGGGCATCGAGGCAAAACTATAGATCGAGACTACTAGCAATAGGCAAAGATAGTAATGTCATCGGGGTTCGGTCATCTTGCCTGAAGAGAAGTCGTTCGGATCGTAAGAAGGGTCCTCGTGCTCAACCTCGTTGGAAACCTCGTGCTCAACCTCGAACTCAGACTCAGCTCCAGGCTCTAAACAAAACAATCACACCAATCAACAAGATGCAATGCGCACTCGAAAAAGACGAATGCATGAAGGATGCACTAAGGATGCACACGGAGCAGGTAAAAATATCACTCAAGCAAAACACCTCAAAACATGATAACAATCTGATATTATTAATCTACAAAGAAAATCAACCAAGTTTGATATAAGATTCGCTGAAATCGGAGTTACGGGCTAAAAGTTATGCCCGAAACAAGATTTGAGCGAAAGCTGAAAATTACAGCAACAAAGCATCTTCGGAGCTCAAAATAATTGAGCTACAGCATTTAAATAACATGGCAAAAGGCATGAACACAAACTAGACATATAGTACAGCAACTATGTCCAAGGTGCACCCCCAACGGAGCCACGGATCAATAGCAGTGATCTTGGACATATTGAACTTGGCAATAAAATTCTGGCAGCAGAATTTTATTGACACTTTGTAGCAAAAGATAAACATGCTACATCCACTCAAATGGACATGTGAGGACATGAATGGAAAGACAACAATATATACTACAAGGAACAATCAAAAACCACTCCGAAACTATCATGCTTTGTCCTAGAACATCACACGAACATGGCATCGGAACGTTACAGATTTCAGACTTAGTGAAAAAACCACTAAGTCCTAACACAGCAATATCATCATGGCATATAAAAGAGCATGTTTAAGTCACCTCGAAACTAAACATGGCAAGGGGTAAGCACCTCATCAAAGTACACATGACGGTGATCCCGAAACACACAAGCATGCATCACATAGGTAAACACAACGATTGCAACGAGCTCAACAAGATGGCATTTCGTAACAAGTGAAACAACATCACATGAACATGGCACTTTGCAACGATGATAACAAGGCAATAATAAATCTACTATGCAACCTATCACAAGCAACACGTAGTTCGTGGCAAGACGGACACGTGGACATGTCATTTGCATCATTCGGACAAACGAGCTAAAAGATATCACATGGCAAAGGTGGCATAAAAATAACACATAGCAGCAGTTTATACCATGATGCACTCTTGCAATAGCAAAACAAGCACCTAGATGATCTCTAACATGCATGACAACAACAGGTAAAACGTAGACCACATCTCCACGAACGTCTGGACATATTACACGCGCAAAACGGAGTAGCAGGCAAAAAGTTATGCATGGTCAAACATTGCATCAGAGATGAACAGATCTGGGACTTAGTGAATTTTAGGGTTCAACCTCACAACAGATCTGAAGGAATTGGGCCGGAGGAGAGCGGTGGCTGAGGCCCAGGTGGCGGATCCGCGCGGCTGGAGGAAGAGGCGGCCCGTGGCCTGGCGACGCGGCGCTGGGCGTGGCTGCGGTCGCGGCCCAGGCGGGACCGGAGGAGAGCGGACGAGAGGCGGCGCGGCGCGGGCTGGGCCCCGAGGCTGGCGCGGGGAAGGAGCGGCGCGCGGAGGCGGGAGGCCCAGCTGGCGGCTGGCCTCGCGGTGCGGTCGGCGGAGGGACGCGGTCGGCCCGCGGTGGGCCTCGGCGGGAGAGGGCCGGCCCGGGTTGCTGAGGCGGAAGGCGACGAAGTGGGGACCGGCCCCTCGGGCTGGCGGGCGCGGGAGTCGGGGAAGCGGCGGCGTGGAAGGGTGCGACCGGCCCAGGCGGGCGATGTGGTCCAGGCGCGTTGACTCGGCGGCGCCGATCTGGATCGTGGCTGCCCACGATCGATCCCAGGCAGCGCGGGACGGCTGGTTCGCTCAAGCCGGCGAGATTTTTCGGGGAGGCTGCCAAGGGCAGTAGGTGGATCGGATCTGAGAAAAAAATAGGAAAGGGGAAAGAGGAAGAAGAAGGGAATGCCCAAAATTAGACCTAGTGGTCTAATATATAGCAGTTATTTTTAGGGTTAGGAGGGATCTGGAGTGCTAGGAGCCCTCCGATCGCGATCCGACGGATCCGATTGCGGGGGTAGATTTAAAAGCCTAGAAGGAGATAAAATACTGCAGCAGGGGTGTTTCTGGGACACGAAGTGAAGGCACTTCGGACCCACACGAACAACGGATGGAAAAACTGACGGAGTCCAAACGAGATGAGATTTGAGAGGCGGGTTGCACACAACAAAACAACAACACACACAACAACCTCGCGGCACACCGGTAACGTTAAACGCCCGAACAACAAAGTAGGCCTACGGGACGTCACGGACACGTGAGGGAGCTCCGGAACGCGAAACGGACAACGGGAAGAAACACGCGGAACCGGATGCAACCGACAACACAAATGCAATGCAATGCCCATGTCTACATGATATGAATGAAAGCCACACACTCACACAACAAAATGACGAAAACCCGAAAGACAAAGAACCCGGAATGGAAATAGATGAAGCCGGAGATATATTATATACCCAAAAGGGAAAGTATTACATCCGGGGCATTACAACCTAGCAAGATCAAGATCATGGCATGCATCATATGGTGGAATCAACTAGGTCACTATCGTAACCGTAATCATCATGCATCGGAAACAAACGGGTTCTAAAGAACAAGTGTATCATGGTCAAAGGGCTGCTTGCCTGGATTGGCTTGGTCTTCAAAGTCTTCAAATCCTTCTCCTTCTTCTTCCATAGCAACTTCGTCAAATACGGGATATATACGTCGCATAATAACCACAGAAAAATAAGAATACAAATAAAACAGAAAAATCAAAGTGCTCAGAAAAATGTCAGCTCATTTTTGTAAAATACTAGAGGGATTTCTAAGATGGGGAAAAATCTTAGTTGGAGTTTTGGAGTAACAGAATGGAATCTATTGATTTTTGAACAGGAGTTTAACTGCCCAAATTTGAATTTAAATTTGAACAGTACAGCAAAGTTTCATGGATTTGAATGAAAGTGGTACCATTAAATAGGTTGGAATATTACAAGATTTTAGGATTTGGAATTATTTAATTTGGATCAATATTCTTTTCTGTAGAAATGTTTAAAGCATTTACAGAAAAGAAAAAGAAAAAGGGGTCCTGTGCACTGGGCCAGAGAAGGCCACAGTGCATGGCCCAGATGGATCGGCCCAGCCGCACGGGAGCCTGCGCGCGCACGTCAGGTTTTCAAACCTGACGGGCAGGGCCCGTGGGTCAGCGGCACAGAGGAGGGGGAGAGAGGTGGGGGGATGACAGGCGGGGCCTGCCTGTCATCTCTAACCCCACGGCCACGGCGACGGCGAGCTCACCGGCGAGGATTCCGGCCACGGCGATGGCAACGGAGGCCAGGGACGTGACCAGCGTCGTGTTGCGGTTGCTGTGGTGGTGGTGCGGCACGGCGGGGAGGTCCGGTTCACCGGCGGCGAGGTGGGACGGCGGAGGCTCGTCGGGAAGTGGTGGCTGAGGTTGTTTCCAGCTGCAAACGGAGGGGGAAACGAGGGGGGAATGGTCAGTGAGGTGCGGCGGTTCCGAAACGGGTGGAAGGAGAGGCAGGGGAGGCCCGTACCTCGAGATCGCCGGCGGCCCGACACGGTGGCGCTCCGGTCGATCCCGAGCACTGGGACCTTCTGGGGTCGAACTGGAGTCGCTGGGGGATTAGTGGAGAGGAGTGAGGCTGTGGATGGTGCTGGAGAGGCTCGGGAGGGGCTTATATAGCCTCGCCCCTGGTCCACCGCGGACCCGTGCGCCGGCGAGGTTGCAGGCGAGGCTAGGAGGGGTTCTGGAGCCTGGGATCACGCCGGGGAGGTTCGTGGACTTGCTCCACATCCAGCTGAGGGAAAAAGAGGAGCGGGGGAGCGTCAGAGGAGTGTGCGCGTGCGAGGCAGAGGAGTGGCCGCCGCGGGCGGCTAGCGCGCGTGCGACGACGGCCACTGGAGGGCGCAGGAGGAGGGGGGACAGCGCCGGGGAGGTCGCGGACGTCGAGGAGCCTCGACTGGCGCGAGGGGGAGGCCCGAGGCTGTCGGGGGAGGCTGACCGGAGCCAGCGTGCGGGGTGCACTGTTGCGCGCTCCAGAGCGTGCGTTTCTCTGGCATCGCCGCGCTCTCGCCGGTTTGGTCCAAACCAGCGTGTCCAACAGTGTCCAGCGCGTTGTGGGAGGAGTAAAGAAATGGCCTGAGGCCTTGGATGCCCTGGAGACGCTGAGAGAGAGTGAGAGTGTTGGTGAAATGGTAGAAACCTGCCGTACAGCAAGGTTAAACAGAGGTTTCACCCCTCAATCATGGAGCTGAGGTGCTGGGGGAGTTACTGGAGGTAGCTGGTAACTCAATGAGCATGTGGTAAGAAGTTGAGGCCATGGAGAAAAGTGAAAGTGGTCTAGTTGGAGGTTTTAGAAATTCTGCAGAAGGTGTTTGATCAGTGTTTGGTCAAGTAAGTGAACTCTACTTGACATGGCACTTAACAGGGTTGAAAGACATGAGAAAATAGGGTGCTTCACCAAATTTGGGCTCATTTGAAGAAACTAGCCAATGTAACTTTGGTGAACCCTTGAAATCAACAGAAACAGTTTCATCTTGATTGAGTCAAGCTAATCATCTCCCCTTGATGCACCACTTGGTGTAGCATAATCATTTGGGGTATTGATCATGCCCACAAAGTTTGAAGCTCCAGATAAAAAGTTGGTAATGTAAAGTTGTTCAAATTTGCATTTGAACAGAAAGGGTTTTGAGGTGATCTGATCAAGTTGCTCTTATTCCAAATCTTGTGCCATTTGGTGTAGATGCCTTATTAGGTCATTCTAGCATGTGCACCAAGTTTGAGATCATTTGGACAAGTTTGGCAATGTAAAGTTGCTCAAACTTCAAATATGGACAGAATGGTTATGAAGGGTTTTGAGGATGTTTTCTTGCTTCCCAAGGCATGGGACTAGGCAAGATCATCAAATATGTCATATATGACATGATAGAATTTCCCTGGAATTTTTGGAGAAAATTTCCTTTGTAAATATTTCAAAAGCTTGAAATATCCAGAAAGGGTTTTAGAGGGTTTAGCCCATTATTTTGAACATGACCAAGTGTTGAAACTCTTATATATGGACAATATATGTCCTATGAGTCTCTCTGAATTTTGGCAAATATTTTTGAAAAGTTAAATAATTTTCCCCTATTAAAGACCATTTCTGGCCTTAAGAAAAAGCTTTTAAATAAAATAGGAAAATAACTTTTAAAATTATACCTTTTTGGTTTCTGGGAGTCCTATGACTACTAGGTCTCAAATAAACCTTTTGAAATAATTTTCTCACCCTAAATCAAGTACTTGCAGTGCAAATCTCAATTCAGGGGTTTTTGGAAAACTAAATTTATAAAATACTTTTTGGCCAAATTAATTTTGTAAGAAAATACTATACTGTTATATAACACTTGGCATGATCATTGGGCAGAAGTTTTGGGTATGGAGATGAATTCTACAAGAGGTCATAGTTGACTTTAATGAGCACATGAAAAAGCAAATGAAGAAAACTCAATTCCAAATAAAAGGCCAATGATGCTAAAAAAATTTGCTGGTCCAAATTTTCATGCTTCAAAGATACAAATAACATGTTACAAAATGCAGGGTGTGATAGACCTACCCCCTTACAAGAATCTCGTCCCCGAGATTCCTAAACTAGGGCTTAAAAGAGGTCGGGAAACTCGGATCTAAGATAGTCTTCTCGCTCCCAGGTTGCTTCTGCTTCGGTGTGGTTGCTCCACTGGACCTTGAAGTACTTGATGGTACGGCTCCGCGTACGTCGTTCTGCTTCGTCCAGAATGCGAATGGGCTTCTCGCGGTAGGTCAAATCAGGCTGCAGATCAATGGCTTGGTGGTCCACATCCTTGTAGAGATTGGGCTTGTCCGGAACTTGGAGACATTTCCGGAGTTGTGACACATGGAATACATTGTGCACATCGGATAGCTCAGGTGGTAGTTCCAACTGATAAGCCACTTCTCCTCGTCGGTCGGTGATCTTGAAAGGGCCAATGAACCTTGGCGCGAGCTCCCCCTTGACGTGGAAATGCATGGTTCCCTTCAGAGGAGTTACCCGCGGGTACACATGATCTCCGACACGGAAACTCATGTCTCGGCGTCGAGTGTCAGCATAACTCTTCTGCCTTGACTTGGCTGCCTTTAATCGCTCTCTGACTAGTTGGACTTGCTCTTCTGCTGCGCGGAGAATATCCAGTCCAAAGACTAGTCCTTCTCCAGTCTCCGACAAATTGAGGGGTGTGCGGCATCTGCGTCCGTACAATACCTCAAATGGTGCCATCTGAAGGCTTGACTGGTAACTGTTGTTATAGGAGAACTCGGCAAAAGGGAGACAGTCTTCCCACTTGGCTCCATATGCCAGGACACAGGCTCGGAGCATGTTTTCGAGAATCTGATTGACTCGCTCAGTCTATCCTCCGGTCTGTGGGTGGAAAGCCGTGCTGAAAGACAACTTGGTTCCCAAGGCTTCTTGGAATCTCTTCCTGAACCTTGAAGTGAACTGGGTGCCTCGATCTGACACAATCTCCTTGGGAACACCGTGAAGACTTACGATTCGGTTGATATAGAGAGTTGCCAGCTGGTTGCCAGAGTAGGTAGTCTTGACAGGAATGAAATGGGCCACCTTGGTCAAATGATCGACTATGACCCAGATAGAGTCATGTTCTCTATTCGACCTTGGTAATCCAGTGAGGAAGTCCATTCCGACTTTATCCCACTTCCACTCAGGAACCTTGAGTGGTTGAAGCAATCCAGCAGGTCGCTGATATTCAGCCTTGACCCTTTGGCACACATCACACTTTGCAACATAGGTTGCAATCTCTCTCTTCATACCGTGCCACCAGAATCGTGCCTTCAAGTCTTGGTACATCTTGGTTCCTCCGGGGTGGATGGAATACGGAGTGTCGTGGGCTTCTTGCAGAATCAGCATTTTCAACTCGGTGTTGTTTGGTACGCAGAGGCGACCTTTGTACCAAACAATCCAGTGCTCGTCTTCGGAGAATCCTGGGGCCTTGCCCAGCTTCATCTTCTTCTTGATACCTTCAATGCTTGCGTGTCCATCTTGTGCCTTCTTGACGTCATCCATCAGGGTCGGTCTGACTTCCAAATGATCCAGAAATCCGGGGGTGACCAATTCTAAACTGAATTGTTCGATCTCCTTAAACAAGGTTGGCTGCCTTTCTTGAATAACGACATTCAAAGAGCCAGCCTTCCTGCTTAAGGCATCGGCCACCACGTTAGCCTTCCCAGGGTGATACTGAACACTGAGGTCATAGTCTTTGATGAGTTCCAACCATCTCCGCTGCCTCATGTTCAATTCCTTTTGGGTGAAAATATACTTCAGACTTTTGTGGTCTGTGTAAATCTCACACCGTTTCCCTAGGAGGTAATGCCGCCATGTCTTCAAGGCATGAACAACTACCGCTAGCTCAAGATTGTGAGTAGCGTAGTTCTCCTCATGGGGTCGTAGCTGCCTGGAGAGGTATGCTATGACGCGGCCTTCTTGCATCAGAACGCTTCCCAATCCGGTTCGAGAGGCATCACAATATATCACGAACTCCTTGTGAATATCAGGTGTTGCCAGAACTGGGGCGGTGGTCAATCTCTTCTTGAGCTCTTGGAAGCTCTCTTCGCATTTTGGCGTCCACTCGAACTTCTTGTCCTTTTTGAGGAGCTGAGTCATTGGTCGTGCAATGCTAGAGAATCCTTCCACGAACTTGCGGTAATAGCCCGCTAGTCCGAGGAAGCTTCTGACTTCCTTGACGGTCGTTGGAGATTGCCATTGGGTCACAGCTTCGATTTTTGCAGGATCAACAGATAATCCTTCTTCGGCAAGACATGACCTAAGAATCCAACTTTATGCAGCCAGAACTCACACTTGCTGAATTTGGCATACAGTTGGTGCTCACGAAGCTTGTCTAGGACCATCCTCAGGTGCTGCTCATGCTCTTCCTCCGACTTCGAGAACACAAGAATGTCATCAATGAAGACAACAACGAACTTGTCCAAATATTCCATGAAGACTTTGTTCATGAGATTCATGAAGTAGGCCGGGGCATTGGTTAACCCAAAAGACATGACCGTGCACTCGTACAGGCCATATCTGGTTACGAATGCCGTCTTCGGAATATCTTGGGGTCTGATCTTCAGCTGGTAATACCCAGATCTGAGGTCGATCTTGGAGAATACCTTGGCTCCGCTGAGTTGATCAAACAGATCTTCGATCTTGGGAAGTGGGTACTTGTTCTTGATTGTAACTTCATTGAGGGAACGATAGTCAATGCATAAGCGGATGGTACCGTCCCTCTTTGCCACAAACAGAACAGGAGATCCCCAGGGGGAGGCACTTGGGCGGATAAATCCCTTCCTTAGCTGCTTCTTCAACTCGGCTAATTCTTCCGTCCCCATTCTATAAGGGTTCTTATAGATGGGTCCTGCTCCGGGCACGAGCTCGATGATGAACTCAATGTCACGGTCAGGGGGCATTCCCGGTAGTTCATCCGGAAAGACATCAGGATACTCACAAACCACCGGTACTTGATCTAGCCCAACTTCAGACAGACAGTTGACTTTAGCGGTTTGAGCGGAAGAGGAGTTGGGAGCAAAGTTGACTTCGACTCCTTGGTCATTGGTCACAGTGACTGTCCGATTGGCACAGTCTAACAAGCCTTGGTGCTTACTGAGCCAATCCATTCCTAAGATCACATCCAAGCCTTGCGATCTCAGGATGATAAGGTCTGCTAGGAAGTCTACACCGTTAATGGTAATACTGACTCCTTTACAGCCTATCTTGGCTCTCATCTCGTCTCCGGGGGTTTGTACCACCATAGGGTTATTCAGGGGTGTAGGGGTCATGCCACTTTTTAATGCAAATCTTTGAGTGACAAATGAATGCGTTGCTCCAGAATCAAACAAGACAGTTGGAGGTGCTGAGTTGACAAGGAACGTACCCAGCACGACGTCCGGGTCTTCCTGGGCTTCTTCAGCAGTGATGTGATTCACACGCCCCTTCCCATAGTTCGGTGGATTGCGAGGAGCTGGGTTCCTTGGTGGCATTCCACGGCCTTGTCCTTGGTTCTGCGCATTGGGGCGCGGGGCATCAGGCTTCTTGTTGGGGCACACCCTTGAGATGTGTCCGGGCTGACCGCATCCAAAGCAAGTGACTTGGTTTGGAGTGTTGATCTTGTTGCCACCACTGGTATTGGGGTTGAAGGCTGGCCTGGGGTTGGCATACTGCTGAGGCTGAGGGTTAGCACGAGGTGCAGGAGCTCTTGGCTGCTGATAGGTTGGCTTGGCCGGGGCTGACTGTCACGGACGAGGCTTCTGGTTGCTGGAACTTCCCTTACTGACCAACTTGTGCTTGCGAGTGTCTTCCAAAGCACACCGCTTGTCTTCAAGCATAAGTGCCTTGTTCACCAGGTCAGGGAAAGACGGGCAGTCGCACACGACAAGCGAGTATTGCAGAGTCAGATTAAGGCCTTCTATGAAGCGCTCCCTTTTGGCAGCATCAGTGCTGACATCTTCAGGGGCATACCTTGACAGAACACTCAACTTCTGCATGTACTCCTTGACAGTGCCACTTCCTTGCTTCAGGGCTCGGAACTCACGCTTTTTGATAGCCATGATTCCGGAAGGAATGTGGGCCTTGCGGAATTCTGCCTTGAAGTTAACCCAAGTGATGTCTTGTTCAGCATGCATGACCTTGAATCCATCCCACCAAGCTCTAGAAGTTCCCCCGGGGCAGTGGGCTGCATAAGCCACCTTCTCGCGATCTTCGGTGCATCCGACTAGTTCCAGGATTTCCTCAATGGAACGGACCCAGTCATCTGCATCCAGGGGTTCAGCAGTCTCGATGAAGGTTGGCGGTGCATGCTTCTTGAACTCTGCCAACGTGGAACGTCCATTGCCATTCCCCGCCGGCTGGCGGTTTTTGGTGACAGCTCGAGCAATCAGCTGGAGAGCTGCAGTGTTAGCTTGGCGTTCCTCTCGGAAAGCTTGGAGAAGTTGAGCCATGTCCATGCTTGTAGGAGGTGGTGGTGGAGCTTGGTCGTTGGTTTGGTCGTGGCCTTCCTCTGGCTGAGAGGATGCTCCGGCTTCGGGCTGCTGGGTAGAGGTACCAGTACGAGTTACAACAGGCATCCTGTTGGAGCTGTAAAAGGTCTCATGACTCGGAAGAGGGAAAGCAAGATAGATGGGTGCCTAGTAAGGGGGTGTGTGTGACACTAAATCAAATCATGCAAGGGCCGAAAGGCCAAAACACATCCATTAAAATCCAAATGGGTGATGCAGTCGTTTACACATTCCCGAAGGAAGACTACGACATACATCCAGACACAACAAAAGCAACACTAGATGGTCTCATATGAACCATACAAGGACTCGACTGCGCATAGGGGTTACACGACCTATCCTACCATAGGGGTTACAACTGGCATATCCGAGTAGCGAATAATGCCTAAGCGGCGGAATGCTCGGTCGCGTATTCCGGCTCTTCTGGGTCTTCCTCCTTGTCTTCATCTGTCTGGGCTCCCTTGTCACTTGAGGGAGTGGGGGAGTGGAGGAGTTGGATACGACGGTGCTTCGACGGTGGTGCAGGGAAAAGCTTGCGATATTCCCTTGCCGTCATCCGGCGTCGCCGAGGTGGTTCTTCACCCTTGGAGTATACATCCTCGGAGGGCCTTCCGCCTCGATATGCGATAGCGGATTGTCCAGAAGGGGCTCCTTCCTTCTTGATCCTGTTTGCCTTCTCTTGAGCTCGACGAAGAAGTACCTTGGTCTTGTGAAGTTCTTCTCGGAGCTTCATTGATTCCGATGCCAAGTCTTGTGCCAGGCTGTCGGCACACAGACTGAAGTAGGTCTGGAATCGAAGCGAGAGTCATTTCTTCAGTGGAGGGGCTAGTGCGCTGCTTTCTTCGTCACCTTCCTTCCGGTAAGGTATGAAGCGAGTTGCCATCTTGGCTGCCATCTCCGGAAGAAGCTCGCGGAGACGGGTTAATGCCTTGAGTGCAGCAGCCTCGACAGCGAGTGGTAGTGTTGCCATCTGGGGTCCCTCGAAGAACCAACTTGTGGGAGGATTGTTTGCCCTCACGATCACTTCCACATGGTACTCCACCTCAGTATCGCTCACCCAATGCTCAAGGTAGGTGAGGATGGGTGCTCGGTGGAACTAACACTCCTGGAGGCTATCCTCGAGAAGTAAGGGAAACCCAGTGGTCAAGTGCTCTTCGGGAACAGCGGCCATCTACAAAGGTGGAATAGGAGGGGTTAATAAGCTGATGAAATCTCAGGTTTTGAAAAGAAGAGAGGTTCAGAAGGCTTTTGAAAAGGGGTCTCAACTAACTAATGCCCATGCTAACTAAGGCTTCCTACAGTCAGGATGGCTCTGATACCAGCTCTGTGGGGACCCCGACTTAGAAGTCGAGATCACCGAATGCACGTGTACAGTGATCCCAGAGATCAATGCTCACTGAACACACAGAAGCTGAAATAACAAGAGTCTTACATCCATACAAATAGTCTTACACGAATTAAGGCCATTATGGCCAAGTTTTACATAGATAGAGCCTCACGGGCTGAATAGGAAATAACTCAAATAGCGTAAGTCTTCGATAAACGGGTAGAACCCATGCCATCTGCCTTAACCCTACAGGCATTCTGACTGGGATAGCGTCCTAGTTCGCATGTTCGTCTCCAAAGAACTCTTCCTCATATTCCTGTTCTTCCATGCCTGGCCAATTAAATAACCAGTGGCAAGCCAATGAGTACTTAGAATGTACTCGCAAGAAACCCATGATGTGGTTCAAAGTAACAGTGCAATTGAATAATAATGATCAATCTAGCAAGGCTAGAACAAACATTCTATCATCAAGTTAATGCATCAATAAACTCGCGTAACCTCGAAGACAGGTTACCGATATCAACATGAATATGATTCATCTCATCGAGTCAAGTCACCACCTTGACTCACATACACACGCATGGTTTCACAAACATTGGACGTAGCCCAAGAGCGGTTACCCAACTGTCCGTGACCGTGGACACGGCTATTCGAATAGTTTGACACTCTGCAGAGGTTGTACACTTTACCCACAAGATCCCAGGAACTTCCGTGTCATCCACGACCCGCGGTACCTCAAGTACCCGGGGTAAGCACCCGGTCATTACCTTTCCTTAGACGACACTAACATAGAGTCCACTCGTTGGTACACGGCCCTCGGGTACAAACAATAGATCACGGGACTTGCCCTAATTTCAATGTCACGCATACCCGAAGGGACCAACGGTGTGTCTGGTGCCCTGTGAAAACAGTCATGGCCGCCTATCCAAGCACGACCCCGTCCCGGGAAAGACCTCGAGTCTTCCCGTCACTAGTAATGCGGGCACCATGCTAGTATCGACCTAAGTATTCAATAAAGCCCCGTCCCATAAGGGGTAGTGTGGTTGCACATGTATGGTTGGAATAACGGTCGCAACTTAAACCAATCCGTTTGAAAAACACACACACTTGCCTTGGCACACCACTTCGTCATCAAGTGGTCACCCAACTCATCATCATCATCTCCCTCGGGCATAAATGGCACGCGATGGGGTTTTATGCAAAGACTTCAACCATGAAGGTTCATGTCACACATGCATCACTAATCATAGCCACTCACCATATGCAAGTCATCTAGCACATAGCAAGATCAAGATCATGGCATGTATCATATGGTGGAATCAACTAGGTCACTATCGTAACCCTAATCATCATGCATCGGAAACAAACGGGTTCCGAAGAACAAGTGTATCATGGTCAAAGGGCTGCTTGCCTGGATTGGCTTGGTCTTCAAAGTCTTCAAATCCTTCTCCTTCTTCTTCCATAGCAACTTCGTCAAATACGGGATCTATACATCGCATAATAACCACGGAAAAATAAGAATACAAATAAAACAGAAAAATCAAAGTGCTCAGAAAAATGTCAGCTCATTTTTGTAAAATACTAGAGGGATTTCTAAGATGGGGAAAAATCTTAGTTGGGGTTTTGGAGTAACAGAATGGAATCTATTGATTTTTGAACAGGAGTTTAACTGCCTAAATTTGAATTTAAATTTGAACAATACAGCAAAGTTTCATGGATTTGAATGAAAGTGGTACCATTAAATAGGTTGGAATATTACAAGATTTTAGGAGTTGGAATTATTTAATTTGGATCAATATTCTTTTCTGTAGAAATGTTTAACGCATTTACAGAAAAGAAAAAGAAAAAGGGGTCATGTGCACTAGGCCAGAGAAGGCCATAGTGCACGGCCCAGATGGATCGGCCCAGCCGCACGGGAGCCTGCGCGCGCACGTCAGGTTTTCAAACCTGACGGGCGGGGCCCGTGGGTCAGCGGCACAGAAGAGGGGGAGAGAGGTGGGGGGATGACAGGCGGGGCCCGCCTGTCATCTCTAACCCCACGGCCACGGCGACGGCGAGCTCACCGGCGAGGATTCCGGCCACGGCGATGGCAACGGAGGCCAGGGACGTGACCAGCGTCGTGTTGCGGTTGCTGTGGTGGTGGTGCGGCACGGCGGGGAGGTCCGGTTCACCGGCGGTGAGGTGGGACGGCGGAGGCTCGTTGGGAAGTGGTGGCTGAGGTTGTTTCCGGCTGCAAACGGAGGGGGAAACGAGGGGGAAATGGTCAGTGAGGTGCGGCGGTTCCGAAACGGGTGGAAGGAGAGGCAGGGGAGGCCCGTACCTCGAGATCGCCGGCAGCCCGACACGGCGGCGCTCCGGTCGATCCCGAGCACTAGGACCTTCTGGGGTCGAACTGGAGTCGCTGGGGGGATCAGTGGAGAGGAGTGAGGCTGTGGATGGTGCTGGAGAAGCTCGGGAGGGGCTTATATAGCCGCGCCCGTGGTCCACCGTGGACCCGTGCGCCGGCGAGGTTGCAGGCGAGGCTAGGAGGGGTTCTGGAGCCTGGGATCACGCTGGGGAGGTTCGTGGACTTGCTCCACGTCCAGCTGAGGGGAAAAGAGGAGCGGGGGAGCGTCAGAGGAGTGTGCGCGTGCGAGGCAGAGGAGTGGCCGCCACGGGCGGACAGCGCGCGTGCGACGACGGCCACTGGAGGGCGCATGAGGAGGGGGGACAGCGCCGGGGAGGTCGCGGACGTCGAGGAGCCTCGACTGGCGCGAGGGGGAGGCCCGAGGCTGTCGGGGGAGGCTGATTGGCCGGAGCCAGCGTGCGGGGTGCACTGTTGCGCGCTCCAGAGCATGCGTTTCACTGGCATCGCCGCGCTCTCGCCGGTTTGGTCCAAACCAGCGTGTCCAACAGTGTCCAGCGCGTTGTGGGAGGAGTAAAGAAATGGCATGAGGCCTTGGATGCCCTGGAGACGCTGAGAGAGAGTGAGAGTGTTGGTGAAATGGTAGAAACCTGCTGTACAGCAAGGTTAAACAGAGGTTTCACCCCTCAATCATGGAGCTGAGGTGCTGGGGGAGTTACTGGAGGTAGCTGGTAACTCAATGAGCATGTGGTAAGAAGTTGAGGCCATGGAGAAAAGTGAAAGTGGTCAAGTTGGAGGTTTTAGAAATTCTGCAAAAGGTGTTTGATCAGTGTTTGGTCAAGTAAATGAACTCTACTTGACATGGAACTTAACAGGGTTGAAAGACATGAGAAAATAGGGTGCTTCACCAAATTTGGGCTCATTTGAAGAAACTAGCCAATGTAACTTTGGTGAACCCTAGAAATCAACAGAAACAGTTTCATCTTGATTGAGTCAAGCTAATTATCTCCCCTTGATGCACCACTTGGTGTAGCATCATCATTTGGGGTATTGATCATGCCCACAAAGTTTGAAGCTCCAGATAAAAAGTTGGTAATGTAAAGTTGTTCAAATTTGCATTTGAACAGAAAGGGTTTTGAGGTGATCTGATCAAGTTTCTCTTATTCCAAATCTTGTGCCATTTGGTCTAGATGCCTTATTAGGTCATTCTAGCATGTGCACCAAGTTTGAGAGCATTTGGACAAGTTTGGCAATGTAAAGTTGCTCAAACTTCAAATATGGACAGAATGGTTATGAAGGGGTTTGAGGATGTTTTCTTGCTTCCCAAGGCATGGGACTAGGCAAGATCATCAAATATGTAATATATGACATGATAAAATTTCCCTGGAATTTTTGGAGAAAATTTCCTTTGTAAATATTTCAAAAGCTTGAAATATCCAGAAAGGGTTTTAGAGGGTTTAGCCCATTATTTTGAACATGACCAAGTGTTGAAACTCTTATATATGGACAATATATGTCCTATGAGTCTCTCTGAATTTTGGCAAATATTTTTGAAACAGTTAAATAATTTTCCCCTATTAAAGACCATTTCCGGCCTTAAGAAAAAGCTTTTAAATAATATAGGAAAATAACTTTTAAAATTATACCTTTTTGGTTTCTGGGAGTCCTATGACTACTAGGTCTCAAATAAACCTTTTGAAATAATTTTCTCACCCTAAATCAAGTACTTGCAGTGCAAATCTCAATTCAGGGGTTTTTGGAAAACTAAATTTATAAAATACTTTTTGGCCAAATTAATTTTGTAAGAAAATACTATACTGTTATATAACACTTGGCATGATCATTGGGCAGAAGTTTTGGGTATGGAGATGAATTCTACAAGAGGTCATAGTTGACTTTAATGAGCACATGAAAAAGCAAATGAAGAAAACTCAATTCCAAATAAAAAGCCAATGATGCTAAAAAAATTTGCTGGTCCAAATTTTCATGCTTCACAGATACAAATAACATGTTACAAAATGCAGGGTGTGACACGGCAGCGCGGGGGTAGGAGGCGGGGCAGTGGTTGCTGTCCTCGGGGCGCTCCGCGCTAGAAACCTATTTAAGTGGGGGTGTTATGAGAATAAGGTTTTTGTTATGAGAATATGGTCTTAAGGGGTGTTATGAGAATAGACCCACCCTATATATATATATATCTATATATATATATATATATATATATATATATATATATCCACGCAGATGTAGAGGACCATGAACCATTATTGTTGACATCACCCTTGAGGTAAACCGTTGGGAGGCAAAACTGTAAGCCCCTATCTTTCTGTGTGTCCAATTAAAGCTTTGAACTCATAAGTACTGCATGAGTGTTAGAAATTGTGAACGATTAAATGATAGTTGAGCATGTGCACTTGCTGAAAAGCTCTTATATTGAATCTTTTCGATGTATGCTAAATTGCAATTGCTTCAATGACTGAGATCATAGTTTGTTAGTTTTCAATGAGATTTCCGATTCATACTTTACCTTGTGAATGAATTGTTACTTTGTCATAAGAATTTATATGAAAATATATGTTGCTGCCCTATCAATGATCATGATGCCCTCATGTTAGTATTTTATTTTTACCAACACCTCTATCTCTAAACATGAGGACATATTTTTTGATTTCGGCTTTCGCTTGAGGACAAGCGAGGTCTAAGCTAGGGGGAGTTGATACGTCCATTTTGCATCATGCTTTTATATCATTATTTATTGCATTATGGGATGTTATTACACATTATGACACACTACTTATGCCTTTTCTCTCTTATTTTACAAGGTTTACATGAAGAGGGAGAATGCCGACAACTGGAATCCTGGACTTGAAAAGGAGCAAATCTGAGAGACCTATTCTGCACAACTCCAAAAGTGCTAAAACTTCACGAAAAATTATTTTGGAAAATATAAACAATATTGGGCGAAGAAAGTACCAGAGGGGGGCCACCTGCCATCCACAAGGGTGGGGGTACGCCCATGCCTTGTGGGCCACCTGGTAGGCCAACGATGCCCATCTTCTGCTATATGGTGTGTTCTGACCTAGGAAAAAAATCAAAAGAAGGTTTTCGGGATGAAGCGCCACCGTCTCGAGGCGGAACCTGGGTGAAACCAATCTCGGGCTCTAGTGGAGCTATTCTGCCGGGGACACTTCCCTCTGGGAGGGGGAAATCGAAGCCATCGTCATCACCAACGATCCTCTCATCGAGAGGGGGTCAATCTCCATCAACATCTTCACCAGCAACATCTCCTCTCAAATCCTAGTTCATCTCTTGTATCCGATCATTGTCTCAAAACCTCAGATTGGTACCTGTCGGTTGCTAGTAGTGTTGATTACTCCTTGTAGTTGACGCTAGTTGATTTATTCGGTGGAAGATCATATGTTCAGACCCTTAATGCTATTTAATACCCGTCTAATTATGCACATGAATATTCTTTGTGAGTAGTTACGTTTGTTCCCGAGGACATGGGAGAAGTCTTGTTATAAGGAATCATGTGAACTTGGTATTCATTCAATATTTTGATGAGATGTATGTTGTCTTTCCTCTAGTGGTCTTATGTGAATGTCGACTACATGACACTTCACCATGAGTTGGGCCTAGGGGAAGGCACTGGGAAGTAATAAGTAGATGATGGGTTGCTAGAGTGAGAGAAGCTTAAACCCTAGTTTATGTGTTGCTTCGTAAGGGGATCATTTGGATCCATATGTTTCATGCTATGGTTAGATTTATCTTAATTCTTCTTTCGTAGTTGCGGATGCTTGCGAGAGGGGTTAATCATAAGTGGGAGGCTTTTCCAAGTAAGGGCAGCACCCAAGCACCGGTACACCCACATATCAAATTATCAAAGTAATGAACGCGAATCATATGAGCATGATGTAAACCAACTTGACAACAATTCCCATGTGTCCTCAGGAGCACTTTGCTTTATATAAGAGTTCATCTAGGCTTGATCTTTGCTACAAAAAGGATTGGGCCACCTTGCTGCACCTTAGTTGCTCTTATTACATGTTACCCATTACGAATTATCTTATCACACAACTATCTGTTACCGAAAATTTCAGTGCTTGTAGAGAATACCTTGCTGAAAACCGCTTGTCATTTCCTTCTTCCCCTTGTTGGGTTCGACATTCTTACTTATCGAAAGGACTACGATAGATCCCCTATACTTGTGGGTCATCATAGCTCGCTTGCATGAACATTGATGCACTTGCGAGTCATCAGAGCCACCGTGACGAGAAGATGAAACTAAACAAACATGGACATGGGAGATTTCACAATGAGCCTCTGCTAGGTATGGAGACAGGAAATATGATAATTGGAACAAGAAGGAAACAATTACCGTGAGCAAAGTCACCTCCAGTATTCTTGTGAGCGGTGTGTTTGATTTCAGGCATCGTTGGGTTAACCACACCTAAGGAATCATCCAAGATAGAAAGGGGATCACAAGAGGGCACGAAACCAAATGACAGGAAGAACAGAGGATGTGCAGAGCGAATACCGGGTTAGATCGATGAAGAAGGGGGGATCTAGATCAATGGAGAGGAAGGATCCCCTTAGACGGTGTGGCACCCGGCGGCAGTGCGGGAGATCCCCACCCAGGCGATGCAGCGGCGGACAGAGGCGCGAGGTGGGTAGGGGAGGGAATAGGCAATTGCCCGGTCAATCCCATCCCCACACTTTATATGGGCCACAGTTTTTACCGGACGACCGAAAGTTGTCAGACGTCTGAGGACTGATGAGAGCGCCAGGGAGACAAGGCGACATATGACCGGACAACCTCAGACGTCCGAGGTTTGAGGCAAAAGGAGTGCTATGAATGAGTTCTGCACAGCAACGGGATATCCGACCAATGTCGGACGACCGGTAAGCCATGAGTCATCGGACGTCTGACAATTGTCGCACATCCGGTGGCAAAAAGTTTGCAGAGACATCACTTTAGAAGATTCTATATGGATCTAAAGACAAGAACATGTGAATTATAAATATATCGGCAACTAGACAAAGATGATACAACAAGATTAGTAATTAGACACACATATTATGGACCCTATGCATGATTGGGCAACCCACCTACGAGGAGGGGCTATGGCCAAAGTCCACCATGTGTGAGTATGTGTGTCGTGATGCCGCAAAGATGTTATCCTTGGGCTCAAAATCACTACTCCATCATTTAAAGCACCGTAGTTTGAGGAACATGGTAACTTTGAGAGTGTTTGTTCTATTTATGCATTATATAGGGTGAGATCACTCATGAGTTGAATGTCTCCCCATAAATACATGCCTACATCAAGACAAGACTTGAAGTAAATGCACGCATGGGTACTAGATTTCACATAGTGATATCAAGCTCCAAGATACCAAGTTCACGCCTAAGTTGGCAAAACCTTGCTTCATCCAATGGTTTGGTGAAAATGTCGGCAAGTTGCATATCTGTACCAACATGAGCAATATCAATGTCACCCTTTTGCACATGGTCTCTCAAGAAGTGATACCTAATATCAATATGATCTGTGTGAGGGTGATGAATAGGGTTCTCACAATCTTGATGGCGCTTTCATTATCGCACAAAAGAGGCACATGTCTATAGGTGACACCATAGTCCTTTAATGTTTGCCTCATCCATGGTAATTGAGTTGCATAGATTGTGGTTGCAATGTATTCAGCTTTAGCGGTGGAGAGGGAGACACAATTTTCCTTCTTTGAGGATGAACTTACCAAGGAGCGTCCAAGAAATTGACATGCACCGGAGGTGGACTTCCGTCCCACTTTGTCTCTGGCCCAATCCGTGTCAGTGTACCCAATGAGATCGAACTTGGCATCCTTGGGGTACCATAGACCCAAATTTGTGGTATGAACAAGGTATCTAAGAATATGCTTAACCACCTTATGATGACTTTCCCTAGGAGAAGCTTGAAATCTTACACATATGCTTACACTTAACATGATGTCTGGTCTAGATGCACAAATAGAAAGCAATGAACCAATCATAGAGCGGTAAATAGATGGGTCAAAAGGGATGTCGTTGGTGTCCTTATGTAGAACAAGTTTTGTTGGCATGGGTGTCTTACATGGGCTTGCATTTGCCATATCAAACATCTCTGAAATGTCCTTGAGGTATTTTGTTTGAGACAAGAACATTCCTTCTTGAATTTTTTGAATTTTAAATCCGAGAAAGAAGTTCAAGTCCGCATTGAGTGACATCTCAATGGTCTTGGTCATGGAGGCCACAAACTTCTTGCACAAATGAATGTTAGGAGAACCAAAACTGATGCCTGTCGGCATTCGGGGAACCAGGGTACCCGGAATTGCCTGCCTGCGGCCCATGGCGTAGCTTACTCGACGACCTGGTATGACCAAGATACAAGATCACTAGAACAAGACCCTCGTGAGGGGGAAAGCCTCGCGACGCGAACAACATTAAGATCTCCCAAGGGAGCATCCTCCTCAGGTGGCCTCCCGAGTAGCGGAGATTCCTAGGCAGGTACCTGGCCTCACGAGGCTACCATGACGCAAGCCATGACGACCGACGCCAGCGGGCGTAGAGAAGACAGTTTCCTCTTTGGCGCTAAGGAAGCAAGGATAGGCGTGGGTTCCCGAGGATTCTGGCAAAGGTTTCCATTTCGGTGCAACTAGACCAAGCCCGCCAGCATGGCAGGATGGATGTCATTGCCGAGCCCATCACAATGTCATGACCAGAAGCTTTGCAGGTGAAGACCACCTTTCGTGAGGATAAGGTGTACTACTTGTCCCCTTTCAAACTGGGCCACTATGGGATCCCTTCCCGCCTATATTTTGGGGGAAGAGGACCGAGGCCGCTATAAGTATAGGATAGTGACCACCATAAGGAGGGGATCAGATCCACGAAGATCAGACTGACTCCACCCTTACCCATAGGCCTCGTGAGGTTGTTCATCCTTTGTACTAGGTCATTCTTAGCCCATTAGGAGGCCAATCCACCATAAAGCTGGAGTACGGTATTGCACTACAAGGTGGCCCGAACCTGGGTAAACTGCTGTGTTCCTCTCCTTCCTTGTTCTTATGAGTAGAGTTAGGCCGCAGAGCGATGATTTGGCAAACAAGGTAGATCGAGTTCTTCGCACACGCCCCAGTGTTCGAACCTTCTTTGGGTCTACGGAGCCCTGAATCTGACATATGGTGCGCCAGGTATGGGCGTGTCGGAGATCTGTTACTTCGTTAGCTGCGCTCCGCCTCCATAGTGTGCCTTTCAAGGCTGGTGCCGCTCCACTCGTCGAGCTGCTGGGTGCACTCGGGGACCTCACGAGCCTTCGTGCTTTCACCCCCGCCCTCCGGCGGGTGCGGTGGCTGCCAAAGTTTAATCCGGTGTTGCCCCTGTGGTACGATGACATGGAAGACCCCGTGGATTTCCTCCGGGTCTACGTGGGGCAATTTGGTTAGCAGGCAGCGACGACAAGGTCATGGCGAACTGGCTCCCTATGGCCCTCATGGGCGTGCCACACACCTAGATGCTCGGCCTGCCGGAGTCTTCATTGACCTCATGGGAGAAGTTGACTCACCTGTTCATCGTACGCTTCACGGCCCAGCACCTCACGCGATCGCGGCTATCCTTGGAGGGTCGTAGGCGCTGGCCTGGCGCCGCCACGTCAAGCAGTATCTTCGCCGAGTAGGGGCCGCTCAACCTTGGTAGAGGTCTCCTGTGGGCGGCGTAGCGCCCGGGACTAACATCACCTTCGACTTCATGGATCACCCCAAGACCACGGTGGGCGTCGACATGCTCATGATGTTGTGCACGACCACCATCAGCAACATCGCTGTCACCGAAACACTCATCGACGGTGGCGGCAGCCTCAATGTTCTCTCCGTAGAAGCTGTCGACTTGCTCCAAGTGCCCTACAACTAGCTCACGCCCACCAATCCCTTCACAAGAGTGGTCAACGGCTCCACCGCATCTTTGGGGCAAATACGCCTCCTGGTCAGCTTCGGCACCCGCTACAACTTCTGTACCGAGCTCATCGACTTCGACATCGCACACATTAGGCTCCCATACAACACCATCCTTGGGTATTCGGCCCTCGCCAAGTTCATGGCAATGACGGACCCCGTCTACAACGTCGTCAAGATGCCTAGGAGTAGACGCATCATCACCATGACGGGAGACACCACAGATGCACTCCAGGCCCTCAAGTTCGCCTACAAGGCTGCGGTGGCCGTGCAACCGAGCATTGTAGATGATCCAGATGTCCAGGAAGCTGGGACCATAAAGAAAAAACAACTGTTCTCTCAAGATCGTCTCGAGACGAAGCAGTTGCCGATCGATGACGGGAGTCTAGGCCGCGCCTTCACCATAGGTGCATGCCTCTCCCTAGAACAGGAGAAGGCGCTGGTTGGCTTTCTCTGTGCGAACAAGGATGTGTTTGCGTGGGAGGTCACCGACTTGGTCATCGTCTTGCGAGATGTCATCGAACACCATTTCATGGTGTGCCCTGGTGCACACCCAGTGAAGCAAAAGGCGCGGCGGCAAGCTCTGAAGAACCAGTCGTTCATCGTCCAAGAGTTCCGCAAACTGCAAGAAGCCATGCCATTCAGGAAGTACGGCACCCAGATTAGCTAGCCAACCCGGTCATCGTCCCCAATAAGGGCAGGAAGGAGCACATGTGCATCGACTTCACGAGCCTCTACAAGGCGTGCCCTCAGGTCCCATTCCCTCTTCCGTGCATTGATCAAATTGTCGATTCCACCGCCGAGTCCGATGCGCTATGCTTCCTGGATGCCTTATGTTGCTACCATCAGATCAAGATCGGATTATAGGACATCGAGAAGACGACCTTCCTTACCTCGTGCGGGGTATACTGCTACACCTACATAGTGCCCAAAGCCAGGTAAGCATGGATGCACCAAATTATAACGACACACCGAAATAAATCAGCTGGTGGGCTTATATATAGGTCTCGAGTGGGAACACCCCTACATAGCTGTTGAAGTTCCACCACAAGAGGCTCCGTAAATAAATCAAAATCCTTTCCAGGACTTTTTGGACCTGGAATGAGCAAGGCCATCATGTAGTTTGATTCTTTGGTGTAGACATTTGGTAGCATGTTGTAAGGGATAACAAACAGTGGACACATGCTATATGTCGTGCTTCGGTGGCCAAATGGGTTAAATCCATCTGTAGCTAAGTCAAGTCTCATTTTTCTCGGGTCAGCAACAAACTCTTTGTGTTTTTGATTGAAGCTTTTCCAGTCACTACCATGATATGGATGGATCATTACATTCTGATCTCTGTACCCATGGTTCCTCGAATTCCACAGTACATCCTCTCTGGTTTTAGCATCATGAAACAACCTTTGCAATCTTTGTATAATAGGAAAATGTCTTAGAACATTATGAGGAATCCTCTTCACAGCATCGCCATCTTTCCATATTGATGATTTGCATTTTGGGCATTCACTTAAGTTGTCATAATCCTTCCGGAACAGAACACAATTATTCTTACAAACATGCATCATATCATATCCAATTCCAACTACACAAAGGAAATTCTTCATTTTACTGTAGGTGTGTGGCAGCGCATACACATATGGGAAAGATTTACAGAAAGCAGCCAACATCACATCGAACGTGCATGCTTTGCATGTGGTGAGGTAGGCCACATGGCACGTTTATGTACAAGGCCTAGGTTGATGGGGCTTTGGCCTTTCATGCCTCTTGCGCAATTCAGTTGCCCTCCGGCCAACGCTTAGGCTAAAGAGTGGTAGAGGACTAGTTCAAGCACACTGGGCCGGCCAAAGAGCCAAGATATGTTGCCACATTTAGGGAGCTGATTTCGGGATATTTCCAAAACTTGCGGCCGAGAAAGTAGACACACGCCTCGCATTCCACTCCTGCTTCGTCCTCTGTGCCTGCTCCACCAAATGCTCCCCCATTGCTGACAGGCCCAGAGCTTCACACCACTTCACATGCTACAATGGCCAATATTCCCATCGACCCACAGCCTTTTGTTCCTCATGGGTTTCAGATTATGCATGTGGAAGGAAGAACAGGCAAGACCAGAGTGGTGCTTCCGCCTCGACCATGTCGGCATGAGGATTGAGCCATCACAACCATTCAGCCGGTACCGGATGAGGTACTCTTTCCCAATGTGCATGAAGTTCTCGAAGATTTC
Source organism: Secale cereale (assembly GCA_902687465.1). Taxonomy (NCBI): domain Eukaryota; kingdom Viridiplantae; phylum Streptophyta; class Magnoliopsida; order Poales; family Poaceae; genus Secale; species Secale cereale. The sequence goes on from LR738712.1 coordinate 217,787,528, forward strand.
CTGCAAAATGATTCAGATGCACAAGTTGGTGTTCAGGACATACAACCCAGCCCGTTCGGAGAGGCTTATGTTCAGTTTAGGCACATCAGAGACAGAGATGGGATGGTTAGAGACATCCCACATGCTTTTGGTGATGTTTTCATTACTTTCACCAAGCATAATGAGGGAAGGCACTGGTGGAGGGTTCAGTTTAATAGAGTTTGCTGGTTGCTTATTGTGGGGTTCCCTTTAGTCATTGTAATACTGAAGATATTGCTATGGCAATTGCAAAGTTTGGCAGATTAATCACATGGGAAAAGGAAGATGCTCTAAAGGGCAAGATTTTTGTTAAAGTTAGAATCAATGACTTATTAGAGGTACCTAAGAGTGTTAGGTGGTCACAAGGAGAGAATTTTGAGGAGGGCTCTCTCACTAGATCTATGGAAGTGTTGTTGAAAGAAATGCAGGGTGGTGGGCTAGCTGATGAAGATCCAATTCCTCCACCTGGAGTTGATCCACATCTAGTACCTCAAAATGCAAATGATTTTCCAGGTTTCCATAATTTGCAGTTGAACAATACTCCTGTTGACAATGGTCAGTGCGATGATTGGGTAGAACCAGGGCACTGGGCTTTTCCGCAACCAGCAATTCATCCTATGGCAGAGGCACAGCAGGAAGAAATTAATGTAGATGGTAATGAGGCTCTACCAAATAGCAGTATCACCACTACAGTGTCTCTATCAGAAGGATTATCTTCTCATAACAATGTGGGGGTCAACATCATGAATCAGGAAGTCAATCAAGTTGCTTTGGGAAACATGGAGAATCCTTTAGGGATTGGGTTTCTTAACATTGCACAACATTATCCCTCCGATGATAAAGAAATAGAGGAAGAAGAATATGTTGCACCTGTGGATCAGCAGTTGGGTGTAGATGAACAGATTGCTTCTCCTACTATTGCTCTTGAGCAGCCATTGGAAGAAAGAAATGTACAATACTTAATCCTCAACTTGCAGGAGGAAGTTCCTGAGGCTCTTGTTGCAACAACTCAGGCCCTACCTGCTGCAGTTACAATGGTTGCTGTAGCTGACCTTCCTATGTCTGTGCCTCTAGAGGGGCCATCAGTTGTCCTGGCACAAGGGGACATTCCCTCTGGTCCTTCAAGGTGAAATGTTGGTTCCTCTACAGCTACTCCTTCTAGTTGTGTGGATAATTCTAGTACAGACTTTGTCAGTACACATGAAATGTATAATCTGGCTTCACATCATGCATTCTCTGTTATTGATGGCTCTCATCTTATGTCTGAGGAAGGTATAGAGCTCTGGAGAAAACATTTTTCTCCTTCACCTACTCAAGTGGCTAGCTCCTTTGCATCTGAAATCCTTGTAAGTTGGTTTAATTTCATACTGCATCTGCTACTTACACCAGACAAGTTTAACCGGACTCTGCATCTGCTAAAATCACCTATCTGGCAAATTCTGACTGAAAACTGTAAGGCAGAGGACACTATGACATTTTGCATACCTGATAAGTGCTTTGTTTCTCAGGCTCATGTCTGTAGGCTTGATTCACCTGTTGCCTTTAATAAAGAGAATGATGGGCTTAGCCTAGCAGCACATTCTTCCTGTGCAGTAGGCAGCCCTCTCAAAACTGTTTCTTTAGGAAATATCATTCTATTGCCTGCTGGTGAGGTTATTTCAAGGAGAAGGAGGGGCAAAGGTCCATTAGTTGAGACTCAGGTAAGAAGAAGTGGCAGAATCAGAGAGGATAATATGGGTTTTAAAATAAATTATTGCCCTGGAAATATTTGTCTTCCTTGTAATGCTGCTCCTGCAGTTTTACATAGTAAAGTGGTTAAAAACCTTGCTTCATCCTTTTGCAAGGTGGCTAAGGAGGAGTTACATGGCAAGCTGGCCAAGAAGCCAAAAAACAAGGAGACTGAGGAGGAGGGCATGGTTTCCAAGGCCAAGGATAACAACACTGTCACCAATAGACCTTAATGATTAGTCACAAGTTACTATATTTTGGTTATATGGCTACAAGACTGAGAAGCAATGATTTTCAGTTAGGGTTCTAGTTTGTTGGTTATGAGCACTGTCAATGGCACTTTGTTATGTACCTAGTTGACAATTATGTATGCAGACAATGTTGCTTTTGATGTTATGTGTCCTATGTCTGGCAGACTTTTAAACAGGGGATCTGGCATGTTGAGTTTGCACATGTGTTAGGTGTTAACTTGTGTGATTATAAGCTCTCTCTTTGGAATGATTTGGGAGGTCAAGGAATGGGCCTTGATATAAACAAAAAATAATATGACTTTCCTATATGAATAGAAACAGAACCTGGAACATTTTAAACTGGAATATCAGGGGCATTAATTCAGAAGCAAAATGGTTAGATCTTAAGCAGAAAATTGAGGAAAGTGCAGCTGGGATAGTATGTTTACAAGAGATCAAAAGAGAGGTGTTTTATTTGGCATATTTACATAATTTCTGCCCACACAGATTTAATAAGTTTGAGTTTTTGCCTTCAGTGGGGGCTTCTGGTGGGATTTTAATTGCTTGGATTGGCTCTCTGTTTCAAGAAGAAGTAATGTTTCAAAATAGATTTTCTCTTTTAGTGAAATTTACTTGCAACACTTCTAATCAATCTTGGGTACTGACAAATATATATGGACCTAGTAATCAGGAAGACAAAGCAGACTTTATAGATTGGTTCAGCAACATTGAAAGGCCTCATGAAGTGGATTGGATAGTTATGGGAGATTTTAACTTCATGAGATCTCCAAGTGATAGAAATAAGCTAGGGGGAGATGTGAACCAAATGCTACTTTTCAATGAAGCAATCAGTAACTTGGGTTTGTTTGAATTGCCATTAAAAGGGAGACTTTTTAGTTTGAGCAATATGCAGGAAAATCCTCTATTGGAGAAACTAGACTGGTTTATTTACTTCTGCTTCCTCGATGACTCCATACCCTGACACTATTGCTCTTCCACATGCAAGGCCTATTTCTGATCATTTACCTTGCTTGATTAAAGTGGGCACCTCAGTACCTAAATCAAAGGTTTTTAGGTTTGAGAATTTCTGGTTGAAGCATAGCTCTTTTAAGGAGGTGGTCAAGGTAGCTTGGGACAATCCTGTTGGTTTTACAGAGCCTGCAAAAATGATCAATGCAAAGTTCAAGAATGTAAGGAGGAGCTTGAAATTATGGGCAAACAACTTAACATGTCCGAAGAAGCAGATAGCTGACATAAATGAGTGCATTTTCCTATTTGATTTCTTTGAGGAATTCAGATGGATAGACACTTTGGAATGGAACTACAGAAAATTACTTAAAGAGCAGCTGTTGATACTTAAAAAAAAAATTAAAAGATATATTGGAAGCAGAGAGGGAAGATCAAAGGAGTTAAATTTGGAGATGAGAATACCAAGTTTTTTCACACAAGATCTTCTATCAACTATAGGCATAATAAAATAGCCATGCTTCTTAATGATGATCACTTTGAAATAACATACCATGAGGGTAAAGCTGGCATCTTGTGGGAAGCTTTTAAAAATATATTAGGATGTTCTCAGGGGCACTCCATGCATTTTGATCTGCAAAACCTCCTTGGGCAGCAGATTAATCCAGATATATTCAGAGATATTGAAAGACCTTTTACAGATGATGAAATCAATAATGTTGTCAAAGAACTTCCTACTGACTAGTCTCCTGGGCCTGATGGATTTAAAAATGCATTTTTAAAAGCTTTTTGGGACATCATAGGAACTGATGTTAGGCATCTCATTCATTCTTTTGATTCTAGGAATATCTTCCTTGAGAGTATCAATACTTCATTTATCACACTAATTCCCAAGAATGATGCACCTCTTACTCCTAATGATCTTAGGCCAATTTCACATCAATCAGTATGGATTTCTGAAGAACAGGGTTATCAAGCTGGATTTTGAAAAAGCATTTGACACTATTGAGCACCAAGCAATTATAGACATCCTCAGACCTAAAGGTTTTGGTCAAAAATGGATTTCTTGGATACAAATGATATTCAGTAATGATTCAACTTCTGTTATGCTAAATGGAGTACTATGTAAAAATTATATTGCAGAAGGAGTGTAAGACAAGGAGATCCTCTATCCCCCCTCTTGTTTGTTTTGGCTGCAGATCTTCTACAATCAGTGATTAACAAAGCAATGAGTATGGGCCTCTTACATGCACCACTGCTGGTTAACTAATGCCTTGATTTCCCTATTGTGCACTATGCAGATGACACATTGCTGATAATGCAAGCTGACACAAGATAACTGGTCTTCCTTGAAACATTGCTCAATACATTTGCTTCTGCCACAGGTCTAAAAGTAAATTATCAAAACTCAATGATGGTTCCAATTAATATTCAAGAGGAGAGGGCCCATTTGTTTGCAGGCACACTTAACTGTCAGCTGGGACAATTTCCATTCACATATCTTGGGTTACCTTTAGGGCTTTATAAGGCAACTGTTGAGCAATGCCTCCCAATGGTATATAAAGTGGCTAGAAGACTGGCTGAAATTGCAGCATTTATGACATATGCAGGAAGGTTGCTAATGGTTAAGACTGTTCTATCCTCTCTCACTATATTTTTTATGAGCTGTCTGGATGTCCCAGTAACTATAAAATATCAAGTTCTAAAATACTTCAGACATTATCTATGGAGAGGGTCAGATATGGAAGACCATAGACCTGCTTTAGTAAAATGGGATACTGTTTGCTAGCCAAAAAATCAAGGAGGCCTAGGAATTATGGACATGTTCACACAGAACAAGGCATTACTGATGAAGAATCTGCACAAATTTTACAACATGCATGATATACCATGGGTAAATTTGATTTGGGAAACACATTACTCTGACAACAATCTTCGAGGAAAAGAACTACTGGGATCATTTTGGTGGAAAGCAAATCAAAAATTAATTCAAAATTATAAAGCTATAGCCAGATGCAATCTGGGGGATGGCAGATCTGCTTATTTCTGGAGTGATTTAAGGGGGGATCAACTTATGCAGCAACAGTTTCCACACCTTTTTTCCTTTGTAATAAACCATAGACTCACAGTGGAACAAGTCACAAATACAGAGTATTTGGAAGATCTATCCCATCTACCACTGTCAATTCAAGCACATGAGCACTTTCTATAGTTGGAAGACATATGTCACTCACTGAGGCAATCTCACTATCAATACATGACAGATACATGGAGTTACATATGGGGCAATGAACAATTCTCTTCTGCAAAGGCATACAATGTTATGATTGGAATCAAACAAGTCCCTCCACATTTCAACTGGATTTTGAATTCTTCATGTCAACCAAAACACAAAATTTTCTATTGGATGTTGTTGCATCACAGACTGAACACAATTAATCCTCTGAGAAGGAATAACTTTATACTCGAGGAATATAACTATGCAACCAGAGGGTGTCAGCAGGAGGAAACTCTGCATCACTTGCTCTAGGGATGCCCTTTTGCCATGAGATGCTGGGACTACATCTGTCCTACCAGAACACAAATTTTGTCTGTCATGGCAGCTTTTCAAGACATCAAGGACAAGTTGAGTCTACCTTTCTTTATGGAAATAATAATCCTTAGCTCCTAGGCAATTTGGATTTCTAGAAATAACAATATCTTTCAACATATTCAACCTACCTTCCAAGGATGGAAACAAATCTATATGCCGAGGATGAAGTTACTCACACACAGGATCAAACAAAATTATGCTGATCAATTCTTGGCTTGGCTTCAACACCAAGGATAGTCTTTTAGGAAACTCTCATGCCTTTGTTGTAATCTCCTAGTTTTTTCTAGTTTAGTTAGTTTAGTTAGATTTTTTTGAGGGCTCTGCTCAAGCCCATCTATTTATTGTATCAGGACTACTTGAGACCTTGCTCTTTTTATTTATACAAAAATTGCAGTGGAGTGTTTACCCTACTGTTTATAGCACTCAAAAAAAACATCGCATCGAATGATTTGTTGGTCATCCACTCAGATGTTTTCACCTGAAGAAAGGTGACCATAGCTGAGAATACTGATAGCTTATTTCCTGGGTTGACTGCCACATTGCATTGTTCCAATACACGGGCCCACTCTTTTCTTCTGCATGTGAAAGTTCACGAAATGTGGGAGCATTTCATAGCATTATTTCAATGTTGGTCTAACTCATTGGCTCCTCTGCCACCACCACTCCTCCTCTTCCACCTGAGCATCAGGCAGATCAAGATGGTGATCTGCTGCTTCCACATAGTCTGTGACATTGACATTCATAGCTTCACCATGATAAACCACCTAGTATATGTGACTGAAATCCCATACAAGTGTAGATGATCTTGCACAGTTGACTGGGGTCTTGTAACCGAATTCATACAATTGCTACAAGAGCAGAGCGCATCTGATTTCGGACCACCAAACTCATCTCTGATAAAGTTCATGAAGTTTTCAACCCCCTCGACATATGCAGCAAAGAATCTTCGAACAGAAGTTATCCAAGTCATGTACATTTGTAGAGCTAATTCAGCAAACATATTTGAGTGCTAAATTATGGCAGGCTATTTCAGCAGTTAATGAGGCAGAGCATACAGCAATCAAAGGCCATATGAGCAACAAATATCGAGTATAAAATGGTGTCGAGCTATTTCACCTAACAAATTGGCTACCAAACCATGGCAATCTACTTCACAATAAATATATATCATGATATTTTAGCAACTAATCAGGCGTGGCATGCCATCTCAGCAAAGCAGATTGAGTGTAGAACAGGGCAAGGAAGCTTCTTAAGCAGAGCACATTGACTGTAAACTATTTAGGCAAATAGTTAGATTAACAGTGTATATCAGCTAACATTCAACGCTACTCCGACAAGCACGGGGCTTCAGTCTAGAATGCGCATACCATGGGAGAAGCTGACCGTCGTGCATCTCCGCAAGAACGCCGCCAGTGGTTGCGGCGCGGCTGAAGGACGGCAGTCTATGAGAGCGTATTGTGGGAGCGAGAGGATCACCATGCGTCACATCGACGAACCGCGGCGCCGACGTACCGACACGGCGGGAAGGGCACCTTTGGCTGGGCGAATGGAGTGGAGGGTGCCAGGGGGGGGTTGTGGAATATTATTGGCTAGTTGGCCAAAGGGTAGTTGTATTTGGGCTCTAGGGGAATTTTGTGAGGGGATTGTCGCGCGGTGGGCGGGGGGAGTTTGGCGCATGGTCGGTTTCTCCAAATGCGGTCCCACGATTCAGTGAAGAGGCAAGCGGAAGAGCATTCCCTTTGCGTGAGCCGTGTGCAGGACCAACCGTGTGAGGGGTGCAATCTGACCGCGATAGGCGTGCTGTGAGTGTACCACATTTTTCCTTTTATTAAACTTGGTGCTTTGTGCGATCCATCGATACTACTACTAGTAATCCGGTAATCCCGACTAAAACAGCGTGGCCGGGTCTTCTCCCACAAGATATGCTGGGAGGTTGGCTTAGTTGTTTTTTTAGGACGAGTAATGCTACAGCTATGTAATCCCAGTTACGTAATTAATGTGATGTGAAATGTGTGGGCTGTTGATTGGAGATTGGGGGAGCGAGGGGCCCACCACCATGAAAATGTGGGGGGAGAGACAGAGAGACAATTTACGTTAACCCTTTCGTAGGTTCCTGTAGATGTAGTAAGATGTGAAATGTGTGAATGTGTTGTGGACGTGCTATTGGAGTGCCTAAGATAAATTATGTATGTAGACCCTATGTGTTTATTTACTTCGCATGATAGATTTGTCTCGGGTCAAACCTTCCAAGTTTATACACACAAAAATGAGTCGTCATTCCATATATTTTCAAACAATATATCTTACTATTATTGTGAAAGTTCATAAACACCGGACTAGATTCATCCAAACAAGACATATTTTCATTATCTTTCGAACTTTTATAGGACAGAAAAATAAAAGAAACCTGACCCTAAACCAATTCTACGGCGATGATCGATGTCCTCCATCTGCCGTCTCCACGTACGGGGGCGGCGTTCAAGACTCGTGAAGTGAAGGTGTGGTCTCCGGCGAGGAAGAGTAGAACACGGGAGATGAACCGGCCAGTTGACACGCCATGCCCTGCCACCTCCCATTCCCTACTCATCCTCGAAGGAGTCCCAGACCTCGACGGTGCCGATGGACGTGAGGTCGATGATGATGAATGTGGACGGTCCACCGCTTCACCTGCCACATGCGCCACGAACGTTGGACGTGGCAAGTAGGACGCATGGCGGACGGTGCTCCCGTCGTCGGCCACCAGCGTGGCCATGATACGTCTCCAACGTATCTATAATTTTTTATTGTTCCATGCTATTATTTATGATGTTTTGGATGTTTAATGAGCTTTGTTATATACTTTTATATTATTTTCGGGACTAACCTATTAACCCAAAGGCTTAGTCCAGATTGCTGTTTTTTGCTTGTTTTAGGGATTTAAACAAAGGAAAATCAAATGGAGTCCAAACGGAATGAAACCTATGGGAGAGATATTTTTGGAGCAAAATATGCACGGGAGACTTGAGAACCACGGAGTAGGGCTCACATGGCGTCCACGAGGGTGGGGGCGCACCCCCTGCCTCGTGGGCACCCCGTATGGCCCCCGATGCCCTCCTTCCTCCTATATATACCTACGTACCCCGAAACTATCAGAAGGACAGAGAAAACCCTAGTTCCACTGTAGCAACCTTCTGTTCCCATGAGATCCCATCTTGGGGCCTGTTCCGGAGCTCCGTCGGAGGGGGGATCTACCATAGAGTGCTTCTACATCATCATCATCGCCTCACCATGAGTTGTGAGTAGTTTACCACAAACCTTCGGGTCCATAGCTAGTATCTAGATGGCTTCTTCTGTATCTTTGGATCTCAATACCATGTTCTCCTCGGTCTTCGAGGAGATCTATTCGATGTAATCTCTTTTTGCGGTGTGTTTGTCGAGGTCCGATGAATTGTGGGTTTATGATCAAGATTATCTATGAGAAATATTTGGTTATTTTCTAAACTCTTTATGTATGATTATAATATCCTTGCAAGTCTGTTCGAATTATTTGGTTTGGTTTGGCCTACTAGATCTATAGTTCTTGCAATGGGATAAGTGCTTGGCTTTGGGTTCAATCTTCCGGTGTCCTTTCCCAGTGACAGTAGGGGCAGCACGACACGTATTGTATTGTTACCATCGAGGATAAAATAATGGGGTTTATATCACTATGTTTGAGTTTATCCCTCTACATCATGTCATCTTGCTTAAGGCATTACTCTGTTCTTATGAGCTTAATACTCTAGATGCATGCTGGATAGCTGTCGATGTGTCGAGTAATAGTAGTAGATGCAGAATCGTTTCAGTCTACTTGTTTCAGACGTGATGCCTATATATAATGATCATGCCTAGATATTCTCATAACTATTCGCTTCTCTATCAATTGCTCGATAGTAATTTGATTACCCTCCGTAGAATATCGCTATCATGAGAGAAGCCACGAGAGAACACTATGGCCCCCGGGTCTATTCTCAACATATCAATCTACAATCTATTTTACTTTTCCGCTTTTACTTTCTGTTCTTATATCCAAAAATACCAAAAATATCAAACTATCATCTCTATCAGATCTCAGTTTCGTAAGTGACATTAAAGGGATTGACAACCCCTTATCGAGTTGGCTGCGAAGTTCTTATTTGTTTGTGTAGGTGCGAGGGACTCGCGCGTGGTCTCCTACTAGATTGATACCTTGGTTCTCAAAAACTAAGGGAAGTACTTACGCTACTGTGCTGCATCACCCTTTCCTCTTAGAGGGAATACATCGCAAGCTCAAGAAGTAGCAAGAAGAATTTCTGGCACCGTTGCCGGGGAGGCTTACACAAAAGTCATATACCAAGTACCTATCACAAACATTTATCCTTCGCATTACATTTTTTGCCTCTCGTTTTCCTCTCCCCCACTTCACCCTTGCCGTTTATCGTTCGCTTGCTTCTTGTTTGCATGTGTGTGTTGGATTGCTTGCTTGTCACTATGGCTCAGAACAATATCAAATTGTGTGACTTCTCCAATACCAAGAATAATAATTTTATTAGCACTCTAATTGCTCCTATTAACGATGCTGAATCTTGTGAGATCAATGCCGCTCTGTTGAATCTTGTCATGGAAGATGTCAGGACCCCGATCCTAAGTCACACAGGTCTAGCCTGTAACACCTCATATCAGTTTGCGGCCTCACGCACGGTATCCCCACGGGTGCCACCTTACCTGGCCCGGGAATGTTTGCGCATTTTGGCACACGTATATGATAGTGTCGCTAGCATCCATATGACAGAGAACCCGGGCCGACATGGCTAGTTATAAACCAAAATTGGCGCTAAATTACAGAGACAGGCATACATGACCCAGCAACGAACGTGTCGGTCATCAATGTATGAACCCAAGTCATAGCAAGCTACAAGGACTTAAAGGAACAATGCGTGACATTTCCCCTAAGGGACAGACACAGGAACGAAGAAGGACACATGCCGGCCAGCCTAAGTGTTCCGGAGCAGTAGCCAGCTACCAAGGCTCAGTGGAAGCACTAGGAGACATTTCCCTGTAAGATAGGCTACCAAGGGTAAACAACTAGGTGTCGGATCCCACACATAGCAATACACATTACACGTACGCATAACATGCAAGTATGTGCTGTACAACAACGCATCACAACATAACTCAACAACTCATATAGATAAGGCCTAGAAGAGCCATCATAGCATTTATTACAAACTGAGGTCACATAACCCAACATACAGAGCATACAGGCAACGGAAGCATAACATATCTGAGTACAGACAACTACAAATGAAAAAGGATGAGAAGCCTGACTATCTACAAGACCCTCCCAAGGGCACAAGATCGTAGCTGAGGTAACAAGCTAAACGTCGAAGTCCACGCGGAAGCACTAGCGAGACTGAAGTCTCTCTTCAAAACATAAATTAAGCAAACATGAGTACAAAGGTACTCATCAAGACTTACATCAGAACTAGCTACATATGCAATAGTATCAACAAAGGGGTGGTGGAGTTTGATTGCAGCAAGCCAGCTTTGACTCGGCGGCTATCCTGAACTATGACTGCAAGTAACTCTTTGAGATGGCGCACACGAGTCCACATATTCACCAATCAATACACCACTATGGATCCGCTATCGTCTACCTACGAGATGGCCATCCATAGCACTCACACTTGTCCTGAGCATTTTAGATTATCCACTTTCAATTGTCTATATACCACGTAAGCATCCAAGAAGTCCATAACCGCGGACCCGGCTATTCGAATAGATCATGTTAACCCTGCAGGGGTGTACTTCTTCACACACGCTCTCGCCACTTACCGCCATGTACACGTCATGTATCTCGACAACCTTCAAGCGGAAGCCTGGCGAGGGTGTCGGCCACGACCTGACTAACCACACAAGACACTAGTCCAGGTTTATCGCCTATTCATGTTCCATCGGTAAGGAGATCCGGACGGGGTGTCGCTCACGGCACCAAAAGATGTGCGCAGGGTTCCCAAGCCCACCTCGACAGATGGATCTACGCTTGGTACACCGTGCCACGGTGCCTAGTCTGACCCAAGCCCACATGTACCATGTGCCACTTGGTAGACTACTAGCACAACCTACAAACACCAGAAACTAGTTGCAACTCCTGGACAGAGATCTAGTCAAGAGGGGCACTTAAGCATTCCAATGCGTGGTAGTAGCTATGTCATTGGACAACTTACACAGAACTCAGTTCTTAAGGACGGTCCCAGTGAGACAACCCACCATGTACTCCAACATGGCCTCTCAACGCTACCTTTACCAAATCATGTTCACAGACTTAGCTCACACATAGTAGGACATGTTCACCACATTCCAATTCATCCCCGATGAATCAGACCTGACACAACTCTAAGCAATAGTAGGCATAACCAGAAGGCATGAATGAGTAGGCACAACATGGCTCAAACAACTCCTACTCATGCTAGTGGGTTTCAACTATTTACTGTGGCAATGACAGGTGATGCAGAGGAAAGGGTTCAGCTACCGCAACAAATAGCAGTTCAATCGTTGTTGTCCTAATGCAGTAAAGGAGACAAGGAGCGAGAGAGTGGGATTGTATCGGAATGAACAAGGGGGTTCTGCTTGCCTGGCACTTCTGAAGATAACATTGGGTCTTCATGGGTGTCATCGATCACATCGTCGGAACACGTCTACTGAAAGGGAACAAACACCGGCAAGAGTGAAAGAAACACAATCAATGCAATGCGACAATATGATGCATGATCATGACATGGCAATATGCTGTTGATTGAGCTAATGCAACTAGCAACCATATTAAATGGAGTTGGTTTGAACCAAAGATTCAAATTCAAACTCCATATGTGATTATTTAATTGTCATTTAATTGATTTGACCTGATAAGCAGGTTTAACTTGCTTAAACATGCATGAAAATGCCATAAACAGATTCCTTGAATTTTTCTGATCATTTTTCATATATAAATTATTTTCATGTGAGCTACGGTTGATTTTATATGATTTTTAGAAGTTTTGAATATTTTCTGAAATAAATAAATCATTTCTGATTTATTTAAAATTCCATAAAACACTTATTGCGTCAGCATGATGTCATTGTGATGTCAGCGGTCAATAGGAGCTGGTCCAGGTCAAACCTGACGTGTGGGGTCCACACGTCAGTGACACATGAGTTAAACAGGCTGAACTAAACTTAACAGAAGATTAAACTGAACTAAATAGGTATAGGGGCCCACATGTTAGTGTCTCGGTGGTTAACTAAAATTGGTTTAGTAACTAAACTAATTTAGTAGGGCCCTGGGTCCACCTGTCATTGACCTAGGAGGGGGTCATTAGCACTAATTAACGCGTACCCGTCGGAGTTAGGCCGCCGGCGACGACCCGAGGTGGCGGAGGACGTCGGAAACGCCGCTCCGGCGACCATTTAGACGGCGGCTTGGTGCTACGCGTAGCTGGGGATCTCGCGCATCTAATGGAGGCGACGGGAGGACACAGGGGCGGCGGAGCTCATCGGAACGGAGCTCGCGGCGGCGCCGGAGTTCTGGCTGCGGTGGAAACAGTGTTGCAGCGCACGGCAGTAGCAACCGGTGGCCTCAATGCACTCGCAGGGGTGCACTGAGTGCAGTGGTGAGCTCGGATACGAGCGGCGATGGCTAGAACGACGGCGGCGACATGGCCGGTGGCGAGGGGTTCTCGGGCTTGGTGAGTGGCGTGGTTAGGGGTCGAAATCGACAGAGGGGAGAGATGGGAACGACGGAGGGGCTCACAGGGGGTCGGTCGGAGGTCTCAGCAGGCTCAGCGGGGCCGAACGGCGTCGGAATCCCGACGACGATCTCCTGTGGCCGAGGAAGACGACGAGGTCGACGACGGCGCTCCAGGGGCTCCTGGCATCGGGCGGCTCGGCGAAGAGCTCCAGCGCGTGGACATGAAGCTCGTGGGCACGGTCATGGGACGAGGGGTGGCCGGTGGTCATGGCTACGGCGAGTGGCGCTCTCAGGCGCGTTCGGTGACGAGAGGGAGAGATCCAGGGAACAGGGTGAGAGCGAGGGAGAGTGAGAGAGTGAGGCAGAGAGGTGCGTGGCGTCGTCTAGGGTCGTCCAGGCGTCGGGGGGGAAGCGGCAAGCAGGAGGTGGCTGGGGAGTGCCGGCGTGCCGCGGGCACATGCTGTGCGTCCGACCGGCGGGAGGAAGAAGACCTCCCTGCCCCTCACGGGCTGGGCCGGCCAGATGGGCTGCCAGGTGAGTGCCAGGTAAAATCTACCTCTCTCTCTTTTCTAGTTTTTGTTACTGTTTTCTAATTTTGACATTTGTTTTGGCTTTATTAAAAATGCCAGAGCATTTTCAAAAATCATGAAACCAAGCATGGCTACTGTTTAGAATAAATCCAACAGTAAACATTTTAGTTTATGATTATTTGAGCATTTAAAATAATATATAATATTTAAATGCCCAAATGCAACTAAGATATGATTTAATTAAGTGCCCAAAATATTCTACAAAAATGTTCACTATTTTTGGTTTGGTCTCAAAGCCTTGCCAAAATTAGCAAACATTGATGAAGGCATTTTGGTCATTGGAAAAGATTTTAGGTTAAACCTAATTGCTTTGATTTGGTGCTAGGGTTTGAACAATCCCCAATTCAAGTTTAGCAAAAATTTAACCATGATGACATGATGATCAGGCAAAGACCACATGGGTTTGATCTAGGGATGTGACAACTCACCCCCACTAAAACAAGAATCTCGTCCCAAGATTCAAGACGTGAGGTAAGAAATCAGAGGGGACACTAACTAACACAGTCTTCATGGTCCAAATGTCCTCCATACAATTGTTGATTCATTGCATCATGTTGATCTTGGCATCCTTGCTTTCGAGGTCTTTGTCCAACACGGTGACGACGAAAGAAACTCTACAAAATTGATCGTCTGAAGGATCGAGCAACTCAAGACCAACTCATGGAGTGAGACGTAAGAACATCTCTTGAGATGAGACACGGAACACACATCTGGAGGGATGGAATAAAGCAAACGATGAAGATTTACTTGGCAGGCAAAATTCCACACCTAAGAAGATGGTGATCGATGTCACCAGACGGGGCACCTTAGCAAAGGTGACTCGTAGAGTTATTCCCTTAGGTGGCAAAAAGAATTACTTTTGATATAGAGATCATTGAAATTATCTATACTAGCCTAAGGCAAATCACAATCGATCATTCGACGGAGTTCGAAAGAACAACATACTCCATCTAGAATAGATGATGTGGACTACCTTGTTGAAGACAACACAACGGATGATTTTGCTTATCATCGGAAATGGATGGGACCCATGGCAAGTCCACTTCTGAAGATAATCCTGAACAACAGTGGCTGAGCAAGGCAACCCATGGAAAATTGGCACATTGGCGGTGCAAGCTGGGAACAAAATGCAAATGCTGGGAATGATTCTGGTAACTGGGAAGAAGCCCAACGATAGAGAGTGAATCTACTCCTTGAGAGGTTATAGCATAACCAAGAACACTACGAGCAATGCCGGTTAGTGCCAGTGATAACACCTAGTGCTTGTGCGTGCTCTCAAGAACTTGAGCATGTCCATAATCATCAAGGTTTTAGCATTATCCGTGTCAAGGATCCTGGCAACACCACATACTACCATAATGAATAATGATGGACGATGCAGATGAAAAGAAAGACAACATTTTCACAGATTTCACCTTAGCGGAGACAAGGGGCAAAATCTGGATGATCGACTGAGAGACATTTAGCACTCCGCTTCTAATGTTCTCCTTGATGTGCTAGCGCAACCCATTTATTAGAATGGTTTGGTACCTAGAACGTCAAGTAAAAGGTCAGACTTCAGGAGCACAAAAATCCATAAGGAACAATTAGGGAGTAAATCCTATGAGGTCCTTATGGGGAGGTGGCTAACTTCTTCAATCAAGATACCACAACAATAGGTCTTCCGGCTGGGTGTGTTGCCCACGACATCCACTTTACCGGTTATCGAGAGACCAATATTATAGTTCTTGGAAAATGCTCCAACCATCAGATCTACCTGAGATTCAGTTCTGGTTGGTGTCAGAATATTCTAGACTCATCGAGTCTAGAAAGAAAAATGAAAGTTTGAAACACAATTCGACGAGACGGCGTTGCGAGATTCTCGTGTAATGAACTACGATAGCAAGCTCCAAAACATGAGCTAGTTCTGCTACGTACCTGTGAACACGTTATCCCAGACAAGCATGCCCACGTAGTAGTCTTATAATACAATACTACCGAGCTCAGATTGGGAATCATCATTGAAGATAACGAAGTCTTGTGCATGTCCGTCCGGGCCCTTCGGGAATAGCATTTCAACTTCTTTTCTTTGAACAAATCAATCAGTGGCTTGGTGTGCTAGGAATACATATGGAATGGAGATGATCAGTCTATCAGACCATAGAATACTTCGCACATATGCATGACTGAATTGGGATGATTCCAGAGGAGGTAAAACAAGCTTTCTCAAATTCAGGGTGGCAACTTTCATCAAATGCTCATGAATTAGAGGAAGTCACTTCTTTCATTCGCACATATGCTTCATGAACTAACTCAACGATGATGCTTACAAAAGTTTCCAATGCTAGCTTTAATGTTCATCATGAATCATGGAGAGGATAAACATGTCGCCGATGGGCTCGACAACAATTCATCGAGGCTTCCATAAAATGGAATTCCATGACTATGTGAACAAAGTGATATCATTGGTCAGACCAATAGATGTAATGAGGTATGCTCGAGGGACACCCGCGAGTAGGACAACATTACGAAAACCATTGGTTCTGATTTGATTTGAGGATAGCCCACACTCAAATCAATGTTTTGGACAAGACAATAGATCCAATAATTGATCACAAGGATCAACCGATCAAGATATTATCTTTCTTCAACACACACACACACAAAAGATATCCCTTTGAAGGAACTAAGTCAGGCAAGCTTTTATCTTCCAACTCTCCAAGTTGTTGTTTAGCTTAACCAACTAGTTCAGGGTATCCAACACAGATTCTTGGAGAAGGGGTGGTTTATATGAAACCAACTTGATCACGAGCTCGACGCATTAGTCAGGGAACAACCTGGTGATACTTCCGGGAAGATAACCAGAAAATCACAAACCACCGATATGTTGCTAGGCTCGAGAACAATCTTGCTTTTCAGGGCAAGACGATATGATCAAATGAGTGAGGGATTTATGCAATCCTAACTCATTGATCAAGGAGTGCACTAGAAAAATGGACTATGTAGCACGGTCAATCTTAGAATGATGGTTCAGTAACCAACATGGTAAGAATGATTTTATTGTCCATTAACTACCAAGCAACAGGGTTGCTAGGAGTATTGACTTCACACATCACGGCTCACTTGTCGGTATTCTGGTTACAATAACACGGAGACTGAAGAATGAACGATGATGGCAATAAGTATCACTGTATCAAGAGTTCATAAGAGATAGTGCAATTCTCATGACGATCCTGACGTGAAGGGGGTAACACTTCAGAGTAGAACGGATCAAAAGCTTGATTGCATTTTGATCTGCGGAGTACAACTGCTTTGACCCAATCCTGGATATGGATGAAGTACTGGGGTTTGTTTCTCCTAATCATTCCAGAATAGAATGGCTTGACGGACTACAAGGGTAAAAGGCATCGATGAACACAAATGCACAACTACTCCTGACTATCAACTGATAGACGGGGTCATAATATGACTAAAAAGGGACAACTCGAGGGAACATATAACTTTCCGAGTTGTGGATGCATAGGTTGGTATGTCGAGCAAAGCTCAACATATTTCTTCCGGATAACCCATGCAGAAAGGTAGAATTGGCAGAGTCATAGTGTGGAATGGAGAACTCATCAAGAGCACTCTGGTTGTGATCTTTTAGTTCAAAAGAACTTCTGCCATAACGGTTCATGGTATTGGAAGAACGATTCACCACGAACCTCGAAGACTATCACAAGGTTACTAATATCCTAAAGGAACGAGCAAATACTATCAACATGAGGTAAGTAGAGTGAAACTCGGATTCAAAACCGAGGAATAGAATACCTACTAACTAAATAGCATCACAGGATGCTTTCGAGAATGATGGTCAGAATCATCACACTGGGTATATAGAACATTGCTAGATTACTGGGTGATCTTCTAAGACACCTAAGGTCATAATAATAACTCCAACATATGCGTCGAGGTAATGGAGTACCTCCACACACCGACTAGTGTGGTTAATCTGGCCTAAAAGGACATTAAGAACATGAATAAATGATTTGCAAATGCATGAGATTGTTTAGAGACCTGGGATGACTCGGACAGCATAACGGCTGTAAATGATCGAAAAAATTACCTTTGAGACTCATGCACAAAGATAGCATAACCACTCAACATCATAATGTCAAGGTTCTCAGACCAACAGTTGAATAAACAGAAGTAGTAGAAACTGAACTGAGAGTTCAATCCACAATTAACGTGATCCTGATAGACAGAAAAGAAAGCCTAGTTCTTAATCCCCGTAGAATAGAAGAAGGTGACTCAGATTAGAAGGTCATAAGTTAAACGAGTAAAAGAGCCTTATGTTCCCTTCCACAATCAATTCCCTTATATAACTAAAGAATTTCTAGACACGACTTCGACCAGTTTGGCTTACTAATCCTACAGGCAGTCAGGCTCTGATACCAAAGCTACCAGGACCCCGATCCTAAGTCACACAGGTCTAGCCTGTAACACCTCATATCACTTTGCGGCCTCGCGCACGGTATCCCCACGGATGCCACCTTACCTGGCCCGGGACCGTTTGCGCATTTTGGCACACGTATATGATAGTGTCGCTAGCATCCATATGACAGAGAACCCCGGCCGACATGGCTAGTTATAAACCAAAAGTGGCGCTAAATTACAGAGACGGGCATACATGACCCAGCAACGAACGTGTCGGTCATCAACGTATGAACCCAAGTCGTAGCAAGCTACAAGGACTTAAAGGAACAACGCGTGACATTTCCCCTAAGGGACAGACACCAAAACGAAGAAGGACACATGCCGGCCAGCCTAAGTGTTCCGGAGCAGTAGCAAGCTACCAAGGCTGAGTGGAAGCACTAGGAGACATTTCCCTGTAAGATAGGCTACCAAGGGTAAACAACTAGGTGTCGGATCCCACACATAGCAATACACATTACATGTACGCATAACATGCAAGTATGTGCTGTACAACAAGGCATCACAACATAACTCAACAACTCATATAGATAAGGCCCAGAAGAGCCATCATAGCATTTATTACAAACAGAGGTCACATGACCCAACATACAGAGCATACAGGCAACGGAAGCATAACATGTCTGAGTACAGATAACTACAAATGAAAAAGGATGAGAATCCTGACTATCTACAAGACCCTCCCAAGGGCACAAGATCGTAGCTGAGGTAACAAGCTAAATGCCGAAGTCCACGCGGAAGCACTAGCGAGACTGAAGTCTCTCTGCAAAACATAAATTAAGCAAACATGAGTACAAAGGTACTCAGCAAGACTTCCATCAGAACTAGCTACATATGCAACAGTATCAACAAAGGGGTGGTGGAGTTTGACTGCAGCAAGCCAGCTTTGACTCGGTGGCTATCCTGAACTATGACTGCAAGTAACTCTTTGAGGTGGCGCACACGAGTCCACATATTCACCAATCAATACACCACTATGGATCCGCTCTCGTCTACCTACGAGATGGCCATCCATATCACTCACACTTGTCTTGAGCATTTTAGAGTATCCACTTTCAATTGTCTATGTACCACGTAAGCATCCAAGAAGTCCATAACCGTGGACCCGGCTATTCGAATAGATCATGTTAACCCTGCAGGGGTGTACTTCTTCACACACGCTCTCGCCACTTACCGCCATGTACACGTCATGTATCTCGGCAACCTTCAAGCGGAAGCCTGGCGAGGGTGTCGGCCACGACCTGACTAACCACACAAGACTCTAGTCCAGGTTTATCGCCTATTCGTGTTCCATCCGTAAGGAGATCCGGCCGGGGTGTCGCTCACAGCCCCAAATGATGTGCGCAGGGTTCCCAAGCCCACCTCGACGGATGGATCTACGCTTGGTACACCGTGCCATGGTGCCTAGTCTGACCCAAGCCCACATGTACCGTGTGCCACTTGGTAGAATACTAGCATTACCTACAAACACCAGAAACTAGTTGCAACTCCTGTACAGAGATCTAGTTGATTAATAAGTCGAGAGGGGCACTTAAGCATTCCAATGCGTGGTAGTAGCTATGTCATTGGACAACTTACACAGAACTTAGTTCTTAAGGACGGTTCCAGTGAGACAACCCACCATGTACTCCTACATGGCCTCTCACTGCTACCTTTACCAAATCGTGTTCACACACTTAGCTCACACATAGTAGGACATGTTCTCCACATTCCAATTCATCCCCGATGAATCAGACCTGACACAACTCTAAGCAATAGCAGGCATAACCATAAGGCATGAATGAGTAGGCACAAGATGGCTCAAACAACTCCTACTCATGCTAGTGGGTTTCAACTATTTACTGTGGCAATGACAGGTGATGCAGAGGAAAGGGTTCAGCTACCGTAGCAAATAGCAGTTCAATCGTTGTTGTCCTAATGCAGTAAAGGAGAGCAGGAGCGAGAGAGTGGGATTGTATCGAAATGAACAAGGGGGTTCTGCTTGCCTGGCACTTCTGAAGATAACATTGGGTCTTCATGGGTGTCATTGAGCACATCGTCGGAACACGTCTATTGAAAGGGAACAAACACCGGCAAGAGTGAAAGAAACACAATCAATGCAATGCGACAATATGATGCATGATCAAGACATGGCAATATGCTGTTGATTGAGCTAATGCAACTAGCAACCATATTAAATGGAGTCGGTTTGAACCAAAGATTCAAATTCAAACTCCATATGTGATTATTTAATTGTCATTTAATTGATTTGACCTGATCAGCAGGTTTAACTTGCACAAACATGCATGAAAACTCCATAAACAGATTCCTTGAATTTTTCTGATCATTTTTCATATATAAATTATTTTCATCTGAGCTACGGTTAATTTCATATGATTTTTAGAAGTTTTGAATATTTTCCGAAATAAATAAATCAATTCCGATTTATTTAAAATTCCAGAAAACACTTATTGCGTCAGCATGACGTCACTGTGATGCCAACGGTCAACAGGGGCTGGTCCAGGTAAAACCTGACGTGTGGGGTCCACACGTCAGTGACACATCAGTTAAACAGGCTTAACTAAACTTAACAGAAGATTAAACTAAACTAAATAGGTACATGGGCCCACGTGTCAGTGTCTCGGTGGTTAACTAAAATTGTTTTAGTAACTAAACTAATTTAGTAGGGCCCTGGGTCCACCTGTCATTGACCTAGGGGGGGTCATTATCACTAATTAATGCGTACCCACCAGAGTTAGGCCGCCGACGACGATCCGAGGCGGCGGAGGACGTCGGAAATGCCGCTCCGGCGACCATTTGGACGACGGCTAGGTGCTACGCGTAGCTGGGGCGACGGGAGGACACAGGGGCGGCGGAGCTCGTCGGAACGGAGCTCGCGGCGGCGCCGGAGTTCTGGCTGCGGTGGAAACAGTGTTGCCGCACACGGCAGGAGCAACCGGTGGCCTCAATCGACGCGCAGGGGTGCACTGAGTGCAGTGGTGAGCTCGTACACGAGCGGCGATGGCTAGAACAACGGCGGCGACATGGCCGGCGGCGAGGGGTTCTCGGGCTTGGTGACTGGCGTGGTTAGGGGTCGAAATTGACAAGAGGGAGAGAGGGGAACGACGGAGGGGCTCACAGGGGGTCGGTCGGAGGTCTCAGAAGGCTCAGCGGAGCCGAACGGCGTCGGAATCCCGACGGCGATCTCTTGTGGCCGAGGAAGAAGACGAGGTCGACGACGGCGCTCCAGGGGCTCCTGGCATCGGGCGGCTCGGTGAAGAGCTCCAGTGCGTGGAGACGAAGCTCGTGGGCACGGTCATGGGACGAGGGGTGGCCGGTGGTCATGGCTACGGCGAGCGGCGCTCTCAGGCGAATTCGTTGACGAGAGGGAGAGATCCTGGGAACGGGTGAGAGCGAGGGAGAGTGAGAGAGTGAGGCAGAGAGGTGCGTGGCGTCATCTAGGGTCGTCCAGGCGTCGGGGGGGGGGGGGGGGGGGC
>LR738712.1:217809368-217821124 GCA_902687465.1 Secale cereale
GGGGGGAGCGGCAAGCAGGAGGTGGCCGGGGCGTGCCGGCGTGCCGCGGGCACACGCCGTGCGTCCGACTGGCGGGAGGAAGAAGACCTCCCTGCCCCTCACGGGCTGGGCCGGCCAGATGGGCTGCCAGGTGAGCGCCAGGTAAAATCTACCTCTCTCTCTTTTCTAATTTCTGTTACTGTTTTCTAATTTTGACATTTGTTTTGGCGTTATTAAAAATGTCAGAGCATTTTCAAAAATCATGAAACGAAGCATGGCTACTGTTTAGAATAAATCCAACAGTAAACATTTTAGTTTATGATTATTTGAGCATTTAAAATAATATATAATATTTAAATGCCGAAATGCAAATAAGATATGATTTAATTCAGTGCCCAAAATATTCTACAAAAATGTTCACTATTTTGGTTTAGTCTCAAAGCCTTGCCAAAATTAGCAAACATTGATGAAGGCATTTTGGTCATTGGAAAAGATTTTAGGTTAAACCTAATTGCTTTGATTTGGTGCTAGGGTTTGAAGAATCCCCAATTCAAGTTTAGCAAAAATTTAACCATGATGACATGATGATCAGGCAAAGACCACAGGGGTTTGATCTAGGGATGTGACAGAAGATCAATTTTCCGGCCTTCCTAGTGAAGATGCCGCTACCCAACTAAACAACTTTTTTGATTTTTGTGATATGGAAAAGAAAAGGGATACGATAATGATATTGTTTAATTGAAGTTATTTATGTTTTCACTTAGAGATCGTGCTAAAACTTGGTTTTCCTCTTTGCCTAGAAATAGTATTGATTCGTGGAATAAGTATTTCCTTCCTGCTAAGATCATCTCTCTTAGAAATGACATTATGAATTTTAAGCAACTAGATCATGAGCATGTTGCACAAGCTTGGGAGAGAATGAAATTAATGATACGTAATTGCCCTACACATGGTTTGAACTTATGGATGATTATTCAAAACTTTTATGCTGGCTTGACTTTTTCTTATAGAAATCTTTTAGATTCGGCCGCAGGAGGCACTTTCATGGAAACTACCTTACGAGAAGCTACCAAACTCCTAGATAATATTATGGTTAATTATTCTCAATGGCACACCGAAAGATCTACTACGAAAAAAGTGCATGGTATTGAAGAGATTAGTGTTTTGAGTGGAAAGATGGATGAACTTATGAAATTATTTGCTGCTAAGAGTCCTTCTTATGATCCTAATGATATGCCTCTGTCCACTTTGATTGAAAATAACAATGAATCTTTGGATGTGAATTTTGTTGGTAGGAATAGTTTTGGTAACAGTGCTTATAGAGGGAACTTTAATCCTAGGCCTTTTCCTAGTAATTCCTCTAATAATTATGGTAATTCCTACAACAACTCTTACGAAAAGATGTCTTCTGAATTTGAAACTAGTGTTAAGGAGTTTATGATTTCGCAAAAGAATTTCAATGCTATGCTTGAAGAGAAATTGCTTAATATTGATGATTTGGCTAGAAGTGTGGACTGAATTACTCTTGATGTTGATTCTTTGAAACTTAGATCTATCCCACCAAAGCATGATATCAATGAGTCTCTCAAAGCCATTAGAATTTTCGTTGATGAATGCAAAGAAAGAACCGCTAGGATGCGAGCTAAAAGAGAGAATTATATAAAAGCGTGTTCTTTTAGTTATCATGAAAATAAAGATGAAGATCTGAAAGTTATTGATGTGTCTCCTATTAGATCCTTGTTTTCTAGTATAAACCTTGATGAAGATAGGATGGGAGATGATTCTACTTTAAGGTGTCCCAATGATTCAAAGTTTTTAGATCTTGATGCTAAAATTGTTAAAAGTGGGAGTGAAGAGATTAAAACTTTGCATAGTGATGAACCAACTACTTTCGATTTCAAGGGATTCTATTATGATAATTTCTCTTTGATTGATTGTATTTCCTTGTTGCAATCCGTACTAAACTCTCTGCATGCTTATAGTCAAAATAAAGCTTTTACCAAACACATAGTTGATGCTTTGATGCAATCTTATGAAGAAAAACTTGAGTTAGAAGTTTCTATCCGTAGAAAGCTTTATGATGAGTGGGAACCTACTATCAAAATAAAAATTAAAGATCATCAATGCTTTGCTTTGTGTGATTTGGGTGCAAGTGTTTCCACTATCCCAAAAACTTTGTGTGATTTGCTAGGGTTCCATGAGCTTGATGATTTTTCTTTAAATTTGCATCTTGCAGATTCCGCTATTAAGAAACCTATGGGGAGGACTAATGATGTTCTTATTGTTGCCAATAGGAATTATGTGCCCGTAGATTTCATTGTTCTTGATATAGATTGAAATCCTTCATGTCCTACTATTCTTGGTAGACCTTTCCATAGAACGATTGGTGCAATTATTGATATGAAGGAAGGAAATATTAGATTCCAATTTCCGTTAAGCAAAGGCATGGAACACTTTCCTAGAAATAAAATCAAATTACCATATGAATCTATTATGAGACCCACTTATGGATTGCCTTCCAAAGATGGCAATACCTAGATCTATCCATGTATTGTGCCTAGCTAGGGGCGTAAAACGATAGCGCTTGTTGGGAGGCAACCCAATTTTTTTTCTTTTTTTTTCTGTTTAGGAATAGATATTGCATGTAGCTTCTGTTTAGATGTGGTTTTGTGTTTTAATTAGTGCTTATGACAAGTAGAACCTTTGGGAAGACTTGTGTGAAGTTTATATGATCTTGCTGCGTAAAACAGAATCGTTAGCGCTTGCTAGAATGGTCACCAGATTTTACTGGAGCATGCTATTTAGTTGATTCTTTTTGAAGATGATTAATAGACAAATTCCTCACGTTTACCAATTTAATTCAATTATTTTGGAGTTACATAAGTATGCGAAAACTACAGATTACGACAGATTGTTCTGTTTTTGACAGATTCTGTTTTTCGTGTGTTGTTTTCTTATTTCAATGCATCTATGAGTAGTATTGGGAAGTATGAATCATAGAGAAGTTTTAATAAATTAGATTTAACACCAATATAAACAAAGAATGAATTCATTGCAGTACCTTTGAGTAGTGGTTTGCTTTCTTATACTAACGGAGCTCACGTGATTTTTGTCTAAGTTTTGTGTTGTGAAGTTTTCATGTTTTGAGTATTGCTTTGATGGACTATGGAACAAAGAGTGGCAAGAGCCTAAGATTGGGGATGCACAAGGCACACCAAGGTAAAATTCAAGGACAACCAAAAGCCTAAGCTTGGGGAGGCCCCGGGAAGGCATCCCCTCTTCCGTCTTCATCCATCGGTAACTACACTCGGTCCTATATTTTTATTCACCACATGATATGTGTTTTACTTGGAGCGTCATGTATCATTTGAGTCTTTGCTTGTTAGTTTGCCACAATTATCCTTGCTGGACACACCTATTTGTGACAGTTAAATATGGCCTAGGAATTGATAGAACACTCTATGTGCTTCACTTATATCTTTTGAGTTGGATAGTTTTTGCTCTAGTGCTTCACTTATACCTTTTCGAGCATGGTGGTGATAATATATTGAAGAAATTGTTGATCTCTCATGCTACACTTATATCCTTTTGAGAGTCTATTAAAACAGCATGGTAATGTGCTTCGGCTATAAAACTAGTCTTCACATGATAGACATCCAATATCAATGTAGTAAAAACTTTCACACTAAGTGCATTGAATATGATGAGAAGTTGGATGCTTGATAATTGTTTTGAGATATGAGGATAGTGATATTAGAGTCATGCTAGTGGAGTTATTATGAAATTGAGAAATGATTGTGTTAAGGTTAGTGATTCCCGTAGCATGCACGTATGGTGAACCGCTATGTGACGAAGTTAGAGCATGAGGTATTTGGAAAGTGTCAACCTTTGTGTGGAGGTCGGGGGCATGCAATGGTTAACTCCTACCAACCTCCCCCCTAGGAGCATGCATTGATTGCTTTGTTTTGATGACTCATAGATTTTTGCAATAAGTATATGAGTTCTTCATGAATAATGTTGAGTCCATGGATTATACGCACTCTCACCCTTCCACCATTGCTAGCCTCTCTTGTATCGCGCAACTTTTGCCGGTACCATACACCCACTATGTACCCTTCCTCGAAACAGCCACCATATATATTCCTCAAAACAGCCACCATACCTACCTATCATGGCATTTCCATAGCCATTCCGAGATATATTGCCATGCAACTTTCCACCATTCCATTCATATGACACGCTTCATATTGTCATATTGCCATGCAACATCATGTAGTTGACATCGTATTTGTGGAAAAGCCACCATGCATAATTTTTCATACATGTTACTCTTGCTTCATTGCACATGCTGGTACACCACCGGAGGTATTCATATAGAGTAATACTTTGTTCTAGTATCGAGTTGTAATATCGAGTTGTAATTCAATGAAAGTGTGATGATCATCACTATTAGAGCATTGTCCCATGTGAGGAGAGGTTAAATAAAGAAAGTGTTGGAAATATGCCCTAGAGGCAATAATAAATTGGTTATTATTATATTTCCTTGTTCACGATAATCGTTTATTATCCATGCTAGAATTGTATTGATAGGAAACTCAGATACATGTATGGATACATAGACAAACACCATGTCCCTAGTGAGCCTCTAGACGACTAGCTCGTTGATCAATAGATGGTTACGGTTTCCTAACCATGGACATTGGATGTCGTTGATAACGGGATCACATCATTAGGAGAATGATGTGATGGACAAGACCCAATCCTAAGCCTAGCACAGATCGTGTAGTTCGTATGCTAAAGCTTTTCTATATGTCAAGTATCTTTTCCTTAGACCATGAGATTGTGCAACTCCCAGATACCGTAGGAATGCTTTGGGTGTACCAAACGTCACAACGTAACTGGGTGGCTATAAAGGTGCACAACGGGTATCTCCGAAAGTGTCTGTTGGGTTGGCACGAATCGAGACTGGGATTTGTCACTCCGTATGACGGAGAGGTATCTCTGGGCCCACTCGGTAGGACATCATCATAATGTGCACAATATGTGATCAAGGAGTTGATCACGGGATGATGTGTTACGGAACGAGTAAAGAGACTTGCCGGTAACGAGATTGAGCAAGGTATCGGTATACCGACGATCGAATCTCGGGCAAGTGCTATACCGATAGACAAAGGGAATCGTATACGGGATTGATTGAATCCTTGACATCGTGGTTCATCCGATGAGATCATCGTGGAACATGTGGGAGCCAACATGGGTATCCATATCCCGCTGTTGGTTATTGGCCGGAGAGTTGTCTCGGTCATGTCTACATGGTTCCCGAGCCCGTAGGGTCTACACACTTAAGGTTCGATGACACTAGGGTTATAGGGAAAGTATGTACGCGGTTACCGAATGTTGTTCGGAGTCCCAGATGAGATCCCGGACGTCACGAGGAGTTCCGGAATGGTCCGGAGGTAAAGATTCATATATGGGAAGTCCTGTTTTGGTCACCGGAAAAGTTTCGGGCGATATCGGTAATGTACCGGGACCACCGGGAGGGTCCCGGGGGTCCACCAGGTGGGGCCACCAGCCCCAGAAGGCTACGTGGGCTAAGTGTGGGAGGGGACCAGCCCCAAGGGGGCTGGTGCGCCCCCCCACCAAGTCCCAGGGCGCCTCCAAGAGGGGAGGGGGGCAAACCCTAAGGCAGTTGGGCCCTAGGGCCCAATAGTGGTGCGCCTCCCCCTCTCTCCCCCTTGGCCGCCCCCCTAGATGGGATCTAGGGCTGGCCGCACCCTAGGGGTGGGAAACCCTAAAGGGGGGCGCAGCCCTCCCTTCCCCCTATATATATGTGAGGTCTTGGGGCTGCTAGACACACGAGAACGTCTCCCTCTTGGCGCAGCCCTACCCCTCTCCCTCCTCGTCTCTTGCAGCGCTTGGCGAAGCCCTGCTGGAGTCCCGCGCTCCTCCACCACCACCACGCCGTCGTGCTGCTGTTGGATGGAGTCTTCCCCAACCTCTCCCTCTCTCCTTGCTGGATCAAGGCGTGGGAGACGTCACCGGGCTGCACGTGTGAAGAACGCGGAGGCACCGTTGCTTCGGTGCTAGGATCTTCGGCGATCTGAATCACGGCGAGTACGACTCCATCAACCGCGTTCTTGAACGCTTCCGCTTAGCGATCTACAAGGGTATGTGGATCCAACGCTCCTCTCGTAGATGCATCTCCTAGATTGATCTTGGTGAGCGTAGGAAAATTTTTGTTTCCCATGCAACGTTCCCCAACAGTGGCATCATGAGCTAGGATCTTGCGTAGATGTTTTCACGAGTAGAACACAAAGGGGTTTGTGGGCGTTGATGTTTAAATTGCTTCCCTCCTTGGTCTTTCTTGATTCAGCGGTATTATGGGATGAAGCGGCCCGGACCAACTTTACATGTCCACGTACATGAGACCGGTTCCATCGACAGACATGTGACTTTTGTTGCATAAGATGGCTGGCGGGTGTCTGTCTCTCCTATCTTAGTTGAATCGGAATAGAACAAGGCGGTCCTTGTAGAAGGTTAAATAGCAACTTGAATATCACCGTTGTGGCTTTGCGTAGGTAAGAAGCGTTCTTGCTAGATACCCATAGCAGCCACGTAAAACATGCAACAACAATTTAGAGGACGTCTAACTTGTTTTTGCAGGGTATGTATGTGATATGATATGGCCAATGACATGATGAGATATATTTGATGTATGAGATGATCATGTTGTAATAGTTAATATCGACTTGCATGTCGATGCATACGGCAACCGGCAGGAGCCATAGGGTTGTCTTTAATTTTTGTATGACCTGCGTGTCAATCATTAAGCGCTATGTAATGCTTTACTTTATCGCTAAGCGGTAGCAATAGTAGTGAGAGCATGGTGGGCGCACGACAACCTCGATGGCGACACGATGATGGAGATCATGATGATGGGGATCATGGCGTGGCGCCGGTGACGATGGAGATCATGCCGGTGCTTTGGAGATGGAGATCAAAAGCACGAGTTGATGGCCATATCATGTCACTTATGATTTGCATGTGATGTTAATCCTTTTATGCATCTTATTTTGCTTAGGACGACGGTAGCATTATAAGATGATCCTTCACTAAAATTTCAAGATAAAATTGTGTTCCCCCCGAGTGTGCGCCGTTGCGAAGGTTCGTCGTTTCGAAGCACCACGTGATGATCGGGTGTGATAGACTCTACGTTCGCATACAACGGGTGCAAGCCAGTTTTGCACATGCAGAACACTCGGGTTAGACTTGACGAGCCTAGCATGTACAGACATGGCCTCGGAACACGGAAGACCGAAAGGTCGAGCATGAGTCATATAGTAGATATGATCAACATGAAGATGTTCACCATTGACACCACCTCATCTCACGTGATGATCGGACTTGGGTTGGTGGATTTGGATCATGTCACGCTCGGATGACCAGAGGGATGTCAATTTGAGTGGGAGTTATAAGTAATTTGATTAGTTAAACTCACTTATCATGAACAATAGTCTAAGTTGACTTTACAAATTATGTTGTAGACCAATAACTGCGTTGTAGCTCCCTGTTTAATACGATCCTAGAGAAAGACTAAGTTGAAAGATAATGTAAGCAAGGATGCGGACTGGGTCCGTAGTCCGAGGAGTGTCCTCACTGCTGCACAGAAAGCTTACGTCTTTGATGCACCGCTCGATGTGCAAACCCTTACAACGTTGTCTGTGGATGTTGTGAACACCTGACAGAGACGTCCTGATGACTACTTGATAGTTTAGTGCACCATACTTCACGGCTTAGAATCGGGATTCCAATGACGTTTTGAATGCCATGGAACATATGAGATGTTCTAAGAGCTGAAATTGGGATTTCAGGCTCATGCCCGTGTTGAGAGGTATGAGACCTCTGACAAGTTCTTTTGCCAAAAAGATGGAGGAGAATGGCTCAACTAGTGAGCATGTGCTCAGAATGTCTGGGTGCTGAAATCACTTGAACCAAGTGGGAGTTAATCTTCCAGGTGAGATAGTGGTTGACAGAATTCTCTAGACACTATCACCAAGCTACTAGAACTTCGTGATGAACTATGACATGCAAAGGATGGAGATGATCCCGGTGCTGTTAGCGGTTCTTAGTACCGCAAAAGTAGAAATCAAGAAGGAGCATCAAGTGTTGATGGTTTAGCAAGACCACTGGTTTCAAAAGGGGCAAGGGCTAGAAGGGAAACTTCATGAATGGCAAACCAGTTGTCGCTCTAATGAGGGAACCTAAGGTTGCACCCAAACCTCGAGACTAAGTGCTTCGATTGTAAGGGTAACGGTCACATAGTAGCGGAACCACCCCAAATACATGGTAGATATGATAGCTGGCAACTTCAACAAAGTATATTTGATATACGTGTTATTGATGTGTACCTTAGTAGTACTCCTTGTAGCACCTGGGTATTGGATACCGGTTCAGTTGCTATTATTAGTGACTTGAAGCAAAAGCTACGGACTGAACGGAGACTAGCTAAGGACGAGGTGACGATGTGTGTTGGAAGTGTTTCCAAGGTTGATGAGATCACCATCGCACACTTCCTCTATTTTCGAGATTAGTGTTGAACCTAGATAAATGTTATCAGGTGTCTACGTTGAGCATGAAAATGATTAGATCATGTTCATCGCAATACGGTTATTCATTTGAGTTAGAGAATAATGGTTATTCTGTTTACATGAATAATACCTTTATGGTCATGCACCCAATGGTTCGTTGAATCTCGATCATGGTAATACACATAATGATAATATTAATGCCAAAAGATGTAGAGTTAATAATGATAGTACCACTTTCTTGTGGCACTGCCGCTTAGGTCATTTTGGCATAAAATGCATGAAGAAACTCCATGCTGATGGACGGTTGGAGTCACTTGATTTTGAATCGCTTGACACATGCGAGCCATGCCTCATGGGCAGGATGACTGAGATCCCGTTTTCAGGTACAATGAAACGGGCAAATGACTTGTTGGAAATCATACATGCTGATGTATGTGATCCAATGAGAATTAAGGCGTGTGGTGGATATCGTTATTTTCTCATCTTCACTGACGATTTGAGTAGATATGGTACATTTACTTAATGAAGCAAAAGTCTGAAACGTTTGAAAGGTTCAAAAATTTCAGAGTGAAGATTAAGAATCATCATAACAAGAAGATCATGTTCCTACGATCTGATCAAGGGGATATTATCTGAATTATGAGTTTGGCAATCACTTAAGACATTGTGGAATTGTTTCGCAGTTGAAGTCCCCTGGAACACCACAGCGTAATGGTGTGTCCGGACATCGTAATCGAACCTTATGAGATATGGTGCGATCTATGATGTATCTTACCGATCTACCGCTGTTATTTTAAGGTTATGCATTAGAGACAGCTGCATTCACTTTAGATAGGGCACCATCTAAGTCCGTTGATACGACGTCGTATGGTTTGGCAAGAAACCAAAGTTGTCGTTTTCTTAAATGTTTGGGGCTGCGATGCTTATGGCTTCAGCCAGGAAAAGCTCGAACCCAAAGCGGACAAATACATCTTCATGGAATACCCACTGGTAATGGTTGGGTATACCTTCTATCTCAGATCCAAGGACAAAAATGTTTGTCGCTAAGAATGGGTCCTTTCTCGAGAAGGAGTTTCTCTCGAAAGAATTGAGTGGGAGGAAGATAGAACTTGATGAGGTTGTCGAACCCTCACTTCAACCGGAGAGTAGTGCAACACAGAAAGATGTTTCTGTGGAATCTACAACAGTTGAAGAGGAAACTAATGATAGTGATCATGAAGCTCCAGATCAAGTTGCTATCGAACCTCGTAGGTTGACAAGGATATGTACTACTCCTGAGTGGTACGTTGATCCTGTCTTAGAGGTCATGTTGTTGGACAACGATGAACCTACGAACTATGGAGAAGCGATGGTGGGCCCATATTCCGACAAATGGTTAGAAGCCGATAAATCCGAGATAGGATCCATGTATCAAAACAAAGTATGGACTTTGGTGGACTTGCCCTGTGATCGACAAGCCATTGAGACAAATGGATCTTTAAGACTAAGACGGATGTGGACGGTAATGTCACCGTCTATGAAGCTCGACTTGTGGCGAAGAGTTTTCCACAAGTTCAAGGAGTTGACTACGATGAGATTTTCTCACCCGTAGCGATGCTTAAATCCATCGGAATCATGTTAGCATTAACTGCATTTATGAAATCTGGCAGATGGATGACAAAACAAGTTTCCTTACCAGTTTTCGTGAGGAAAGGTTGTATGTGATACAATCAGAAAGGTTTTGTCGATCCTAAGGATGCTAAAAGATATGCTAGCTCCAACGATCCTTCCATGGACTAGAGCAAGCATCTCGGAGTCGGAATATACACTTTGATGGAGTGATCAAAGTTTTTGGGTATACAAAGTTTGGTGGAAACTTGTATTTACAATAAAGTGAGTGGGAGCACTACAACATTTCTGATAAGTATATGTGAATGACATATTGTTGATCCGAAATGATGTAGAATTTCTGGAAAGCATAAAGGGTTGTTTGAAATGAGTTTTTCAAAGGAAGACCTGGATAAAGCTGCTTACATATTGGGCATCAAGACCTATACAGATAGATCAAGACGCCTGATGATACTTTCAAAAGAACACACACCTTTGACATGATTTTGAAGGAGTTCAAAATAGATCAGTCAAAGAAGGAGTTCTTACCTGAGTTGTAAGGTGTGAAGTTGAGTAAGACTCAAAGCTTGACCACGGCAGAAGAAAGAGGAAGGACGAAGGTCGTCCCCTATGGTTTTGTCATAGGCTCTATACGATATGCCATGCTAAGTACCGCACCTGATGTGTGCCTTGCCACATGTCTGGCAAGAGGGTACAAAGGTGATCCAGGAGTGGATTACTAGATAGTGGTCAAAATTATCCTTAGAGGAATAAGGAAATGTTTCTCGGTTATGGAGGTGATAAAGAGTTCGACGTAAAGAGTTACGTCGATGCAAGCTTAACACCTATCCGGATAACTCTAAGTGGAGATACCGGATACGTATAATGGAGCAACAGTTTGGAATAGCTCCAAGTGGAACGTGGTAACAGCATCTGCGATATGACATAAAGTTTTGCGAAGTAAATAGGGATCTGAATGTTGCAGACCCGTTGACTACAACCTCTCTCACAAGCATAACATGATCAAACACAGAACTCATTGAGTGTTAATCACATATTGATGTGAACTAGATTACTGACTCTAGTGAACTCTTTGGATGTTGGTCACATGGCAATGTGACCTGTGAGTGTTAATCACATGGCGATGTGAACTAGATTATTGACTCTAGTGCAAGTGGGAGACTGTTGGAAATATGCCCTAGAGGCAATAATAAATTGGTTATTATTATATTTCCTTGTTCACGATAATCGTTTATTATCCATGCTAGAATTGTATTGATAGGAAACTCAGATACATGTATGGATACATAGACAAACACCATGTCCCTAGTGAGCCTCTAGACGACTAGCTCGTTGATCAATAGATGGTTACGGTTTCCTAACCATGGACATTGGATGTCGTTGATAACGGGATCACATCATTAGGAGAATGATGTGATGGACAAGACCCAATCCTAAGCCTAGCACAGATCGTGTAGTTCGTATGCTAAAGCTTTTCTATATGTCAAGTATCTTTTCCTTAGACCATGAGATTGTGCAACTCCCAGATACCGTAGGAATGCTTTGGGTGTACCAAACGTCACAACGTAACTGGGTGGCTAT
>LR738712.1:217821218-217868720 GCA_902687465.1 Secale cereale
ATCCCGCTGTTGGTTATTGGCCGGAGAGTTGTCTCGGTCATGTCTACATGGTTCCCGAGCCCGTAGGGTCTACACACTTAAGGTTCGATGACACTAGGGTTATAGGGAAAGTATGTACGCGGTTACCGAATGTTGTTCGGAGTCCCAGATGAGATCCCGGACGTCACGAGGAGTTCCGGAATGGTCCGGAGGTAAAGATTCATATATGGGAAGTCCTGTTTTGGTCACCGGAAAAGTTTCGGGCGATATCGGTAATGTACCGGGACCACCGGGAGGGTCCCGGGGGTCCACCAGGTGGGGCCACCAGCCCCAGAAGGCTACGTGGGCTAAGTGTGGGAGGGGACCAGCCCCAAGGGGGCTGGTGCGCCCCCCCACCAAGTCCCAGGGCGCCTCCAAGAGGGGAGGGGGGCAAACCCTAAGGCAGTTGGGCCCTAGGGCCCAATAGTGGTGCGCCTCCCCCTCTCTCCCCCTTGGCCGCCCCCCTAGATGGGATCTAGGGCTGGCCGCACCCTAGGGGAGGGAAACCCTAAAGGGGGGCGCAGCCCTCCCTTCCCCCTATATATATGTGAGGTTTTAGGGCTGTTTGACACACGAGAAAGTCTCCCTCTTGGCGCAGCCCTACCCCTCTTCCTCCTCGTCTCTTGCAGCGCTTGGCGAAGCCCTGCTGGAGTCCCGCGCTCCTCCACCACCACCACGCCGTCGTGCTGCTGTTGGATGGAGTCTTCCCCAACCTCTCCCTCTCTCCTTGCTGGATCAAGGCGTGGGAGACGTCACCGGGCTGCACGTGTGAAGAACGCGGAGGCACCGTCCGTTCGGTGCTAGGATCTTCGGCGATCTGAATCGCGGCGAGTACGACTCCATCAACCGCGTTCTTGAACGCTTCCGCTTAGCGATCTACAAGGGTATGTGGATCCAACTCTCCTCTCGTAGATGCATCTCCTAGATTGATCTTGGTGAGCGTAGGAAAATTTTTGTTTCCCATGCAACGTTCCCCAACAGAAAGCCCCTCCAAAAAAAGAAAGGCCAAAGAAAAAAGAAAGGCCCAAAAAAGTGAAAAGAAAAAGGGACAATTTCTACTATCTTTTTTCCACACTTGTGCTTCAAAGTAGCACCATGTTCTTCATGATAGAGAGTCTCATGTTTAGTCACTTTCATATACTAGTGGGAATTTTCATTATAGAACTTGGCTTGTATATTCCAACGATGGGCTTCCTCAAATGCCCTAGGTCTTCATGAGCAAGCAAGTTAGATGAACACCCACTAGTTTCTTTTGTTGAGCTTCCATACATTTTTAGCTCTAGTGCATCAGTTGCATGGCAATCCCTACCCACTCACATTGATATCTATTGATGGGCATCTCCATAGCCCGTTGATACGCCTAGTTGATATGAGACTATCTCCCTCCTTTTTGTCTTCTCCACAACCGGCTCTCTATTCCACATAGTGCTATGTCCATGGCTCACGCTCATGTATTGCGTGACAGTTGAAAGGTTTGAAAGAATAGAGTATGAAAACAAGTGCTTGACTGAAATCGGGGTTGTGCATGATATGGATATTTTGTGTGATGAAGAGGGAGCATAGCCAGACTATATGATTTTGTAGGGATAACTTTCTTTAGCCATAGTATTTTGAGAAGACATGATTGCTTTGTTAGTATGCTTGATGTATTATTATTTCTTATGTAAATACAGACTTTTGTCTTGAATCTTCCAGATCTGAACATTCATGCCACAATTAAGAGAATTATATTGAAAAACTATGTTGGTTAGCATTCCACATCTAAAATTTTGTTTTTATCATTTACCTACTCGAGGACGAGCAGGAATTAAGCTTGGGGATGCTTGATACATCTCCAACGTATCTATAATTTTTGATTCGTCCATGCTATTATTTATGATGTTTTGGATGTTTAATGGGCTTTGTTATGCACTTTTATATTATTTTTGGGACTAACCAATTAACCCAAAGGCCTAGTCCAGATTGCTGTTTTTTGCCTATTTTAGGGTTTTACAGAAAAGGAATATCAAACGGAGTCCAAACGGAATGAAACCTTCGAGAAAGATATTTTTGGAGCAAAATACACAAGGGAGACTTGAGAACCACGGAGTAGGGCTGACGTGGCGTCCACGAGGGTGGGGGTCGCGCCCCCCCTATAGGGAGCCCCATGCCTCGTGGGCACCCCGTTTGGCCCCCGGTGCCCTCCTTCCTCCTATATATACCTATGTACCCCGAAACTATCAGAAGGAGAGAGAAAACCCTAGTTTCACCGCCGCAACCTTCTGTTCCCGTGAGATCCCATCTTGGGGCCTGTTCCGAAGCTCCGCCGGAGGGGGGATCTACCACGGACTGCATCTACATCATCATCATCGCCTCAACATGAGTTGTGAGTAGTTTACCACAGACCTTCGGGTACATAGCTAGTATCTTGATGGCTTCTTCTCTCTCTTTGGATCTCAATACCAAGATCTCCTCATTCTTCGAGGAGATCTATTCGATGTAATCTCTTTTTGTGGTGTGTTTGTGTAGGATCGAAAGTATGTCTAGAGGGGGGGTGATTAGACTACTTGTAAATATAAAAATTCTGCCTTTTGATCATGAACAGTTTTTGGCAGTTTCACAATTATGATCAAGTCAAGTATCACCCTACACATGCAATTCTAGAGTATAAGCAGCGGAAAGTAAATTGCACATGTAGTAAAGAGAGGTGGAGAAGATCAAACGCAATTTGGAGACGCGGAGATTTTTCTCGTGGTTCCGATAGGTGGTGCTATCGTACATCCACGTTGATGGAGACTTCAACACACGGAGGGTAACGGCTGCGCGAGTCCACGGAGGGCTCCACCCACGAAGGGTCCACGAAGAAGCAACCTTGTCTATTCCATCATGGCCTACGCCCACGGAGGGCTAGCCTTACTCGGGGTAGATCTTCACGAAGTAGGTGATCTCCTTGCCCTTACAAACTTCTTGGTTCAACTCCACATCTCGATGACGGAGGCTCCCAAGCGACACCTAACCAATCTAGGAGGCACCACCCTCCAAAAGGTAATAGATGTTGTAGATGATGATGAACTCCTTGCTCTTGTGCTTCAAATGATAATCTCCCCAACACTCAACTCTCCTCACTGATTTGGCTTTGGTGGAAGAAAGGATTGAGTGGAAAGCAACTTGGGAAGGTTAGAAATCAAGTTTCATATGGTAGGAATGGAGCAACTTGATCTCAACACAAGGGTAGGTAGTTCTCTTCTCAGAAAGTGTAAGGTAGGAGTGGTAGTTCTTTCTGATGGCTCTCTCCACGAATGAAGAGGGGGTGGAGGGGTATATATAGCCTCCACACAAAATCCAACCGTTACACACATAATTGAGCAATCTCGGTGAGACCGAAGTGGAAACTCGGTCAGACCGAAAGTTCAAATATAGTGAACGTTGGGGTTTTCGGTGGGACCGAAATACCATCTCGGTTTGTCCGATATGAGTCAAAGATAGGAACTTGCCAGATTCGGTGGGACCGAAATCAACAACTCGGATATTCCGAAATGATGACAAACAGTTACAGAAGGTTGGCAGCCCATGTTTCGGTGAGACCGATCTCAAACTCGGATTGACCGATTTTTCTAGGGTTTGGCTTATGGCTGAGGTGGTTCATCTCGGTGGGACTGAGTTGGAAGAATCGGTTTGTCCGAGATTACTTATGAGTGTGTATTATAGTGAAAGTTGCTGATAGTTGAAGGAGCTAAATCACTAAGCACTTGAGCAACCAGATCAACAACACAACCTCATCCCCTTTTAATAGTATTGGCTTTTCCTATGGACTCAATGTGATCTTTGATCACTAAACCAAAAATGGAGTCTTGAGCTTTTGCCAATGCTTGCCTTAGCATTTTGAGGGGTCCACTTCTTCAGTCATTTCCATACCCATATCACTGAACTTCTCTGAAATGATTCTCAAGTAACTATTATTTCAATGATATATATGTTGTTATTAATTACCAAAACCACCTGGGGATTAGTTGCACTTTCAATCTCCCCCTTTTTGGTAATTGATGACAACATATAGATCAAAGCTTCGACAAAAGATATAATCAATGAATAATATCGTCGCTTTGAGAAGTATGTGATAAACAAGAGCTCCCCCTAAATTTGTGCATTATTTAATATTTGCGTTTGAATGCAAATGCACAATCGATTAGGATTATGGGTCACTCTTCCATGTCACATACATCTTGGTGGAGCGCAGAAAATGATAAGAAAGAACAACATGCACCCAATCACCAAGACATGAGTAAATAGCCATACAAGAAGGAATAGCATATGATAAGCATTAAGCACACATTAAAGCATAGTATGACTAAGCACTCATTAAGGTAGCAACAAACGTAGTATCAAGCACACTGAAAGTTTCAAGAACCAAAAGAACCAAATGTATCTCAAAGAAAACCGGCAAAAGAACGAAAGAGCACTCTCTCTCTCGAAGCCCTATGATCTATACAATTTCTCCCCCTTTGGCAACAAGTTACCAAAAAGTTCGAAAAAACATAGAGCTAAACGTCACTGTGGGCTCTGCTGGCGGCTCCCGTCTGGGTAGATGTCGGAGTAGATATGACGGCATCGGCGAAGACTTCAGCTGATGTCTGCGCTGGAGGAGTGGATGCTGGAGCTGTGGCTGGAGGTGCTGAAGTGGTAGACTTGGAGTCAGTCACTGGGATAGTAGCTGATCGGGATCCTCTGGGAACCGGAGCAGTCTGGCGATGAGTGTCCTGGACTAGGTCATCCTGCATGAGCTATGCCCTGTTCTGCCTAGCTTCCTCCATGTCTGCCTCAAGCTTATTGACGGTCACTTGAAGTTCAGTCAGCTTCACGTCCAGAGCGTGGACCTTCTCGTCAACAATCCTTTCCAAGCTTTCCTGAGATTGTTCAATGCTGGCCAGGCGTTGTTCAATCCTCTGGGTAGCTTCAAGAATCTGCTCTCCGAAGCTCTTTGGTTTAGCTGCAGCTGCTGCTGCCTCTTTATCAGCTATGGCTTTCTTCGCAGCTTCAATCTTGGCTTGACCTTCAACAGAAGTTGGATCCTCTTCATCCATCACAACAACGTTATCTTCATGCTCTGGCTGCAGTGGTAAGTGCTTCCTATCCAACATGAATTTGCCCGTGCCAAACTTGGCATTGATAAGCATCTGAATCTGCGGGGCAAATCCACACGACCTCTTCTGGTCAGCTGCAGTCCTCTTAATGGTCTCTACCATTAAGTCCATCACCTTGAAAGGTGCCTTCTCATCAAGAATGTGCAGCATGTTGATAGAATAGCCTCGGATCATGCGGTGGTCTCTAGACTTGGGCATCAAGGTATGCCTCAGAATAGTGTTTGTGGTAGGTAGACCTGCCTGGAGATAGTACACTGAGCCAAGCTTCCACCCTTCCAAATTTGCAGCGGGGATCTCCTTGTACATGTTCTTCATGGAATCATGGTTCTTCTTAGGAATCCCATAGACATCAATGTCGTCCTCTCTCTGCACTGGAGCATTCAGAAGTTCTGCCCATTCTTCAACAGATGAAGAAAACCTTTGACCTTCAGTCATCCAGGTGATCTTCCCATCAGGATAGAAGTGGGCTGTGGCGTAGAACTGCATAATCATCTCATCATTCCAATCAGTCAGCTTCTGACCCACAAACTCATCAACTCCACATGCAGTGAAGCTCTCATGCACATGGGGAAAGAAGTCTCGGTGCTCTTCACTGTCAATGTACTTCCAGTCAACATATCTGGTATCTGCAACAATAGGCTTCTTATCCATCAGCACGGTCTCATATAAGTCCTGCTGCTCTCTGGTGTGGAATCTGGGGTCCACAGCAGTCCTTCTCCTCACGGCATATGGATCAGACTGTCTCCATAGCCTGAGACCTCTGTCCTTCCTTGCCTTCATATCCTCGGCTTGAGGATGAGCATCGTTGTGGAGCGGCAGTTTCGGACGGAGCTTCAGCAACACATGTTCTTCTTCAGACTCAGACGGTGGCACATCACCTTTGTTCTTCTCAGAGGCTGGGATGTTCCTGGTTGTCCTCTTGGGCTTGGCAGAAGGCTTTGCTGGAGCTGCCTTAGCTTGAGCAGGCTTCTTGGGCTTAGAAGTGGCTTGAGCCCTAATCGCATCACCCATGAGTTTTTGCTTCTGAGGAGCAGGCTGGGGTGCTTCTTCTTCTTCATCTTCCTCGGCTGCTACATCTGCATGAGAATCAGCATATACTACCCTCTTCCTCTTGGAAGTTTTCTTCACTTTACTCGGGGCTGGCTCTCCCAAGTTCAGCTTCTTGGCAACAGCTGATTGCTTGACCTTGCGGGTGCCTTTCTTCGACTGCTGCCCTTCGTGCTCTTTGGCAACAACCTTTCTCTTGGACTTGGAGGTTACTTCCTCAGCAATGAAGTCAGAGTCCTCATCATCAGAATTTCTCTGCTTTCTAGTTCTGGTGGCTGCAGGAGGCAAACCACTAGGGGTACTCCTCTCACCATCATCACTAGGACTACTAGCCTCAGGACTAGTATCTGCCTCAGGAATCTCTGCAAAAGGTGACTCAGACCTGTTCTGGCTGTCACTGGCATCTGACATGGCTGACAACCTGTGAATAGATAAGGTATATGCAGAGTAGAAGAGTTATCACAAACTGCAGAGGTTTTTGCAAAAAAAAATGAGTTCAAATCTTAGTTTTGAGTTTTCACAGAATGCATTTCGGTCAAACCGATTTCTAGTTTCGGTGAATCCGAAGTGTATAACAGAAACTTACACACCACTTTCGTCAGACCGAAATGGGTTTCGGTCCTGCCGATAAACTAGGGTTTCACTAAAACTGAGTTTCGGTCACACCGATTTGCACAACTCGGTTAGACCGAAGGTGCAGTGCAATGGCCAGAGGCCAAATCGGTCACACCGAGAATTTAAAATCGGCTTCACCGAGATGTGTTCCGTGGAAACCTAAACCTAAGAATTTTGCTCGAAACAAGAACCAATCTGATGTTAAGGAATTTTTCAAACGTGGCTAGATGCAGGGCAAACCAATCGTGCAAGAATCAGATGGGGAGCACGAGAGGGATCGAGACTCACCCTAACTTGGTAGAGTCCCTCTACGGCGGCAACGGCGCGGAGAAGAAAACCGTTGACGGCGGCGGAGACCTGCGGCGAGGGCGCACAGGCGACGATGGCAACGATCCGGAGATCAGGGCGACGGCAGCAGGGGACTTGGGGGCGAAACGGTTTGAAGAAAAAATCGCGCGCTGCCCTCAGTATTTATATCCCCTTGCTGTCGGTGGGACCGAGTTGAAAAACTCGGTGACACCGAAATGGATAACTGTTGTGCAGTTACGCATATCGGTCACGCCGAGATT
The DNA here is from genome assembly GCA_902687465.1 of Secale cereale. Lineage (NCBI taxonomy): Eukaryota > Viridiplantae > Streptophyta > Magnoliopsida > Poales > Poaceae > Secale > Secale cereale. Next base: position 217,828,588 of record LR738712.1, read on the forward strand.
TAGAACTCGGTTTCACCGAGATGAAACCTAGATCAGTCTAAGCGTTTCGGTTGGACCGAGTGGGAGAAGTTGGTCTGACCGAAATTGACTTAGAAGGTTTTGGAAGTCAGCCTTAGACGGATCGGTGGCTCCGAGTGCTCCTCACTCGGAGGGTCCGAAAATGACTTGTTCAAAGTTTGTGATTTGAGCATGAATATAATTTGAGACAAGAAAGCATAGATAGCTAGGGAAGGTGCTTAGGCATTCTTGTCCATCCATTTGGCCAGAAAAATCAAAACAACCAAAACAACAAATGGATGTCCTCGAATGGATAAAATCATGCATTCAACATGCTCACACAATAAGATAGCAAATGAAATATGTGTCAAACATGCACAACCAAAACTCTAGCTACTAGCACACAATTTGTCGATGACTAGGTCATCTATATATGAGTATATTGACTTAGGAGCCAAATGAGAACATTTGATCATAGGTCATACTCATCGTTTAAGCACAAGTGGGGTTACCACTTTTACATAAAGCATTGATGTGTTCACATCATTTGAAGATGCTTTAGCTCAATTTTTTAGAGCAAAGCTCCCCCTAGATGTGAGAACCCCTTTTAAAGGGTCAAACTAACCTTGGGTTGTCGTAGAAGACTTCATGTAGATGTTGAAGATGTGGATGCTCAATGTTGATGTAGATCATCAAGAGTTGGGAGCTATCCTTTGGATTAGGGCACTTTCAATACCTACATGGGTTAGTCCCACAAGGAACAACAACAACATCATCATCATCATCATCATCATCATCATCATCGCCTCAACATGAGTTGTGAGTAGTTTACCACAGACCTTCGGGTCCATAGCTAGTATCTTGATGGCTTCTTCTCTCTCTTTGGATCTCAATACCAAGATCTCCTCATTCTTCGAGGAGATCTATTCGATGTAATCTCTTTTTGTGGTGTGTTTGTGTAGGATCGAAAGTATGTCTAGAGGGGGGGTGATTAGACTACTTGTAAATATAAAAATTCTGCCTTTTGATCATGAACAGTTTTTGGCAGTTTCACAATTATGATCAAGTCAAGTATCACCCTACACATGCAATTCTAGAGTATAAGCAGCGGAAAGTAAATTGCACATGTAGTAAAGAGAGGTGGAGAAGATCAAACACAATTTGGAGGCGCGGAGATTTTTCTCGTGGTTCCGATAGGTGGTGCTATCGTACATCCACGTTGATGGAGACTTCAACCCACGGAGCGTAACGGCTGCGCGAGTCCACGGAGGGCTCCACCCACGAAGGGTCCACGAAGAAGCAACATTGTCTATTCCATCATGGCCTACGCCCACGGAGGGCTAGCCTTACTCGGGGTAGATCTTCACGAAGTAGGCGATCTCCTTGCCCTTACAAACTTCTTGGTTCAACTCCACATCTCGATGACGGAGGCTCCCAAGCGACACCTAACCAATCTAGGAGGCACCACCCTCCAAAAGGTAATAGATGTTGTAGATGATGATGAACTCCTTGCTCTTGTGCTTCAAATGATAATCTCCCCAACACTCAACTCTCCTCACTGATTTGGCTTTGGGGGAAGAAAGGATTGAGTGGAAAGCAACTTGGGAAGGTTAGAAATCTAGTTTCATATGGTAGGAATGGAGCAACTTGATCTCAACACAAGGGTAGGTAGTTCTCTTCTCAGAAAGTGTAAGGTAGGAGTGGTAGTTCTTTCTGATGGCTCTCTCCATGAATGAAGAGGGGGTGGAGGGGTATATATAGCCTCCACACAAAATCCAACCGTTACACACATAATTGAGCAATCTCGGTGAGACCGAAGTGGAAACTCGGTCAGACCGAAAGTTCAAATATAGTGAACGTTGGGGTTTTCGGTGGGACCGAAAATACCATCTCGGTTTGTCCGATATGAGTCAAAGATAGGAACTTGCCAGATTCGGTGGGACCGAAATCAACAACTCGGATATTCCGAAATGATGACAAACGGTTACAGAAGGTTGGCAGCCCATGTTTCGGTGAGACCGATCTCAAACTCGGATTGACCGATTTTTCTAGGGTTTGGCTTATGGCTGAGGTGGTTCATCTCGGTGGGACTGAGTTGGAAGAATCGGTTTGTCTGAGATTACTTATGAGTGTGTATTGTAGTGAAAGTTGCTGATAGTTGAAGGAGCTAAATCACTAAGCACTTGAGCAACCAGATCATCAACACAACCTCATCCCCTTTTAATAGTATTGGCTTTTCCTATGGACTCAATGTGATCTTTGATCACTAAACCAAAAATGGAGTCTTGAGCTTTTGCCAATGCTTGCCTTAGCATTTTGAGGGGTCCACTTCTTCAGTGATTTCCATACCCATATCACTGAACTTCTCTGAAATGATTCTCAAGTAACTATTAGTTCAATGATATATATGTTGTTATTAATTACCAAAACCAACCGGGGATTAGTTGCACTTTCAGTTTGTCGAGATCCGATGAATTGTGGGTTTATGATCAAGATTATCTATGAGAAATATTTGGTTCTTTTCTGAACTCTTTGTGTATGATTATAATATCCTTGCAAGTCTCTTCGAATTATTGGTTTGGTTTGGCCTACTAGATCTATAGTTCTTGCAATGGGAGAAGTGCTTGGCTCTGGGTTCAATCTTGCGGTGTCCTTTCCCAGTGACAGTAGGAGCAGCAAGGCACATATTGTGTTGTTGCCATCGAGGATAAAAAGATGGGGTTTATATCACTATGTTTGAGTTTATCCCCCTACATCATGTCATCTTGCTTAAGGAGTTACTCTGTTCTTATGAGCTTAATACTCTAGATGCATGCTGGATAGCGGTCGATGTGTGGAGTAATAGTAGTAGATGCATAATCGTTTCGGTTTAATTGTCTTGGACGTGATGCCTATATATAATGACCATGCCACGATATTCTCATAATTATTCGCTTTTCTATCAATTGCTCGACAGTAATTTGTTTACCCGCCGTAGAATATCGCTATCATGAGAGAAGCCACTAGAGAACACTATGGCCCCCAGGTCTATTCTCAACATATCAATCTACAATCTATTTTACTTTTACGCTTTTACTTTCTGTTCTTATATCCAAAAATACCAAAACTATCAAACTATCATCTCTATCAGATCTCATTTTCGTAAGTGACCGTAAAGGGATTGACAACCCCGTATCGCGTTGGCTGCGAAGTTCTTATTTGTTTGCGCAGGTGCGAGGGACTCGCGTGTGGTCTCCTACTGGATTGATACCTTGGTTCTCAAAAACTTAGGGTAATACTTACTCTACTGTGGTGCATCACCCTTTCCTCTTCGAGGAAATAAAACGCAAGCTCGAGAAGTAGCATGCCACCGCTTGTGCGGCCGCGTCCACGTCCGGCTACGCCGATATTGTGTTGCGAGCGGAGACTTGAGCGAGGGCGGCGACCACGAGCTTCATCTCCGAAGACAAGATCTCCCGCAGAGCGTTCACGGTCGCGGTCATGGTGGGTACGTGTGGTGCCAGGTAGAAGGATGCACTATGATGTGGAGTTTAGCTGGGCGTTGCCCCTTTAAGTAGCACATTCCGGTGAGGCCAAGCGTTCGGGTGCGTCATTAAGTCACCGGAGTTGGTTCCTCGAGCACCTAGCCTGCTTAATGATAGCATACAGACGGACATCATGAATGCGGGTAGCTGGCGTCGGCTGGGAACACACGCGCGTGATGGCGCGAGGGACGAGGGTTTGTGTGTGCCAGGGTAGTCAACAGCGGCCGTGGTAACGTTGTAGATGCCCTTTGCTCACATGCGATCCCCACATGTCATTGAAAAAGCAAATATGACCCGGCAAAAATGGTCCTGGGGATGTAGTTGGCCGCGCTAGAACACTCCACGGGCAATTCGCCGCGCGCGTGCACTTCAAAGCCTTGTGCATCCTCGACGAGTCGGGTGTCGATCTGCTGGTCGTGCCATAGCGGTAGCACCACCCTCGGCACCCTGATGCCGAGTGTGTCCAGCGACGATGAGCGTGTCACTCACTACGGTCGTCGTGTCCAGAGGCGGTGCGGGAGCTGTGCCACGTTGCTGGCCCCCACGACCCACATGAATGGTTGCCGGTGGCGAGGAGGTCGTGGGCCAGCTCCTCCATTGGACTAGTCAGTGCCTCGTCATCGCAACAGGTGTGCCTCACATGTTGGTTTCCTAGTTTTCTCGGTCAAATTTAATGCATGGTAGAGTGACCTAGGCGTGTGCTGAAGAGCGACCTGGCGATGAGCGAGATACAATCCCAATACCTTGGGAGATCCATTAGGTTTGACAAGCACAAAGAGGAATATATGTGGTATGTGTGTGTGTGTGCGAGAGAGATAAAGAGGGAGGGAGGGAGGGAGAGAGAGAGACCCCGATATAAAACCGAGAGAGAATGAGTGGGTGCAAGTGTGATACCTAAGGCGGATTCAAAATTTTGAACCGGTGATCATACTATCAGCAAATCATATATAAAGGGTATTCAATGTTCGTTTCTCTTTTGAACATAGTACAATATAGTCCCTCCGATCCTTTCTAGTTTACATATATGTTTTATGTGTAGTCAAAGTATCTCTACTTTGGTCAAACTTACTGAAAAAAGTATCAACATTCAAGAACACCCAATCAATATTGTTAGATTCTTACGTACTCCTAGATTTGTATTCAAACAAAAATTGTTTCCATTTTTTTCTCAAACACGTGAATGCTTGTTCTCGCGCATGCTCTTCCTACTAGGATTTCGCCATGTATAGCTAGTCCAATAGTAACCTTTTAAGCTCCCTGTCCAATATTAGTAGAAGTAGCAGTAGTAATATACCATTTGGAGTAGAGTATGCAGTGCTCATAGTACTAGTTGTATACTCCCTCCATTTCTATTTACTCAACATATTTGAGTTGACTGAAGTAAAACTTTGTAAAGTTTGAACAAATTTATAGAAACGAATATAAATATTTGGCATAACAAATCTATATGATGTGGAAGTACATTCAACAACGAATCTAATGGTATTGATTTGTTATTGTATATATTAATATTTTTGTCTATCAACTTTGTGAAAGTTTGTAAAGCTTGACTTTGACCAAAACTAATATGTGGAGTAAATAAAAATGGAGGCAGTAATAGTAACACTCGGCTGACTTCTCACCTCTCTCTCTTCTAGTAGTACTAGCAAGATACTCGTGCGTTGCACGGAACATCAAGATGCATTTATATGAGTAGTTTATCCTGTGGGAGATAAGGATGAACAGGGGAAGGCCTTATCTGCAAATGTGGAGAGGAGTGTGGGTATCTTTTTGGAAATATTTCATAGTTTCCTTTCTATCCGTCAGATATAGATCGGATGGCCTATATTGCAGGACGGCAGGCACACCATCATCACCAACTTTGTTTTTATAAGAGTGGATGTATATATATATATATATATAAATGACGCGGGCGGGGGAGGGGGAGGGAGATCGATTTGCTCTGAAATGCGGTCCCACAAGCGAGGGAAAACGCAAGACGAAGCGCGTTCCATTTGGTGAGCGATGTGGAGAGTTCAGCATGCCGGGGTATTCCTTCTCAAGATATCATTTTTCTCATCTTTCTCGAGATATCACGTTTCGATGAAATTCTCGAGATGCCATTTTTCGATGAAATTCTTGAGATATCTTAAAAAATGCATCCCGATGTTCCATGCAATGCACGGGCATCTTGCTAGTCATCTTGAGATTATACAAAGTCACCACCTCATCGTCGATAGGAACAGTTGGGGGGTCCAAACGTCAACCACGTGAAACTCCGAAACTTTGGTCCCATCCCACTCCAGAAGTCTCCAGGCTCCCGCTGTCCGGATTTAGAAACTCCGCACAGCCAAAACTGATTGACCGGTCATCACCGGAACCACTATTCGCACCAGAACCTTCACTACTCGGCCTGCGCCAGCTGCTTTCCGTTCGGTCACCACTGTCCCAAAACCACACCTCCTCTCCAGTCCATTCACCCACCTTTCTCTCTGTTACCCCACATCAGCCGCCCCCTAGTTTGTCGGAAAGCCATGGTGCGCCGGAAGATCATGTACTACAAGATGCTAATGCCGGAGCGCCGCGCAGAAATCGCGGTGGCGGTCGGCACCCCAGACCTTCGTTCCCAAGCTCCCTTTGCGGCAGGCCAATCCTCGAGTTCCCTAGAGCCAAGCTCCAAGGAGGAGGAAGACGATCCAAAGTTCTTGTCAGAGGTGGCGGCACAGAAAGCCCCTGATGCGTATGAGACGATGGACGTTGACTTCGTGCTGGCGTCTGGGACCCCATGGTGCAGGCGGACCACCGATTCAACCAGGCGATCCTAAAGGAAGACCGGGAGGCAGAGGCTCAACTCGAGGCGGAGCGCACAGATGCCGCTACCATCGAGGCCCTCCTGCAGGCGGAACCGGATGTTGTGGATGTGAACCGGGTGGCGGAGGCTCAACTCGACGCGGAGCGCGCGGATGCCGCTGTCAATTAATGCGTATTTTTTCTCTAACGCCCAAACAGCTAACCATCTCACTCCTCATTGCTTCATTAATGCAGCACCATGCAAACCAACCTTGCCACTTCTACATGCATGCAAGGGTTTATTGATACTGGCCTTGTATACAAAAATGAGGTAGTAACTATTTGACTTCCTTCCCCATTGCGGTGACGTCGACGATATCTCGAACATTGTGGCTTTGGCAAAGTGCGTTTGACGGAGCATACCATTGAGGGAGACCATGGTAACTTGTTCGCAAGTGGCACTTGCAAGTCGAGACAACCGCCTTCTTTGCATCCAGGAAATCGGTTGTCAGGACCCCGATCCTAAGTCACATAGGTCTATCCTGTAACACATCATATCACTTTGCGGCCTCACGCACGGTATCCCCACGGGTGCCACCTTACCTGGCCCGGGACCGTTTGCGCATTTTGGCACACGTATATGATAGTGTCTCTAGCATCCATATGACTGAGAACCCGGGCCGACATGACTAGTTATAAACCAAAAGTGGCGCTAAATTACAGAGACAGGCATACATGACCCAGCAACGAACGTGTCGGTCATCAACGTATGAACCCAAGTCATAGCAAGCTACAAGGACTTAAAGGAACAACGCATGACATTTCCCCTAAGGGACAGACACAGGAATGAAGAAGGACACATGCCGGCCAGCCTAAGTGTTCCAGAGCAGTATCAAGCTACCAACGCTGAGTGGAAGCAGCAGGAGACATTTCCCTGTAAGATAGGCTACCAAGGGTAAACAACTAGGTGTCGGATCACACACATAGCAATACACATTACACGTACGCATAACATGCAAGTATGTGTTGTACAACATGGCATCACAACATAACTCAACAACTCATATAGATAAAGGCCCAGAAGAGCCATCATATCATTTATTACAAACAGAGGTCACATGACCCAACATACAGAGCATACAGGGAACAGAAGCATAACATGTCTGAGCACAGACAACTACAAATGAAAAAGGCTGAGAAGCCTGACTATCTACAAGACCCTCCCAAGGGTACAAGATCGTAGCTGAGGTAACAAGCTAAACATCGAAGTCCATGCGGAACCACTAGCGAGATTGAAGTCTCTCTGCAAAAACAAAAATTAAGAAAACATGAGTACAAAGGTACTCAGCAAGACTTACATCAGAACTAGCTACATATGCATTAGTATCAACAAAGGGATGGTGGAGTTTGACTGCAGCAAGCCAGCTTTGACTCGGTGGCTATCCTGAACTACGACTGCAAGTAATTCTTTTGAGGTGGCGCACACGAGTCCACATATTCACCAATCAATACACCACTATGGATCCGCTCCCTTCTCCCTACGAGAAGGCCATCCATAGCACTCACGCTTATCTTGCGCGTTTTAGAGTATCCACTTCCACTTGTCTATGAACTGTACAGGTAACCTAGAAGTCCATTACCGCGGACACGGCTATTCGAATAGATCATATATAACCCTGCAGGGGTGTACTTCTTCATAGATGCTCTCGCCACTTACCGCCATGTACACGTCATGTATCTCGACAACCTTCAAGCGGAAGCCTGGCGATTGTGTCGGCCACGACCTGACTAACCACACAAGTCTCTAGTCCAGGTTTATCGCCTATTTGGGTTCCATCCATGGGGAGATCCGTCCGGGGTGTCTCTCACGGCCCCAAACGATGTGTACAGGTTTCCCGAGTCACCAAACGGGCGCTCGGTACACCCGGCCACGTACCTGCCGCATCACAGCCCACCCCGAGGGTTAGCACTGCGCACGACCTCCAGTAAACTACAAACACCAGAAACTAGTTGCAACTCCTGGACAGAGGACAAGGGCAGTTAATAAGTCGAGAGGGTCCATTGGTTTCGGGCCCAATGCATGCTAGTAACTGGTCATGGATCACAAACACAGAACTCAGTTCCTGAGGACAGCTACAATGAGACGACCCACCGTGTACTACTACATGGCCTCTCATCGCTACCTTTACCAAATCGTGTTCACTCACTTAGCTCACACACATTAGGACATGTTCATCACCATTCCAATTCATCCCCGATGAATCAGACCTGACACAACTCTAAGCAGTAGCAGGCATAACCAGAAAGCATGAATGAGTAGGCACAAGATGGCTCAAAGAACTCCTACTCATGCTAATGGGTTTCAACTATTTACTGTGGCAATGACGGGTCATGCAGAGGAAAGGGGTTCAACTACCGCAGCAGGTAACAGTTATGGCATTGTTGTCCTAATGCAGTAAAAGAGAGCAAGAGCAAGAGAGTGGGATTGTATCGGAATGCTCAATGGGGTTTTGCCTGCCTGGCACTTCTGAAGATAACATTGGGTCTTCATCGGTGTCATCGATCACATCGTCGGAACAGCGTCTACAGAGAGGGGACAAACACCGGCAACACATAGATAACACAATCAATGCAATGCGACAATATGATGCATGATCATGACATGGCAACATGCTGTTGATTGAGCTAATGCAACTAGCAAGCATATAAAATCAAGTTGGTTTGAACCAAAGGTTCAAATTCAAACTCCATATGTGGTTATTTTAAATGTCATTTAATTGATTTGACCTGAATAGCAGGTTTAACTTGTTCAAACATGCATGAAAAATCCATAACAGATTCCTTGAATTTTTCTGATCATTTTTCATATATAAATTATTTTCATTGGAGCTATAGATTATTTTCTGTGATTTTTAGAAGTTTTGGCTATTTTCTGAAATAAATAAATCATTTTCTAATTTATTTAAAATTCCAGAAAACACTTATTGCGTCAGCATGACGTCACTGTGATGTCAGCAGTCAACAGGGGCTGGTCCAGGTCAAACCTGACCAGTGGGACCCACTGGTCAGTGACACAACTAGCTAACCCTATTAATTAGTGCTAATTTAAACGTAACTAAAGTGTCAGGGGGGTGTGGCCCACATGTCAGTCTCTCAGGGCCTAATTAAGTTTAGTCTTAAACTAAACTAATTTAACAGGGGTTGGGCCCACCTGTCATTGGCTCATAAAACTAAGCATCATAATTAGCACTTAGTTAACAACCTAAGCTAAATTAGTCCAACGCTGGCCCCACATGTCATTGACACAGAGGGGAGGTCTAGCCGTGGTCAAAGGTGGTCAAACCCATCGGCGGCTCGATGCCGGCGAGGCCAAACACGGCGGCGGTGCTCGGGTTTTGCCTACAGGCCGCAGTTTGAGCCGCGGTTGGGCTCTACGGCGAGCTGGGGCTCGTGCGCATCTAGTGGAGGCGACGGTGGGTGCTGGGGTGGCCGGAATCATCGGCGGCGAGCTCAAAGGCGGCGGCCGGGATTCAGGCGTCGGCGAAGATGACGCTACAACGCACGGTAGGAGCAACTGGTGGGTGCTCTGGGCTCCTGGCGGCGCGCTGAGCTTGGTGGTGTGCTCGGTTACCGCTCTAGGTGACGGTGGCCACGGCAGCGACATGGCCGGCGTGAAGGAGCTATCGGCTCCGATGGGCAGCGGGGCTAGAGGAGGAAAACGACGGCGGGGAGAGCGGGATTGGGTAGAGGAGCTCATAGTGGGGTCGAAGAGCAGCTGAGTGGGCTCGAGGAGGCATCGGAGTCGGTGAATTGACGGCGAGGATCGCCGGCAGCCGACGAGGGGAATGGCGGTGCAAACGGTGTCCAGGGGCTTCTAGCGTCGGGCGGCTCGGCGAGGAGGAAGAGAGGGACGAGGTAGAGCCTCTGGGCGCGTCGGCGAGGTGAGGGGTGGATGGTGGCCGCGGTTATGGTGAACGGCGGCGACTGCAGCGTTCGGGCACGTGCGAGGGAGAGCGCCAGGAGAGGGTAGAGAGATCGAGGTGGAGTGAGAGGGGCCTGGGGGCGTGCGTGGCGTCTCCAGGGGGGTCGGGGAGGGCCGACGGAGCAGGAGGTGGCGGGGAGACGTGGCCGCGGCCGGCTGTGCGCCGGGCACGCAGCTCCTTCTCCTCCTGGCAGGAGGAGGAAGACAGTGCTGCCCCTGGTGGGCCGGGCCTGCATCTAGGCCACACAGGAGCTGGGCCAGGCGGGCTGCTAGGTCAGCGCCAGGTAACTCACTCTTTCTAATTTATGTTTTCTATTTTCTTTCTTTGTAAACTTTAGGGCTTTATTAAAAATGCCAGGGCATTTCCAAAAATCATGAAACCAAGCATGGCTACTGTTTAGAATAAATCCAACAGTAAACATTTTAGTTTATGATTATTTGAGCATTTAAAATAATATATAATATTTAAATGCCCAATGCAAATAAGGTATGATTTAATTCAGTGCCCAAAATATTCCACAAAAATGTTCACTATTTTTGGTTTGGTCTCAAAGCCTTGCCAAAATTATCAACATTGATGAAGGTATTTTGGGTCATTGGAAATGATTTTATTCTTGACCCTGGTTGAATTCATTTGGTGCTAGGGTTTGAACATCCCCATTTCCAGTTTCTGAGAAATTTAAACATGATGCATATGAAGACCAAGCAAGACAGGCAAGGGCTGGCCTAGGGCTGTGACATCGGTTGGACCAAAGGAGGCGTAAATGTACTAGCGTCGTCCGTCCAGCTTAGTGCGGTAAGGTGGTTTCTCAAAGAAGACGATGGAGAAGTGGAGTCAGCGAAGAGTGAAATGATGGTTGCTTCGTCCGTGCATTGTGATTTGACGCCTCACTACTGGATTTGTGATAGAAGGGACAGGGGAGTAGACTCTATGCTCTATACGTACTGTACATGCGTCCAAGCATGGCAGAAAGAGGAGAGAGGTTGCATTTTTCTATTCCTTCAATCAATCAGTTAGGGAGCTTCGGTTCCTTCTTTTTTGCTTTGGCAGCACCTCCATAATGGTTCCCATTGATGCCAAAAGCTATTTTCACATTTGGCTACACATTGTGGATGCCCTTAACCATACCAATTGGTTTTGTCACTGTGTGCTGTCTATACAAATCTCGACTATATTGATCTAAAAAATTATATCAAGATTAGTAAAAAGGAGGTGATTTTGCCATGCGGAAGGTAGGGGAGGTTTCCTACTTTTAGAGGACGTTGGCCTATCGTTTTGCTAACATGTTGTCCCACGTGTCAGTTATTTACCAAGCCGATCCATGTCCCACATGATGCTGGCCATATTGGTAGTATCTTAAGCTAGTAACATGCACTCGGGAATAGAAAAGATACCGATGTCGCATAGAATTAAAGAAGAGAGAGGGGGTTAGAGTAAGATATGTAGACACCGTATCATGTTAAATGCTATACTGCTTTGTGTCATGCATGGCAATGAATGTGTAGGTGACATATTTGGCAGGGTCTAGAGAGGGTATGTGCACATATTGGAGAGAGGCATGGATAGAGGGGCCGACAGGGGTGGCGACATGGGAGAGATAGCACGAGAAATGGGAGAGGTCTAGAGAGAGAGACGGATAGGATGTCACGGCGAGAGATACCCTTGAGTGTGTACATGCAAGGGGGAGGGATATATAGAGGCATGAGGACATTTTTTTGTGTGTTGTCACTACAAAAAAAAGACACATTCGTGACATTTTGGGCCGAATGAAACTTTTTTCTATCATACTTATGACACTTCTATGACAATAATTGTGAAAAAACACGGTATCATCATTGATGTGGTGGAATCCTACTTCTATGACAACAAATCATGATAGAAAATGGGCTTTTCATCCTGGGCGGGCCCGAGACGCAGCTGCATGACATTCTTTGGGCCATCCATGACGGAAAAAACCGTGGTAGAAGCGAGGGCGAGGAAAATATCGGGGTGTTCTCGGTTACGGTGGGTGGTCGGGGCCGAGCGATGCGCGTTTCTCTCATACACGCACGCTCGTGGGTGCGAGGCGTTGGGCTCTAACTGAACCCGAGCGAGGCGTTGGGCTCTAACTGAACCCGAGCGATTGCACTGCAGGAGACGCGTTACTCAACCCGAGCGATCGATCGACGGCTGTTAACTGAACCCGATCAAGCAATTCCTTCGCTACTGCTGCTAACTGAAGCCGATCAATGCTGCCTCTGCATGAACAGTTAACGTTGCTGGGGTGGTTTGGATGAACAGTTCCCGGTGGGGGTGGCTGAATAGGACCCCGTGGTATTCCCTTTGAATGAGCAGGACCACGTTCGATCGAGCTGGTTGGGGCTGCATGAACAGGACCCCGTGGAGGGCTGCATGAACAGGACCACCCCGTGGAGGGCTGCATGAACAGTAGACGGTGGAGGGCTTGATGAATTTTTGCTAGTGGTGGGGTGGTTGAGCAGGAGTCCGTGGAGAGGGCTGGTTGAACAGTAGCCGGTGGAGTAGCGCGCGGTGGAGGCTGAACAGTTGTAGGTTGAGGCTGGAGGAGGTCGACGGTGGATGAACAGTAGCCCGTGGAGGCTGGAGGGGTCGACGGTGGTGATGAACAGTATCTCGTGGAGTCCCGTTTTGCGGTACGGCACACCCCTTCCGATGAACAGGACCCCCGTTTTGACTGTAGCGCTCCAACACAAGTCCATTTCCTCCGTTTTGCGGTATGCCACACCCCTCCCGATGAACATGACCACCATTTTGACCGTAGCACTCCAACACAAGTCTGTTTCCTCCATTTTGCGATACACCACACCCCTCCCGATCAATAGAACCCCCGTTTCGACCAGAGGAGGTCTGTTCCCTCCATTTTGCTATACGCCACACCCCTCCCGATCAACATGACCCCCGTTTCGACCGGAGGAGGTCCGTTCCCTCCGTTTTGCAGTACGCAAGACCCCTCCCGATGAACAGGATCCAGTTTCGAACGTGGCCGGTCGAAGACAAGGCCGTTTCCTCCATTATGCGGTATGCCAGGCCTCGTTTCCATCGGTTGTTCCGTCCAAGCCATCCCGATGAACACGACGACACATTGCATTCCGACCCAGCTAGTTGGCTCCCCATGAACACGGTGACGACGCTGTTTCACTGTTCCGACCCAGCCGTGTACACGAGCCATGGCCGTACGTATGCGCGAGTAGGAGTTCGCGACCCCGCCTATATGTACGTACATGGCCGTATTTTCTTTCTTGCACCCTGGCCGCTGTACGTACATGTACATGCTTTGTACGCGCCTCTGCTACGACACGTGCGTGCCTCTACATCGACCAATATGTACATACATATTCGCGACGAGAATGACAATGCTACGTACGCTTCGATCAGGTGGGTCCCGACTGTCAGGCACTTCCTTACGTGCAAAGATGTAGCTGGTGGGTCCCAGTAGTCAGGGGGCGAATCGTTTTTTTTTGCCAAGACGCACTTCCTTGCGTGCGAAGATGTAGCTGGTGGGTCCAAGTAGTCAGGGGGAAACGTTTTTTCGCGAAATACGGTGGCCCGTCCGGTGGGTCCCCAATGTCAGGTGGAGGAATAATTATTTTGCGCGTAATAAGGAGGCACTTCCTTGCTGTGGCCGTGGACCCAGCTGTCAGCCTCTATCGTTTTACTCTTTCGATGGAAGCCGTTCCTTGACCACGTTGACCACGCCGCATCGAGAGCACCAGGGCGGTGAACGACAGCGAGGCCTAGGAAGTGGACGACGCGGAGCCGGGGAAGACACGGCAGTGGAAGCCCGCGCGGAGAGGAGTACGAGGGTTCACTTGTTCGGCTTCAGTGTGAGGCTGCCATCGCCGCAGAATAACAGGGGGTGTGGGTGAGTGGAGGGATGGCGTGGCTAGCGGTGGGAGTAGTAAGGGGCGGTGAGGCATCCGCGGTAGCACAGCCGGCCACGGGAGGCGGGAGCACGAGGCACGACCGGCGCTGGTTTGTTAGCTGGTTTGGGCGGATGGAGCAAGAAGACCAGAGGTTGAAGAAGCACTACAGCCGTTGGATTGACGTCGTACGATCACTGGAGCTAGAATCGTGCATATTGACTAAGTTGACAAAGCCCTGTGTCCCCGTCAACTTAGTAGGCCCACAAGTCAGCCTGCCACTATACTGGGTCCTAGCTAACAGGGGGAGTATTCATTTTTTTGTGCGTAGTAAGGAGGCACTTCTTTGCGTGCGAAGATATAGCTAGTGGGTCTGAGCTGTCAGGTGGATGAATCATTATTTTGTGTGTAATAAGGAGTCATTTCCTTGTGTGCGGCCATAGACCCAGCTACCAGCCTCTCCACGTACAGTCCACATCAGTTGCATGTCAGTCGTTGGCCACGTTGACCAGGCCGCGTTGAGAGAACCAGGGCGGTGGACGACGGCGAGGCCTACGAAGGGAACGACACGGAGCCAGTGAAGACTCGGTAGTTGTTTCCCACGTGGAGGAGAACAAGGGTTTACTGGTTCATCTGCCATCCCCGGAGAAAACAACAGGTGTGGGTGAGTAGAGGGATGGCTAGGCCAGCGTTGGGAGTATAGTGGGGTGGTGAGGCATGCGCGGCAGCACAGCCGGCCGCGGGGAGGAGAGAGCACGCAGTCCCGCCGGCGCTAGTTTGAGCGGCTGGTGCGGGAAGAGCAGAGATTAAAGAAGCACGACGGCCGTTGGATGGACATCCAACAGTCACTGCTTGTGCGTCAACCTTTTTTTTTTAGGAAAGCCTCAAATCTGTGGAAAACATCATATAGCCCATCTGCCATTATTAATAACAATTTACAGCCCATTTGGTAATTCTTAAGGTTTTTTGGAGCCCATATTCTTTTAGTTAGCATTATAGTCCATATTGTGGTGACGGTTAAAAAATTATACGAAATTTTGCATATTTCGGTGCGGTCCGAACTGTTCTTTATCCCAAAATTTTGAGTCACATTCAAACTGATTTTAAAAATAAATGTATATCAATATAAAATCCAACAAATTGTCCATGCATAAAAATCAATGCAATTTAAAATCTCGAAATGAAAAAAAGAAATTTGAAACTAATTGCCGGTTTGATGTGTTTTAAAAATGTACAACCCATTTCTCATTACTGATAGGCCATTTTCTCGGCCAGCCCAATGAAGCTCTCCTCGTCTTGAAAGATTTGCAGCCCAATAGGCCTGACAAAGCGACTTACTTGGCAAATCACAAAAATATTGGGCTATGGCTGTGGACCCAGCTGCGGCCGTGGACCCAACAGTCAGCCTCTCCATGTATAGTACTCTTTCGATGGAAGTCGGTCATTGACCACATTGACCATGCCGCCCCAAGAGCACCAAGGCGGTGGACGACGGCGAGGCCTAGGAAGGGGACGACGCGGAGCCGGGGAAGACGCGGCGGTGGATGCCCACGCGGAGAGGAGTACGAGGGTTCACTGGTTCGGCTGCGGTGTGAGGGTGCCGTCGCCGTAGAATTACAGGGGGTGTGGGTGATTGGAGGGATGGCCTGGCCAGCGGTGGGAGTAGTATGGGGGCGGTGAGGCCTCCGCGACAGCACAGCCGGCCATGGGAGGCAGGAGCAGGAGGCACGACCGGCGCTGCTTTGGGCGGCTGGAGCAAGAAGACCAGAGGTTGAAGAAGCACTATGGCCGTTGGATGGACATCGTATGGTCACTGGAGCTAGAATCGTTCATATTGACTAACTTTATAAAGCCCTCTGTCTCCGTCAACTTAGTAGGCCCACAAGTTAGCCACCCACTATGGTGGGTCCCAGCTAGCAGGGGGTATTCATTTTTTTTGTGCGTCATAAGGAGGCACTTCCTTGCGTGCGAATATATAGATGGCGGGTCCGACCTGTCAGCTGGGGGGACATTTTTCGCGAAATACAGAAGCCCTTCCCATGGGTCCTAGCTGTCAGGTGGAGGAATCATTATTTTGCGCATAATAAGGAGGCATTTCCTTGCGTGCGGCCATGGACCCAGCTGTCAGCCTCTCCACGTACAGTCCACTTCCGATGGATGTCGTTCATTGACCACGTTGACCAGGCCGCGCCGAGAGCACTAGGGCGATGGATGACAACGAGGCCTAGGAAGGGAACGACACGGAGCTAGGGAAGACTGGGCAGTTGTTTCCCACGCGGAGGAGTATGAGGGTTTACTGGTTCATCTGCCATCCCGAGAGAAAACAGCAGGTGTGGGTGAGTAGAGGGATGGCTAGGCCAGCGATAGGAGTACGGTGGGGTGGTGAGGCCTGCGCGGCAGCACAGCCAGCCGCGGGGAGGAGAGAGCAGGCACTCCGCCGGCGCTTGTTTGAGCGGCTGGAATAGGAAGAGCAGAGATTGAAGAAGCACGACGGCCGTTGGATGGACATCCATCAGTCGCTGCTAGTGCGTCAACCATTTTTTTTAGGAAAGCCTCAAATCTATGGAAAACATCATACGACCCATCTGCCATTATTTCTAATAATTTACAGCCCATTTGCTAATTCTTAAGGTTTTTTTGGAGCCCATATTCTTTTCGTTAGCATTACAGCCCATATCGTGACCACGGTTAAAAAAATATACGAAATTTTTCATATTTCGGTGCGGTCCGAACTGTTTTTAATCCCGAAATTTTGAGTCACATTCAAACTGATTTTAAAAATAAATGTTTATCAATATAAAATCCAACAAATTGTCCACGCATAAAAATTAATGCAATTTAAAATCTCAAAATGAAAAATATAAATTTGAAACTAATTGCCAGTTTGATGTGTTTAAAAAATGTACATCCCATTTCTCATTACTGATAGGCCATTTTCTCGTCCAGCCGAATGAAGCTCTCCTCGTCTTGAAAGATTTGCGGCCCAATAGGCCTGACAAAGTGACTTACTTGGCAAATCACAAAAAAATTGGGCTAGCCATTTTCAGAAAGAAAAAAACTACTGGGCTAGTCTGTCGTAAACATAAAAGAGAAGGTTGTCTAGCCAAGCCAGAGTGCCCCGCACAGCCCAGTTGACACCCTGCTTCCATCTCAAAACATTAGATAAATGTCACTCCAATTATGGCGATTCATAAAAATGCCACTGCAATTTCCAAACTTTGAAAAATGACACTTCAATTTTTGCAAACTTTTGAAAACGCCACTGCAATTTGCAAACTTTGAAAAACGCCACTCCAGACTTTGGAAAATGCCACTGGAAATGGCATGAAATGGCAGTTTTTAAAGTTTGGAAATTGCAGTGGCATTTTTCAGAAACACCAGATTTGGAGTGGCATTTATCAAATTAACCCAAAACAAAAATAACTGGGCGAGCTGCTGGGTCCCTCCTGTCAGCCTCTCGTTGTTCAATTCTCTCGTTTATTGACTACGTTGACAATGGCATGGGACCCAGATATCAGAAATCCATTAGGAGGAGCCATTTTTTATTGGCTTGAAATAAGGAGGCACTTGCTTGCGTACTGCCCTGACCTTGGCGGGTCCCTGCTGTCATCCTCTCCACGTACAATCATCTCCTGATTGTGTACGCGTCAACTTGGTAGGCCCACAAGTCAGCCTCTAAACCCGTGGAGGACAAATACAACACATTTAAAAACATAACAACCCATTCCATACGTTCAAACGGAAAGTTCAACATTCAGAGCAAAGTAACATGACTGATCCACATATAGATTGCTGAACTTCCACGTTGACAACCATCATAGCCAAGTTAACTATCTACTCCCACTAATACTCTAGTAGCGTACAAGTACTAACTTACTCTTAGCTAACTAGATGATGCCGGCCGCCATCTGCGGTACACGCTAAACGCCGGCACCAGCGTCCTCCGCCTCGCCTCGGACTTCCCAGAGGTGTGATAGGGCGCATTGCTTGCACGCATTGGCCCTTTCCATGCTGGCGTGGTCCACCGAAGCTTCGGCTTCTAAGCGGGAAACCCACTTGTCGAGCTGGTAGTAAAAATCGGCGTCGCGAACGCGTGCGTGCCCGACAGCCTCCGGGGCTATTTGCCGGGCGTCGGCCTCCACGTAGTTGGCCCAGTTGCGGGTGATCTGCTTGCTACTCGGAGCGTAGGTGCGTTGTTGCTCCATGTCCCGCTGGCGGCGCAAATCGACGAAACGCTGCTCCTCCGCCAAGCGGTCGCGCTCCAACCACTCCTACTGCTCCGCCAGGCGGTCGCGCTCCAACAAGTCCTCGATCTCCGCATTGCCATCTAATGACCGATAGAATGCCTCGTCCCTCCGTCTGTCTTTTGGTGAAAAACCGAACACTAGTTCCGGCTGTGACCGCCTCCGGCCTCGCTTATCGCGGACGGGCGGGGGCATGTCGGACGTGGCGAGAGCGAGGATAAGTGGCGAGCGATGTCGGGCCGGTGGGGGCTTATGAGGGTAGGGCGAGTTGGGTCATGGTGCCACCATAGATGGCCGGGAAGCAGTACTTATAGGCGGAAGGTAGCGCGACGGTCATCGGAATTCAATGCATAATTAAGCAGGCATGGCTTAGCGCCCCAGCTTGCCGTGGAAAACTAGAGAAATTGAAATATTGACGGTGCCGTCCTGTCCCGTCCGTGCTGGGTCGCACGCCGGCATGACAGTCATACGAGTGCACTCGAATCATCTCCGTCCTTGTCAATAATGAATCAACGGATTAATAAGGCCCGCAACAATTAAAGCACATCTTTTTTCGCATCAGTTAGCTGCCTTAATTACAGCCGGCTGCATGCATGCACTCAAAATCGCTCGCAGCCAGTACATGGAGCAGCATTAGTATGCTAGCTAGTGATCGATCAGTAACTTGGTTGGTGAGATTTTTGAATTAAGCCCTGCAAACCGAAAAGGACGTAGTATGTGCGTGATCCGCTATTTATTTGTGTAGGATCGAGTAGGTCGTTTTTTGAATTGAGCCCTGCATACCGGAAAGGAGGTAGTACGTGCGTGATCCGCTATTTATCCGTGTAGGATCAAGTAGTTCGGATGGTGTATGTGTACGATCGCATTAACTGATGAACATTCAATGGGAGATAAGGCATTTGCGAACGTTTTTGCTGGCAGTTTCTTCAGATTCGCATGGCATTTTCTTGAGTGCAGCTTGTCAGTTTCCTTAGAGGTAGGCATATGGACTGGAAAAAACTGCCACTTCGGATCTTGCGTCGCAACTAAAAACTGCCAGGAGCGCATTAGTATGCTAGCTAGTGATCGATCAGTAACTTGTAAACACTAAGCGAACATATAGAATGAACTGATAATGCATCTCAATGGTTCACAGATCATATACAAATATGTAGCTCCAAAAGCAAAGATCGGACACAACTAAAACCAACTAGTACGATTCCCATACATAAGATCAACATGTTAATCCATCTCATTGATTCAGAGATGGATTATGTAGGAAGAACATATGTTTTTTCTAGATCTTTGCTTTTGGAGCTACATATTCCTACTAACATGGATGCTTTTCTTGGCCAACATTCAGTACAGTCTGAAAGACAAATTTATTTGTGAAGTCTACAATTCCTCTTGCAAACCAAGGGGTTTCGCCAACCGCTGGAACCATCAGAATGAACCACACATGAAGGAGGAACATCCACTGCAATATGATTTTGTCTTCTCTCGATCACACGGCAAGACTATTTCAGAATACAAACTTTAACTTAGGCAAAATGACGCCCATTGTATAATCAGACCAAAGCAGTGAAGCACCTAGTCTTGGCTAATAAATAGTACAATACTACTTTTTTGCAGTCCATGAAGTGACTATCCAATCTTTATGTCTCTATTTTCAAATGGCACTGCATGCAGTGACTATACTATTCTCTTGTGCAGTTCAACCAAAATTGCGGTCACTTTGTGTGTTTGCCAAATAGCAACGGGCAGACATCTCTATCTGCACAAATATCAAGCAGCTAGTAAACATATACCCCACCTTGTATTTTCGGTTTAAACATGTCTCTTTCGCTTAGCATCTGTCATGTTTGGCACTGGACAATTTGATACAGTCATGTTTTGCCCTGGACAATTTCATACTAAATTGATTTGCTTGTTCAGAGCACAAATATAGCACCTATTCTTCATCAGACCAAGGATATCCATGTTCGCAGTGATGGAAGAGGTGAAATTGATACAACCCAAATTGAGCATCCAATCATTGAATCCTGTCCTGCATCTCGAATGTAGGTCCACCCTGCCAATAAATTCACATGCAAACCACTAGTATTACTATCTAATGATAGTAGCAAGATAGTAGCAAACCATATACCTTCTTAATGAACATCTCATAGTGCCACCAATTGGATATAAAGGTTTGGAAGAAAAGACGCTCCTAATGTTGAACCAGTTGGACAGTTCCACTAAAGTCGAGCATCCCTGTTTGCATCGATATTGAAAGTGTGATTACTATAAAAGTGGCACTAGTTGAAGCATAGACTCACAAATATAAGAATTCCAAGTTCTTAATGGGAAAAGGTTTCTATAAGTTCTAGCACTGGAAGATTTCCAGCTTTAGCACTGGAAGATTTCTATAAGAATTAACAATACAAAATGTAAAGGTAACAAGTTTCAGCATTGATATACTACCTGTGCAAGAGCATTAAACCAAATACAAAAGTCTGAAGGTAACTAGCATTATTAACTAATGACAAAATTAAAAAATTGCAAACCATGTACCTTCAAGGTAAATATCATTTCAAACTCGGGTGAACATGAAAAATTGCTATCCCAATCTTAACAAAGGTGTGGCTAGCTTTACTAGCAGTATTTGAGTGAACTCTACACCCTCTGTAGCAATGCTGAAACTTGTTGCACAGCTAGTATACCAATGCTGAAACTTGTTGCTCTGGGAAAGATTGCCACACCTTATATATGTCGATACGCTAATGCAACACCATTCAAATAGTACATATATACACTAATCCACTGGCTAGTGGAACAGTGGAGTAATTTTTTTATTACGGGTTAGATTATAATGGTTTTACTTAACTGATCTCCATAAGCTAGCACTTGAAGATTTCTATAAGCATTAACAATACGAAATGTAAAGGTAACAAGTTTCAGCATTGGTATACTAGTTGGCAACAACATTAAACCAAATACGAAAGTATGAAGGTAACTAGCATTATGAACTAATGATAGTATAATTTTTTTGCAAACCATGTACCATGAAGGTATATATCATTTTGAACTCCAGAGGACCTGAAAATTGCTATCCCAATCTTGATAGTCGATTAAACATAAAACTTGACCAACCGAATCAAAGAAAACAGCCGGATAAGGAGGTGTCCACTCTTGACCTTTCCTCTTGTCTTCATAATTTTTTGTGCAGTTTAACCAAAACAAAATGACATCAGCGCCTTGGCATTTTGGTGACACTGTACAAAAAAATTGACTTATCTCATGAAATTGAGGTATGTTATCTATAAGCATTAACAATGCAAAAATCTGAAGGTAGTAACAAGTTTCATCATTGGTATACTGGCTGTGCAACAACATTAGAATGCCTTCGCTGAAAAATCTTTAATACATCCACAATCAACAGCTAACCCTAAAATAATCCAGAGACATTAAATGGCATTGCTTAAATTTATTGGTGGCATTAGACTAAGTGCGGCATTAGTTAAATGTGGCATCACTTTAGCAGTAGGATTGGTTCAATTTACCGCTGGCGTTATACGAACAACAAAAAAGTGGCAATAAGAGCATGGGAGACCCATTCCGACAGTGGGCGCACCAGGACGATGTACCTCTGTGGACGCATAGAGTGGTGAGGGAGGTATGGTTGCCCAGAGCAACAAATATACATGCGGCATATGTGGATTACGTCCCATTTTTGTTATGTTCAGCCACCTTTTTCCTATGTGAGGACAACAAACCGATCGACCAGGTCATTCTCTATTGCGTTTTCATGCATTTCTACCCTTCTTCAAGCAAGAGACACGAGGCTCGTTCCTTAGCTACTGATTTTCCCCTTTTCAACCTAGATGCGGGTTCGATGCCTACTCTCTTGGAGAGTATAGTCTCCCTTCCTTTCCTTATTCAACCCAGACATGGATTAGTCTGCATGAAGTAGTGTTTCCTTTAATAGTGCAAATTAAGGTTATCATCTGCGTGACCAGCTGAGCAGAGGATAGCAAATTGGGAAGATGGTGGAGTGGAAAAAGATCCACATGCAGCGACATGGCAAATGGGGCAATAGAACAAGGGTATGGTTCGGAAAGAGGTAGCATACCCGAGGGTCGGCGGGAAGTGGCTTCGCTCATGGTCGTCGTCCTCCGCACGCACTACGGCCGCGAGCTTGGGGACAGAGGCCACCCCGCACGGGCGCTAGGTCTGAGAGGATGGCCTTGTCATCAGTGTGTGACCTCGCTCGCCGACGACGAGTGCGTCAACGCTGCACGTCCTTTTCTTCCCGGCAGAATCTGTGATCACCGGTGAGGAGGGAGAGAGAGGCTGTCTTTTTTAGATCTGGAGAGAGGGTGATAGTGTGAGAAGCAAGTGGGCAGCGCTTATCAAGAAAGCTCTAAAGCTCCAACCTATATATGTTTTTTATACTACTAGTACTAGAGGTGGAGTAGTGGTAGAGTAGTTTATATATTTTCTCAGCAAACAGTACCAGTTAGTCGTGCTTCAAAACTGAACGGCATGCCATTAAAAAAATAAAGGTTGATAACTAATGCGGCACCTCGGGCCAACGCAGCCAAATCGCATTTTGCACGATAAATTACACACCATGTTTCATTGACATGTGGTCCCGTGTACAAGATGAATGACTCCAAGTTCGACCCGACATGATGCTAGGTGTGAGCCGAGGAACACTGTTGGAGAGACCCCCCTCATAATTTTATTAAATTGGTCGTTTGATTCATAGGATAGAATGATATATGATTTTTTTTCTATGTAATCATGTTTTAATTGACAATCTAGCATCCACTCCAACTTTTGTTTCACTTCCTTTGATCCTACTAAGAGAGTACTTGCTCTAAATGATGTGCCACTGCAAGAGCCGCCTATATTAATTAACCATGCTCTAAAAAGGTGGACCAGCTTTGGCTATAGTAGTACTGTAGTTTTTTTTCGGGTGTAGTAGTCTGTAGGTTAGTAGGTGACCTTGCGCTTGGCTCTTCTCCTCTTCCGGAAGTCCAACAATAAAGAAGGTACTACTTCTGGCAATCTGACACCAAATGAACTGCTGCACATCCACCGCTTGTAAGCAAAAGTTTCTCCTCGTGCTGCGAGCCACCGCGCATGCGTTGGCGAGGGAGAAGGCGTAGTAAGCAAGTTTCTCGTCATTCTGCGAGTTGACGGGACACATGAAAGTTACGTATTTATTAGTATTCTCTTTTGTACAATTTCCAAAAGGACGTGGATGGTAGCCATGGACGACGGCGAGTCCTTTTGTACAATTTCCAAAAGGACGTGTTGGCCGGGCTGCCTCTTCGTGTACCGTGGCAAACTGGCAACCGTCCACTGACTATTCGCCTTTCCCTCTCGATTTGGAACTACTGTCGCACGCTCTTCCTCCCTCCTCCATTTGTCTTCACCCTTCCTTCTGCCATTGTTCCATCATCTTCTCCATGGAGGGAACAAGCCGAAAATGACCCCATTATTCTTGCCCCGATCTGAATGATGACGCGGTGGGGGAACTCATTGATCGGTGCGACGTCATCACCTCGGCTAGCATGGCAGGTTCGTTCAAGAACATTCTCGACTCAACTAATAACATCATTACAAGGAACCCAAGGGTCCAGGAGCGGTTTGATCTACCCTATCTTCTTCATCGTGACCCTGCTGACCGGCGCGGGGACGAGGGATGCCTCGCCTTGTGCAAGTTGATGCCGCTTGTTAATGATACTTATGATGCTAAGATGCCATCGCTTGAGGAGAAGCGTTGGGCAGTCGCAAATGGAGATTGGCTTGTTAATGCTGGGTACAATTGCGAGTGGGAACTTGTGAATGTGTACACTCGTCAGCGGATTCCACTTCCAAAAATCTTCGAGTGCCCTGAGGTTGAGCACATAGATGATCGACATACGTTCAAATATGATCATGGTGACTGTCATCTACAGAAGATAGCAATTTCTCGAGTTCCCAGCCGCTCTTGGAATTACAAGAACTATACAGTTGTTGCTATCTTCGACAAGTTTGTTTCCGTCCTTGGTGGTTCGACTGGATGGATATTGCTCAAAAATCAGTTTCTATACCCCGGATGTGTACTATGATGCAATTGAAGACGAGAGGCTTGTGTTTGCTGCCACCACTCGTGGCACTATTTTTGCATGGGATCCTTATTGTTTCGGTACGTTTGTCTTCCACCATAATTATAATTGTTTCATCCACATGCATGCGAGTTAGCAAGTTTCCGTTCTCTACTAATTAACCTTCTTCTTGTGTTTCCAAGGTCCTGTGAACATTCCACCACCTATACTTGAAAAAATTATAACCAAGGGGGAGATGACGATGGTGATGATCACGAGCAGGGCCCATATGCTCACTGGCGGCTGGCAACTAATTCCGATGGATCACCACTTCTTGTCTATATACAGCCCACTGCTGATGTTACTACTCAGGGAGTAGGTGTTGTCTCCCATGGTCGCACTCTTCGGACCTATTCCAACACCCATTGCATGGTATTCGGGATGGATACTAGTGTGCTAGCGCCAACACCTTCTCCCTGGTACAGTATTGATAGTATTGTAGCAAACTCGCTCTTCCTTGGACAAAACTATCCAATGATGCTGAAAGGCAATCCAACTGCTGTTGACACAACGTTACTACCATTTATGTGAACCAACTGTATCTATACATTGGACATTGCGGTGGCTCCCTACCCTGGTCGTGATATAGTAGGCCGCTTCAGCCTGGATGATCAGTCATGTGTTGGTCTCGAGATTCACACTAGCTGGCCCTTCCCAGAGAATCACTTGTGGTTCAAAGCAAGCGTTTCCAACGCCGAGGATTGGTTGAGTTGAAGTTCATTTCATTCCTTCTTATTTGTTGTGTGATGAAAACTTTAGTATTTATAATGTATCCTCGTTGTCGTTGTGGGTTGATGACCTGTTGTATGTAATAAAATAATATGCTTGTGATAAACTTACTAAATTTATGAATGGCTTTCGATTCGCTTCTCTGAGTGGGTGCTGCGACGAGGAAAAATATATTTTCCGAATACATAATTGTACGTGCATTGCAACAGGTTATCGGATGAGGCCAATCAACAATAGTACGCTATTTGTATTAGCTTCACATGCTCCACTATCTCTACGTCTACGTACGTAATCCAGCAAGTTTTAAACATGAGACTAGCCACCCAACCTCAAAAAGAATACTTTTTAACCTAGCACAGACTCCAGGAAATTTGGTCACAGTGTGAGGTGGGCCATATATTAATGTGTTCGCTGTACGTAACCAGCACCTCAAATCCTCGATACTACTACTATAAGTAGTAGGAGTAGTAGGATGGCATGGGCCAGAACAAGCATTCACGTCTAGGAGTACGCCACACGCCACCAGCACGACTTCCATCTGACAACATATTTGTTTGAGTCCGTGCTACATCAATCTCTTCAACCTTGTCGTTTCTCTAACTCAGCCATCGCGCGGCGGGCGAGGTGGGGGTTTGCCGATAGTCGGTTTCCTCAACTGTGGTCCCACTTGTAAGGCCAACTCCAACGCATGACCCCAAACGGACCTCCGTTTTGTCGTGAGCCGAACGCGCGGACGCATCCCGGCCGCGTACATTTTTCTTTGCGAACACATATCTTTTTTTCATCATTGATTTTTTGGTACATGGAAATACATCACCAAAATTTTGACTAGAAAAACAAGAACCACAAGAATACATTTTAGGAGATATCCAACTTCCATAGCTGATCCTATAAGTTGGATTAGTGACTTCTTGATACATTCATTGTTGATCTACGGAGGCTCGATCCTGCGTGCTTCTTTCTTCTTCGAGTGTAAAGAAGTAGACGTGTCTAGCCTCTATTCTATCAACAATTGCACTCGTCTCATATCTAGCATCTCTGCTAGCTAAAAGTGCTAGAACATCTACTAAATTGCGCTCTATCAATATATTGTTGTACTCTTCTTCCCAATACCAAAAATTTTATCCATTCTAGACAATAAAACTTTAAGTTAGCACAACTAGTCTAATCCGAGAGCACAACTGAAGATTTGGTCCAGTTCTTCCTCCTTTTGCCGACACGTGGGACATCCAGCATCCAGGTCGTGTCATGCAAGAAAATAGAGTGTTAGTTGAAGCCACGTGATGTGAATCTTTGGTTAAACTATAAATAGAATCTTACTACTCTCGAGTAACTCCAAAAGCGGCTACCGAAGATCTTTATTTGATTTGCTTTTCATCACCAGGATGTCGAGGTGAAAGATGTGCAGGTTCAGTGGGTCCTCTTGCGTTTTCACTGACATGTGGGACCGCATATGAGCAAACAGACGATGGGCTCCGTGCATTTGCTAGCTGCCTGAGAGGATAGATAGAGGAGGGCTGAGCACGGACTCCAGGAAATTTGTTCTACGTAACCGGCACCTCGATATAGTGGGATGGCATGGGCCATAACTAGCATTCATGTCTAGCAGTACGGCACACGCCACCCTCACGAGTCCCATCCGACAACAATTTTAATGGAGTCCGTGCTACAGCCATCTCTTCTCCCTCCTGTTTTCTCAGCCATCGCGCGGTGGGCGGGGTGAGGGTTTGCCGATAGTCGGTTTTCTCAACTGCGGTCCCACTTGTAAGTGAAAACGCAACACAACACGCATTCTCCCTTGAGCGGCGTGCCGAACCAACCGTGTGGGGGTGCGACGCGAACACGGCAGGCTTTTCCTTTTGAACTTGTAACTTGTAAAATTTGGTTTTGCTCCATGGCACGACCGATAGATAGAAATAATGATTTTCCCTAGAGTAATGAGAAGTTTGGTTCCGGCACGGTTCATGCATGGAGTACGTAGGAAAATTATGAAGTTGATATGAAAGGTAAGATAATTACTAGTAGTACCATATACTACCACATGGATTTGACGGAAAGATAAAGATACATACGGATCCATCAACGACATCCTCGCGCCCTAGTGCACTGGGTCACCAACCGACGTGTGAGGAGTAGCGGCGTTGGCGGCAAGCTCAACGTGCTTCTGAACAATGCCGTCCAAGGTTGCCCTGTGGTCCAAGAAGGCCAGCGTCCTATCATCCCCCTCTTGCATGTAGTAGTCCTTGTGGACGATTTGCGCGTAGACATGGGTGATTATGTTGATGGTGTCTTGCTGCGCCAGGCACTGCGCTGCGAGCGCGACCTCGAGGTGGACATTCTCGGTGCAACGGCGGGCAGTCGCAGGGCCACCAGTGCGTCGAAGAGGTTGTCACCATAGAGGCCGTTGATGGTGGCAGGCTTCGCAGAGCCTGGGCGCGTGGGATGGAGGGGTACGTCAAGGTCGTCCACGAGCTTCTTGACGATGGTGAACTTGTTGGGGAAGCTGACGAGGATATCGTCGAACAAGGAGATGAAGATGTCATCCAAGCGGCACCTCGCCCTGGTGGCCTCAAGCTCTACCTGGAGACGTTCCTCGGTGCCCGGCCGCAGGCTGGCCTCGTGGACCATCTGGCACACCTGCTGATGCTCGCGCTCATCGCCTCCATGGCTCTAGATTCTAGTCAACTGATCTTGCGATTGGAGTGATCACTCTTGCCCTTGGGTGCGTAGGTGCGTAGGATTTCGTAGATTGGATTAGTGGGAGCCTTTATATGAGAAGTGCAGACTGCGTTGAATTCACGTGCATGTTGGCCATCTACTCCTCGCCCCTCTACTACACCTACCTTTGGTTGTATGATAGGTTGGCCAGCCACCCGTTGGGCCCACGTGTCATACACCCAAAGGTAGGTGCAGTAAGTCAATGAAGCTGCGTCCCCCTCCGTGCCCATGCATGCTTTCAATGACTTGAGACTACCAAACATCACATGCAGTGGTTAGTTAATTGCATGTAATCCTATTAATTACTCCCTCCTTTCCGGTTTATAGGGCTCAAATCTGAAATCTCGTCAACCAAGGCAGATGGTGAGTGGAGGAATATATCTCGTACTTTACAAACCTACTCGAAATAAACTGGTGGATTAATTTGGAATAATTGTAGTGCATTCATGCTTGACCACTAGATGAGTAGGAACATTACATGCATTGGTGGGTTCCTATTTTTCTTCAATGCAAACATTTAATGCGCCTCGGAATCTCAATATGAGATGGAGATGAGCCCTTTAAATTGGTAAAACGAAAAAATTGAGGTAAGCCCTACAAACAGGAAAGGAGGGAGTGGCAAAAAGACATTAAGTTATATCGCCGATAGGAATAAAACAATACACTATGTATTTATTTACAGAGGGAGTAGTACATTTTTTGGGACATGCATTACTAGATATTGCTAGTCAAATACTAAATCCAGATGGACGTGGTAGTACTACTAAATCCAGACGGTGGTGCTAGTACTACTAGTAGTACTACTACCAATGTAGTAGCACTGTACTACACGTTGGTCAAATTATTACGTGCTGCTCCTCACAGTGAAGTGACAAGATCGTTAGCCGGAGATGACACCGGAGTAAAGGCGCCGTGTTCGGCATACCATAGTCAGCCTCACCGTCTGCAGTCACTATCATCATGGCTATAAACCTAGCCCGCTTACAACTAGCCGTGTTCGACATAATTTCCCGTGCGTAGATACCCGTGCATTGCATGGAACACAAAGATTGGGGGTGGACGGCGACGGCAGCAGCCATCGCAGCAGATTTTTCCATGGCCTTCTACATGTGGTGGGGAGGAGATAAGGCTGATTGTGAGAGATAAGGAGTTGTTTGTAAATAGCGAACAATTGCGGGCATCTTTTTGCAAAACTGGAGAAGTTTTGTTTGTATGCGTCAGATCTAGATCCAACAACTATTGGTGAAAGATGGCAGGCACAACATCATCGCCAACTCAGGAACTGTATGATTCACAGGATTTTGAAAACGCAGGAATGGGACACGGCAATATTACAAGTTTCAAACTGATATTGCAAATGTTAGGAGTAATGATGCACCTACGAAGAGGGAATTACTAGGAAGTTTACGTAAGAACTTTCATTACTTTAGGTGGATGCAGGATTATCGTACAAACTAAAATCCACCACCCTGAGAAGTCACTAATGGTCAAATAACTTTTCAAGTCTCTGGCCACTTGATGTTTCAGAAACAAATTCAGCTTCTATGGAGACTTTGTCATTTAGGCTTAGACGCTTGCAGTGATCAGCACACCCTTCATTGTTGCGCCAGAGAGCGCCAAACCTCAGTACCTTGAGCACACTTGCCTCCAGAACAAAGAACCTGGCCAATTTAATCTCAGATGTGCTACCTTGATAGTCGATCAAATCAATTTCTGTAAGATGAAGATCAAGGCATTCGATGAGATTGTTATAGTGCAGCACATTTTTCACTTTCGGGT
Source organism: Secale cereale (assembly GCA_902687465.1). Taxonomy (NCBI): domain Eukaryota; kingdom Viridiplantae; phylum Streptophyta; class Magnoliopsida; order Poales; family Poaceae; genus Secale; species Secale cereale. Next base: position 217,858,325 of record LR738712.1, read on the forward strand.
CTTTTTTTATCTGCAAAAGAAGAGAACATATTAGAGCAGCTGGATGTATAAGATTGATGTGTCATCAAGATGTACTGATATCATTCGCTCATACGATAGGGTTGGCTAGCTAGTGATAATTTTTCACTCTCTCTCTCTCTCTCTCTCTCTCTCTCTCTCTCTCTCCTCTCATTTACCTAGGAGTACGTGAAGAGCTTGGGCATTTGTTGCCTTCCACTATGTGGCCCATGCCATATTTCGCAAAAGTATGCCACATAATACGCATCGATGTCAAATCAAGATATTTTGGCACCGCTCTCGCGATGTGAGAGAGTTGGCACCACTATGCACATAGACCAACATGCATAAACCAATCAATCAAACCAACTACACCAGCCTCTAACTCTCCCAAACAAGTGTTTTTTTATTGCCTCAGTCCTCAATGCGCCCTCAATTTACTAGTGTGCGGGGTGCTACCCCGAGTGGTTTCATCTTTGCTTACTTCACAGCGTGTCAGATGGGCCTCTAGTTTACTTATTTTCACCCACTGCCACATGGGCCAGCACACGAAGATATAGAACACGAGCTGACAAGGCAGCATGTGGACTGGTTGACCGGTCAACTAAACAATATACGGAGCTATACGCCGACACAGTGAGCGTAAAATCCATTGGTATAGAGTGTTCGTGTGAGGGGAGGCTCGTGAGAGATAGCAGAGAGAGAGAGAAAGAGATACTCCCTCCGTTCGATAATGTAGCTCCAACATTTTTTTAAAAGTCTAACTTTTGGAACTTTGACCAAGTTTATAAAGAAACTACTTCTACCAAAGATAAATGATAGTATGAAGTAAGTACATGTTGTGATGAATCTAATGATCTTTCCAGATGTAAATTTTTTTATCCACATATAAATGGTCAAACTTTTCTGAGGTTTGACTTTTCAAAACATCCATATGCTTATAGACGTGAGAGAGTCCCTAACTAGAGAGAGAGACAGAGAGAGGGAAATAGAAAGAGTGAGGAAAAAAAGTGTGTGTGCATGTGTGAAAGAGACATGGACAACACTCGATAAAAGTCGAGAAAAAACGTGTGTGTCCTATTGTTGACGCTCAAAAGTGGCACAGTCATGAAGAGTAGCTTGAAGCTATGTCAAGACTAATTCAAACTTATTATTGAAAGTCACCATGGGATGGATTTCTTCGAGAAGATCAAGATGGATATGAAGATGGTCTAAAACAGAGCTCGGATGCAAAAGTTATAACAAGTTCAGAGATGCTCATGTTGACACCAGATTAAAGAATGGATTGAAACCCAATTAAGATGGCCTCTAATGGAAAAAGGTTCAACATCAAAGTTGTGCCTCTCATTGAAACAGATGATTGTGATATAAAAATCGTCTTAATCCGAGATCGTATGCAAAAGTTACATCCAGTACAAGACGCTGCTACACTAGATGGCCGGACACTCTGGAGACAACCCTCCGGGTTTAGGATTTCCCTGTGAATGGCCGGACACTCCGGGTATGTTCGTCCGGGTTTTGAATTTCGCTGCTGCAGATTTCGGATAACAGCCGAAAACCCTCTAAAGATTGCCTTAGATAAAAAAACGTTCAACATGAAAGTTGTCCGTCTCGTCGAAACGGTCAAGATTGCTTTTGGACTCGTTTCCATCCGAGGTTGTTTACTCCCCCAAATATGGCCCGCAAGGTGGAGCCAGATTTTACCGAACAGTTTTGGAAAGTTCGGACCAAACAAATCCGAATTGGACTAGGGTTTTGGACGTGAATTGAAGCCTTTTCCTTTCACGGGAAGTCCAGCCGCCTCTTATATACCTAAGGGGTGACGGCCGATTGAACAACAACATACAATCGCAAAACCCATCTACTTTTTACCCTAGTTTTACATCTCTCCCTTGTTCTTTCTCTCCAATTCTTCGTTCGTTCTTCGTCGAAGGGCAGCGATCTTCGAGGCTCTAGGGGTGGGCGGACCGACCTAGGGCAGCCCATAGCCGCCGCGTGTCCAGATGGGGTCCCTCTCGGATGCGTGGGGTTTCGGGTGCTCAAAGGCGCCCGCCGGATTGCTTGCGTACCGCACTTCCGGACGGGCACTACTAGGAAAAGGGCTATAGATGGAATTGTTACTAATGGCGCACCAGACATGTGGTGCGCCATTACTATATACTAATGGCGCACCATGTGTCGGTGCGCCATTAGTGCCCAAAATACTAATGGCGCACCACATCCACGGTGCGCCATTAGTAACAATTTTTTTCATTTTTTCTTCAAAACTACTAATGGCGCACCAGTGGATAGTGCGCCATTACTAGTTAAACTAGTAATGGCGCCCCACATCCACGGTGCGCCACTAGTAAATTTTTTTCAAATTTTTTAAAAATATTTTTTTTTTCAATTTTTTTTCAAAACTACTAATGGCGCACCAGTGGATAGTGCGCCATTACTAGTTCAACTAGTAATGGCGCACCACATCCACGGTGCGCCATTAGTATTTTTTTCAAATTTGGTTTTAATTTTTTTTATGTTTTTTTCAAAACTAGTAATGGCGCACCGTGGGTGTGGTGCGCCATTACTAGTTGAACTAGTAATGGCGCACCGCATCCATGATGCGCCATTACTAACTTGGCCCAATATTTCACCAAGTGCACCCCCCCTCGTGGACCGCCTTTTCCAGTTTAAAAAAATAAAAGGAAATGATGGAAATGTCTCTCTATAAAAGAAAATAAGTTTCCCATGTGATATGTGGTCTACTTGTTGGGAAAAATTTACAAATATGAATTTTGACTTTATTTGCAAAATATCTCTGGAATTTAGTAAAACGGGCATAACTTTTGCATACGAACTCGGATTAGAAAATTTATATGAAAAACCATCTACTCGAAAAGTTACATCCGACCCCGGTAAACATTTTCAAAAGCCCCAAAACCAAACAGAAAAAAGTTACGGGGCTTTTAAGATCCAGAGGAAAAAAATCAAACTTACTAGTGGCGCACCGTTTGCTGGGTGCGCCACTAATAATAGAAAAAAAATTAAAAAATTTGGTTTCGAAAAAAAATATTTGATTTTTTTTCAAAAATTTAAAAAATCTGGTTTCAAACTATGATACGTAATATGATCGGGAAGTTTGAAATATATTTGAACAATTTCATCATACTCATGAACATGAACAAACTCCTAGACATTAAGAAGGTTTAATAGGATTGATATGATAGATATATCAACAAGTGCCTGTGAAGTGAGCTGGTGCTGGGGTTGGATAGAACTACGAAGTTAAGCGTGCTCGGGCTGGAGTAGTGTGAGGATGGGTGACCTTCCGGAAAGTTTGACCACAGAGTGCGATTTGACTTGAGATTAAGCAAATTGACCCGAGATTAAGCCATAATGACCTAAGATTAAGAAAAAAAGAAAAACAATTTTTTTAAAAAAATTGAACAAAAAAATTTGAATTTTTTTTACTAATGGCGGACTTCTATGTGGTGTGCCATTAGTATAGCAGATACTAATGGCGCAGCGTGGCATATACTAATGGCGCACCTGTGGTGCGCCATTAGTATACCAGATACAAATGGCGCACCAGTGGTGCGCCATTACTAAAAATTACTAATGGCATGGTACGAATGGTGCACCAGTAGTGCGCCCTTAGTAGGCAAAACTGGTGCGCCATTAGTAGGCCTTTTCCTAGTAGTGGGGTTTCCTTCGACGCGAGCTGCGGTGCATCACCCTCGGCGTTGGATGTACACGGTGACGTGTTCGTGTGCGAACACACTTTTTGGCGGCTCTGCTAGGGACGAAAGATCAAGAATCATCATCAACCATGTCTAATCTCCCAAAGCCCTAAGAAGTTGACGCTGATAACATCATTAAGCCCAGTCTTGATGAAATATCGGAGGAACATCGCCAAGCCTATGAAACGCGCAAGAAGCAGCGTGTAGAGGCTTTTGAAGCACTCAATAAGAAGCATGAGGAGGAGTATTTGGAGGCATTTCTTGCAAGTTTCAAGAAGGACCGTCAAGGCAACATCACTCCGGCTGGAAACGTCAATTTTTCTCCTCTCATTTACGAACAAGATTTAGTCACTGTGAGTAAAGTTTTTTCTCCAGAGCAAGTAGCTATGATTGAAAGTCTTGTTAGTAAGGGTAATGTGATGACATACAATTATTTTGGCGCAAATACTAATGCTAAGAAAAATATGCCTCCGTCATCTAGTGGTACTGTTGGTGCATCTGAAAACCCTAGTCCAACTTTACCTATTTCATCGGCACCTCCTATGCAACAACAATATAGTATCCCATTGAATTTTTAGCCTAGTAAAACCAACCAGCTTGTGGCTGCACCTACATATCCTAATCCTATTATGAGTGTGCCCAATTCGATGTCAACGCCGAATCACTTTGTCGCACCATCCATAGGCGCAAGTATGTTTGGTCTTCCGCCGAATCATGGTTTGGTGCCCATCCCACAAGTTGCACCACTAGCGTACTCAGGTTGCTCCGATGTCATTTCCACAAACATCTTCATCTACCTCAGATCCAATTTTAGCTAAATTAAGGGAGGATTTGCATAAGATGTTTATAGAAACTTTCGGAAACGAGCCAAAAGTAAAGAGTCGTGTGTACCAAAAGCCTTATCCTGAGCACTTTGATGCAGTTTCATACCCTCAAGGTTACAAGGTTCCTGATTTTGTTAAATTTAGTGGAGAGGGCACAAAAAAACATGGGAGCATGTTAGTCAGTATCTAGCGCAGTTAGGTGAAGCATGTTCCGTAGAAGAATTGAAAGTGCGTTTATTTCCATTATCTTTAACTGGCACCGCATTTTCATGGTGTGCTTCTTTACCGCATGGTTCAATTCTCTTCTGGTCGCAATTAGAACAAAAGTTTCATGATCACTTTTATAGTGGCGATAATGAGCTTGAGTTGTCACATCTTACATCGGTTAGGTAAAATTATGATGAATCGGTCACCGATTATGTCAAGAGATTTAGAGATATAAAAAACCGATGTTATAGCTTAGTGATAACTGAGAGAGACTTGGCGGATCTTGTTCTTAATGGTTTGAAAACTCACATTAAAGAGAGGCTAGAAAGTTATGAGTTTTTGAGCATTAATCAAGTCTTACAGAAAGCTTTGGCCCAAGAGAGTCGAAGTAAAGAAGTCCATAGGTCTACAACCGATCGTCCTAGAATGCATATGGTTGAACGCAATGATGCTAATTCGGATAATGAGGTTGATGTATATACTACTGAACTTGTTTGGTCCTCAAAGGACAAACCCTACATGTGTAATGCTCTTACGCCGATTCGCAAGAATCGTGATGAGGAGATGAGGTTTACTTTTGATGTATCAAAGTGTGATAAAATATTTGATGCTCTCTTGCAAGACAAGATGATTAGAATATCACACACCATACCGTCGTTTGAGGAGCTAAAACAGCGTGCTTATTGCAAGTACCATCATTCATTTTCTCATGCTACTAATGATTGCAATGTTTTTGACGACAGATACAATCGGCCATTAATGATGGACGATTGAATTTTGCTGAGATGCAAGTTGATAAACAACCCTTCCCGATAAACACCATGGACTTGGAGGGAAAGAAAATCTTGATTCGGCCTAGCATAGCCGAATCTGCTAATAAAGATAATGTTGTTATTGGTGAACCTAGGAAAGGCAAGGAGTGTGACAAAGTCTTGGAAGGAGAAGTTGTTCTTGATAAGAAACCCGATGGCAAGGAAGTATTGAAGATCACCATAAAAAATCCTACACTCGGGGGGAAACCACAAGTACAAGAAGATACTCATGTTAAATTTATCAAGCCCAAGAATTCAGAAGTTGGCAAGTGGGGAAAGAGTGAAGCTAAGAGCAAGCGAATCAAGCCAACTTTTGATATGTTGCTATCCAAATATGCAAGTCAAGCGGTCGGTTCTAGCTCTAATCGGCCATCGCATTCAAAGCGTTCAAGATCGGCTCCGGAGCAAGAGTTTCAACGCCATGCAAGGCCATATGGGTCATGGGCACCGACACCATGGATGTCACAACCCTCCTATGCGCCATATTACATGAGAGACTTCAATGGAGGATGTGGGAAGCCCCCAATGGCTCCTTATGCTTTCCATATGGGGTGGGCAGCACCTAGAAGGCCTACTCGCGAGAGGCTTTATTATCACACACAAGGCCGTTTGAGCTATGGAGCTAATCGGCCAACAAAAGTTTATCCAAGAAAGGCCAACAAAAAAGTGTGGCGTGTTAAGTCACCTAATGCAGAAATTACAGAATGCGACAAGCAAAAGGAGATCGAAAAGCCAGTTGTTGGTAATCTAGCTACTTCTAATGGTAATATTATTATTATTCAGCAGGGTTCCATGGTGAATGATCATGAGGCGAGCACAAGCAAGGCTAAACCAAGGGATCCCAAATATACTCAACCTAAGTGGTGTCAACAAGACCATGAAAAGGAGATTACAACGCATGAGGGACCATGAGAAGGTACGACACAAAGAGGAGAGGCAAAGGGATGGATTGTTAAGTGAAATTCGGCCCATGGCACTAACAAAACAAGTGTGGAGGCCTAAACAAAAACAAAACACGGATGCTTCCACATTAGCTCCAGCAACACCTTCACCATCAAAAGAGGATGATGCGACCCCTATTACATCGTCCACATCACTTGAAACACCCCCTTCAATTGAGGAATATTTAAGCCCAATATACACATTGGGAGATGAAGATGAGATGGTGGATAACGAATCTACGCCTGTTCGGGAAGGTATGGATGTTAATATGGTATATTACTTACCCGTCAAGTTTCGTGCTATAGGTGAAGAAGGGGAGGTAGCCCAACTGGATTTTGGTCCTAAGAATGCTATCTTCGAGAAGCCAAAAGAACCGGTGAAACACTTCAAGCCGTTGTACCTCAAAGGTCATATTAACGGATCACCGGTTGCTAGGGTGCTCATTGATGGTGGTGCTATGGTAAATCTTATGCCCTACTTAGTCTTCAAAAAGTTGGGGTTAGATGATGATGCATCGATGAAGACCAATATGGTACTTAATGGATTTGAGGGTAAAGAAAAGATAGAGGCCAAAGGTGTGACATGCATGGAACTCACCGTGGGAAGCAAAACTTTGGCCACCACATTCTTCATCGCGGAGGTGCAAGGTAACTATAATGTTATATTAGGCCGCGATTGGGTTCATGCTAACCAATGTGTGCATCTATCATGCATCAATTCTTAATACAATGGGTCGATGATGAGGTAGAAGTCATTCACGCGGATAATTCGGCTTGTGTTGCTTTGGCCGATGCATCGGTGGATTGGAATCATCCTGATGTTACTTGCTTAACATGGCGTAACCTCTCGGAGTTTGATTTCCTTAGTGCCACAAGGAACGGGTTCATTCCCATCTCTTTAAAGCCGATTGGTGGTAATCTGTTCAATGGTATGATGTAAATAAGAAGTTAAAATCGATGGCCGATATATAATTATCGCCCCAAGCATGAACATGGCCGATATATAATTATCGCCCCAAGCATGAACATGGCCGATATATATTTATCGCCCTAAGCACATATAAATGGTCGGTGGAGTGTTGACATCGTCCTTAGAACAAACATGGTACAAGTTATTTTTCGGCACACTAGCTTTGCCGAAAAACAGGGGGGCCTGTGTTGACGCTCAAAAGTGGCACAGTCATGAAGAGTAGCTTGAAGCTATGTCAAGACTAATTCAAACATATTATTGAAAGTCACCATGAGATGGATTTCTTCAAGAAGATCAAGATGGATATGAAGATGGTCTAAAACGGAGCTCGGATGCAAAAGTTATAACAAGTTCAGAGATGCTCATGTTGACACCAGATTAAAGAATGGATTGAAACCCAATTAAGATGGCCTCTAATGGAAAAAGTTTCAACATCAAAGTTGTGCATCTCGTCCAAAAGGATGATTTTGATATAAAAATCGTCTTAATCCGAGGTCTTATGCAAAAGTTATATCCAGTACAAGACGCTGCTACACTAGATGGCCGGACACTCCGGGGACAACCCTCCGGGTTTTGGATTTCTCTGTGGATGGCCGGACACTCCGGGTATGTTCGTCCGGGTTTTGAATTTCGTTGCTACAGACTTCGGAAACATCCCAATACCCTCTCAAGATGGCCTCACATCAAAAAACGTTCTACATGAAAGTTGTCCGTCTCGTCGAAGCGGTCAAGATTGCTTTTGGACTCGTTTCCATCCGAGGTCGTTTACTCCCCCAAACATGGCCTGCAAGGTGCAGCCAGATTTTACCGAACAGTTTTGGAAAGTTCGGACCAAACAAATCCGAATTGGACTAGGGTTTTGGACATGAATTGAAGCCTTTTCCTTGCACGGGAAGTCCAGCCGCCTCTTATATACCTAAGGGGTGACGGCCAATTGAACAACAACACACAATCACAAAACCCATCTACTTTTTACCCTAGTTTTACATCTTTTCCTTGTTCTTTCTCTCTCGTTCTTCGTTCGCTCTTCGTTGAAGGGCAGCGATCTTTGAGTCTCTAGGGGCGGGCGGACCGACCCCCTTGGCTGCTGCGTGTCCAGACGGGGTCCCTTCCGGGCGCGTGAGGATTCGGGTGCTCAAAATCGCCCGCCGGATTGCTTGCGTACCGCACTTCCGGACGGGTCTCCTTCGACGCGAGCTGTGGTGCATCACCCTCGGCGTTGGAGGTACACGGTGACGTGTTCGTGTGCGAACACCTATGCGAACATATCACACATGCATCTTCGACAACAGAAGCAAGGTGAGGAGATAGTGTGTGGTTGTTTGCAACCGAGAGAGCAAGACCCCTAGCACGTGGCCAAGACGGGTGTGACAAATAAGGGAGAGAGGTCGAGAGAGACGTACGGAGAAAATGCAGACATGGGGAGGAGAGAGTGTATGTTTGTCATAAAGAGATCCCCTGGAGATCGTGATGGGACTACATGGGTGGGAGATCGAGTGACAAGGTTTGCGCGCGATAGAAGATACCTCGAGAGATATCGAGATAGACATATGGATGGAAGGATACAATACGTGTGTTCCTGATGGCTAGTGAGAGATAATCATACTTAGGGGGGAGTGCTTGCGCCTATGATGGAGTGAGGGATTATGGTACTTATTAGGGGGTGCGTGTCACATAGAGAGAGAACAAGGGCAAAGAGTGTTGGATGGGTCTATATGTATAGCGTGAGCGAGACATGTGTATGTGTGAACCAGGGAGATATAAAGTTTGAGAGATATTGAGGAGCCCCGATAAGGAAGAGTGGTGCATCAGATAGCTGAGAGGGGGAAAGAGATATTCCATCCGCTCGATAATGAAGTGCATATAATTTTTTAGAAGTCAAACTTTGGAAACTTTGATCAGGTTTACACAAATATTATTTATATCTTCAATACTAAAGATACATCATACGAAACTACATCTCATGGTGAATCTAATCGTATATGTTTGTCGTTCCAGGTGTAATTGTTTTTCTCCACGTACATGGTCAAACTTTGTGATGTTTGACTGTTCAATAAATCAATATGTTATGGACCGAGGAGAGTGCCTAAGTCGAGAGGGATCTAGTGCGTGTGAAGGAGAATGAGTAAGTGTGCAAAAAGAGTATGTGTGTGAAAGAGAAAGTGACAACAAACGATAAATTAGAGAGAGAGTGTGTGTGTTTTTTCATTTCTTAAGCGAACATATCACGCATGCATCTCCGAGATAGGAAAGCGAGGTGAGGAGATACACGAAGATAGCTAGTGTGTGATTGTTTGCAACGGAGAGGGACACCCCTATAGCACATGTCCAATAGAGGTCTGGCCAACAAGGTACAAAGGTCGAGAGGGACACATGGAGAACATGGACGCATGGCGAGGGAGAGAGGGTGTGTTTACGATAGAGAGACCCCCTTGAGATCGTGAGGGGGCTATATGGGTGGGAGATCGAGGGAGGTGCATGCGCGATAGAAAGATGCCCCGAGAGAAGTTGAGATAGACCATGCACATGTTTGTGATGCAGACTAAGATTAGCTAGTCATATACATATAGGGGGGGACTATGTGTGCCTACAATTGAGTGAGAGACCATCATATTTGGCTAGCTAGGCATGAGATTGTGTGTTTGTGCGTGTGAGATGGAGAGAGAACGAGGGAGTGAGATAGAGTTTTAGATGGACCTATCGAGTGCGAGTGAGATATGCATGTGTATGTGTGACCTAGGTAGATGGAGAGTTTGAGGGTGAGGGGGAAGAGCTCCGAGACGATAGAGTGGTGTGTGAGAGAGTTACGGGCATCGAGTCAAGGAATTTGTGTGCGTACGATGAGTGCACCCAAGATATCTAGCTTGGACTAGAGAATCATACATAGTGTGAGAGAGACACCTATAGATGGAGTATATATGCATGG
>LR738712.1:217868758-218067706 GCA_902687465.1 Secale cereale
CCCCCCCCGCGCGCACACACAAAGAGAGAGAGAGAGAGATGGAGAGAAAGAGAGAGGACCAACAAGGTTTGTGTGTTGGATGCGTGCGACATAATTGAAGATTGTCGGTGCGAGAGAGAGAGAGCAGGAGTCCGGGAGAGGGGGAGGTCGCGTTTTATGCATCAAAGACTGATATAAACCATGTTTCAATATAAACTTGTATTCAAATACTTAAATTGGAGAACATGTTTTCTGCAGTCTACACATGAACGGATATATGCATATATCAAACAAGTTAATTAATTTGACTTTCAACATGTTCATGGAGTACTGTAATATTGTACAACATGCTATTCGATTGAGGTGTTCAAATTTGGATTTAGTTCACTATTTCGACCTAGTGAACGAGCTATTTCATTGAATCGAGATATTTCATTTTGGGTTTGATTCCCGTTTTTGAGTGAGTAAACTATTTGCAATATAGTAAATCGCTAGCAACAAGCATGTAAAAACACATTACTCCCGAGCATCATCTCTCCATCTAAAAAAGAAGTGGCAAGCTAATATTTCTAAATTTGATTCGAATCGACTAGGTAAGGTAGACGTGGATGCTCATTCTCCCAAATTTTGAATGAACCGTTAAACATCCTCTGCTAGGTGGAATTTGTCCGAGCAAATAAATGGGAGACGCGAAATTACCGTCCTGTGTGGGAGACGCATTAATTTGCCCGTTGTGCATCGAGGGTAGGTTCGTAACTTCATCTAAGCGCGCCTTCTCGGCCAAAATGACATGTGCTGAATAATTCAAAAACCATGGTCAGCAAAACACGCTCTCCTCGCCCGAAATAGCTCGCGCCCACTATTTGAAAACACGCTCTCCTCACCCGAAATCGCTCGCGCTCACTATATTTCAAAACACGCCCTCCTCGCCCGAAATCGCTCCTGCCCACTTTTTGGGGAGAAGCAAAGTTACTCTACTATCCCCGACCCTCAGTACACAGATCCAAGCCGAGAAGCCAAAAGGTAGGGGTAGAACTGTAACTCCCCTCACATTTCAAACAAATGCATACATGGTTACACTCCCCTCCCAACCCCCCATTCATACCTCGTGGGTTCCAAATCACCTTCCCCCCGGAAGCTCCCTTCTCCCGAGCCGCGAAACCTCAGCCCCTCCTCCATGGCGCCCCCCACCGCACCAATTTCACAGCCGCCCTCCTCCCTAATGCCGGAGACGCTGTCCATTTGCCGTCATTGACTGGGCCGTGTGCCTCTTACTCCGTGCTGCTGGAGCTGCCTCGATGACGGCCGCGTGAACCTTACCGGAGCCGATTCACCCCCGCCGTTGTTCACGGCGCCGGAGCGGCTCCAACTCCGGATCTGTCCAGAGTCCCGGCGCTGCTTCCCTGTAGCCGTCGACCGTCGCGACATCGTTGTTTCCCTTCCGCCGGTGGCCACCGCAACCGCGCCGGCCTCACCAACTCGGTAGCTGGACCTGCCTACTTCACCATGCCACCAGATAGGTCGCACCCTCATCTCAAATCACTTTATTTAGGCGTCAGTTGTCTAAATTTTTATTTTGGGCCAATCGATTCCCAATGGGAAGCAGCACCCCTCGAGGCGGCGGAGCTCCTAGGCTGCCGGTTAGCTGGCGTCTAACGTAAGGGTGCGGGGCCGCAAGTTTGCCACGGAAGCAGTGCTTAGATGGCTATCTTAGAGTTGCGTGGGTTCAAGGTACTGCAGCCGCCGAATCTGGATGACCGGGAGTCTTTGTGGATTCGCCTGGGAGCGGCGGAACCACGGCAGTGTGATGGGGTGGGGAGCGGGGTTTTGGCCGGGGCCACGGACGGTGGAGGCAAGCTGCTCTGCACTTGGTTGTTGGCACTTCGGGTAAGATTCCTAACAGTGTCAGCCGGGAGGCACAAGACGGCCATCAATCCATCCGGCGTAGATCGGACAGTACAAAAATAAAATAAAATCGTGTGACCCCAATTTAGTCTCAGTCAACAGACGTGTGACCACTCTCGTACCTTGCTGTTGATCTCTTAGTGTATTTCTTCAGATCAAAGATATGTGTCGTTCTTAACATTATGCGTTATCTACATCCTCAGCCACACCGTCTTCCGACTCACCGCAGCTACTCCCACAAGGGAGGCATACACCAGTAGGAAGCTATGGTCCCCACTCAACAGTTCCCTGCATCGAATGCGCGTGCCCGACATGGACAACCATAATAACTGCAGAGCCATCGACAAGTCAGCACATGATGCTCACTCCTCTGGATGGCGGCCAGATAGGTTCTACCCTCATCTTACTTGTGTGCAACATTTATGGCTTTGTTATTCATCTAAGCATGGAAAATAGATTATCACATTTCACTATATATTCATGCTGATCTCTTACGGGTCATGTTCAAGAGATAATGCTGTTCCATAGTTCATCTAAGATACTAGTTCTTTAGGTAACGTTGTTCCATAGTTATCATCTGTCAGCCAATGCTATCCCACAGTCTGGTGATTATAGTATTATACCACTTCTAGTATTACCTATGTTGTTCTTTAATACTTTTGTGTGCCATCTAGTTAATCTTGAGTACAAATGATACATATTCTGTAGCTTTCATCCGTGTTCTCCCTTTAGTTTTTGAGACCTGTTGCTGCTAGTTAACCCCAGTCCTACTATTTATGTCGTCTCCTACAGGCACTCATTACATAAATCTAACTACTAGTTGTCTTCCATGCATGTCAGATATAATTGCACACACTGATATATCCACATGAACCTCACGGAGCAATGTAAAGGCCAATAAACTTGATATCAATGATACCCAATATGATGGAACATGTAAAGGCAGTTCTTCAAAAGACTTGCTGAAAGATGTTGAATCCTCTTCACCCCACAAGGTCTTTTCTCTAACTTGGCCCGTGATATGGGTACAACATGCATAAAATGTCCTGGAGTGTATCTACTCTGTTGCAATGCCATGTACTTAGCATGCTGATCATGCTTGTAAATATGTCATGCCTTCTTGTTTTTCAGTACCTATTCCATTCATGATAACATGTTTTCAAATTCAAGTACTGTCATTCTACTCTATCGCAATGCCATCTGCTTAATTTGGACATCATGCTTCTAAATATCTTATGCATTGTTATTCATCAGTATGTACTTCATCTGTCTACCATACCATGTTTTTTTACATTGAAGTGTTGTTCTAGTGCTCTGTTGCAATGCCATCTTAGTTTCCCAAAAATACACGTGTATGTTGGCTTAGTTTTTTCTGTACGTATTCTGCTAGCATACATTTTTACATTCAACAAGTGTTTTTTTACTGTATTGTCCTGTCGTATCCCTAGCTCTTACACCATACTCCCTCCGGCCAGATTACATGTTGCCGAAATGGATAAAAAAGGATTTATCTAGAACTGAAATATGCCTAGACCCATCCATTTTTTCCGGATGGAGGGAATACATGTCAATATGTCATGGCTTTCTATTCTTCAGTACCTATTCCATCTCTCTGTTGTAGCATGTTTTATAATTGAAGAAACATTCTTCTATACAAGGCATGCAAGGGGAAGATGACTATGTTAGAATATGAAGGGTTACAAACTAGGTCTTTGCAAAAGATTCAAACGCCAGGAGATAATAAACCAACTCCAGTTTTTATAGATACTGATCCAGCACAGAGAAACCCAACTCCTACTGATAATAAGCAGATTCCAATGGCCAAACACCATTCTAAGATATGTCAACTCCATTCCAGTCCAGCAAAAATATGTCAACTCCATTCTAAGAAGCGTGTGCGTATCCTTGCATCATGAAATTTTATAGCATGCTGATCATATTTTCTACATGTTTCTTACCCATCTCTCTTTTAGAAAATAAGCTTAACAGATAGAATAATTTCTGCACTGGTATCGTCTGTGAGGAAAGATTCTTGCAGGAATTATCTGTACTCCAATGCAGATGTAAGTACCTGTTGTAGATGACTATATTTTTACATCAACATGTATTTTGTTAATCGGCGTGAATCCAACCTTTATCTGATCTAAATTTAGTAGTACCAAAACTGCCTAGTAGTTTTGCATCCTGAGCTGCATGAGGGTACTATCTCATATCAGTGGGTTTGATTACTTTGGTTCTGCAGTGGGTTTTCTGTGTTTTTTACTGTGTTGTCCTATCGTATCCCTAGCTCTTACTTCATACTCCCTCCGTCCGGATTACATGTCGCAGAAATGGATAAATCTGGATGTATCTAGAACTAAAATACGCCTAGACCCATCCATTTTTTTCCGGATGGAGGGAATACATGTCAATATGTCATGCCTTTCTATTCTTCAGTACCTATTCCAGCTCTGTTGTAGCATGTTTTATAATTGAAGCACTATTGTTCTATATAAGTCACACCGATCTAGCTGTAACACGTCATATCACTTTGCGGCCTCACGCACGGTATCCCCATGGGTGCCACCTTACCTGGCCCGGGACCGTTTGCGCATTTTGGCACACGTATATGACAGTGTCGCTAGCATCCATATGACAGAGAACCCTTGCCGACATGGCTAGTTATAAACCAAAAGTGGCACTAAATTACAGAGACAGGCATCCATGACCCAGCAACGAACGTGTCGGTCATCAACGTATGAACCCAAGTCGTAGCAAGCTACATGGACTTAAAGGAAAAAACGCGTGACATTTCCCCTAAGGGACAGACAAAGGAACGAAGAAGGGTACATGCCGGCCAACCTACGTGTTCCGAGCAGTAGCAAGCTACCAAGGCTCATTGGAAGCACTAGGAGGCATTTCCCTGTAAGATAGGCTACCAAAGGAAAACAACTAGGTGTCGGATCCCACACATACCAAGCATTTCAATCATACACACAATATGCTCAATATGTGCAAATAGAACATTGCATCACAACAGAAATCTATGACTCAAAGTACTTTATTTAAAAGGCTCCAAGAGCCATACATAACATATCCATACAGGTAGGGGTCACACGACCCAACACTCAAGTCATACAGTCATACAAGCACAAGCGGAAGCTACATGTCTGAGTACAGACAACTTAGAAAATAAAACAGTCTTGGTGTAGCCTGACTATCTACAAGGCCCTCCACAAGGTCCAGATCTCCGTCTGGGTAGCAAGCTACTCATCGAGGTCAACGTCTATGTAGAACCCATTAGAAGGGGCAGGGTTCTCCTCTACAACAGTTATTAAGCAAACATGAGTACAAAGGTACTCAGCAAGTCTTACAACAGAACCTATCATACATGAAACATTATCAACAGGGGGGTAGTGGAGTTCATAGCAGAAAGCCAGCTTTGACTCTTGGCTAACCTATACTACAACTCTCAACAGATTGCAAGATATTACTACGTACACGAGTCCTCTACTAACCACGACAATACACCACCGAGGATCCTCTTCCGTCATCCTACAGAAGGGCCATCCACGGCACTCACACTTGTCTTGAGGTTTTTAGTAGTATCCATCATCTTGTCTATGAACTGTAAGAGTAACCAAGTAGTCCGTACCGCGAACAACGGCTATTCGAATAGATTGATAACCCTGCAGGGGTATACTTCTTCACACATGTTTTCATCACTTAGCGTCTGCACACGACATGTGCTCGGCAGACTTCAAGCGAAAGCCGACGTGGGTGTAGACCACGACCTAACCAACCACTCAAGTCTCTCGTCCAGGTTTGTCGCCTATTTGGGTTCCATCCGTGGGGAGATCCGGCCGGGGTGTCGCTCACGGCCCCAAACGATGTGTACAGGGTTCCCGAGTCACCAAACGGGCGCTCGGTACACCGTGCCACGTACCTGTGGCATCACAGCCCACCCCGAGGGTCAGCGCTGTGCACGACCACTAGTAAACTACAAACACCAGAAACTAATTGCAACTCCTGGAAAGAGAACATGGGCAGTCAATAAGTCGAGCGGGGTCATATTTCAGGGCCCAATGTGTTGTAGTAGCTATAACTTGAACCACACATACAGATCTCAGGTCCTATAGACGATTCCAATGAAACAACCCACCACGTACTCCTACATGGCCTTTCATCGATACCTTTACCAAGCATGTTCCACACTTCCCTGTCTTTACCGATATGATCATTTCACTCTGATCCATCACCCAGATGAACCAGACCTGACACAACTCTAAGCATAGCAGGCAACATAAACAAATAGCATGGTGGATCACACATCACATGGCTCAATCAACTCCTACACATGCTAGTGGGTTTCAACTATTTACTGTGGCAATGACATGTCATGCAAGGGAATAGGGTTCAACTACCGCAACAAGTAGCCGTTCACACGCTGTTGCCTTAATGCAGTAAAAGAGAGCAGGAGCGAGAAGATGGGTTTGTATCGGAATGCTCAATGATTGCTTGCCTGACGGAGTGGTTGTCGGATACTGCTCTTCAGCTGGATACGCAGAAGTATCCTCGGGAGCAGGACCTAACATGGAGAATATCGGCGATACAATCAATAAACAAACAAATGCAACAATATGATGCATGCTCATGATATGGCAAGATGCATGTGTTTTGGGCTAATGCAACTATAACCAGAAGGGTTTGAGCCCATTTGAATCAAAGATTCAAATTGAAACTCAAACTATTATTTATTTAAGTGCATTAACATGTTTTAATGTATACAACAAGGTTAACTTGCTCAAACATGCATGAAACCAGTGCCATTGGAAAGATTGGGTTTTTCTGATCAATTTTCATATATAAATCTTTTCCATCTGAGCTACTGTTGAATTTATATGATTTTTTGAAGTTTAAAGCATTTTCTGGAATTTCCTGAATTGTTTTTAAATCTAATAATCCCAAAAAATCCTTTACTGCGTCAGCATGACATCATGCTGATGTCAGCAAGTCAACAGGGTGCCCAGGTCAAACCTGACCAGTGGGTCCCTCATGTCAGTGTCTCTCAGTACTAACTAAAATAGCTTAACACTAATCTAAAAGTTAACAGCGCACGGCAGGAGTAGCAGTTGGTTGCTACGGGTCCGTGGTGATGTGCTGAGTGCGGTGATGCACTCGGACGCGAGTGGCAGCTGTTGTGGCCGCGGCGGCGCCATGGTCGGCGGTGAGGGGCGCTCGGCTCTGGTGGCTGGTGCTGCTAGGGAGCAAGTTAGGAGACGGGGCATGGGGGAAACGAAACCGGGGCTCACCGCGGTTCTTCTGGTACTGCTGGAGAGGCAGGGGAGGCACGGGGTTCGGCGAATTTGTCGATGGCGTCCGGTGGCCGTACGGAGAAGACGAGCTCGAGGACGAAGCATCAAGGCGCCCCGGGGTCCTGTGGTTCGACGTAGAGAAGCACGGCAGTGAGGCGGAGCTCGTGGGCTCGTCGGATAGGAGAGGGGGACTCGGTGGACGCGGCGGCATCGATGAGCTCCGCTCGGGCGGTGCGAGGGAGAGAACTAGGAGAGGGGAGCGGTCGATGGGGTCGAGGGGTCTATGTGGCGTCGTTCTGATTCATCCAGCGGGTCGAGGAGGCCAGCCAGGAAGGCAGGAGGTGGCCGGCGCGTCGGCGGCGCTCGCCAGCGAGCAGCTTCATGCGCTAGCGCGGCGAAGAAGACGGGGATGCCCCTGGTGGGCTGGGCCGGCTGGGCCAGACAGGTAAGTGGGCTCAGGTAAGTTTGCTTTCCTTCTTTTTTTCCTATTTACTTTCTATTTCATTTCTTTTGCAACTTTGTGGAATTAATAAAAATGCCAGAACATTTTATAGCTCATAAAACTAGTCATGCCCACTGTATATAATATGAACAGCATGGAACATTTTAGTTTATGATTATTTGGGCACATAAAATATTTTATAGCATTTAAATGCCCAAATGCAAATACCATATAATTTAATCCAGAGACCTTGGATGTCCTAGTAAATTGTGCACCATTTTTGGCAGATGTTTAAGACCAAGGAAGAAATGATGAACATTTTTGAAGGGCATTTTGGGTACATTGGAAAAGATTTTATTAAACCCTAGTTGTTAGAAGAGGGGTGCTGGGGTTTCTATCATTCCCATTTCAAGTTTCTTTGAAAAGTAAACATGATGCACACTCTAGCTAGTCCTAATGCAAGCACTGACTAGGGATGTGACAACTCACCCCAACTCAAAAGAATCGCGTCCCGAGATTCGGGTTCCTCCGGAAAGAGGGTGGGGTACTCAAGTCGAAGACGATCCTCCCTTTCCCAGGTAGCTTCACTCTCGGAATGATGTGACCATTGAACCTTGAGAAACTTGATATTGTGACGTCGAGTGGTGCGCTCGGTTTGATCAAGAATACGAACGGGGTATTCTTGATATGTGAGATTGTCCTGGAGATCAAGCATTTCATGGTCCACTCCGCGGATAGGATCCGAGAAGCAACGCCTGTGTTGAGATACGTGGAAGCATCATGAACTCTGGAGAGGCGTGGAGGTAGTTCCAATTGGTAGGCAACTTCTCCTCGTTTGGCAAGAATGCAAAAAGGACCGATGTAACGAGGGGCCAATTTGCCTTTGATACCGAAGCGATGGGTTCCCTTAAGAGGAGTAACCCAAAGGTAAGCCTTATCGCCGACTTCAAAAGTCACAACCTTATGATGACTATCATATTGGCTCTTCTGGCGAGACTGGGCTGTTTTTAATTTCTCACGAACGATGCAAACTTGCTCTTCTGCTTCCTGGATCATATCCGGACCAAAGAATTGTCTTTCCATAGTTTCTTACCAGTTAAGAGGTGTTTGACATCTTCGTCCATATAAAACTTCAAAGGGAGCTTTGCCCAAGCTGGCTTGATAACTATTGTTATAAGCGAATTCGGCAAATGGAAGACACTTCTCCCATTCCATACCGAAAGAGATGACAAAGGCTCGAAGCATGTCTTCCAGAATTTGATTGAATCGTTCCACTTGACCACTTGACTGAGGATGGAAGGCGGTGCTGAAAGAGAGATGAGTTCCCATAGAATTCTGGAAACTTTCCCAGAATCGTGAAGTGAAAAGACTTCCACGGTCTGAATTAATCTCCAACGACACACCATGAAGTGATACTATCCGAGAGATATACAAATCCGCTAGCTGGCTAGCGGTTATACTTTCTCGAACAGGCATGAAGTGGGCTACTTTAGAGAGGCGGTCGATAACGACAAAGATAGCATTATTCCCTTTTCTGGTCCTGGGAAACCCGGTAATGAAGTCCATACCGATCTTGTCCCATTTCCATTCAGGAATAGCTAAAGGTTGGAGGGTGCCACCAGGCCGTTGATGCTCTGCTTTGACGCGACGACAAACATCGCAGTTAGCAATGAACTGAGCGATTTCTCTCTTCATCCTAGTCCACCAGAACCTCTGGCGTAGGTCCTGATACATTTTGGTACTACCGGGATGAATCGTGAGAGGAGATTCATGAGCCTCCTTAAGGATTAACTACCGCAGATGTTGGTTCTTGGGAACCACTAAACGGTTCTCGAAGAAGACAACACCTCGATCATCCGTAGAGAAATTTCTAGCGACTCCGCTAGCAATGCTCTCCTGGAGTCGGGATATACCCTTATCACGCTTCTGCGCAGCTATGATTTGATCCATAAGGGTAGGTTCCGCCACCAAGGTGGAAAGGAATCCTCGAGGAATAATGTGATTGTTAAGCTTACGAAATTCCTCGTGAAGAAGTGGTTGCCCTTGTTGTAACATCAGGTTGTTACAATAAGACTTACGACTTAGTGCATCAACCATGACATTGGCCTTCCCAGGAGGGTAAGTGATTCCTAAGTCGTAATCTGTGAGCAACTCAACCCAACGTCTTTGCCTGAGATTTAGATCCGGTTGGGTGAAGATGTATTTCAGACTTTGGTGATCAGTGAAGATTTCACAGCGATTACCAAGAAGGTAATGTCGCCATGTTTTGAGTGCGTGGACTACAGCTGCTAGCTCTAGATCATGTGTAGGATAGTTATCCTCATGTGGACGCAAGTATCGAGATGCGTAGGCAATTACTTGACGATCTTGCATGAGTATGCAACCTAGTCCTTGTCGCGAGGCATCGGAGTAGATAATAAAATCCTTGGAAAAGTCTGGTGGTACCAGTACGGGTGCAGATGTCAGGCATCTTTTCAGTTCCTGAAAGCTGGACTCGCACTGTGGGGTCCACTCAAACTTTTTATCTTTCTTGAGGAGTTCAGTTTGAGGTTTAGCAACCTTGGAGAAATTCTCGACGAAGCGTCGGCAATAGCTCGCTAAGCCAAGGAAACTCCTAACTTGCTTGACCGATTCAGGGGGTGTCCAATCAAGGACGGCTTGAACTCGCTCGGGATTGACAGCAATACCCTTGCCAGAGATCACATGACCTAAATAGGTCACTTTCGGCAACCAGAATTCACATTTAGAGAATTTGGCATAAAGGCGGTGCTCTCGAAGTTTCGTCAATACCAGCCTTAGATGCTCGGCATGATCTTTCTTGTTTTTGGAGTAGATGAATATATCATCGAGGTATGCCACGACGAATTTATCCAAATACTCCATGAATATAGAATTCATTAGCCGAGAGAAGGTGGCTGGGGCATTGGTTAACCCGAAGGACATGACAGTGTACTCGTATTGGCCATAACGAGTACCAAAAGCCGTTTTAGGAATGTCCCCATTCTTGATTTTGATTTGATGGTAGCCCAACCTCAAATCCATTTTCGAAAAGACTGAGGATCCAGCGAGCTGATCATATAGATCGTGGATCCTGGGGAGCGGATACTTGTTCTTTATGGTGACCAGATTGACAGGTCGGTAATCTACAACCATCCGTTCCGTTCCATCCTTCTTCTTGACGAAGAGGACGGGACAAGCCCAAGGGGAAGAACTAGGACGGATGAAACCCTTTTTCAAGGACTCATCGAGTTGTTTCTTAAGCTCAGCTAATTCTAGGGGTGCCATTTTATAAAGTCTCCTAGATATTGGGACAGTTCCAGGAATAAGATCTATCACAAACTCGACATCTCTGTCATGTGGAACACCATGCAGTTCTTCTGGGAAGACATCCGGAAAGTCACGGACTACCGGGATATCTTCGAGTTCTGGTAGAGGGCTGGCATTAAGAGAGTAGAGCTGACGCTCAGCCATTCGGGTCAAGACATTGACTATCTTGCCGGATGGGTGTGTAAGTTGAACGGTCCTAGTGTAGCAATCAATCTTGGTGTAATGAGTTGTCATCCAATCCATACCCAAGATGATGTTTATGTCCGAGGACTTGAGAGCGATTAGTGATGCAAGGAAGACAAGTCTATCGACAAGAATTTCATTTCCATGGCTTGCCCTAGAGGTTTGCCACTCTGAACCAGGAGTTTGAATAACCATGGAAGTAGGCATGTCACAAAAAGTCATGTTGTGCATTCGAGCATAGCTCTCAGATATGAACGAATGGGATGCTCCAATATCGAAAAGAACAGATACCGGATGGCAGTTAACGAGAAGTGTACTAAGGACGACGTTAGGATCCTCATAACCTTCCTTAGCAGAGACATAGTTAACATGACCACGTGCAGTGGGGATTGACTTGACATAATTCACCTTGCCGGCTGGCTTACCACGGCCAACGGGTTTTCCTGGTTGGTTCTGGGGACATTCACGCATGTAGTGCCCCGGTTCTCCACACTTGAAGCATGTCACAGTGCCAGTGCGTGGAGCAAAGTTGGTAGGTGGTCCTCCATAAGTCTTGGCAGTTGCATACTGTTGAGTTGGGCGAGGCGCCTCATAGGATGGCCTCGGTGTGTACTTGGGTGGCAGAGCAGTGTTAGGAACCCACACACGGCGCTTGTGAGAGCCAGAGCCAGATGAGGAACCAAAGTCACGTGGATGCTTGCGTGTGGCTTCGAAATCAGTCTGGCCCGTCTCAGCACTGATGGCCTTGTTCACCAACTTCTGGATGGAAGTGCACTCGTGCAGACGTAGATCTCAGCGGAGTTCAGGGCTGAGTCCCTTGCGGAACCTCGCCTGCTTCTTGGCATCGGTGCATACTTCCTCAGGTGCATAGCGTGCTAAGTTGCCAAACTCGCGACTATAGCCATCCACAGTTAACCGGCCCTGGGTGAAATTGCAGAATTCCTCCCGCCTACGATCCATGAGACCTTCCGGAATGTGATGTTCACGGAACGCCTCACTGAACTCAACCCAAGTAGTGATTTGGCCAGCAGGACGCATAGCCTCAAAGTTCTCCCACCAGAGACTGGCAGGGCCCTCAAGATGGTAGGCGACGTAGATAACCTTGTCAGCTTCGGCCACACGGGCAGAGTGTAGCTTGTGGGTGATACTACGAAGCCAGTCATCCGCATCCAGAGGTTCGGTGGAATGATGGAACTTGGGTGGGCACATCTTGATAAAGTCGTTGATTGACACCATGTCATTCCTCTGACGGAACCCAGTGTTCTGCTCTATGCGTTCCAGCTGACGGTTGGTCTCTCTCTTGTTCCTTTCTGCCTCGAGCATAACTTCAGCCAAGGAGGGTGGCTGGGGTAGATTCTCATCTCAAGCCCCACTAGCCTCACCCTGCTCCTGAGCAGCAAGAGTGCTGCGAGTGTTGACCATCCTAGGAAAACAAAACAATGGTTTAGACAAGGATGGCAAAAACTTGACATAGGAGTGCAGAATGTAATGGATGACACGGAATGCAGAGATGTTCATCCATACGACATGGTAATATAGAAACTGCCATATATACACCAGTGGTCATACACACCATACATAGTTTAGTACAAGCCAAGGCTAAAGTACAACTGCGGTGAAAGACGATACATCCCATCAGAGGCATTCCAAGCTCCTATACATTATTTAACTACACCTCCGGAACTCAGTACTAGCTAAGTCATATTCCACAAGACGCGCAGGACTTTGGAAATACAACTGCTACAATACTACTACTGCCACGGTCTAGCTCAGACATTCCCGTAGTAATCTTCGTAAAGATTACCACCGTAGCCTGGAAGTGGAACAGATGGATCTTGAAACTCTCGAGCACTCGAAGGCTGTGGACCATAGGGACATGGATGTGGCCTCGGGCCTGATGCTGGTGGTAACCGACGCCCAGGTGGAGGTGTAATACCCCCAACGTCACGCCAATCCATACGATCAGGTAGACGAGTCCGCACGGGGTACAAATCCCGCATATCCAGATATCCGGTGTGCACAGCAGGTGCAAGCCGTGTCAAAGTAGTCCAGTGGGCGGCTCGAGTGTTATACAGCTCCATTCGGAGGGCACGGACCTTACGGTCCCTATCCTCCAGCATCTGAACAGTAGTCTGAAGTAGTGGCTCCTCATGAGCAGCATCGGTATACAGACCAGTGTAGTAGCCTTCCTCTCAGGGGAGTGAGGCTGGCATGTAACAGAACTCAGTGTTCAGCAACAGGGCATGCCTAGCCCGCAGGATGGTCATCATCGAATAGGCGGCATCCTGCACTGCCATCTCGATAGTAACCCTGAGTCCATAAGACCAATGGATGGGGTCGTTAGCTCCGGGATATGAGGGGTATATCCGGACTGTGCAGAAATACTGACTCTGATTGAAATCCTGGTACTGTTCCTCCACGGTGTACTCAGGATACCAGCGGTAACCGGTCTCAGTCAGCACACGGACTAGTATGGCCGCGTGACCGGTCACATTAATGCATCGAGTCAAACGAACCACTTGGTGAGGTGTGCGGCCAGACATCTGAAACACGAAGTAATGCAAAGGCATTAGTGTTTCTGTAAGAAATCAGGCAGCATAACAACTGTAAATGCTCAAAAAAGATTTGAGACATCATACAAATGATAGCATAGCCACTCAACAATATCATATCAAGGTTCCGGGTCCAACAAATCATCATACTAAAAGGGTAGAAACTGAACTGAGGCTTGAAACCAACAATCCTAAGAGTCTACGGATTAGTAACACGTGAACCTATTAAGGATAAGAGGCCTAGTCCTAAATCCCCGCGGAAAGAATAGACTGACTCAAATCAGAAGGGCATAAGGTAAAGGAGTAAAAAGTGCCTTAAGTTCCCTTCCACAATCAATTCCCCTACATATAACTAAGAATTTTTCTAGACTCAACATCCACCAGTTTGGCTTGAGAAACCTACAGGTAGTCCGGCTTTGATGCCAACGTTGTCGGGACCCCGATCCTAAGTCACACCGATCTAGCTGTAACATGTCATATCACTTTGCGGCCTCACGCACGGTATCCCCACGGGTGCCACCTTACTTGGCCCGGGACCGTTTGCGCATTTGGGCACACATATATGACAGTGTCGCTAGCGTCCATATGACAGAGAACCCGGGCTGACATGGCTAATTATAAACCAAAAGTGGCACTAAATTACAGAGACAAACATCCATGACCCAGCAACGAACGTGTCGGTCATCAACGTATGAACCCAAGTCATAGCAAGCTACATGGACTTAAAGGAACAACGCGTGACATTTCCCCTAAGGGACAGACACAGGAACGAAGAAGGACACATGCCGGCCAGCCTACGTGTTCTGAGCAGTAGCAAGCTGCCAAGGCTCATTGGAAGCACTAGGAGGCATTTCCCTGTAAGATAGGCTACCAAAGGAAAACAACAAGGTGTCGGATCCCACACATACCAAGCATTTCAATCATACACACAATATGCTCAATATGTGCAAATACAACATTGCATCACAACAGAACTCTATGACTCAAAGTACTTTATTTAAAAGGCTCCAAGAGCCATACATAACATATCCATACAGGTAGGGGTCACATGACCCAACACTCAAGTCATACAGTCATACAAGCACAAGCGGAAGCTACATGTCTGAGTACAGACAACTTAGAAAATAAAACAGGCTTGGTGTAGCCTGACTATCTACAAGGCCCTCCACAAGCTCCAGATCTCCGTCTGAGTAGCAAGCTACTCGTCGACATCAACGTCTATGTAGAACCCATCAGAAGGGGCAGGGTTCACCTCTGCAACAGTTATTAAGCAAACATGATTACAAAGGTACTCAACAAGTCTTACAACAGAACCTATCATACATGCAACATTATCAACAGGGGGGGTAGTGGAGTTCATAGAAGAAAGCCAGCTTTGACTCTTGGCTAACCTATACTACAACTCTCAACAAATTGCAAGATATTACTACATACACAAGTCCTCTACTCACCAAAACAATACACCACCGAGGATCCTCTTCCGTCATCCTTCGGAAGGGCCATCCACGGCACTCACACTTGTCTTGAGGTTTTTAGTAGTATCCATCATCTTGTCTATGAACTGTAAGAGTAACCAAGTAGTCCATACCGCGAACAACGGCTATTCGAATAGATTGATAACCCTGCAGGGGTGTACTTCTTCACACAAGTTTTCACCACTTAGCGTCTGCACACGACATGTGCTCTGCAGACTTCAAGCGAAAGCCGACGTGGGTGTAGACCACGACCTAACCAACCACTCAAGTCTCTCGTCCAGGTTTATCGCCTATTTGGGTTCCATCCGTGGGGAGATCCGGCCGGGGTGTCGCTCACGGCCCCAAACGATGTGTACAGGGTTCCTGAGTCACCAAACGGGTGCTCGGTACACCGTGCCACGTACCTGTCGCATCACAGCCCACCCCGAGGGTCAGCGCTGTGCACGACCACCAGTAAACTACAAACACCAGAAACTAATTGCAACTCCTGGACAGAGAACATGGGCAGTCAATAAGTCGAGCGGGGTCATATTTTAGGGCCCAATGTGTGGTAGTAGTTATAACTTGAACCACACATAGAGATCTCAGGTCCTATGGATGATTCCAATGAAACAACCCACCACGTACTCCTACATGGCCTTTCATCCATACCTTTACCAAGCATGTTCCACACTTCCCTCTCTTTATCGATATGATCATTTCACTCTGATCCATCACCCAGATGAACCAGAGCTGACACAACTCTAAGCATAGCAGGCAACATAAACAAATAGCATGGTGGATCACACATCACATGGCTCAATCAACTCCTACACATGCTAGTGGTTTTCAACTATTCACTATGGCAATGACAGGTCATGCAAGGGAATATGGTTCAACTACCGCAGCAAGTAGCAGTTCACACGCTGTTGCCTTAATGCAGTAAAAGAGAGCAGGAGCGAGAAGATGCGTTTGTATCAGAATGATCAATGATTGCTTGCCTGACGGAGTGGTTGTCGGATACTGCTCTTCTGCTCGATACGCAGAATATCCTCGGGAGCAGGACCTAACACGGAGAATATCGGCGATACAATCAATAAACAATTAAATGCAACAATATGATGCATGCTCATGATATGGCAAGATGCATGTGTTTTGGGCTAATGCAACTATAACCAGAAGGATTTGAGCCCATTTGAATCAAAGATTCAAATTGAAACTCAAACTATTATTTATTTAAGTGCATTAACATGTTTTAAGGTATACAGCAAGGTTAACTTGCTCAAACATGCATGAAACCAGTTCCATTGGAAAGATTGGATTTTTCTGATCAATTTTCATATATAAATCTTTTCCATCTAAGCTACTGTTGAATTTATATGATTTTTGAAGTTCAAAGCATTTTCTGTAATTTCCTGAATTGTTTTTAAATCTAATAATCCCAGAATATCCTTTACTGTGTCAGCATGACATCATGCTGACGTCAGCAAGTCAACAGGGCGCCAAGGTCAAACCTGACCAGTGGGTCCCTCATGTCAGTGTCTCTCAGTACTAACTAAAAGAGCTTAGCACTAATCTAAAAGTTAATAGGGGCTGGGCCCACATGTCAGTGGCTCACTACACTAATGTGAGCAATTAGTGTCTAAATTAAAACCTAAACTGAAGTTAGTCAACGGCCGGCCCCACATGTCAGCAACACAGGGGGGGAGTCCAGGCGTGGTCAAACAGGTCAAACACACCGGCGGCTCGACGCCGGCGAGGCCAAACACGGCGGCGGTGCTCGGGTTTTGCCTACAGGCCACCGTTTGAGTCGCGGTTGGGCTCTACGGCGAGCTGGGGCTCGTGCGCATCTAGTGGAGGCGACGGTAGGTACTGGGGTGGCCGGAATCATCGGCGGCGAGCTCGAAGGCGGCGGCCGGAATTCGGGCGTCGGCGAAAACGACGCTACAGCGCACGGCAGGAGCAGCAGTTGGTTGCTACGGGTCCGTGGTGATGTGCTGAGTGCGGTGATGCACTCGGACGCGAGTGGCAGCTGCTGTGACCGCGGCGGCGCCATGGTCGGCGGCGAGGAGCACTCGGCTCTGGTGGCTGGTGCTGCTAGGGAGCAAGTTAGGCGATGGGGCATGGGGGAAACGAAACCGGGGCTCTCCGCGGTTCTTCTGGTACTGCTGGAGAGGCAGGGGAGGCACGGGGTCCGGCGAATTTGTCGATGGCGTCCGGCGGCCGTACAGAGAAGACGAGCTCGAGGACGAAGCCTCAAGGCACCCGGGGTCCTGTGGTTCGGCGTAGAGAAGGACGACAGCGAGGCAGAGCTCGGGGGCTCGTCGGAGAGGCGAGGGGGACTCGGTGGACGCGGCGGCAGCGACGAGCTCCGCTCGGGCGGTGCGAAGGAGAGAACCAGGAGAGGGGAGGGAGAGGGGAGCGGTCGAGGGGGTCGAGGGGTCTGCGTGGCGTCGTTCTGATTCATCCAGCGGGTCGAGGAGGCCAGCCAGGCAGGCAGGAGGTGGCCGGCGCGTTGGCGGCGCTCGCCACCGAGCAGCTTCATGCGCTGGTGCGGCGAAGAAGACGGGGATGCCCCTGGTGGGCTGGGCCGGCTGGGCCAGACAGCTAAGTGGGCTTAGGTAAGTTTGCTTTCCTTCTTTTTTTTCCTATTTACTTTCTGTTTCATTTCTTTTGCAACTTTGTGGAATTAATAAAAATGCCAGAACTTTTTATATCTCATAAAACTAGTCATTCCCACTGTATATAATATGAACAACATGGAACATTTTAGTTTATGATTATTTGGGCACATAAAATATTTTATAGCATTTAAATGCCCAAATGCAAATACCATATGATTTAATCCAGAGACCTTGGATGTCCTAGAAAATTGTGCACCATTTTTGGCAGAGGTTTAACACCAAGGCAGAAATGATGAACATTTTTGAAGGGCATTTTGGGTACATTGGAAAAGATTTTATTAAACCCTAGTTGTCAAAAGAGGGGTGCTGGGGTTTCTGTCATTCCCATTTCAAGTTTCTTTGAAAAGTAAACATGATGCACACTCTAGCTAGTCCTAATGCAAGCACTGACTAGGGATGTGACAATGCAAGGGGAAGACGGCTATGTTAGAATCTAAAGGGTTACAAACCAGGTCTTCGCAAAAGATCCAAACGCCAGTAGATAATAAGCCAACTCCATTTTTCATACATACTGCTCCAGCACAGAGAAACCCAACTCCCACTGATAATAAGCAGATTCCAGTGGCCAAAGAACTAGTCCGCTCCAGTCCAGCAAAATAATGTCAACTCCATTCTAAGAAGCGTGTGCGTATCCTCGCATCATGAAATTTTATAGCATTCTGATCATATTTTCTACATGTTTATTACCCATCTCTCTTTTATAAAATAAGGTTGAATGATAGAAGATTTCCTTCATTGGCATTATATTCGAGGAAAATATCTTGTGGGAATTCTCTGTGCTCCAATGCTGATGTAAGTACCTGTTGTATATCACTATATTTTTACATCAGCATGTATTTTGTTAATCGACGTGAATCCAAGCCTCCTAATTTGTTTGGTTAATCTGTTTGGTCCCCCTCCTAATTTATGTTATGATGCAGTGGCCGAGACACTCTCCCCTATCAATAATACAAGCCTGCCAAAATCGCCATCTGAATCTGTTTAGTATCCTCTGTCTCGAATGCAACTGAAAAAATGTATGTTTGTGAACTAATTAATGGCTGAAGGAATGATGGAAATGGTGGAGGAATCAGAGGTGCGGAGTCGTGCGACACAACAACTGATCAATGTTTTCAGAGACAATGTAGCAAAGCAGCAAGAACTTGCCCACATGCTTATGGGCGTCATCCATGCTGAGGTTGCAGATTGTGACGTTGTAGATCGTTAGGTTTTGTTCATTTATTTGCAATAGCATCAATCTTTGACTGCCTAGTGGATGTAATTTCCTGTAATATATGTTGGATGTCCTGCGTTTTTGCCTGTATGCCGTACCTTTGCTTGATCAATTTTGGTCATGCGCATAATTGCTCGTTGTAATGGGCTCAAATTATCTAATTTGGCCTAAAGAAATGTACGAACTTTAGTGGGCCCATTAACTTAATGGGCCTATACCAGGGCGAAAGTTAATGGTCGGCCCTCTTAACTCCGGGGTCGTTAATAGCATGACATCGAAGCGGGCAACAGGTGGGCCCAATTGATTTCACGGGCCGTTAATAGGCCGTTACTAAGTTCGGGCCACGTATGGCCCACCTATATTGTGGGCCTTTAGCAGGCCGAAAGAGACAGCGGGCATGTGCTGGACCATGAAGAGCATGGGCCGCTAAGAGGCCGAAAGTCAGGTCGTATTGTAAATGGCCCAAGAATGTTGTGGGCCTTTAGCAGGCCGAAAGAGAAACCGGGCTGGTATTGGACCATGAAGGGCATGGGCCATTAAAAGGCCAAAACTCAGGTCCGACTACAAATGGCCCAACTCATTTATGGTTCGTTAACAGGCTGAATGTAATGCCCAGGATGGAGTTATACCTCCTAAGTGTCGAGGCATGACTTAAAGGCATAAGTCCAACCTAGAATGATCTCAAGTTTGGTAATCTTTGCACATCTCATGTAAAAGAGGGGATTGTAAACATAAATAGTTGGCTTACACTCGCCATGTCACACAAATACAATACATGTTTCAAACATCATATTAAGAATATCACAACCCTCTAAGGGCAAAATCCAAATGTCAAGATACCAAACTTTGATAAATAAACCACAGGCGGATCGAATCCTAGTAGGAGTCTCCACTACTGATCATCCGGATAACGAACATAGTGCCGACTACGCTCCTCGTCGTACTCCCAATCCAGCTCGGTGCCATCACCTGGATAGCTCACAACTGGAACTGCATCTGGTGTGGTGAAGTAACTGTGAGCCACAGAGGACTCAGCAATCCCGTTCCCGGGTAAAAAGACTATTTAAGCCTTGGGAGAGGATAAGGCTGAAGAAAAGAATAAGTGTCTGCAGCGGCAACTAGCAACTAGCTTACGTGAGTGAGAGCGAGAAGAGAAAGCCTCGGACGAGAAGTGATCACGAAGTGATCCTATCTACAAGCTCAACAAACATAACCCCTCCGTGTTCAACTCCCGAATCCCTATTCGGAAATTGACGGTCACGGAACACACGCTGGTAGTGTATTAGAAACATTGTCAAGTTATCTACAACCGGATATTAACAAGCTCCCATCTGCCACATAACCGCGGGCACGGCTTTCGAAAGTTCAAACCCTGCAGGGGTGTTCCAAGTTGACCCATTACAAGCCCACGATCCGCGGAGTCGCAACTCCAAAGTGGGAAGACCCGAGTATTCTCAGAATCCCGTGCTCAAGATATACCGAACTAAGGTAAGGCTAATCCAGCAAATCCTCCCGGCGTGTCGACACCCTGATAGTAGCCGCGCGTATCTAAGTCTCAGGACACGACCGGATGGGCGATTCTACAGGTTTATATCAATCCTCGAGTTCCCTCGTGGTGACCCCGCAGAACCCCCGGTTTGGACCAACACTCATGAGGAGCACTGGCCCGGGGTTGTTGATTAAGAACTCGGGTTAATTACTCCCTATGCAAGTTATTTAGTTATTAGGCAAATAGTACCAATGTTGGGACTTGCTGGAAAAGACTTAGCACTTAGCGGTTTATCGAGGGGGTCCCGTACACCCCAACCGTGTTAGGAACGCATAATCAAGGAACATAACACCGGTTTATACGGTTCCTAACGGCATGAGTGGAACAAATCACCAAGCAAAAGGCTTAGCCTTCCACCCTTGCCAATATATAGATGATTTCATTTTAAGCATTTGTATAGTGTGATAAAACGCAACCAAACTTCAACATGAAGCAAGCATCTTCGATCTTCACCTGCAACTAGCAATGCTATAAGAAGGGCTGAGCGAAGTGTACTTAGCCAAGCAACGGTTTGCATAGGTAGGTTGGTTAAACAGGGCAATGGTTACAAGTAGGAGGCTGACAAGAAGATCATGGGCATCGAGGCAAAACTATAGAGCGGAACTACTAGCAATAGGCAAAGATAGTAATGTTATCGGGGTTCGGTCATCTTGCCTGAAGAGAAGTCGTTCGGATCGTAAGAAGGGTCCTCGTGCTCAACCTCGTTGGAAACCTCGTGCTCGTACTCGAACTCGGTCTCAGCTTCCGGCTCTAAACAAAACAATCACACCAAGAACAAATCAACAAGATGCAATGCGCACTCGAAAATGATGGATGCATGATGGATGCACTAAGGATGCACACGGAGCACGGAAAAAATAGCACTCAAGAAAAGCACCTCAAAACATGATAACAATATGATATTATGAATCTACACAGAAAATCAATCAAGTTTCATATAAGATTTGCTGAAATCGGAGTTACGGGCTAAAAGTTATGCCCGAAACAAGAAATGAGCGAAAGCTGAAAATTACAGCAACATAGCAACTTCGGAGCACAAAATAATTAAGCTACATCACTCAAACAACATGGCAAAGGACATGAATACAAACTAGACATATACTACAGCAACTAAGTCCGAAGGTGCACCCCCAAAGGAGTCACGGTTCAATAGCAATGAACTTGGACATATTGAACTTGACAATAAAATTCTGGCAGCAGAATTTTATTGAAACTTTGGAGCAAAATATAAACATGCTACAGCCACTTAAATAGGCATGTGAGGACATGAATGGAAAGCCAACAATATATACTACAAGGAAAAATCAAGATCCACCCCAAAACTATCATGGTTTGTCCTAGAGCAGCAAGCAAACATGGCATCGGAACATTACAGATTTCAGACTTAGTGAAAATCCACTAAGTCCTAAAACAGCAATTTCATCATGGTATCTAAAAGAGCAAGTTTGAGTCACCTCGAAACTAAACATGGCAAGTGGTAAGCACCTCATCAAAGTACACATGAAGGTGATTCCGAAACATACAAGCATGCATCATTGAGGTAAACACAACGATAGCAACGAGCTCAACAAGATGGCATTTCATAACAAGTGAAACAACATCACAGCCACATGGCACTTTGCAACGATGATAAACATGGCAAGTATAAATCTATCATGCAACCTATCACATACAACAAGTAGAGCATGGCAAGACGAACACGTGGACATGTCATTTGCATCATTCGGACAAACGAGCTAAAAGATATCACATGGCAAAGATGGCATAAAAACATCACATAGCAGCAGTTTATATCACGATGCACTCTTGCAACAGCAAAACAAGCACCTAGATGATCTCTAACACGCATGACACCAAAAGATAAAACGTAGTGCACGATCCCACGAACGTCTGGACATGCTATATGCGCGAAACGGACAATCACACAAGAAGTTGGAGCAAACAGCATCAGCAACTAATTACTGGGGACTTAGGAATAGAAATCAACCTCTCAGTGAACAGATCTGGAGCAAAGGGCCCGAAGAGATGGATCCGACCCGGCTGGCGGATTGCGGAATGGGCCGGGGCGGCTGGCGCGGCCCGGCTCGCGGCTGAAGTGGCGGCGGCCCGCTGTGGGAGGCCCAACGCGGCGGCTCGGCGGCGTGGCCTTGGGTGCTGGGCTGAAGTCGGCGTGGGCGGCCTGGAGGCCCTGGCGGCTGAGCTCAGCTCGGAGGAACCGGCCCGGCGGAGAGGCGCGAAGGGAGCGGCGTTGGGCCCTGGGCCTCGATCTGCTGCGGGAACCGGCCTGCGATGGAGGGAGGCGAGGCGCCTGGTGGCTGGAGGCGGCGCGAAGGCGGGACGGGCCGGCTGCGCGGCGGAGAGGGGAAGGCCCAGCGAGGGGCGCGACGACGATCCGATCGGGCGAATGGAGGAGGCCCTCGACGCTGGCCCGCGGGGCGTCCCAGGCGGCTTCGGCGGCGAAGTGGTCCAGGACCGACTCCTGGATCGGGCGGTCGATCGGCCTGCGGTGGAAGAATTCGATCGGGCGGAGGGGCCGATCGCCTGGCGACACGCGAGGCTGTGGGGGCTCGATGCGGCCGTTGACCCGCCGGTTGAGGGATCTGGTCGATCTGGTCGATCTGGTTGATCGGCCGGGCGGAGGAAGGAACTGCCAAGTGGCAGGGAAGAGTGGTTGGATCCAAAATTTGAGGGGAAGGAGGAGGAAGAAAGCTAGAGATGCCCAAAAATTAGACCTAGGGGTCTATATATCTCAGATCTGCTAGGGTTAGGTTTGTGGGGGGGGGGGTGTTAGGAGCCCTCCGATCGCGATCCGATGGATCCGATCGCGGGGGTAGTTTAGATGGGCCTAGGAGAGAGTAGTGGGCTGCAGTGAGGGTGTTTCCGGGCCACAAGTGAAGGCACTTTGGACCCACACGAAAACTGATGGGATAGCAAACGGAGTCCAAACGCGACGAGATTTGAGAGGCGGGTTGCACACAACAAAACAACAACACACACAACAACCTCGCGGCACACTGGTAACGTTACACGCCCAAACAACAAAGTAGGCCTACGGGACGCCACGGACACGTGAGGGAGCTCCGGAACGCGAAACGGACAACGGGAAGAAACGCGTGGAACCGGATGCAACCGACAACACAAATGCAATGCGATGCACATGTCTACATGATATGAATGAATGCCACACACTCACACAATAAAACGACGAAAACCCGAAAGACAAAG
The DNA here is from genome assembly GCA_902687465.1 of Secale cereale. Classification (NCBI taxonomy): domain Eukaryota; kingdom Viridiplantae; phylum Streptophyta; class Magnoliopsida; order Poales; family Poaceae; genus Secale; species Secale cereale. The sequence continues at coordinate 217,892,566 of LR738712.1, forward strand.
AACCCGGAATGGAAATAGATGAAGCTGGAGACATATTATATACCCAAAAGGGAAAGTATTACATCCGGGGCATTACAAATTCTCCTCTACTACAAAAAGATCTCGTCCCGAGATCTAGGACTGGAAAAAGGAAGGGTACTCGGAACGAAGATGATCTTCTCGTTCCTAGGTAGCTTCTTGGTTGGTGTGATGTGACCACTCGACTTTCAGAAATTTGATGGACTTGCGTTCGGTTTCTTCGAGAATAGCAACTGGGTGCTCTCGGTAGGACAGGTCTTGTTGAAGATCAATCTCTTCAAACGGAATCATGCGCTCAGGTGCCTTGAAGCATTTGCGAAGTTGAGACACATGGAAGACATCATGAACATTGGCGAAGTTTGAGGGGAGCTCAAGTTGATAGGCTAGATCGCCTCTTTTGCCAAGAATCTTGAAAGGCCCGACGTATCTAGGAGCAAGCTTTCCTTTGATACCGAATCTTTGGGTGCCTTTCATCGGAGAAACACGGAGATAGACATGATCCCCAATGTTGAATGCCAAATCACGATGCTTGCCGTCATAGTAGCTCTTCTGACGCGACTGAGCGGCCTTGAGATTCTCACGTATGACTTTGCACATCTCTTCAGCTTCTGAGATCAAGTCATTGCCAAGAAGTTGACGTTCGCCTGTTTCAGACCAGTTGAGAGGGGTACGGCACTTTCTGCCATAGAGGATTTCAAACGGAGCTTTGCCTGCACTTGCTTGAAAGCTGTTGTTGTAAGAGAACTCGGCAAATGGAAGGCAGTCTTCCCATTTCATGCCAAAGGAGATGACACAGGCTCTGAGCATGTCTTCTAGAATCTGATTCACTCGCTCGACTTGACCACTAGTCTGAGGGTGAAATGCAGTGTTGAACCTGATCTTAGTGCCCATGGCGGACTGAAAGGAGTCCCAGAACCTTGAAGTGAACAAACTTCCACGGTCTGAGGATATGACTTGAGGAATGCCATGTAAAGACACAATTCTGGAAGTGTACAGCTCTGCCAATTGAGCTGCATTGATGGATTCTTTGACTGGCAGGAAGTGAGCGACTTCGGTAAGCTTGTCAATCACCACAAAGATAGCATCATTCCCTTTCTTGGATTTAGGAAAACCAGTGACGAAGTCCATTTCAATGTGGTCGAACTTCCACTCGGGAATAGGAAGAGGTTGGAGAAGACCGGTTGGACGTTGATGTTCTGCTTTCAGTCTTCTGCATACATCACATTCATTCACGAATTGGGCAATCTCCCTTTTCATGCGTGTCCACCAGTAAGACTGCTTGAGGTCTTGGTACATCTTGGAACTGCCAGGATGAATGGAAAGGAGAGAATCATGTGCTTCTTCCATTATGAGCTTCCTGAGATCACCTTTGGGAACAACGAGTCTGTCCTCGAAGAACAAGGTATCTCTCTCATCAACACGGAAGCACTTGTATTTCGGAATGCCCTTTGCAATAGCATGTTTCACCTTCTTCACCATGGTATCACTGAGTTGGGCCTCACGGACTTGATCTTCCAAGGTAGGAGCAACTTGAAGATTTGCAAGAAAACCCTGCAGAACAACTTGGAGGTTGAGCTTCCTGAAGGCTTCACAAAGCTCAGGCTGGCACGGCTTGATAAGAAGGCTGTTGCAATATGCCTTTCTGCTCAAAGCATCTGCAATCACATTCGCCTTGCCAGGAGTGTATTCAATGCTGGGATTATACTCTTGGATCATTTCAACCCAACGAGTCTGGCGGAGGTTCAGATGCGGCTGTGTGAAGATGTACTTCAAGCTCTTGTGATCAGTGAAGATGTCGACCTTTCTGCCCAACAACAGATGTCTCCACGTAATCAGAGCATGTACCACAGCTGCTAGCTCGAGATCATGTGTGGGATAGTTCTTCTCACTTGGCTTGAGCTGCCGAGAAGTGTATGCCACAATTCTCTTATCTTGCATAAGCACACCACCAAGACCTTGAAGAGAAGCATCACAGAATACTTCATAGGGCTTGGACTCATCTGGAGGAGTCAGAACTGGAGCAGAGACTAGCTTTTCTTTGAGAGTTTTGAATGCCACTTCACACTCTGGAGACCAAAAGTATTTGACATTCTTCTGAAGCAAGTTTGAAAGAGGCTTGGCAATCTTGGAGAAGTTCTCAACGAACCTTCTGCAATAGCTGGCAAGACCCAGAAAACTGCGGAGCTGCTTGACGTTTTGAGGAGCTTCCCAGTTGACAATTGCTTCAACTTTCTCGGGATTAACTGCAATACCGTCAGCTGAGATGATGTGGCCCAGGTACAAAACCTTATCGAGCCAAAACTCGCACTTGGAGAACTTGGCATAGAATTTATGCTCTCGGAGTCGATCAAGAACCAGACGTAAGTGCTTTTCGTGATCTTCTTCATTCTTGGAAAACACCAGAATATCATCCAGATACACAAGCACAAACTCGCCAGTATAGGGGTTGAAGATGTAATGCATCATCCTCGAAAAGGTAGGAGGAGCATTGGCGAGACCAGAAGACATGACGGTATACTCGTATGAACCGTAGCTCGTTCTGAAGGCCGTCTTGGGAATGTTTTCCTCGCGAATGCGAATTTGATGATAGCCCATTCGGAGGTCAAGCTTAGAGAACACTTTAGCTCCTTTGAGCTGCTCGAAGAGTTTGTTGATGTTGGGGAGCGGATATTTGTTCTTTATTGTCTTCTTGTTCAATGGCCGGTAATCAACACAGAGACGCTCCGTGCCATCTTTCTTCTTGACAAATAAGACACCACAGCCCCATGGAGACGTACTAGGCCTGATGAGACCCATACTCTCCTGTTTATCAAGCTGCTTCTTCAATTCCTTCAATTAATCCGGAGAGAGCTTGTACGGACGCCGGCATGCTGGCTCAGTACCCGGCTCGAGTTCAATTACGAATTCCACCTGACGGTGTGGAGGCATGCCTGGAAGTTCTTCAGGAAAGACGTCTTGATATTCGTTCACCACCGGAATTTGAGATATGGCATTAATTTCGCCCTTATCATTGAGAGAGAAAAGCCTGATAGTGTTATCCCTGGAGGCAAAGATAATCACATCTTCATCAGAATGAGTCATCTTGACTTTCTTTTGAGCACAATCAATGTGACCGTCGTGCTGAGAAAGCCAATCCATTCCGAGGATGAGGTCGATGTCAGAATTACCAAGAACCACCGGAGAAGCCAAAAATCGATAATCTCCCATGCGAATAGAAACATTTGGAGCATATATACTGGAATGCATCTGCTTTCCCGGAGAAGAAACTGCCAACTGTCTCGGTAAAGCTGCTGTGGTCACACTATGCTTGGATGCAAATGGGTATGACATGAAAGAATGTGAAGCACCCGAATCAAATAACACTTTAGCTGGAAAGAGTTAACTGGAAGGTTACCCAAAATGACATCAGAAGAATTCTCCGCTTGTGTTGCATTCATCAGATTGACCCTTGCTGCCTTTGGATCATGCTTGACCATAGCGGTACCGACAGGAGGAGGAGGCGAAAGGCGCCTTGGGTTGTTGCACTTGTTGGAATAATGACCCTTCTGGCCACACTTGTAGCAAGTCACCTCAGAAAGTGGACGAGTAGGAGGAGCACTTAGTCTTGGAGCTTGGAACTGTTGCTTGGACTGCTTGTTGGAGTTGGGTGGGTGGGAGAAACCACGTCCACTAGAGTTCTTGTTGTTGGCTTTGTTGGAGTTGTTGTATGGAGCTCGAATCACTGGAGGAGGAGGAAGCCAGAATTTCTGATGCTTCGAGACCATCTGAGACGATGAGGAAGAGTGAACGGCATCTCGAATTCTCTTCTTAGAAGCCTCCATCTTAAGCTGAGCTGCCTCTTGTTTCAAAGCCATGTTATAGAACTTGTCGAATTCATCCGGCTCGAACAAGGTGAGAGCAAGCTGAAGTTCATCTTTGAGACCTCCACGGAACTGGTAGATTTTGCTCTTGGCATCAGGAATGTCTTGCTTAGCATAACGAGCGAGGTTTTGGAACTTGACATTATACTGATAGACTGTCATGGAGCCCTGCTTCAGGTTGCGGAATTGCTCACGCATACCCTCGATGACACTTGTAGGAATGTGGTGCGAGCGAAAATCCTTGCAGAAATTCTCCCAAGAGATCACTTGACCTGGCCTGGAGTCTTTGTACTGCTGCCACCAATCAGCTACTTGATGAGTTGGAAGGCTGCAAACTTCACATAATCCTCTTCTCTTACGTTACTGCACTCAAAATGCTTCTTAATGTCGGTTAACCAATCTTCAGCATCAAGAGGGTCGACACAATAACTGAAAGCTTTGGGATTGTTGGCCAAGAACTGGTTGAGAGTAGCATGGTGCTGCTGGTTGAAGAAGTTGCCTTGATTCCCTGGAACACCCTGATTAGCTTGATTAGCTTGCATCTGTTGCATCATCTGCATCAACAACTGGGTGTTCTGAGCTGTAGTCTGCATAATCGCTCTCCAAGCCTCAGGCGGAGGAGGAGGGGAAGGAGGACGATCTGGGACCTCTTCACCCTCTGGGTTAGCGTTGGGAACCTTTTTCGGAGCCATCCTGAAAGAGATGACCACGAATCAGCAATTGATTGATAGAAGGTATAAGCTGAATCAATGGAATGAATTGCAACAAGTCTTCACAATAATCATTCGAACAATAAGAACGAATGAAATCATTCGAACAAGAGGATGAATGAAATTCTCAGTTAAATGATAACATCAATCTTCACGAGAAGCCACATAGGGGATAAAATGAAAATAAGAAAACAACAAGGTACAGACGGGAACAAACACAAGATAGGAGCTTCGTTCTAACATCTTTGTGCTGAAAGCATATGAACGCGTTACAAAAAGGTTTTGCAATCCACGGATCAGCATAGCCAAGGACCCTTTAAAATGCAACTCTTCATAGTAACATCGGTCATAAACCACTTCACTCAATGTAGAAGCCCGAACTCACTAACCTGCATCCGTTGGAAGAATGCCTACGATCTACTGGATAACCCACCTATAAATTTCCGAAAGATTCCAGTTATGCAATCAGGTGTTAGGGATACACGGGAAGCACCGCGCAATCAACTCTAAACCTACATCCAGGTGTATCCATCCTTCAACACATAACCAGTCTTTCTCGGAAACTGTTTACCTCGGACCTTCGAAAAGCATCCACTATAACAAGCTATGGCAATACTCCAGAACTACCTCCCCAGTACTGGGTGATGTCGGGGTTATCTTGCCACTGGCTGTATAGGAGAGATTTTCGATGTCGGCCGTCTTAAGTATTTAGTACTGCCGCGATATGCTTGTAACGACAATACCCCAAAGCTCAACTCCCCGGGACACTGCCACAACCCCTAATGTCAGGAGGCATCGAGAACAATATCCTCGTCACAAGAACATCGAAACAATCCTAGAATACTCGCGGGATTCCTAAAAAAATTTGTGCAATTTTTGAAGATAGGAGAGACAAGAGTAGTCGTCAGGAGTCCTCACCAGAGAGAAAGGGGATGAGAAGCCAAGAAATCCTACTCTCCGATATAATATAGGACTCAAAAAGTTTTCAGTGTGTGCCTAGACTCGACCGTCAACGATTCGATCAAACAGTGGGGGCTCCTAGGTCGGAGAAGGCTCTGAATACCAACTTGTAATGCCCAGGATGGAGTTATACCTCCTACGTGTCGAGGCACGACTTAAAGGCATAAGTCCATCCTAGAATGATCTCAAGTTTGGTAATCTTTGCACATCTCATGTAAAAGAGGGGATTGTAAACATAAATAGTTGGCTTACACTCGCCACGTCACACAAATACAATACATGTTTCAAACATCATACATTAAGAATATCACAACCCTCTAAGGCCAAAATCCAAATGTCAAGATACCAAACTTAGATAAATAAACCACAGGCGGATCGAATCCTAGTAGGAGTCTCCACTACTGATCATCCGGATAACGAACATAGTACCGACTACGCTCCTCGTCGTACTCCCAATCCAGCTCGGTGCCATCACCTGGATAGCTCACAACTGGACCTGCATATGGTGTGGTGAAGTAACTGTGAGCCACAGAGGACTCAGCAATCCCGTTCCCGGGTAACAAGACTATTTAAGCCTTGGGAGAGGATAAGGCTGAAGAAAAGAATAAGTGTCTGCAGCAGCAACTAGCAACTAGCTTACGTGAGTGAGAGTGAGAACAGAAAGCCTCGGACGAGAAGTGATCATGAAGTGATCCTAGCTACAAGCTCAACAAACATAACCCCTCCGTGTTCAACTCCCGAATCCCTATTCAGAAATTGACGGTCACGGAACACACGCTGGTAGTGTATTAGAAACATTGTCAAGTTATCTACAACCGGATATTAACAAGCTCCCATCTGCCACATAACCGCGGGCACGGCTTTCGAAAGTTCAAACCCTGCAGGGGTGTTCCAACTTGACCCATTACAAGCCCACGATTCGTGGAGTCGCAACTCCAAAGTGGGAAGACCCGAGTATTCTCGGAATCCCGTGCTCAAGATATACCGAACTAAGGTAAGGCTAATCCAGCAAATCCTCCCGGCGTGTCGACACCCTGATAGTAGCCGCGCGTATCTAAGTCTCAGAACACGACCGGATGGGCGATTCTACAGGTTTATATCAATCCTCGAGTTCCCTCGTGGTGACCCCGCAGAACTCCCGGTTTGGACCAACACTCATGAGGAGCACTGGCCCGGGGTTGTTGATTAAGAACTCGGGTTAATTACTCCCTATGGAAGTTATTTAGTTATTAGGCAAATAGTACCAATGTTGGGACTTGCTGGAAAAGACTTAGCACTTAGCGGTTTATCGAGGGGGTCCCATACACCCCAACCGTGTTAGGAACGCATAATCAAGGAACATAACACCGGTTTATACGGTTCCTAACGGCATGAGTGGAACAAATCACCAAGCAAAAGGCTTAGCCTTCCACCCTTGCCAATATATAGATGATTTCATTTTAAGCATTTGTATAGTGTGATAAAACCCAACCAAACTTCAACATGAAGCAAGCATCTTCGATCTTCACCTGCAACTAGCAATGCTATAAGAAGGCTGAGCGAAGCGTACTTAGCCAAGCAACAGTTTGCATAGGTAGGTTGGTTAAACAGGGCAATGGTTACAAGTAGGAGGCTGACAAGAAGATCATGGGCATCGAGGCAAAACTATAGAGCATAACTACTAGCAATAGGCAAAGATAGTAATGTTATCGGGGTTCGGTCATCTTGCCTGAAGAGAAGTCGTTCGGATCGTAAGAAGGGTCCTCATGCTCAACCTCGTTGGAAACCTCGTGCTCGTACTCGAACTTGGTCTCGGCTTCCGGCTCTAAACAAAACAATCACACCAAGCACAAATCAACAAGATGCAATGCGCACTCGAAAATGATGGATGCATGATGGATGCACTAAGGATGCACACGGAGCACGGAAAAAATAGCACTCAAGAAAAACACCTCAAAACATGATAACAATATGATATTATGAATCTACATAGAAATCAATCAAGTTTCATATAAGATTCGCTGAAATCGGAGTTACGGGCTATAAGTTATGCCCGAAACAAGAAATGAGCGAAAGCTGAAAATTACAGCAACATAGCAACTTCGGAGCACAAAATAATTAATCTACAGCACTCAAACAACATGTCAAAGGACATGAACACAAACTAGACATATACTACAGCAACTAAGTCCAAAGGTGCACCCCCAAAGGAGTCACGGTTCAATAGCAATGAACTTGGACATATTGAACTTGACAATAAAATTCTGGCAGCAGAATTTTATTGAAACTTTGGAGCAAAAGATAAACATGCTACAGCCACTTAAATAGGCATGTGAGGACATGAATGGAAAGCCAACAATATCTAGTACAAGGAACAATCAAGATCCACCCCAAAACTATCATGGTTTGTCCTAGAGCAGCAAGCAAACATGGCATCGGAACATTACAGATTTCATACTTAGTGAAAATCCACTAAGTCCTAAAACAGCAATTTCATCATGGCATCTAAAAGAGAAAGTTTGAGTCACCTCGAAACTAAACATGGCAAGTGGTAAGCACCTCATCAAAGTACACATGAAGGTGATTCCGAAACATACAAGCATGCATCATTGAGGTAAACACAACGATACCAACGAGCTCAACAAGATGGCATTTCATAACAAGTGAAACAACATCACAGCCACATGGCACTTTACAACGATGATAAACATGGCAAGAATAAATCTATCATGCAACCTATCACATACAACAAGTAGAGCATGGCAAGACGAAAACGTGGACATGTCATTTGCATCATTCGGACAAACGAGCTAAAAGATATCACATGGCAAAGATGGCATAAAAACATCACATAGCAGCAGTTTATATCACGATGCACTCTTGCAACAGCAAAACAAGCACCTAGATGATCTCTAACATGCATGACACCAATAGATAAAACGTAGTGCACGATCCCACGAACGTCTGGACATGCTATATGCGCGAAACGAACAATCACACAAGAAGTTGGAGCAGTTCTAAAATAGCATCAGCAACTAATTACTGGGGACTTAGGAATAGAAATCAACCTCTCAGTCAACAGATCTGGAGCAAAGGGCCCGAAGAGATGGATCCGGCCCGGCTGGCGGCTTGCGGAATGGGCCGGGGCGGCTGGCGCGGTCCGGCTCGCGGCTGAAGTGGCGGCGGCCCGCTGTGGGAGGCCCGATGCGGCGGCTCGGCAGCGTGGCCTTGGGCGCTGGGCTGAAGTTGGCGCGGGCGGCCTGGAGGCCCTGGCGGCTGGGCTCGGCTCGGAGGAACCGGCCCGGCGGAGAGGCGCGGAGGGAGCGGCGTTAGGCCCTGGGCCTCGATCTGCTGCGGGAACCGGCCTGCGACGGAGGGAGGCGAGGCGCCTGGCGGCTGGAGGCGGCGCGAAGGCGGGACGGGCCGGCTGCGCGGCGGAGAGGGGAAGGCCCAGCGAGGGGTGCGGCGACGATCCGATCGGGCGACTGGAGGAGGCCCTCGATGCTGGCCCGCGGGGCGGCCCAGGTGGCTTCGGCGGCGAAGTGGTCCAGGACCGACTCCTGGATCGGGCGGTCGATCGGCCTGCGGTGGAAGAATTCGATCGGGCGGAGGGGCCGATCGCCTGGCGACACGCGAGGCCGGGGGGGCTCGATGCGGCCGTTGACGCACCGGTCGAGGGATCTGGTCGATCTGGTCGATCGGCCGGGCGGAGGAAGGAACTGCCAAGTGGCAGGGAAGAGTGGTTGGATCCAAAATTTGAGGGGAAGGAGGAGGAAGAAAGCTAGAGATGCCCAAAAATTAGACCTAGGGGTCTATATATCTCAGATCTGCTAGGGTTAGGTTTGTGGGGGGGGTGTTAGGAGCCCTCCGATCGCGATCCGACGGATCCGATCGCGGGGGTAGTTTAGATGGGCCTAGGAGAGAGTAGTGGGCTGTAGTGAGGGTGTTTCCGGGCCACAAGTGAAGGCACTTTGGACCCACACGAAAACTGATGGGATAGCAAACGGAGTCCAAACGCGACGAGATTTGAGAGGCGGGTTGCACACAACAAAACAACAACACACACAACAACCTCGCGGCACACCGGTAACGTTACACGCCCAAACAACAAAGTAGGCCTACGGGACGCCACAGACACGTGAGGGAGCTCCGGAACGCGAAATGGACAACGGGAAGAAACGCGTGGAACCGGATGCAACCGACAACACAAATGCAAAGCAATGCACATGTCTACATGATATGAATGAATGCCACACACTCACACAACAAAACGACGAAAAACCCGAAAGACAAAGAACCCGGAATGGAAATAGATGAAGCCGGAGACATATTATATACCCAAAAGGGAAAGTATTACATCCGGGGCAATACACTGAAAGGCACATAGGGCCAGGAATTGGCCCAACACTTAAATGGGTCGCTAAAAGGCCAAAACTCAGGTCCAACTACAAATGGCCCAACATATATATGGGTCGTCACCAGGCTGAAAGACAAACCGGGTCGGAAATTGGCCCAACACTTGAATGGGTCGCTAAAAGGCCGAAGCTCAGGTCTGGCTACAAATGGCCCAACTGATTTATGGGCCGTCAACAGGCTGAAAGACACACCGGACCGGAAATTAGCCCAATATTTAAATGTGTCGCTAAAAGGCCGAAAGATATGCATCGTGAAAATTGGCCCATCCACTGAATGGGTCTTTAACAGGCCGGAATCTCATCGGGCCGATATTGAGCCGAAATATATAGTGGGCTATTAACGGGCACAAACTGATGATGGGCTGCAATGGTTTCAAATCTTTAACGGGCCGTTGACGAGCCGAATTGGCACATCTCGTATGGGCCGTGGGCTTTAATGGACCTGACACAAGTAGGCCTTATATGGGCCGGCCTACTATTTTTTACTGGGCCGGCCTTTTTTTACCGGAATAGGCCACTTTTGGGCCGTGCCACATGTTAACCTATCATAGGCATGTCCTGTCCAATGAGTGGATGACATTTGTCCTAACGGTGAGGCAACACATGTTTCCTCCGGCCAATGATGATATTACACATGGAAAATCCCCATTGGTCGGCGCTGTTAATGGGTTATTGGATCCAAACCGGACTCGATAGCTTAACGGTGTTCCGTTACGGTGGATGCCACGTGTCGGTCACCCTTGATGAAAGCACTTTTGTCACGCGCGATTTATCGTCATGGAAGTGGACACTTCCGTGATGATAATTTTGGTAATGTCATGGAACACTTCTACGACAGCACAGGTATGACTATCTTCATTCTGTCATAAATTTGTCATGGATGTACATGGATGACAGAAAACGTGACCTACTATGACAAACACGTATCATCACGGAAGTGAATTTTTTTGTAGTTTGTGTCTGTGTTGGTATGTGTGGGTGTGATAAGGTAACTAGACCTAGGGGCAGATGGTGTGTCACCACGTGAGGTCCGGTGGGCCAAGGTGAGGCCCTTGGGTCGGTTCAGTCTCGCGCCACATTGGTCGGCCCGTGACACATTTAGGGATACCCATGGAGGATTAATCATACAAGACAAAGATACTAGAGTCGTGAAGGATTCTATGTCCACACACAAAGCCGACTAGGATTTGTAACCCTAGGTTGTCAGACTAAGGTAAACCCTTGTCTCTGATATTACCATTCATCCAACCTAACTTTAACGGGCATCCTACAAAATGCTTTGTTGGAATCATATTCGTCAATTAGGAAGGGAGGTGGAGACAATGCATACGAGACATGCCTAAAGATAATGTGCATGCGGGAGACACCTAGGCAGGTCTATTTATTGATAAAGGGTCGATGGGGATTGTGTGTGCGTATGCGTGTGAGAGGAAGAGTGCTTCTGATAAAGGTTAGTGAAAACAATCGTAAATGGTAGCGAGAGGGAGGGAGGGTGATATCGAGAGCATGTGTGCGAGAAAGACACTTTGGGAGAGAGTGTGTGAGCATATGCGAGAGACCACCGATGGATATACACCATGTGCACATATGTGTGTGAGAGAAAGTTATCGCGTGTTTGAGGAGGGGCCCATGGAGAGTGAAACTACACGTAAAATATTGATGTATACATTGATCAAAAATATAAATTGTGTCCAAATATTAGGATGGGATCACGATATTTGGAATTCGCATAAGGAACGGTCATTGATCCATCAGACATCTATATTCAATCGAATTTGAGCATGTCTATGTTATTATTCGACATAATTGATCCATAGAGCCAATATTTTGAACTCCAGATAATGCAACGCTTTAGCAATTCGAATATAAACGTGAGTATAGCTCATGTTGTGTATGTGTAAAGCATATTATACATACAAAAGTTACACAGTGAACATTACAAATAGCTAGCTAGGAACTAACATACATTTTTATTCAACTCAAGGTCATTTAAATAATTCGAATTCAACATGAAGTCCATTCAATTATTTGAATTCGAGATCATGACATTTCTAAATCATAGCTAAAATATGGGGGCACCAATCTTTTCTCTGCTTTTGTACATAATAGCATATATAGTCCTGTACCAAATTGATTCAAATTTACCTCCTCCAATCCAAAATAATCGTAGTTATAGGATTTTCATGTGTCAAAATTTAAAGAAGAAGTGCATAATTTAATGACGTTTTCAAGCATACAAGGTCAAATTTAACATTGTCTATTTAGGTCAATCTTCAAAGTTCAAGAGTATTCTCAACGTGAATGCTTCTGTTTCAAAATTTCGAACGAAGCGCAAAAAGAGCCTCTACTCGCGCGAAACCGTGTGTGACCAATGTTTGGTAGAATGAAATTACTTTTCTAACTCCGACCCGTGAAACCTACCGGTCCGACGTCCAAAGGTCTAAACTGGGGTAGGATTGTATCTTTATCTAGACGCCACACAACCACCTCCGAAAAATATTCATACACCATGGCCACCTAAACACACATGTGCTCAGACAAAATTGCTCCCACCCACAATTTATGACACCTGGGATTACCGTCCTACCCCCAACCCGCGGTAGGTCTGAAATTTAAGAGGGGGGGGGGGTTTGTATTTTCCCCAAATTCAAACAAGCGCATCCCATATGTTCAAAAAAAAAACAAGCGCATCCCAGACCGAAACATGGTTCCCCGTTGCTCCCCCCTGCCCCACCATTTCATTCCCCATTCATACTCTGTGGGCACCAAAACTACCTCTCCACCAGCTGCGAAACCCCGGTGTCCTCTGTCTGCCACCCCATCCCATCCATCAACTGCCGCCCTCCTCCATCAAGCTAGAGCTGATACCCCGGCATCGTCGTCCACCGCAACCGCAGCACCCTCCACGGCTAGTAGTTGAAGCCGAGGCCGAGCTCTCCAGGACACGGACGTTTGCCGTACCTGAGCCAGTTCAACCACGCCATCCTGCGCCTCACCGTTGTCGCTCCAACGTCGCCACCGTCCACCGCACTAGAGTTGTTCCCTCTACGCCATCCTTCGCCTCCTCAGATCTACTTCCCCTCCACCGACAGATGACCACCGCAACGCAGTCAACAATTCCGCCATGGGTTCGTCCAAGGCTCTACCCTCCTCTAAAATATCGGCTCCCCAGGTAAAAAGAAGAATATCGTCGCGAAATAAGGAGGGCACATGACTGGCAACCCAAAATGGTACTCCTCTTCCCTTATTCTTGCAAATCTTATGTGTCTGCTTTCACTGTATTCATCCTACAGAAGACACTAGTTGACCGCTTCTTCCTACACCTTCTTCCTGACACTAGATATTCCTAGTAACTCATGATGCACAAGGTTTCTCATCATATACTGTTTCACCTTAGCTAGAGTTCCGTCGCCCCCTGGATTTCAATTCTTGGTCAGTTGATTCCTAATTAAAGGAAGCATTCCCAAGTGTAATAGGTGGTAGTCCGCCTATTACGCTGGGGAAGCAGCGCCTCGATGTTTATCTTAGGTCTGTGTGGAGCCTAGGAGCTGCTAGCGCCTGATCTGGAGGTCGGCCGAGCTTAAAGGGATGGCTGATACGTCTTCAACGTATCTATAAATTTTGATTGTTCCATGCTATTATATTATCAATCTTTGATGTTTTATATGCATTTATATGCTATTTTATATATCATTTTTGGGACTAACCTATTAACCTAGAGCCCAGTGCCAATTTCTTATTTTTTTTCCTTATTTTTGAGTTTTATAGAAAAAGAATATCAAATGGAGTCCAATTGACGTGACAATTTTTGATGATTTTTATCGACCAAAAGCAGCCCCCGGAGTAAAAGGGTTGTGCCAGAAGAGTCCTGGGCCGTCCACGAGGGTGGAGGGCGTGCCCTACCACCTGGGCGCGCCCTCCTATCTCGTGGACTACTCGGAGACCCCCTGACTTGTGCCCAACGCCAAAATTCCTATAAATACAGAAACCCCCGAAAAGAAACCTAGATCCGGAGTTCCGCCGCCGCAAGCCTCTATAGCCACCAAAAACCAATCGGGACCCTGTTCCGGCACCCTGCCGGAGAGGGGATCCATCACCGGTGGCCACCTTCATCATCCCGACGCTCTCCATGATGAGGACGGAGTAGTTCACCCTCGGGGCTAAGGGTATCTACAAGTAGCCATGTGTTTGATCTCTCTCTCTCTCTCTCTCTCTCTCTCTCTCTCTCTCTCTCTCTCTCTCTCTCTCTCTCTCTCTCTCTTGTGTTCTTCATTTTGCAGGATCTTTATGTACCGCGAGCTTTGCTATTATAGTTGGATCTTATGATGCTTCTCCCCCTCTATCTTCTAGAAATGGATTAAGTTTTCCCTTTTAAGTTATCTTATCAGATTGAGTCTTTAAGGATTTGAGAACACTTGATGTATGCCTTGCATGTGCTTATCTGTTTTGACAATGGGATATTCACGTGATCTACTAGAGGTATGTTATGGTGATCAACTTGCGGGTTCAGTGACCTTGTGAACTTATTCATAGGGGTTGGCACACGTTTCCGTCTTGACTCTCCGATAGAAAATTTGGGGCACTCTTTGGAGTTCTTTGTGTTGGTTGAATAGATGAATATGAGATTGTGTGATGCATATCGTATAATCATGCCCACGGATACTTGAGGTGACAATGGAGTATCTAGGTGACATTAGGGTTTTGGTTGATGTGTGTCTTAAGGTGTTATTCTAGTACGAAATCCAGGATAGATCGAATGGAAAGAATAGCTTCGTGTTATTTTACTACGTACTCTTGAATACATCGATCAGAAAGAATAACTTTGAGGTGGTTTCGTACCCTACAATAATCTCTTCGTTTGTTCTCCGCTATTAGTGTCTTTGGAGTGACTCTTTGTTGCATGTTGAGGGATAGTTATATGATCCAATTATGTTATTATTGTTGAGAGAACTTGCACTAGTGAAAGTATGAACCCTAGGCCTTGTTTCGAAGCATTGGAATACCGTTTGTTCTCACTTTTATCATTAGTTACCTTGCTGTTTTTATATTTTCATATTACAAAAACCTATATCTACCATCCATATTGCACTTGTATCACCATCTCTTCACCGAACTAGTGCACCTATTCAATTTGCCATTGTATTAGGTGTGTTGGGGACACAAGAGACTCTTTGTTATTTGGTTGCAGGGTTGTTTAAGAGAGACCATCTTGATCCTACGCCTCCCATGGATTGATAAACCTTAGTTCATCCACTTGAGGGAAATTTGCTACTGTCCTACAAACCTCTACACTTGGAGGCCCAACAACGTCTACAAGAAGAAGGTTGCGTAGTAGATATCAAGCTCTTTTTTGGCGCTATTGCTGGGGAGGCTAGGTAAGCGGCACTCACATCCCGTCAATGAAGCTCTTTTCTGGCGCCGTTGCCGGGGAGGTGAGTGCTTGAAGGTATATCTTTAGATCTTGCAATCGAATCTTTTAGTTTCTTGTTTTATCACTAGTTTAGTTTATAAAAGAAAACTACAAAAAATGGAATTGAGGTTGCCTCATATGCTTCATCTTTTTAATGTCTTACGTGAAAATGATGGAAAGCAAAATTGTGCCCAAGTACTAGAAGAAGAATGCATTAAAAAAATTGGCACTAAATCTTTGAATGATGAGAGTGATTATGCTTATGATATGAAAAGGTCCAAGCTTTCGGATTCTATGTTTGATGAGAATGACATGTTTGAGAATATATTTGCTGCAATTAATGTTTGTCGCAAGCTTGGGGATGCTATGTTTAATGAAGATGATATTTTTAGTCTTCCAAGTTTTGATGAGCAAATTTATTATGATGATTGCATGCCTCCTATTTATGATAATTATTGTCATGACATGTATGCTATAAAGATTAATGATAACCATGAAACTTGTCATCATGATTTTAATTTTCAATTGGATTATGCCTCACATGATAGTTATTTTGTTGAGTTTGCCCCCACTACTATTCATGAGAAGAAATTTGCTTATGTGGAGAGTAATAAAATTAATATGCTTGGGTATCATGAAAAGAATGCTTTTATATGATGGTTATATTGTTGAATTCATTCATGATGCTACTGAAATTTATTATGAAGGTGGAACATATGCTTGCAGGAATTGCAATAATATCATGTTTCCTCTCTATGTGTTGAAAATCTTGAAGCTATGCTTGTTTTGCTTTCCTATGCTAGTTGATTCTTGTTCCCATAAGTTGTTTGGTCACAAAATCCCTATGCATAGGAAGTGGGTTAGTCTTAAATGTGTTAGTCATATTCTTCATGATGCTCTATTTATGTTTCAATTCTTATCTTTTATGTGAGCATCATTGAAATCGTCATGCCTAGCTAAAACACATTAAAGAAAAGCACTTGTTGGGAGACAACCCAATATTTACCCCTACTATTTTTTTGTGTTCACATGATTAAGCTACTGTAGTAATCATGTTTTATAGCTTTTGTTTCAATAAAGTGCCAAGTAGAACCTTTGGGAAGACTTGGGTGAAAGTTAATGTGATCTTGCTGTAAAAAACCGAAACTTTGCTCACCAGATAAACTACCATTATTTACTGGACAGTGCTTTTAAGTTGATTGTTTTTGCATAAGATTAATGGAGAAATTACTCACGTCCACAAATTTATTTCCGAATTTTTAGAGTTACAGAAGTATTAGAAAATGACAGGTTGCTACAGACTATTCTGTTTTTGACAGATTCTGTATTCATTGTGTTATTTGCTTATTTTGATGAATCTATGAGTAAAATCGAAGCGCATGAACCATATAGAAGTTGAAATACAGTAGATATTACACCAATATAAATAAAGAATGTGTTCACAATAGTACCAAAAGTGGTGATTTATTTTCTTATACTAACGGAGCTAACGAGTTTTCTGTTGAGTTTTCTGTTGTGAAGTTTTCAAGTTTTGGGTAAATATTCGATGGACTATGGAATAAGGAGTGGAAAGAGCATAAGCTTGGGGATGACCAAGGCACCCCAAGGAAATATTCAAGGACAACTAAAAGCCGAAGCTTGGGTATGCCCTGGGAAGGCATCCCCTCTTTCGTCTTCGTTCATCGGTAACTTTACTTGAGGCTATATTTTTATTCACCACATGATATGTGTTTTGCTTGGAGCATCATTTTGTTTTTCTTGCTGTTTGAATAATGTCCCAGGATCTGAAATTCTTAAATGTTAGAGAGTATTCACATAGTTACATAATTATTCAACTACTCATTGATATTCACTTATATCTTTCGGAGTAGTTTGTCGTTTGCTTTAGTGCTTCACTTACATCTTTTTTGAGCACGGCGGTGGTTTTGTTTTGAAGAAATTGATGAACTCTCATACTTCACTTATATTATTTTGAGAGTCTTTTAGAATAGCATAGTAATTTTCTTAGGTTATAAATTTAGTCCTAATATGATGGGCATCCAAGATGGGTTTAATAGAAACTTTCTTATAAAGTAAATTGAATACTATGAGAAGTTTGATTCTTTATGATTGTTTTGAGATATGAAGATGGTGATATTAGAGTCATGCTAGTAGAGTAGTTGTGAATTTGAGAAATACTTGTGTTGAAGTTTGTGATTCCCATAGCATGCACGTATGGTGAAGCGCTATGTGATGAAGTTGGAGCATGATTTATTTATTGATTGTCTTCCTTTGTGTGGAGGTCGGGATCGTGCGATGATTAACTCCTACCAATCGTTCCCCTAGGAGCATGAATGTAGTGCTTGGTTTTGATAAATTGTAGATTTTTGCAATAAGTATATGAGTTCTTTATGACTAATGTTGAGTCCATGGATTATACGCACTCTCACCTTCCACCATTGCTAGCCTCTCTAGTATCGCGCAACTTTCGCCGGTACCATAAACCCACCATATACCTTCCTCAAAACAGCCACCATACCTACCTATTATGGCATTTCCATAGCCATTCCGTGATAAATTGGCATGCAACTTTCCACCGTTCTGTTTATTATGACACGCTTCATCATTGTCATATTGCCTTGCATGATCATGCAGTTGACATTGTATTTATGGCAAAGCCACCCTTCATAATTTTTCATACACGTCACTCTTGATTCATTGCATATCCCGGTACACCGCCAGAGGCATTCATATAGAGTCATATTTTGTTCTAGCATCGAGTTGTAATTCTTGAGTTGTAAGTAAATAAAAGTGTGATGATCTTCATTATTAGAGCATTGTCCTAGTGAGGAAAGGATGATGGAGACTATGATTACCCCACAAGTCGGGATGAGACTCCGGACGAAAAAAAAAGAGGCCATAAAAAAAGAGGGCCCAAATACAAAAATATATATGAGAGAAAAAGAGAGAAGGGGCAATGCTACTATCCTTTTTCCACACTTGTGCTTGAAAGTAGCACCATGATCTTCATGATAGAGAGTCTCTTGTTTTTTTACTTTCATATACTAGTGGGAATTTTCATTATATAACTTGGCTTGTATATTCCAATGATGGGCTTCCTCAAAATGCCCTAGGTCTTCGTGAGCAAGCAAGTTGGATGCACACCCAATTAGCTTGTTTAGTTGAGCTTTCATACATTTATAGCTCTAGTGCATCTGTTGCATGGCAATCCCTACTCACTCACATTGATATCTATTGATGGGAATCTCCATAGCCCATTGATATGCCTAGTTGATGTGAGACCATCTTACTCCTTTTTTTCTTCTCCACAACCACCACTCTATTCCACCTATAGTGTTATATCCATGGCTCACACTCATGTATTGCGTGAAAGTTGAAATTTTTTGAGAATACTAAAGTATGATACAATTGCGTGGCTGTGGGGTTGTGCATGATTTAAATATTTCCTGTGATGAAGATAGAGCATAGCCAGACTATATGATTTTGTAGGGATAGCTCTCTTTGGCCATGTTATTTTGAGAAGACATGTTTACTTTGTTTTTTATGCTTGAAGTATTATTATTTTTATGTCAATATTAAACCTTTGTCTTGAATCTATCGGATCTTAACATTGATGCCACAATAAAGAAAGTTACGTTGATAAATATGTTAAGTAGCATTCCACATCAAAAATTCTGTTTTTATCATTTACCTACTCGAGGAGAGCTGGAATTAAGCTTGGGGATGCTTGATACGTCTCCAACATATCTATAATTTTTTATTGTTCCATCCTATTATATTATCCATGTTGGATGTATTATATGATTTTTGGGACTAACCTAATAACTTAGAGCGAAGTGCTAGTTTCTATTTTTTCCTTGTTTTTGAGTTTTACAGAAAAGGAATATCAAACGGAGTCCAATTGATGTGCCAATTTTTTATGATTTTTTTATGGACCAAAAGAAGCCCCCGAGTAAAAGAGTTGGGCCAAAAGAGCCCCGAGCCGTCCACAAGGGTGGAGGGCGCGCCCTACCCCCCTGGGCGCACCCCCCTATCTGGTGGACGACTCGGAGACCCCCCTGACTTGTGCCCAATGCCAAAAATTACTATAAGTGCAGAAACTTCCAAAAGAAACCTAGATCCAGAGTTCCACTACCGCAAGCCTGTGTAGCCACCAAAAACCGATCGGGACCCTATTCCGGCACCCTTTCATAGGGGGGATCCATCGCCGGTGGCCATCTTCATCATCCCGACGCTCTCCATGACGAGGAGGGAGTAGTTCACCCTCGGGGCTGAGGGTATATACCAGTAGCTATGTGTTTGATCTCTCTCTCTCTCTCTCTCGTGCTCTTGATTTGGCATGATCTTAATGTACCACCAGCTTTGCTATTATAACTGGATCTTATGATGCTTCTCCCCCTCTATTTTCTTGTAATGGATTGAGTTTTCCCTTTTAAGTTATCTTGTCGGATTGAGTCTTTTAGGATTTGCAAACACTTGATGTATGTCTTGCATGTGCTTATATGTGGTGACAATGGGATATTCATGTGATCTACTTGATGTATGTTTTGGTGATCAACTTGCGGGTTCAGTGACCTTCTGAACTTATGCATAGGGGTTGGTACATGTTTCCGTCTTGACTCTCCGATAGTAACTTTGGGGCATTCTTTGAAGTTCTTTGTGTTGGTTGAATAGATGAATCTGAGATTGTGTGATTCATATCGTATAATCATGCCCACGGATACTTGAGGTGACAATGGAGTACCTAGGTGACATTAGGGTTTTGGTTGATGTGTGTCTTAAGGTGTTATTCTAGTACGAACCCTAGGATAGATCGAAGGGAAAGAATATCTTCGTGTTATTTTACCACGGACTCTTGAATAGATGGATCAGAAAGAATAACTTTGAGGTGGTTTCGTACCCTACAATAATCTCTTCGTTTGTTCTCCGCTATTAGTGACTTTGGAGTGACTCTTTGTTGCATATTGAGGGATAGTTATATGATCCAATTATGTTATTATTGTCGGGAGAACTTGCACTAGTGAAAGTATGAACCTTAGGCCTTGTTTCGAAGCATTGCAATACCGTTTGTGCTCACATTTATCATTAATTACCTTGCTGTTTTTATATTTTTAGATTACAAAAACCTATATCTACCATCCATATTGCACTTGTATCACCATCTCTTCGCTGAACTAGTGCACCTATACAATTTGCCATTGTATTGGGTGTGTTGGGGACACAAGAGACTCTTTGTTATTTGGTTGCAGGGTTGTTTGAGAGAGACCATCTTCATCCTACGCCTCCCACAGATTGATAAACCTTAGGTCATCCACTTGAGGGAAATTTGCTACTGTCCTAGAAACCTCTGCACTTGGAGGCCCAACAACGTCTACAAGAAGAAGGTTGCGTAGTAGACATCAATGGCTGGGGGGCGCTACCAAGCACGACGGTGGTGTGAGGTCGAGTGGAGGGAGGGGCGACAGAGGCAGGGGTCTGGGCCGGTGGTCGTTGGCGGTTCGAGAAAGATCATCAATAGTGACTAGCGGGAGGTAGGCAAAGGCCATCTGCCCATTCCTTCTAGATCGGATGGTTCATAAAGAAATCGACCGACCTATTTATTTTAAGTAGACTCTTATTTTGATAGGACCACATGTGGTGGTCTGCTAGAGGTGTACATGCATTTACCAGCCATCCATGTGCTCATATATTACAAAATCTTATGGAGTAGAACCAAATTTTGTTTGCCATGCAATGTTGTAGACCTATCATATGTCTCCTGTCATTTCTTTTTCAGCCACCTACTATCTGCTACTTTTACAGTGCATTAGTTCTACACACACTTCACCCATACTCTCACTATTTTTTATGCATGGGTATTTCAGCCTCTGCCAACTGGTTGATAGAAGGACAAAAGAAAAGAGAGAAGTAGTTGCAGCTTTGTTCGAGCTTAGGCAATACACTTTTCCACGCTATAAAGGGAGCAGTGTCAGCAGATGGAGACGGTAAACGTAGCTCTGGAGTTGATGATCTCGCTCGCCATGAACCACCATCCCAGGTGCTTTCTTTAACTTCGCGGTGTCATATGTGGTTGCATGTTGCATATGGTATCTAAGATTGTAATTCTACAAATCTGGTTAAATTGCATGTGCTATTCTACTTAGTTTATACTTTATACCTGTTAATGTGACATGCCTTCCTGTTTTTAATAGATAGTACATCTGTCTATTAAGCATGTCCTTGCATAAAACAAATGTTTTCTGTATCCCGCATCAATCAATATGACGAGACACCTTTAGTATATGAAGTGTGATATTGGTTGCATTTTCATATGATTTATAGCATGCGCTGCTTCTAATTTGTTGCAAAGCCATTTATGATGGGACACTTTTAACTTGGTAGAATAATATTGGTTGCATATTTCATGTGGTGTCGAGCTTGCATTGCTTCTTATTTGTTGAAATGGCTTCTACTTAGTTTACACAAATAGTTATGAATATGCCATGTCGTCCTGTTTTTCGTACATATTCCATTCTGGTATCATGTGTTTGCCTTACATCAAAGTAGTGATTGCCCGTATCAAGCATGAATGAGTTCTGACGAGTGAATTTTATTGTTTTCTCTTGTCGGTTTTACTTGACAATTCAAAGTCAATAAAGCGGAAGGAAATTAGCAAGGCAGTGGATAAAGGTGCTCCTTCGAAACGGAGGGCTTATACAGATTCTACTCCGCCACCTCCAAGAAGATTTGCAAGATAACACATGCATGGACACTCAATGTAGCTATTGATGATGGACGTCTCCCCTAGTCCACCATCACATGTGCTCCCTCTAACCTGGCACTATTATATGTGGTTGCATGTTATGTATGATGTATAGCTTGTATTGCTTCTAATTTTGTTGAATTCCATCTGCTTACTTTACACATTATACTTGTGAATAAGACACGTGTTCCTGTTTCTAGAACATACAATATCTGTCTATCACACCATGTTCTTACATAAAATTACTACTGTTGTGTAACCTACAACAATCACTTATCATAAGACACATTTAACTTGGGAGCGTAATGTAGGTTACATCTCACATTCTTTTCTAGCTTGTACTACTTCTAATTTGTTGAAATGGCACTTATGATGAGACATTTTTAACTTGGTAGAGTGATATTAATTGCATCTTTCATATGGTGGCTAGCTTTCATTGCTTCAAATTTGTTCAAATGCCTTCTACTTAGTTTACACATCATAGCTATGAATCTGCAATGTTGTCCTTTTTTCTTACACATTCAATCATCCTATCATGCGGTCGCCTTACATTTAAGTAGTGCTCATCAGCATCCCGCATCAATGAGTTCTGAAAAGTTAATTTTTATTCATTTTTCTTGTGGGTTTGACTTGATAAGGCAATAAAATTAAGAAATAGGAAGGAAAAATTTAAGGCAGGGACTGATGGTGGTCTTCCGGCGAAACGGGCATCCCTAGCGCTTTCTCTAGCTTGGCTGTCAGGACCCCGATCCTAAGTCACACAGGTCTAGCCTGTAACACATCATATCACTTTGCGGCCTCACGCACGGTATCCCCACGGGTGCCACCTTACCTGGCCCGGGACCGTTTGCGCATTTTGGCACACGTATATGGTAGTGTCGCTAGCATCCATATGACAGAGAACCCGGGCCGACATGACTAGTTATAAACCAAAAGTGGCACTAAATTACAGAGACAGGCATACATGACCCAGCAACGAACGTGTCGGTCATCAACGTATGAACCCAAGTCGTAGCAAGCTACAAGGACTTAAAGGAACAACGCGTGACATTTCCCCTAAGGGACAGACACAGGAACGAAGAAGGACACATGCCGGCCAGCCTAAGTGTTCCGGAGCAGTAGCAAGCTACCAAGGCTCAGTGGAAGCACTAGGAGACATTTCCCTGTAAGATAGGCTACCAAGGGTAAACAACTAGGTGTCGGATCCCACACATAACAATACACATTACACGTACGCATAACATGCAAGTATGTGATGTACAACATGGCATCACAACATAACTCAACAACTCATATAGATAAAGGCCCAGAAGAGCCATCATAGCATTTATTACAAACAAAGGTCACATGACCCAACATACAGAGCATACAGGCAACAGAAGCATAACATGTCTGAGTACACACAACTACAAAGGAAGAAGGCTGAAAAAGCCTGACTTTCAACAAGACCCTCCCAAGGGTACAAGATCGTAGCTGAGGTAACAAGCTAAACGTCGAAGTCCACGCGGAACCACTAGCGAGACTGAAGTCTCTCTGCAAAAACATAAATTAAGAAAACGTGAGTACAAAGGTACTCAGCAAGACTTACATTAGAACTAGCTACATATGCATCGGTATCAACAAAGGGGGTGGTGGAGTTTGAATGCAGCAAGCCAGCTTGACTCGGTGGCTATCCTAAACTACGACTGCAAGTAACTCTTTGAGGTGGCGCACACGAGTCCACATATTCACCAATCAATACACCACTATGGATCCGCTTCCGTCTCCCTACGAAAAGGCCATCCATAGCACTCACGCTTATCTTGCGCATTTTAGAGTATCCACTTTCACTTGTCTATGAACTGTAGAGGTAACCCAGAAGTCCATTTCCACGGACACGGCTATTCGAATCGATTATATATTTAACCTTGTAGGGGTGTACTTCTTCACACACGCTCTCGCCACTTACCGCCATGTACACGTCATGTATCTCGGCAACCTTCAAGCGGAGGCCTGGCGAGGGTGTCGGCCACGACCTGACTAACCACACAAGTCTCTCGTCCAAGTTTATCGCCTATTTGGGTTCCATCCGTGGGGAGATCCGGCCGGGGTGTCGCTCACGGCCCAAAACGATGTGTACAGGGTTCCCGCATCACCAAACAGGCGATCGGTACACCGTGCCACGTACCTGCCGCGTCACAGCCCACCCCGAGAGTCAGCGCTGCGCACGACCTCCAGTAAACTACAAACACCAGAAACTAGTTGCAACTCCTGGACAGAGATCATGTTGATTAATAAGTCGAGAGAGTCAATTAAGGATCCCAATGTGTGGTAGTAGCTGTTTCATGGACCAACCAACACAGAACTCAGTTCCTGAGGACGGCTGCAATGAGACAACCCACCATGTACTCCTACATGTCCTCTCATCGCTACCTTTACCAAATCGTGTTCACACACTTAGCTCACACACGTTAGGACATGTTCATCACCCTTCCAATTCATCCCCGATGAATCAGACCTGACACAACTCTAAGCAATAGCAGGCATAACCAGAAAGCATGAAAGAGTAGGCACAACATGGCTCAAACAACTCCTACTCATACTAGTGGGTTTCAACTATTTACTGTGGCAATGACAGGTCATGCAGTGGAAAGGGGTTCAACTAAAGCAGTAGGTAACAGTTGAAGCGTTGTTGTCCTAATGCATTAAAAGAGAGCAAGAGCGAGATAGTGGGATTGTATCGGAATGCTCAATGGGGTTTTGTTTGCCTGGCACTTCTGAAGATAACATTGGGTCTTCATCGGTGTCATCGATCACATCGTCGGTACACGTCTACTGAAAGAGAACAACACCGGCAACAGAGAAGGAAACGCAATCAATGCAATGCAACAATATGATGCATGATCATGACATGGCAATATGCTGTTGATTGAGCTAATGCAACTAGCAACACAATTAAATGAAGTTGGTTTGAACCAAAGGTTCAAATTCAAACTCCATATGTGATTATTTAAATGCCATTTAATTTATTTGACCTGATCAGCAGGTTTAACTTCTTCAGACATGCATGAAAATGCCATAAACAGATTCCTTGAATTTTTCTGATCATTTTTCATATATAAATTATTTTCATCTGAGTTATAGTTTATTTTCTATGATTTTTAGAAGTTTTGGCTATTTTTCTGAAATAAATAAATCGTTTATGATTTATTTAAAATTCCAGAAAACACTTATTGCGTCAGCACTAGGTCATGCTGACATCAGCAAGTCAACAGGGGCTAGTCCAGTCAAACCTGACCAGTGGGGCCCACTGGTCAGTGACACAACTAACTAAACTAACTTATTTAATACTAACCTAGTTTAATTAGCCGGGCGGGGCCCACATGTCTGTGAGTCACAGGGTTAACTAATTACAAATTAGCACTAACCTAAAATTAGCAGGGCACTGGGCCCACCTGTCACTGACTAACCTAACTAACTAGATTAATTAGCAATTAAATTAATTATCTTAGCTAATTAGAGGCGGAGGGGGCCCAAGCGTCAGTGACCCAGGGGGTCAACTGGGTCAGCCCGGGTCAAACTCGCCGGAGTTGACCCGTGGCTCGTTGCCGGCGGAGCCAGAGACGGCGGAGGGCGTCGGGTTTCGCCCTCGGGCGACCAAACGAGCGGCGGAAGGGCTCTACGTGGAGCTGGGACTCGCCCGCATCCATTTATGCCATCGGGAGGGGCTGACGTCGACCCGCCTCGCCGAAAACAAGCTCGTCGCGGCGGCCACGATCGGGCGCCGTCGAGTTAGGTGCTGCGGGGCATAGGGAGGTGAGCTGGTGGGTGCGTTAGCTTGCTGCGGAGCTGCTGAGCACGGTGACGTGCTCGGTTCCGAGCTTGCGCGTCTGTGGCCACGACGGCGACAAGCTCAGCGGCGGCCGGAGTTCTTCCGCGGCGGAGCTATGGCCTAGAGGTCATGCGCGGCTATGGGAGAAGGGGGAACCGGCTCGGGGGCTCACGGTGGGTGCAGAGGCGTCGACGTGGGCTCGGGGGAGGCAGCGGACGTCGCGAATTCGACGGCGAGGTCGCCGGCGGCTGGAGGTTGAAGAAGGGGTGGGGTCGATGTTGTAGGGCTCCGGTGGTCGCGTGGGCCGACGGAGAGGATGAGGGAGACACGACGGAGCTGTTGAGCCAGTCAGAGAGGAGAGGGGGAGGCGCTGGCCGTGGCAACGACGAGCGGCGGCGATGGTGGCGTTCGGCCGCGCACGTGAGAGAGGGAAGGAGAAGAGGGAGAAGTCCAGCGAGAGAGGGGAGAGATGCAGGGGTCGAGGGGAGGGCGTGGCGTCCTCTAGGCGCTTCGGGGCGGCAAGGAGACAGGCAGGCTAGGTGGAGGTGGCCGGCGCGCGTCGGGCACGCGCCGTGCGTCCGACTGGCGGGAGGAAGAAGACCTCCCTGCCCCTCATGGGCTGGGCCGGCTAGATGCGCCACACAGGTAAGTTAGGTTAGTTTCTGTCTTTGCTCTTTTCTTTAAATTGTTTCTGTTTTCTATTTTTGTTATTTTGTTTTTATTTATTTTATAGCCCAAATCATTTTAATAAATCTTGAAAATAATTGTGGGCATTAAATGAATTATTACAAAGGCTCTCAACTATTTTCAGAATTTTTGGAGCATTTAAAGATATTAAAAATATTTAAATGCCCCAATTTAAATACAATATGGGTTATTCAAAAATCCAGAATGGTCCTAGAAATAGGTGCTACATTTTTGGCAGAGGTTTTAATCAATCCAAAAATGATGAACTTTTCCAAGGGGCATTTTGGGTTCATTGAAAAAGATTTTAATTTGACCCTAGTTAAATTCATTTAGTGCTAGGGTTTGAGCATCCCCACTTCCAGTTTCTGAGAATTTAAACATGATGCACACTAAGACCAAGCAAGGCAGGCAAGGGCTCGTCTAGGGCTGTGACAACTCACCCACACTAAACAAGAATCTCGTCCCGAGATTCGAGCGTAGGGTAAAAAATCATAGGGGACACTATCTAACACAATCTTCATGATCCAGCTGCCTTCATATGAATGTTGATTGCTTGCATCATGTTGATCCTGACATCCTGGCTTTTAAGGTCTTTGTCCAACACAGTGACGACGAAAGAAACTCCGCAATAGTTGATCTTGTGAAAGATCGGGCAACTCAAGATCAACTCTTGGAGTGAGACGTTGAAACATCTCTTGAGATGAGACACGGAGTACACCTCCAGGGGGATGGAGTGAAACAAACGATGAAGGTTCACCTAGTGGCAATAATTCCACACCTAATAAGATGGTGATCGATACCACCAGACGGGGCACCTTAGAGAAGGTGACTTGTAGAGTTATTCCCTTAAGTGGCAAAAAGAATTACTTTTGATATAGAGGTCATTAAAATTCTCTATACCAGCCGGAGGCAAATCACAATCGATCGTTTGACGAAGTCGAAAGAATGGCATTCTACATCTAGAATGGATGATGTGGACTGCCTTGTAAAAGACAATGCCAAGGTTGATTTTGCTTATCATCGGAAATGGATGGGACCCATGGTAGGACCACTTTTGAAGATAATCCTGAACAACAGTGATTGAGAACGGTAACCCATGGAGAATTGGCACATTGGCGGTGCAAGCTGGGAACAAAATGCAAATGTTGGGAATGATTCTGGGAACTGGGAAGAATCCCAACAGTAGAGAGTAAATCTACTCTTGAGGGGTTATAGCATAACCAAGAGCACTGGGAGCAATCCCGGTTGGTGTCGAGGATAACACCTAGTGCTTGTGCATGCTCTCAAGAACTTGAGTATTCCCATATTCATCATGGTTTTACCAATATCCGTGTGAAGGATCCTGGAAACACAACATGCTACCATGATGAATAACGATGGACGATGCAGATGCGAAGGAAAACAACACTTTCTCAGATTTCACCTTAGCGGAGTCAAGGTCAAAATATGGATGATCGACCGAGAGACATTTAGCACTCCTCTTCTAATGTTCTCCTTGATGTTCTAGCGTAACCCATTTATTAGAATGGTTTTGTACCTAGAACGTCAAGTAAAAGGTCGGACTTCAGGAGCACAAAAATCCATAAGGAACAACTAGGGAGTAATTCCTACGAAGTCCTTATGGGGAGGTGGCCAACTTCTTCAATCAAGATACTACATCAATAGGTCTTCCGGCTGGGTGGGTTGGCCACGACATCCACTTTATCGGTTATCGAGAGACCAATATTACAGTTCTTGGGAAATGCACCAACCATCATATCCGCCTGAGATTCAGTTCTGATTGGTGTCAGGATATTCCAGACTCATCGAGTCTAGAAAGAAAAATGAAAGTTTGCAACACAAATTGACGAGACGGCGTTGCGAGATTCTCGGGAATGAACTACGATAGCAAGCTCCAAAACATGAGCTGGTTCTGCTACGTACCTGTGAACACGTTGTCCAGGACAAGCATGGCCACGTAGTAGTCTTACAATAAAACACTATCTAGTTCGGGTGGGGAACCATCAACAAGGATAGCGAAGTCCTAACATAAGTCATGATCCTTAAGAAGGAACCTCTTCTCTTTGAACAAATCTATCAGTGGCTTGGTGTGCTAGGGATACATACAGAATGAAGATGATCAGTCTATCAGACCATAGAATACTTCGCACATATGCATGACTGACTTGGGATGGCTCCAGAGGAAATAAAACAAGCTTTCTCAATTTCACGGCGGCAACTTACATCAAGTACTCGTGAATTAGGGGAAGCCACTTCTCTCATCCAACATATACCTCATGAACGGGACACGAAGGCAATGCTTACAAAGTTTCCAACACTAGCTTAATGTCCTACAAAATCATGGAGAAGGTAGCAGTGTTGCTGATGGGCTCAACAACAATTCATCGAGGCTTCCATAAAAATGGAATTCCATAACTATGTGAACAAGGTGATAGCATTGGTCAGACCAATAGATGTAACTATGTATGCTCTAGGGATTAACCACGAGTAAGACAACATTACGAATACCATTGATTCTGATTTGATTTGAGGATAGCCCACACTCAAATCAAACTTTTGGACAAGACAATAGATCCCATTATTGATCACAAGGATCAACCGATCAAGATATCATCTTTCTTCAACACACACACAAAAGATATCCCTTGGAAGGAACTAAGTCTGGCAAGCTTTTATCTTCCAACTCTCCAAGTTGTCGTTTAGCTTAACCAGCTAGCTCAGGGTATCCAACACAGATTCTTGGAGAAAGGGTGGTTTAGAGAGAAACCAGCTTGATCACGAGCTTAACATAACGGTCAGGGGACAACCTGGTAATACTTCTGGGAAGATAACCAGAAAATCACGATCCGCCGATATGTTACTAAGCTCGAGAACAATCTTGCTTTTCAGGGCAAGACGATATGATCAAATGAGCGAGGACTTAACAAAATCCTAACTCATCAATCGAGGAGTGCACCAGGAAAGTGGACTAGGTAGCACGATCAGCCTTAGGGTGGTGATTCAATAATCGACTCGCTAAAGATGAAGTTATTGTCCATTTAACTACCAAGCAACGGAGTTGCTAGGAGTATTGATTTCACACATCACAATCCACTTGTCAGCATTCCGGCTACGATAACACGGAGACCGAGGAATGAACGATAATGGCGAGAAGTATCACTATATTAAGAGTTTATAGGATGATGTGCAATTCCCATGACATTCTTGACATAAAGATGGTAATATTCCAAGATAGAACAGATTAGAAGCTGGATTAACATTCTTCATCTGCGGAGTACAACTTCTTTCACCCAATCCTGGATATGGATAAGGTACTGGAGTTTGGTTCTCCTAGTCATTCCAGAATAGAATGGCTTGACAGACCACAAGAGCAAAAGGCATCGATGAACACGAGTGCACAACTACTCCTGACTATCAACTGATAGACGAGGGTCATAATACAACTAAAAGGAGACAACTCAAGGAACATATAACTTCTGAGTTGTGGATGCATAGATTAACATGTTGAACGAGTTCAACATATTTCTTCCGGATAACCCATGCAGAAAGTAGAATTGGCAGAGTCACAATATGAATGGAGTACTACTCAAGAGCACTCGGGTTGTGATCTTTTGGTTCAGAAGAACTTCTGCCACGATGGTTCATGGTATTTGGAAGAAGGATA
Organism: Secale cereale; assembly: GCA_902687465.1. Taxonomy (NCBI): domain Eukaryota; kingdom Viridiplantae; phylum Streptophyta; class Magnoliopsida; order Poales; family Poaceae; genus Secale; species Secale cereale. The sequence goes on from LR738712.1 coordinate 217,922,822, forward strand.
TACCACGGACCTCGAGGACTATCACAAGGTTACTAATATCCTAAAGGGACGAGCAAATACTACCAACATGAAGTAAGTAGGGAGAATCTCGGGTTTAAGAACCCATGAGTAGAATGCCTACTAACTAAATGGCATCACATGATGCTTCCGGGAATAATGGCCAGAATCATCACGCTGAGATTACACAGTATTGCTAGATTACTGGGTGATTCTCTAGAACACCTAGGGTCATAATAATAAGTCCAACATATATGTCGAGGTAACAGAGTGCCTCAACACACCGACTAGTGTGGTTAATCTGGCCTAAAAGGACATTAAGAACAGATAGGAATGATTTGCAAATGCATCAGACTATTTAGAAACCTGGGATGACTCGGACAGCATAACGGTTGTAAATGCTCGAAAATACTGTTGAGACTCATGCACAAAGATAGCATAACCACTCAACATCATAATCTCAAGGTTCTGAGATCAACAGTTGAACAAACGGAAGTAGTAGAGACTGAACTGAGGGTTGAATCCACATTAGCGCGATCCTGATAAACGGAATGAGAATCCTAGTTTCTTAATCCCCGTAGAATAGAAGAAGGTGACTCAGATCAGAAGGTCATAGGGTAAAGGAGTAAAAAGAGCCTTACGTTCCCTTCCACAATCAATTCCCTTATATAACTAAAGAATTTCTAGACACGACTTCGACCAGTTTGGCTTACTAATCCTACAGGCAGTCAGGCTCTGATACCAAAGCTGTCAGGACCCCAATCCTAAGTCACACAGGTCTAGCCTGTAACACATCATATCACTTTGCGGCCTCACGCACGGTATCCCCACGGGTGCCACCTTACCTGGCCCGGGACCGTTTGCGCATTTTGGCACACGTATATGATAGTGTCGCTAGCATCCATATGACAGAGAACCCGGGCCGACATGACTAGTTATAAACCAAAATAGGCACTAAATTACAGAGACATGCATACATGACCCAGCAACGAACGTGTCGGTCATCAACGTATGAACCCAAGTCGCATCAAGCTACAAGGACTTAAAGGGACAGACACAGGAAGGAAGAAGGACACATGCCGGCCAGCCTAAGTGTTCCGGAGCAGTAGCAAGCTACCAAGGCTCAGTGGAAGCACTAGGAGACATTTCCCTGTAAGATAGGCTACCAAGGGTAAACAACTAGGTGTCGGATCCCACACATAACAATACACATTACACGTACGCATAACATGCAAGTATGTGTTGTACAACATGGCATCACAACATAACTCAACAACTCATATAGATAAAGGCCCAGAAGAGCCATTATAGCATTTATTACAAACAGAGGTCACATGACCCAACATACAGAGCATACAGGCAACGGAAGCATAACATGTCTGAGTAGAGACAACTACAAATGAAGAAGGCTGAAAAATCCTGACTATCTACAAGACCCTCCAAAGGGTACAAGATCGTAGCTGAGGTAACAAGCTAAACTTCGAAGTCCACGCGGAACCACTAGCGAGACTGAAGTCTCTCTGCAAAAACATAAATTAAGCAAACATGAGTATAAAGGTACTCAGCAAGACTTACATCAGAACTAGCTACATATGCATCAGTATCAACAAAGGGGGTGGTAGAGTTTGACTGCAGCAAGCCAGCTTGACTCGGTGGCTATCCTAAACTACGACTGCAAGTAACTCTTTGAGGTGGCGCACATGAGTCCACATATTCACCAATCAATACACCAATATGGATCCGCTTCCGTCTCCCTACGAGAAGGCCATCCATAGCACTCATGCTTATCTTGCCCGTTTTAGAGTATCCACTTTCACTTGTCTATGAACTGTAGAGGTAACCCAGAAGTCCATTTCCGCGGACACGGCTATTCGAATAGATTATATATTTAACCCTGCAGGGGTGTACTTCTTCACACACGCTCTCGCCACTTACCTCCATGTACACGTCATGTATATCGTTAACCTTCAAGCGGAGGCCTGGCGAGGGTGTCGGCCACGACCTGACTAACCACACAAGTCTCTCGTCCAGGTTTATCGCCTATTTGGGTTCCATCCGTGGGGAGATCCGGCCGGGGTGTCGCTCACGGCCCCAAACGATGTCTACAGGGTTCCCGCATCACCAAACGGGCGATCGGTACACCGTGCCACGTACCTGCCGAGTCACAGCCCACCTCGAGGGTCAGCGTTGTGCACGACCTCCAGTAAACTACAAACACCAGAAACTAGTTGCAACTCCTGGACAGAGATCATGTTGATTAATAAGTCAAGAGAGTCAATTAAGGATCCCAATGTGTGGTAGTAGCTGTTTCATGGACCAACCAACACAGAACTCAGTTCCTGAGGACGGCTGCAATGAGACAACCCACCATGTACTCCTACATGGCCTCTCATCGCTACCTTTACCAAATCGTGTTGACACACTTAGCTCACACACGTTAGGACATGTTCATCACCCTTCCAATTCATCCCCGATGAATCAGACCTGACACAACTCTAAGCAATAGCAGGCATAACCAGAAAGCATGAAAGAGTAGGCACAACATGGCTCAAACAACTCCTACTCATACTAGTGGGTTTCAACTATTTACTGTGGCAAGGACAGGTCATGCAGTGGAAAGGGGTTCAACTACCGCAGCAGGTAACAGTTGAAGCGTTGTTGTCCTAATGCATTAAAAGAGAGCAAGAGCGAGAGAGTGGGATTGTATCGGAATGCTCAATGGGGTATTGCTTGCCTGGCACTTCTGAAGATAACATTGGGTCTTCATCGGTGTCATCGATCACATCGTCGGTACACGTCTACTGAAAGGGAATAACACCGGCAATAGAGAAGGAAACACAATCAATGCAATGCGACGATATGATGCATGATCATGACATGGCAATATGCTGTTGATTGAGCTAATGCAACTAGCAACACAATTAAATGAAGTTGGTTTGAACCAAAGGTTCAATTTCAAACTCCATATGTGATTATTTAAATGCCATTTAATTTATTTGACCTGATCAGCAGGTTTAACTTCTTCAAACATGCATGAAAATTCCATAAACAGATTCCTTGAATTTTTCTGATCATTTTTCATATATAAATTATTTTCATCTGAGCTATAGTTTATTTTCTATGATTTTTAGAAGTTTTGGCTATTTTTCTGAAATAAATAAATCATTTATGATTTATTTAAAATTCCAGAAAACACTTATTGCGTCAGCACTAGGTCATGCTGACATCAGCAAGTCAACAGGGGCTGGTCCAGTCAAACCTGACCAGTGGGGCCCACTGATCAGTGACACAACTAACTAAACTAACTTATTTAATACTAACCTAGTTTAATTAGCCGGGCGGGGCCCACATGTCAGTGAGTCACAGGGTTAACTAATTATAAATTAGCACTAACCTAAAATTAGCAGTGCACTGGGCCCACCTGTCATTGACTAACCTAACTAACTAGATTAATTAGCAATTAAATTAATTATCTTAGCTAATTAGAGGCGGAGGGGGCCCACGCGTCAGTGACTCAGGGGGTCAACTGGGTCAGCCCGGGTCAAAGTCGCCGGAGTTGACCCGTGGCTCGTCGCCGGCGGAGCCAGAGACGGCGGAGGGCGTCGGGTTTCGCCCTCAGGCAACCAAACGAGCGGCGAAGGGCTCTACGTGGAGCTGGCTCACCCGCATCCATTTATGCCATCGGGAGGGGCTGACGTCGACCCGCCTCGCCGGAAACAAGCTCGCGGTGGCGGCCACGATCGGGCGCCGTCGAGTTAGGTGCTGCGGGGCACAGGGATGTGAGCTGGTGGGTGCGTTAGCTTGCTGCGGAGCTGTTGAGCACGGTGACGTGCTCGGTTCCGAGCTTGCGCGTCTGTGGCCACGACGGCGACAAGCTCAGCGGCGGCCGGAGTTCTGCCGCGGCGGAGCTATGGCCTAGATGTCATGCGCGGCTAGGGGAGAAGGGGGAAATGGCTCGGGGGCTCACGGTGGGTGCAGAGGCGTCGACGTGGGCTCGGGGGAGGCAGCGGACGTCGCGAATTCGACGGCGAGGTCGCCGGCGGTTGGAGGTTGAAGAAGGGGCGGGGTCGATGCTGTAGGGCTCCCGTGGTCGCGTGGGCCGACGGAGAGGATGAGGGATACACGGCGGAGCTGTTGAGCCAGTCAGGGAGGAGAGGGGGAGGCGGTGGCCGTGGCAACGACGAGCGGCGGCGATGGTGGCGTTGGCCGCGCACGTGAGAGAGGGAAGGAGAAGAGGGAGAAGTCCAGCGAGAGAGGGGAGAGATGCAAGGGTCGAGGGGAGGGTGTGGCGTCCTCTAGGTGCTTCGGGGCGGCGAGGAGACAGGCAGGCTAGGTGGAGGTGGCCGGCGCGCGTCGGGCACGTGTCGTGCGTCCGACTGGCGGGAGGAAGAAGACCTCCCTGCCCTCATGGGCTGGGCCGGCTAGATGGGCCACACAGGTAAGTTAGGTTCGTTTATGTCTTTGCTCTTTTCTTTAAATTGTTTCTGTTTTCAATTTTTGTTATTTTGTTTTGATTTAGTTTATAGCCCAAATCATTTTAATAAATCCTGAAAATAATTGTGGGCATTAAATGAATTATTACAGAGGCCCTCAACTATTTTCAGAATTGTTGGAGCATTTAAAGATATTAAAAATATTTAAATGCCCCAATTTAAATACAATATGGGTTATTCAAAAATCCAGAATGGTCCTAGAAATAGGTGCAACATTTTTGGCAGAGGTTTTAATCAATCCAAAAATGATGAACTTTTCCAAGGGGCATTTTGGGTTCATTGAAAAAGATTTTAATTTGACCCTAGTTAAATTCATTTAGTGCTAGGGTTTGATGATCCCCACTTCCAGTTTTTGAGAATTTAAACATGATGCACACTAAGACCAAGCAAGGCAGGCAAGGGCTGGTCTAGGGCTGTGACATTGGCAGTGTGATATTGTCTTGCATGTTGCATACGGTGTCTAGCTGTAATGCCCAGGATGGGACTATACCTCCTACGTGTCGAGGCACGACTTAAAGGTATAAGCCCATCCTAGAATGATCTCAAGTTTCGTATCTTTGCACGACTCATGTAAAAGAGGGATTAAATTGCAAAAGGAGATAGTTGGCTTACACTCGCCACTTCACACAATACATTACATAAGCAAAACATCATTCAAAACATCACAACCCGACTACGGGCGAAGATCCAAAAGAAAGATACCGAAACAACATAAAGCCACAGGTCAGGATCGAATCCTAGTAGAAACCACTACTGATCGTCGAAAATGTCACAAGCATACGGCCACTCTCTTCATCGAGCTCCCGGTGAAGAACTTGAACCAGCTCCTGCATCATTCTCGGCTGAACCTGCATCTGGTGTTGTAGTATCTGTGAGCCACGAGGACTCAACAAATCCATAACCATGGGTATCAAGACTAGCAAAGCTTTATGGGTAGGAAGAGGTAAAGTGGTGAGGTTGCAGCAGCGGCTAAGCATAATATGGTGGCTAACTTACGAGTACAAGAATAAGATGAGCATCTACGCAAACGGTCGCCAAAGTAGTGATCGCTAAAGATCCTGAACTATATACGAATCAAACATAACCCCACCGTGTTCTCTTCTCAAAGTGAAAAGAGACAGTCACAGTTACTCACATAGTTGTGTGTTTTACTTCGGATCCTCTGACAAGTTTTCTACAACCAGACATTAACAAATTCCAATCTGCCACATAACCGCGGGCACGGCTTTCGAAAGATCATAACCCTGCAGGGGTGTTCCAACTTAGCCCATCACAAGCTCTCACGATTAGCTGAAGTGATAAATATAATATCATCACTCCTTATCTTAGGGAAATCCGATCAGGCTCGGCATCCCGGTAGCACAAGACATTTCGACAATGGTAAAACTAGTCCAGCAAGACCTCCCGGTGTGTCGACACCCTGATAGTAGCCGCGCGTATCTCGTCTCAGGCCACAACCGGATGGGCGATGCTACAGGTTATACCAGATACCTCGGGTTTCCCCAAGGCGGCCCATCAGGACCCCCGTTTGGGACCAACACCATCAGCACTGCCCCCCCCTGTAAAGTAGAATTAAGAACCCGAGGGCGCGACCCCCTATGCAAATTAATTAATTAATTATGTTGTTATTATGAGGCAAATTAAAACCAAAGTTGGGCCTTGCCGGAGGAGTTTTATTCAAAGTCGAACTGTCAAGGGGTCCCCATCCACCCATCGTGTAAGGAATGCAAAATCAAGGAACATAATGCCGGTTTATCGGCGCCTAAGGTGGCATGAGTGGAACAAAACACCGAGCAAAAGGCCAAGCCTTCCACCCATGCCCAGTATATAGGTGTGTTAATAATAATATTAATAGATATTGTGATATTCCAACAACAAGTTCCCTCCTGGAACGAACTTCATCTTCACCTGCAACTAACAAAGCTATAAGAGGGGCTGAGCAAGCGGGTAACATAGCCAAACAGTGGTTTCGCTAGGAAGGTGTCAAGGTTAGAGGTTTCATGGCAACAAGGAGAGGTTGACATAAAAGATGGTTAGCGCGACATGTAACGATAGCATCGAGACAACTAAGCATGGCAATGGTAGTAAAGGTAACCAAGGGTATGATCATCTTGCATGGGAAACCACAAGGGAGAAGAACGGATCCATGAAGTAGACGGAGCAACATAGTCGAGCGAATCCTCACAACTCCGGAACAAACCGAAGCTAACAAGAGAAGCAACCGGAAAGAAGCAAACTACACGGTAAACACACAAGAATAAACATGGCATACGATGCACATCCAAGTATGATGCATGTCCGGTTTAATTATGCATGGCATGGCAAAGTGCACAAACAAGTTCTACAAGTTAAGTGGAGCTCAATATGCAACGAGTTGCATATTGACGAAACACCACATTATAATTATTTAATTGACTCTCGTTCATTTACAAGACAAGATTAAATGTTTGTTAACATGGCAAAAGGTGAAGCAAAATAAAACTACACTATTTAGGCATTTTAAATGGGGCCGGAAAATAACAACAACATATCCGGAAAATCCCCATGAGCATGTTTAGTAATTATAAGAAACAACAATTCACACATATAAAATGTTGTTAACATGATGCGGATGACATGATCAAGTTTTATGCACTTTTTATTAAAAGGTTAACATGAAGGTGATAAGGAGTATTGTCGCCGTGGTGGAAGGAAAAGGGTGCCACGGCAACGATCTGAAGATGATGCAACAACAACATCTCGGTTCCGGTAACTCATTGAGAGACCGGTGCAAAAGATGACGGAGAGCGTGTCAACCAATAAGAAAGTGGGCGATCCCGTTGCCGGGTTCCCACGAGTCGGCGACGAGGCAACCGAGGAACATGACAAAAGGACGAAACGGGCACGGTGCACACAAGGCAAACATTTCATACAACACATGCAAGCATCCACGGGTCACGTCTCGGGGTTATACCTTCGAAGCGATCGTTCTCGGAGGGGTTCGAGGTCGTCGAGGGACGTAGTGGAAGTAGTGGTACACGGGTCGTAGGCGTTCGGGTATCCGTAGATGTACAAGTCGTCGGTAGAGGTACTCATCATCGGAGAGGAAGTAGTCACTCGGGCGTCGAGGTACTTGGCGCATCCATCATTTCCGGGGCGACGGTAGTGGTACTTGTTCACTAAGTCGTTCATGGGTGTCGTGGTACTTGCCGTAGGGGTACTTGTCGCGTCGAAGTTGACGTCGGGGTACACGTTATGTAGTGGTACTTGGCGAATCCCTCGTCTCCGAGTAGCCGAACTTGACGGGTCCCGTGTGCAGTCGTACTCGGCGAATCCACGTAGTTATCCATGACTATGTACAGTGGCAGCAGCAACAACTTGGCAGGGCAGCGGTCCAAGCAAGCAGCAGCTCTGCTCCAAGCAGGGCAGCGCGAGGCGATGTAGGGGACGGGTCGACACAGCAGAACCTCGAGCAGAGCATAAGCCGGCAGCAGGAGGAAGAAGGTCCCGCGTGGCAGCATCGGTGGTGCTCTCCGGCGCGGGGAAGACGCGGGGTTAGCTCGGCATCCTCGATGCCGACGCAGAGGAGCAGAACGACGGGCTTGGGGCGCGGAGGAGGAGAGGTCGGTGCGGGGCTCGGGGCGGCCGGCTGCGGTCTTGACGGGGAGGACGATGGGGAGGCAGGGCGCTGCGGGACGAGGGTGTGGCGGCGGGGCGCCGAGCCTGGCCGGCCGGGCTTCGCGACGCTGGGGGTTCAGGAGATCGATGCTGGAGATGGAGGGATCTCGGGCCTGGGTCGACGCGTGGAGGAAGCGGGGTCGAGGGAAGAGAGGCCAGAGGGGATCGAGACGATGGGTGGACGATGGGATGGGGTTCAGGCGAGAGGGCACGAGGGGGTGGCGGCGGCTTGCGAGGGGAAACGGGAGAGGAGGACGGTCGGGCTGGAGAGCTAGGGTTGGAGGAGTTGGGCCAATGGGCCAGAAGAGAGGTGCAGCCAGCTGGGCCTGGAGGAAGAATGGGCCAGGGAGGAGGATGGCCAGGGAGGGAAGCTGGGCTTCCTGTGGCTGAGATGGCCTAGATGGCCTCTTCATATTTTCCAATAACAGGAAAAAAATGCAAAGAAAGAGAAGGATGGTAGAAAAGGTTAGATAAGAGATTTAGTCACGGAGTTAAATTCCTGGACTCACACAAAATGTAAGGAAATAAATAAAATTGTTGGAGGGTTTTTGGAAGAACCTCGATAACGGGAAAAGAAATATAGTGAGGTTTTTGATGGAGAAACTTGGAGTGAAAAAAATAGGCATGGGGAAAAATATGCACGTGTGTTGGGTTAATTCCAAACAAATGGAATAATTAATATAGCTCCCTAATAATATTGAGAGGCTTTTATATGTTATAAAGAGAAGTCATTCTTCCCTCGATTTAAATGGACCGAAGGTCCACACTATTTATTTAGTTGAGATGCAAAAGAAATATGACATGATGGGATGATGACATGATGCAATGCAAAAATAAATAACACAAGCACAAATAAAAACACACGGGAGAAGCCGGAATCCTCTGGAATCTTCTGGAATCTTCTGGGACGTTGGTCTTCGGGCGTCACAACTCTCCCACACTAACAGAGGATCTCGACCCGAGATCCTAGAGATGGCACCGGATAGAAACGAAAAAGAAGAGGTAAAACAAAGTTGCTTCTTTGACAGACGAGTGAAACCACGAACCTTGAGAGGTTGAACAAAATGAAAGAAAATACAACGGAGATGAACGAATATGAAAACTCCGTTAGAAAAGAGGAGCAAGGAACACAATTAGAACCTTGTAGGTTGAAAGACATGAAACAAGAGCTCACGGACGGAAAGAATATGAAACCGCAATGGTATAGCCAATGAATAAGAATGACAGAATTTGGGCAGCACTCCATCTGAAAATGGAAGGAATTAACATGAACTTGAGGAGATGGAATGATACTTGATGAAATCAACAGCATATTGCCTCCGAAACAATTAAAAGAATGGCACAAGGGTTAACAAAGATTTAGACAGCACTCCGGTTGAAAAGAGAGGCAAAACTTGATAAATGACGGAACTGAATGAAGAATACAACACTCCGGTTAAAAGAGAAGCAAGGGAGAATATGATCTTGATAAAAACGAGATGATGGTCAAAGAGAGCAATGTCACAATTCCTCCGGAATGAAAGAATAGCATATAATTCAACGAAGGAAATGAACAGAGAGAAAAAGACAACTTCTCCCAAAATTGAATTTGAAAGAGCATCCTTACAAGGAAGGGTTGAACGGAGTTGATCGAAAAATCAACAACGAAACGAAAAAGCTTGATGTGGGCTTATGGAAAACATCTCAAAATTAAGAGGTGACAACCAGCCACTAACAGAAATGATTGATTGCATTGAGATCAATCAAGGAGACGATAAACTTATTTCACCGGAAGGATAAATGAGGAACTTGGGTCATTTATAAGCACCATAATTAGCAACAATCCTTAGGAAAAGCTTTTAGGTGAAATACAACCCAAAATAACTCCAAGGGATAAAATGAGGGGTTGAACGGATCTCCTAAGAGTAGAAATGATGGTTTTAAATATCTCATTCTTGATAACTCGTGAATCATGAAACATGAAGGAATTGTCAAGAATGACATAACACCATCTCAAAAGATAAGGGAGAAAGAATTGCACTTCAAAATGCAAGATGGAGAATACTTGAGGTCCAACAAGCATCTTGATGAAGACTTCAAGGATGAATTAAAACATGATGAACCACCATGAGAACTCCGGTAATGAAAGCATTTGATGTGAAAGATGAAAATAATAAGATTCAAGGCCTGCGATGAATTAGATGGAGCTTTGAAATGGTATAATTAAATAACTTGGAACTCCGGAAAACAAGATGAACAACTTAGGACCGAGAATATGATATGATGAACAAGCTCCGGAAAAGAGATTAACCTCTTGGAAGAAACTAGAATAACATTATTGTTATGCGTATCCTTCACCAATTTAAATTGGCGACAAGCAATGGATTTGGCACACTACTTATTCTCGTTGGAAAGGATTAAAAGAGAGATCTCGCACAAACTTGGGTAAATCTTCAACGAGCACCGGTAGGATTATGAAAAGAACAAATGAATTAAATTGATAACAACGGAAGGCTAATCTTGAATGAACCACCGTAAGAATAAGGAGACGAACGAAAAGACATCAATGAAGAATATTTGGAGGGCAAAGTTGAAAACTAAGAACGAAGAAATATTCTGAAATGATGGCCTTCGGAGGATCACAATGGAAAGAATTCATGAAGAATCTTGAGAGAACGGGCCAAGATTTAAGAGAAACTCTTCTCCGGTCTCCAAATGCTGAGAATGAAGACGAGAAATGCCATAAGAATTGTTGAGGCACTCCGGAATGAAGAATTAAAAAGGTTGAAACAATGATGAAAAAGAATTTGAAAGCGATCTTGGAGAAAGCATGTGACTGATGGGATTCATTCTTACGTCACACTTTGAAAAGAATTTGAGTATAACTCCAGAAAAATTGGAAGAGTCAGGTAAGATCCTGGGAAAGACCTGTGGGTTAGGGCCCACTCAAAAGAAATCACCGTTGGAAAAGATAGCTTAAGAGATATTGCACCGGTTGAATTAAATGGCTTGAATGAGATAACAATCTCAAAATAGCTTGAACAAAATGAGAATGGAAAACACGAATCTTCAGCACTCCGGATATGAATAGCAAGAGGAGCATGATTAATTGGTGCACCGGAATAAGAAAGCATTGTGAGATGAGGAAAAGGATAAGATCAACACCGAAATCTTGAATTACATCCACCGGCATAATTTGAGAACAAAAGAATGATGAACTTGAAGCTCTTGAGCATCTTCTTGAGAAAACACCGGATAAGAACATTGAAGGAAAATAATGAGGAAACATCACATGAATAAAATGGATACTTGATTAAGAATTTTGGCTCCAAGAAGAAAAAGGGTGGGAGGGTGGGGAAAACAAAGACAACTTGGGATGAATAAAACAGACAAATCGTCAGATTTCTCAACGGCGTCCGTATGGAATAACTTGAAGAGAAGGCACATCGGTTGAAAAGGATTAACATGAATATCTCGATGGTCAAGAAGAATTAGCACTCCCACAGAAATATGAAAACACCGATAATGAAAGGTATGGAATCAACATTTGACAACGAAGCAACTAGAATACCAGAATCAAATCAAAACAAAGGATATATATGTTTCAGCATAATCTTCACAATATCATCCGAACAGAGAATCGAACGAATGAATTCCGTAGGTACATCAACTTGACGAGAAGCCACTTGGGAGAACAAAAGGTAAATAAAAGGAACAAGGAACAGATAGAACAAATACAAGATAGAAGCTTCGTCCCACATGTTCGTGCTGAAAGCTCATGGAACGTGTTACAAAAGGGTTTTGCTATCCCCGGATCAGCATAGCCAAGGACCCTTTAAGATGCAACAACCGATCGGAACAAGCCCATAAAACCACTTCACTCAATGTAGAACCCCGAAATTCATATCATGCATTCGTTGGAAGAATGCCTAGAACTACTGGATGAACCCACCTATTAATTTCCGAAAGTTTCCAATTATGCAATCAGGTGTTGGGGATACAGGGGAAGCACCGCGCACTCAACTCTAATCCTACATCCAGCTGTATCCATCCTTCAACACATAACCAGTTATCTCCGGAAACCGTTTACCTCGGACCTTCAAAACGCATCTACTATACAAGCTATGGCAATACTCCCGAACTACCTCCCCAGTACTGGGTGATGTCGGGGTTATCTTGCCACTAACCGCATGGGAGAGTTTCGATGTCGGCCGTCTTAAGTATCCTAGAACTGATGCGATGGATTTGTGACGACAACACCTCGGAGCTCAACTCCCCGGGACACTGCCACAACCCCTAATGACAGGAGGCATCGAGAACAATGTTCTCGTCACAAAGACATCGAAACAATCCAAACAATACTCGCGTGATCCTAACAAAAAATTTGGTGCAATTTTTGAATGTAGAAGAGGCAAGAGTAAACGTCAGGAGTCCTCACCAAAGTGAAAAGAGATGAGAAGCAAAAGAAATCCTACTCTCCGATATAAATATAGGACTCAAAACATTTTCAAGTGTGTGCCTAGACTCAACCGTCAACGATTCGATCAATCAGTGGGGGCTTCTAGGTCGGAGAAGGCTCTGAATACCAACTTGTAATGCCCAGGATGGGACTATACCTCCTACGTGTCGAGGCACGACTTAAAGGTATAAGCCCATCCTAGAATGATCTCAAGTTTGGTATCTTTGCACGACTCATGTAAAAGAGGGATTAAATTGCAAAAGGAGATAGTTGGCTTACACTCGCCACTTCACACAATACATTACATAAGAAAAACATCATTCAAAACATCACAACCCGACTACGGGCGAAGATCCAAAAGAAAGATACCAAAACAACATAAAGCCACAAGTCAGGATCGAATCCTAGTAGAAACCACTACTGATCGTCGAAAACGTCACAAGCATACGGCCACTCTCTTCATCGATCTCCCGGTGAAGAACTTGAACCAGCTCCTGCATCATTCTCGGCTGAACCTGCATCTGGTGTTGTAGTATCTGTGAGCCACGAGGACTCAGGTATCAAGACTAGCAAAGATTTATGGGTAGGAAGAGGTAAAGTGGTGAGGTTGCAGCAGCGGCTAAGCATAATATGGTGGCTAACTTACGAGTACAAGAATAAGATGAGCATCTACGCAAACGGTCGCCAAAGTAGTGATCGCTAAAGATCCTAAACTACATACGAATCAAACATAACCCCACCGTGTTCTCTTCTCAAAGTGAAAAGAGACAGTCACGGTTACTCACATAGTTGTGTGTTTTACTTCGGATCCTCTGACAAGTTTTCTACAACCGGACATTAACAAATTCCAATCTGCCACATAACCGCGGGCACGGCTTTCGAAAGATCATAACCCTGCAGGGGTGTTCCAACTTAACCCATCACAAGCTCTCATGATTAGCTGAAGTGATAAATATAATATCATCACTCCTTATCTTAGGGAAATCCCGTGACGCCCGAGACTGACGTCCCAGAAGATTCCAGAAGATTCCAGAAGATTCTAGATGTTCCGGGTTGCCCGTGTGTTTCTTTTGTGCTTGTGTTATTTATTTTTGCATTGCATCATATCATCATGCCATCATGTCATTAATCTTTGCATCTCAACTTAAATAAATCGTGTGGACCGTCGGTCCATTTAAATCGAGGGAAGGTGACTTCTGTTTATAACATATAAAAGCCTCTCAATATTTAGGGAGCTATATTTATTAATTATTCCATTGCTTCGGAATCACCATAACACACTTGCATATTTTCCCCATGTCTTTTCCACTTCGAGTTCTCCTACAAAAACCTTGCCAATAATTCTTTCCGTTGTTTCGAGGTTGCTCCAAAAATTTGAACATTTTTGGACACTTCAATAATCACGTCTTAGTTCAAACCTATTTGAATTAAATTCAAATATGTTTGAATTATTTTTCCAATCATGCCTTTCTTATTTTTCTCGGTCCTTGCTCATTTTTATGATGCCCGAGAAAAATGCTTCCGTGTGCTATCTTTTCCCTAACCCCCTCCTTTTTTTCCTCCTTCTCTTTTGTTTTCTGCTAAAAGGGTATAAAAGAAGTGCAGCCCAGGCCCCCTGGCCCATCCTTCCCTCCAGCCATCTAACCCTCTAGGCCTCCTCCCAGCGATCAAACTCCCAGGCCCATCTCACCCTCTAGGCTCAGGCCCACTCCAGGCCGAACCCTAGCAGCGACCCTAGTTCGACCGCTCGTTCCCTCGAGCCCCCCTCAGCGCCGCCAGCTTTCCCCATCGATCTCCCTCTCGCTCTCTCCTCCCAACTCTCTCTCGCCCGATTCTCCCTCTCCCATCGACCCCGCTCTGCCTCGCTTCCCTCTCCCTCGACCCTTCGCAGCTCTGCCCCGATTCCTTCGCCGCATCTCCCTCTCTCGCGCCTCACCACTCTCTCCGCCGCGCCTCGCACTCTTCTTCGCCCCGCGGCCCTCTGGCCTCCTTCCCCAGCGCCGCGAAGCCGGCCACCAGCTCCCTCCTCCGCGCCCCTAGCGCCGGCCAGGAGCCCGGCCGGCCAGAGCGCGCCCGCCGCGCCAGAACCCCTCCCGCCGGCCAGGCTGTTGCCTCCAGCGGCCAGCAGCAGATCGGCGCCCTTCCTCCTCGATTCGTCTCCGGCCCCTCCTCGCCTCCGCTGCGACCGGCCGCGCCGCTGCATCTCCTCAGCGCTCGCGAGGGGCGCCCCAGCACGACGCCCTCCTGCCTTCGACCGCCACTGGCCGGCGCCCGTCCCGTCCTCGCCGCGGCCAGATGCCCTGCCGCCTCGCCCCGTTGGCCTCTCAGGTCCCTGCCTCCAGGCCCCTGCCGTCTCCGTCCCCAACAGTTCGAGCAGCTCCGAGAAGGCCCTGGCCTTTCCAGCTTCGTCGCCGAGGCCGTAGCTTCTCCCTTGTTTTGTTTGTTGTGTTGCTGATTTTGTTTTGTCAAGCACCCATGTAACAGCAAACATTTCTACTTTTGGACCCTTGTACAACTACGGCGCGAGATCGAGAACCCCCAAGTACCACTACGAACGCCGACACAACAAGTACCCCTCCGATGCAAGTGCGTCTACGAACCGGAACGGCTACGCAAGATGACACGCCAAGTACCACGACGACCCGAACGACTACCGTCGCCGTGTACCACTATCGTCGCCCGGAAACGAGGAACTCGCCAAGTACCACGACACGATGACGTGGACCACTACTTCCTCTCCGATGAACGAGAACAACTACATCCACTACGGAATGAGTTCCACTACCGTCGCCCGAGTACAACTACCGCTACGAGAACGACTACCTTCGGTGAAGAAATGAGAACGTCTACTTCCTCTCCGAACGGAACATCTACTTCCTCTACGACTCACGAGAACGCCTACTTCCACTACTTCCTCTCCGACCGCGAGTACCACTACTTCCTCTACGATCTCGAACCATCCCGAAACGAGTGTTTCGAAGGTATACCCCGAGACGTGACCCGTGTGATGCTTGTTGTGTTGTATGAATGTTTCCCGTGTGCTTCGCGCCGTTCCGACCTTTTGTCATGTTCCTCGGTTGCCTCGTCACCGACTCGTGGGAACCCGGTAACGGGATCACACCATCATCTCGTTTGACTCGTTCACACCGCCCTTCATCTTTTGCACCGGACTCTCAACGAGTTACCGGAACCGATATGTTGCGTGGCATCATTTTCGGATCGTTGCCGTGGCACCCTTTCTTTCCACCACGGTGACAAATGCTTCATATCTCTTTTAAGTCAACCTTTAATTAATAATTGCATAAACTTGATCATGTCATCCGCATCATGTTAACAACATTGATATGTTAAATTTTTGTTGCTTTAATAATTATTAAACATGCTTATGGGGATTTTCCGGATATGTTGTTGTTATTTCCGGCCCCATTTAAAATGTCTAA
Source organism: Secale cereale (assembly GCA_902687465.1). NCBI lineage: Eukaryota > Viridiplantae > Streptophyta > Magnoliopsida > Poales > Poaceae > Secale > Secale cereale. The sequence continues at coordinate 217,938,847 of LR738712.1, forward strand.
ATAGTGTAGTTTTATTATGCTTCACCTCTTGCCATGTTAAAAACATTTAACCTTGTCTTGTAAATAACGAGAGTCAATTAAATAATTAAATGTGGTGTTTCGTCAATATGCAACTCGTTGCATATTGATCTCCACTTAACTTGCAATATTTGTTTGTGCACCTTGCCATGCCATGCATATTAAACCGGACATGCATCATACTTGTTTGTGCATTGTATGCCATGTTTATGATATGTGTGTTTACCGCGTTGTTTGTTTTCTTTCCGGGTGCTTCTCTTGTTAGCTTCGGTTTCGTTCCGGAGTTGTGAAGATTCTCTCGTCAGTATTGCTCCGTCTACATCTTGGATCCGTTCTTCTCCCTTGTGGAATCCCAGGCAAGATGACCGAACCCGGATATCATTACTATCTTTGCCTATTGCTAGTAGTCTCGATCTATAGTTTTGCCTCGATGCCCATGATCTTCTTGTCAGCCTCCTACTTGTAACCATTGCCATGTTTAACCACCCTACCTACGCAAACCGTTGCTTGGCTAAGTACGCTTCGCTCAGCCCCTCTTATAGCATTGCTAGTTGCAGGTGAAGACCGAAGATGCTTGCTTCATGTTGAAGTTTGGTTGGGTTATATCACACTATATAAATGCTTAAAAATGAAATCATCTATATACTGGCAGGGTGGAAGGCTAAGCCTTTTGCTTGGTGTTTTGTTCCACTCATGCCGTTAGGAACCGTATAAACCGGTGTTATGTTCCTTGATTATGCGTTCCTAACACGGTTGGGGTGTATGGGACCCCCTTGATAAACCGCTAAGTGCTAAGTCTTTTCCAGCAAGTCCCAACATTTGGTACTATTTGCCTCATAATAACAACTTAATTAATTATTTAAAATTGCATAGGGGGTCGCGTCCCCGAGGATTCTTATTTCTACATAGCAGGGGGGGCCAGCGCTGATGGTGTTGGTCCCAAACGGGGGTCCTGCAGGGCCGCCTTGGGGCAACCCGAGGTATCTGGTATAACCTGTAGCATCGCCCATCTGGTCGTGTCCTGAGACTTAGATACGCGCGGCTACTATCAGGGTGTCGACACGCCGGGAGGATTTGCTGGATTAGCCTTACCTTAGTTCGGTTTAACTTGAGCACGGGATTCCGAGAATACTCGGGTCTTCCCACCTATGGAGTTGCGACTCCGCGGATCGTGGGCTTGTAATGGGTCAAGTTGGAACACCCCTGCAGGGTTTGAACTTTCGAAAGCCGTGCCCGCGGTTATGTGGCAGATGGGAGCTTGTTAATATCCGGTTGTAGATAACTTGACACAATGTTTCAATACACTACCAGCGTGTGTACCGTGACTGTCAATTTCCGAATAGGGATTCGGGAGTCGAACACGGTGGGGTTATGTTTGACTGGCTTTAGTTAGGATCACTTCGTGATCATCTTTCGACCGATGTGCCTTCTCTTCTCGCTCTCTATTACGTAAGTTAGTGCTAGTTGCTGCTGCAGACTCTTGTTGTTCCTTCACCTCTCGTTCTTTCTTCAGCCTTGTCCACACCCAAGGCTTAAATAGTCTTGTTACCCGGGAACGGGATTGCTGAGTCCTCTGTGGCTCACGGTTACTTCACCACACCAGATGCAGGTTCAGCCGTGTACGATGCAGGAGTTGGATCAGTACTTCACCAGGAGTTCGATGAAGAGTTTGACCGTTTGCTTGTGATGTTTCGATGTTCAGTAGTGGTTTCTACTAGGATTCGATCCTGACCTGTGGCTTTATGTTGTTTTGGTATCTTTCTTTTGGTTCTTCACCCGTAATCGGGTTGTGATGTTTTGAATGATGTTATGCTTATGTAATGTATTGTGTGAAGTGGCGAGTGTAAGCCAACTATCTTCTTTTGCAATTTAATCCCTCTTTTACATGAGTTGTGCAAAGATACCAAACTTGAGATCATTCTAGGATGGACTTATGCCTTTAAGTCGTGGCTCGACACGTAGGAGGTATAGTTCCATCCTGGGCATCACAAGTTGGTATCAGAGCCTTCTCCGACCTAGAAGCCCCCACTGATTGATCGAATCGTTGACGGTTGAGTCTAGGCACACACTGAAAAACTTTTTGAGTCCTATATTATATCGGAGAGTAGAATTTCTTTGCTTCTCATCCCCTTTCTCTCTGGTGAGGACTCCTGACGTCTACTCTTGACTCTTCTACTTTCAAAAATTGCACCAAAATTTTTTTTAGGATCCCGCGAGTATTCTGGGATTGTTTCGATGTTCTTGTGACAAGGATATTGTTCTCGATGCCTCCTGTTACCGAGGAGTTGAGCTTCGGGGTATCGTTGTAACAAGCATATCGCGGCAGTACTAAACACTTAAGACGGCCGACATCGAAAATCTCTCCTATACGGCCAGTGGCAAGATAACCCCGACATCACCCAGTACTGGGGAGGTAGTTCGAGAGTATTGCCATAGCTTTGTATAGTGGATGCTTTTCGAAGGTCCGAGGTAAACAGTTTCCGAGAAAGACTGGTTATGTGTTGAAGGATGGATACACCTGGATGTAGGTTTAGAGTTGATTGCGCGGTGCTTCCCGTGTATCCCCAACACCTGATTGCATAACTGGAAACTTTCGGAAATCTATAGGTGGGTTCATCCAGTAGTTCTAGGCATTCTTCCAACGGATGCTCGATATGAAGTTCGGGGTTCTACATTGAGTGAAGTGGTTTTATGGACTTGTTCTGATCGGGAGTTGCATCTTAAAGGGTCCTTGGCTATGCTGATCCGGGGATTGCAAAACCCTTTTGTAACATGATCCATGAGCTTTCAGCACAAAGATGTCGAACGAAGCTTCTATCTTGTATTTGTTCTATCTGATCCTTGTTCCTTTTTTATTTATCTTTTGTTCTTCCAAGTGGATTCTCGTCTAGTTGATGTAACTACGGAATTCATCCGTTCAATCCTCTGTTCGAATGATATTGTGAAGATCATGTTGCATATCTATCCTTTGTTTTGTTTTGATTCTGGTATTCGAGTTGCTTCGATGTCAAATGTTGTTTCCATACCTTCTTAATCGGTGTTCTCATATTTCTATGAGACTTCTAATTCTTCTTGATCATCAAGGTGGTCATGTTAAATTCTTCTCAACCGGCGTCCTTTTCTTCGAGTTAATCAGATATTTTCATCATTTGCAAGATCAACTCTTAGTCTTTTCTCAACGGTGTATGTTCTTTCATCCCAAGTTGTCTTTGTTTTTTCCCACCCTCCCACCCTTCTTCTTCTCGGAGCAAGAAATTCTTAAATGAAGTATCCATTTTATTCATGTGATATTTCTGCATTCTTTTCCTTCAATGTTCTTATCCGGTGATTTATCGTGAAGATGCTCGAGAGCTTCAAGTTCATCATTCTTTTGTTCTCTAATTCTACCGGTGGATGTAATTCAAGATTTCGGTCTTGATCTTATCCCTTTCCTCTTTTCACAATGCTTTCTTATTCCGGTGCACCAATTAATCATTATCCTCTTGCTATTCATATCCGGAGTGCTGAAGATTCATAATTCCATTGTTAATCCGTTCAACTATTTTGAGGATTGTTATCTTACTCAAGCCATTTAATTCAACCGGTGCAGTATCTCTTAAGCAATCTTTTTCAACGGTGATTTCTTTGAGTGGGCCCTAACCCACAGGTCTTTTCCCAGGATCTTACCTGACTCTTCCTTTCCGGCGAATTCTTTTCAAAGTGTGACGTAAGAATGATTTCCATCAGTCATATGCCTTCTCCAAGTTTACTTTCAAATTCTTTTTCATCATTGGTTCAACCTTTTTAATTCTTCATTTTGGAGTATCTCGAAATTCTTCATGGCATTTCTCGTCTTCATTCTCAACATTTGGAGACCGGAGAAGTGTTTCTCTTCAACCTTGAACCATTCTCTTGTGAGTTGTGGTTCTAGCTTCATGCCACCCTCATTATCGTTTGATTGTGAGGAATTCTTTTATAACCGTCCGAAGCATTTCATGAATTCTTCCTATTGTGATCCTCCGAAGGCCATCATTTCAGATTATTTCTTCGTTCTCAGTTTTCAACTTCGTTCTCCAAATATTCTTCATTGATGCCTCTCGTTCGTCTCCCTATTCTTACGGTGGCTCGTTCAAGATTTCTCTTCCTTGTTATCGTTTTAATTCATTTGTTCTTTTCATAATTCTACCGGTGGTTCGTTGAAGATTTACCCAACCTTGTGCGAGATCTCTCTTTAATTCTTTCCAACGAGAATAAGTAGTATGTGAAATCCTTTGGTTGTCATCAATTTAAATTGGTGAAGGAGATGCATGACATAATTCTTATTCTTATTCCTTCAAGGTGATTTAATTCTTTTGTCTGGAGCTTGTTCATCATATCATATTCTCGCTTCTAAGTTGTTCATCTTGTTTTCCGGAGCTCCATGTTGTTTCAATTATATCATTTCAAACCTCCATCTAATTCACCGCATGCCTTGAATCTTATTCTTTTCATCTTTCACTTATCATGCTTTCATTGCCGGAGTTCTTCATGGTGGTTCATCATTTAATTCATCCTTGAAGTCTTCATCAAGATTCTTGTTGGAGTTCAAGCATTCTTCATCATGCTTCCTATTGCAATCCTTTCTACCTTATCTTTCAGATGGTGTTATGTCATTCTTGACAATTCCTTCATGTTTCATGATTCACGAGTTGTCAAGATTGAGATATTTAAAACCTTCATTTTTCTTTGTTCAAGAGATCTTTCCAACCCTTCAATTTATTCGTTGGAGTTATCTTGGGTTATATTTCACCTAAAGCCTTTTCCCTAAGGATTGTTGCTAATTATGTTGCTTATAAATGACTCAAATTCTTCATTTATCATTCTGGTGAAATAAGTTTATCGTCTCCTTGTTGATCTCAATACAATCAAATTGTTTTCCATTAGTGGCTGGTTGTCACCTCGTAATTTTGAGATGTTTTACATAAGTCCACTATGAACTTATTCTTTTCGTTGTTGAATTGCAACAACTCTCTTCAACCCTTCTCCGTAAGGAGGATTATCTAATTCATTCGTGGGAGAAGTTGTAATCTTCTTCTTCGATCTTTTCTTTCCAACGATCTTGCATCTATTCTTTCGTTCCGGAGGCCTTGTGATATTGCTCTCTTTAACCATCATCTCGTTTTTATCAAGATCATATTCTCTCTTGCTTGTCTTTTTAACCGGAGTGTTGTTTTCTTCATTCAAGTTCCATCATCTTATCTAGTTTTGCCTCTGTTTCAACCGGTGTGCTGTCTGAATCTTTCTTACCCCTTGTGTCATTCTTTTAATTGTTTCGGAGGTAATATGCTGTTGATTTCATCAAGTATCACCCCTTCTCCTCAAACTCTTGTTAATTCTTTGATTTTCAGACGGAGTGCTGTCCAAATTCTGTCATTCTTATTCCTTGCCTATACCGTTGCAGTTTCATATTCTTTTGGTTCGTGAGCTCTTGTTTCATGTCATTCAACCTTCAAGGTTCTCGTAATGTTCCTTGTTCCTCTTTTCTAACGGAGTTTTCATCTTCGTTCATCTCCGTTGTATTTTTCTTCAATTTTGTTCAACCTCTCAAGGTTCCTTGGTTTCACTCGTCTGTCAAAGAAGCAACTTTGTTTTACCTCTTCCTCTTCTGTTTTTACCCGGTGATATCTCTAGGATCTCGGGTCGAGATCCTCTGTTAGTGTGGGAGAGTTGTGACGCCCGAGACTGACGTCCCAGAAGATTCCAGAAGATTCCAGAAGATTCCAGATGTTCCGGGTTGCCCATGTGTTTATTTTGTGCTTGTGTTATTTATTTTTGCATTGCATCGTATCATCATGCCATCATGTCATTAATCTTTGCATCTCAACTTAAATAAATCGTGTGGACCGTCGGTCCATTTAAATCGAGGGAAGGTGACTTCTCTTTATAACATATAAAAGCCTCTCAATATTTAGGGAGCTATATTTATTAATTATTCCATTGCTTCGGAATCACCATAACACACTTGCATATTTTCCCCATGTCTTTTCCACTTCGAGTTCTCCTACAAAAACCTTGCCAATAATTCTTTCCGTTGTTTCGAGGTTCCTCCAAAAATTTGAACATTTTTGGACACTTCAATAATCACGTCTTAGTTCAAACCTATTTGAATTAAATTCAAATATGTTTGAATTATTTTTCCAATCATGCCTTTCTTATTTTTCTCGGTCCTTGCTCATTTTTATGATGCCCGAGAAAAATGCTTCCGTGTGCTATCTTTTCCCTAACCCCCTCCTTTTTTTTCCTCCTTCTCTTTTGTTTTCTGCTAAAAGGGAATAAAAGAAGTGCAGCCCAGGCCCCCTGGCCCATCCTTCCCTCCAGCCATCTAACCCACTAGGCCTCCTCCCAGCGATCAAACTCCCAGGCCCATCTCACCCTCTAGGCTCAGGCCCACTCCAGGCCGTACCCTAGCAGCGACCCCAGTTCGACCGCTCATTCCCTCGAGCCCCCCTCAGCGCCGCCAGCTTTCCCCATCGATCTCCCTCTCGCTCTCTCCTCCCAACTCTCTCTCGCCCGATTCTCCCTCTCCCATCGACCCCGCTCTGCCTCACTTCCCTCTCCCTCGACCCTTCGCAGCTCTGCCCCGATTCCTTCGCCGCATCTCCCTCTCTCACGCCTCACCACTCTCTCCGCCGCGCCTCGCACTCTTCTTCGCCCCGCGGCCCTCTGGCCTCCTTCCCCAGCGCCGCGAAGCCGGCCACCAGCTCCCTCCTCCGCGCCCCTAGCGCCGGCCAGGAGCCCGGCCGGCCAGAGCACGCTCGCCGCGCCAGAACCCCTCCCGCCGGCCAGGCTGTTGCCTCCAGCGGCCAGGAGCAGATCGGCGCCCTTCCTCCTCGATTCGTCTCCGGCCCCTCCTCGCCTCCGCTGCGACCGGCCGCGCCGCTGCATCTCCTCAGCGCTCGCGAGGGGTGCCCCAGCACGACGTCCTCCTGCCATCGACCGCCACGGGCCGGCGCCCGTCCCGTCCTCGCCGCGGACAGATGCCCTGCCGCCTCGCCCCGTTGGCCTCTCAGGTCCCTGCCTCCAGGCCCCTGCCATCTCCGTCCCCAACAGTTCGAGCAGCTCCGAGAAGGCCCTGGCCTTTCCAGCTTCGTCGCCGAGGCCGTAGCTTCCCCCTTGTTTTGTTTGTTGTGTTGCTGATTTTGTTTTATCAAGCACCCATGTAACAGCAAACATTTCTACTTTTGGACCCTTGTACAACTACGGCGCGAGATCGAGAACCCCCAAGTACCACTATGAATGCCGACGCAACAAGTACCCCTCCGATGCAAGTGCGTCTACGAACCGGAACGGCTACGCAAGATGACACGCCAAGTACCACGACGACCCGAACGACTACCGTCGCCGTGTACCACTACCGTCGCCCGGAAACGAGGAACTCGCCAAGTACCACGACACGATGACGTGGACCACTACTTCCTCTCCGATGAACGAGAACAACTACATCCACTACGGAATGAGTTCCACTACCGTCGCCCGAGTACAACTACCGCTACGAGAACGACTACCTTCGGTGAAGAAATGAGAACGTCTACTTCCTCTCCGAACGGAACATCTACTTCCTCTACGACTCACGAGAACGCCTACTTCCACTACTTCCTCTCCGACCGCGAGTACCACTACTTCCTCTATGATCTCGAACCGTCCCGAAACGAGTGTTTCGAAGGTATACCCCGAGACGTGACCCGTGTGATGCTTGTTGTGTTGTATGAATGTTTCCCGTGTGCTTCGCGCCGTTCCGACCTTTTATCATGTTCCTCGGTTGCCTCGTCACCGACTCGTGGGAACCCGGTAACGGGATCACCCCATCATCTCGTTTGACTCGTTCACACCGCCCTTCATCTTTTGCACCGGACTCTCAACAAGTTACCGGAACCGATATGTTGCGTGGCATCATTTTCGGATCGTTGCCGTGGCACCCTTTCTTTCCACCACGGTGACAAATGCTTCATATCTCTTTTAAGTCAACCTTTAATTAATAATTGCATAAACTTGATCATGTCATCCGCATCATGTTAACAACATTGATATGTTAAATTGTTGTTGCTTTAATAATTATTAAACATGCTTATGGGGATTTTCCGGATATGTTGTTGTTATTTCCGGCCCCATTTAAAATGTCTAAATAGTGTAGTTTTATTATGCTTCACCTCTTGCCATGTTAAAAACATTTAACCTTGTCTTGTAAATAACGAGAGTCAATTAAATAATTAAATGTGGTGTTTCGTCAATATGCAACTCGTTGCATATTGATCTCCACTTAACTTGTAGTATTTGTTTGTGCACCTTGCCATGCCATGCATATTAAACCGGACATGCATCATACTTGTTTGTGCATTGTATGCCATGTTTATGATATGTGTGTTTACCGCGTTGTTTGTTTTCTTTCCGGGTGCTTCTCTTGTTAGCTTCGGTTTCGTTCCGGAGTTGTGAGGATTCTCTCGTCAGTATTGCTCCGTCTACTTCTTGAATCCGTTCTTCTCCCTTGTGGAATCCCAGGCAAGATGACCGAACCCGGATATCATTACTATCTTTGCCTATTGCTAGTAGTCTCGATCTATAGTTTTGCCTCGATGCCCATGATCTTCTTGTCAGCCTCCTACTTGTAACCATTGCCATGTTTAACCACCCTACCTACGCAAACCGTTGCTTGGCTAAGTACGCTTCGCTCAGCCCCTCTTATAGCATTGCTAGTTGCAGGTGAAGACCGAAGATGCTTGCTTCATGTTGAAGTTTGGTTGGGTTATATCACACTATATAAATGCTTAAAAATGAAATCATCTATATACTGGCAGGGTGGAAGGCTAAGCCTTTTGCTTGGTGTTTTGTTCCACTCATGCCGTTAGGAACCGTATAAACCGGTGTTATGTTCCTTTATTATGCGTTCCTAACACGGTTGGGGTGTATGGGACCCCCTTGATAAACCGCTAAGTGCTAAGTCTTTTCCAGCAAGTCCCAACATTTGGTACTATTTCCCTCATAATAACAACTTAATTAATTATTTAAAATTGCATAGGGGGTCGCGTCCCCGAGGATTCTTATTTCTACATAGCAGGGGGGGCCAGCGCTGATGGTGTTGGTCCCAAACGGGGGTCCTGCAGGGCCGCCTTGGGGCAACCCGAGGTATCTGGTATAACCTGTAGCATCGCCCATCCGGTCGTGTCCTGAGACTTAGATACGCGCGGCTACTATCAGGGTGTCGACACGCCGGGAGGATTTGCTGGATTAGCCTTACCTTAGTTCGGTTTAACTTGAGCACGGGATTCCGAGAATACTCGGGTCTTCCCACCTATGGAGTTGCGACTCCGCGGATCGTGGGCTTGTAATGGGTCAAGTTGGAACACCCCTGCAGGGTTTGCACTTTCGAAAGCCGTGCCCGCGGTTATGTGGCAGATGGGAGCTTGTTAATATCCGGTTGTAGATAACTTGACACTATGTTTCAATACACTACCAGCGTGTGTACCGTGACTGTCAATTTCCGAATAGGGATTCGGGAGTTGAACACGGTGGGGTTATGTTTGACCGGCTTTAGTTAGGATCACTTCGTGATCATCTTTCGACCGATGCGCCTTCTCTTCTCGCTCTCTATTACGTAAGTTAGTGCTAGTTGCTGCTGCAGACTCTTGTTGTTCCTTCACCTCTCGTTCTTTCTTCAGCCTTGTCCACACCCACGGCTTAAATAGTCTTGTTACCCGGGAACGGGATTGCTGAGTCCTCTGTGGCTCACAGTTACTTCACCACACCAGATGCAGGTTCAGCCGTGTACGATGCAGGAGTTGGATCAGTACTTCACCAGGAGTTCGATGAAGAGTTTGACCGTTTGCTTGTGACGTTTCGATGTTCAGTAGTGGTTTCTACTAGGATTCGATCCTGACCTGTGGCTTTATGTTGTTTTGGTATCTTTCTTTTGGTTCTTCACCCGTAATCGGGTTGTGATGTTTTGAATGATGTTATGCTTATGTAATGTATTGTGTGAAGTGGCGAGTGTAAGCCAACTATCTTCTTTTGCAATTTAATCCCTCTTTTACATGAGTTGTGCAAAGATACCAAACTTGAGATCATTCTAGGATGGACTTATGCCTTTAAGTCGAGCATCGACACGTAGGAGGTATAGTTCCATCCTGGGCATCACAAATCCGATCAGGCTCGGCATCCCGGTAGCACAAGACATTTCGACAATGGTAAAACTAGTCCAGCAAGACCTCCCGGTGTGTCGACACCCTAATAGTAGCCGCGCGTATCTCGTCTCAGGCCACAACCGGATGGGCGATGCTACAGGTTATACCAGATACCTCGGGTTTCCCCAAGGCGGCCCTGGAGGACCCCCGTTTGGGACCAACACCATCAGCACTGGCCCCCTTGTAAAGTAGAATTAAGAACCCGAGGGCGCGACCCCCTATGCAAATTAATTAATTAATTATGTTGTTATTATGAGGCAAATTAAAACCAAAGTTGGGCCTTGCTGGAGGAGTTTTATTCAAAGTCGAACTGTTAAGGGGCCCCATCCACCCATCGTGTAAGGAACGCAAAATCAAGGAACATAATGCCGGTTTATCGGCGCCTAAGGTGGCATGAGTGGAACAAAACACCGAGCAAAAGGCCAAGCCTTCCACCCATGCCCAGTATATAGGTGTGTTAATAATAATATTAATAGATATTGTGATATTCCAACAACAAGTTCCCTCCTGGAACGAACTTCATCTTCACCTGCAACTAACAACGCTATAAGAGGGGCTAAGCAAGCGGGTAACATAGCCAAACAGTGGTTTCTCTAGGAAGGTGTCAAGGTTAGAGGTTTCATGGCAACAAGGAGAGGCTGACATAAAAGATGGGTAGCGCGACATATAACGATAGCATCGAGACAACTAAGCATGGCAATGGTAGTAAAGGTAACCAAGGGTATGATCATCTTGCCTGGGAAACCACAAGGGAGAAGAACGGATCCATGAAGTAGACAGAGCAACATAGTCGAGCGAATCCTCACAACTCCGGAACAAACCGAAGCTAACAAGAGAAGCAACCGGAAAGAAGCAAACAACCTGGTAAACACACAAGAATAAACATGGCATACGATGCACATCCAAGTATGATGCATGTCCGGTTTAATTATGCATGGCATGGCAAAGTGCACAAACAAGTTCTACAAGTTAAGTGGAGCTCAATATGCAACGAGTTGCATATTGACGAAACACCACATTTAATTATTTAATTGACTCTCGTTCATTTACAAGACAAGATTAAATGTTTGTTAACATGGCAAAAGGTGAAGCAAAATAAAACTACACTATTTAGGCATTTTAAATGGGGCCGGAAAATAACAACAACATATCCGGAAAATCCCCATGAGCATGTTTAGTAGTTATAAGCAACACAATTCACACATAGAAAATATTGTTAACATGATGCGGATGACATGATCAAGTTTTATGCACTTTTTATTAAAAGGTTAACATGAAGGTGATAAGGAGTATTGTCGCCGTGGTGGAAGGAAAAGGGTGCCACGGCAACAATCCGAAGATGATGCAACGGCAACATCTCGGTTCCGGTAACTCATTGAGCGACCGGTGCAAAAGATGACGGAGAGCGTGTCAAGCAAGAAGAAAGTGGGCGATCCCGTTGCAGGGTTCCCACGAGTCGGCGACGAGGCAACCGAGGAACATGACAAAAGGACGAAACGGGCACGGTGCACACAAGGCAAACATTTCATACAACACATGCAAGCATCCACGGGTCACGTCTCGGGGTTATACCTTCGAAGCAATCGTTCTCGGAGGGGTTCGAGGTCGTTGAGGGACGTAGTGGAAGTAGTGGTACATGGGTCATAGACGTTCAGGTATCCGTAGATGTACAAGTCATCGGTAGAGGTACTCATCATCGGAGAGGAAGTAGTCACTCGGGCGTCAGGTACTTGGCGCATCCATCGTTTCCGGGGCGACGGTAGTGGTACTTGTTCACGAAGTCGTTCACGGGCGTCATGGTACTTGCCGTAGGGGTACTTGTCGCGTAGAAGTTGACGTCGGGGTACACGTTATGTAGTGGTACTTGGCGAATCCCTTGTCTCCGAGTAGCCGAACTTGACGGGTCCCGTGTGCAGTCGTACTCGGCGAATCCACATAGTTGTCCATGACTATGTACAGTGGCAGCAGCAACAACTTGGCAGGGCAGCGGTCCAAGCAAGCAGCAGCTTTTCTCCAAGCAGGGCATCGCGAGGCGATGTAGGGGACGGGTCGACACAGCAGAACCTCGAGCAGAGCATAAGCCGGCAGCAGGAGGAAGAAGGTCCCCGTGGCAGCAGCGGTGGTGCTCTCCGGCGCGGGGAAGACGCGGGGTTAGCTCGGCATCCTCGATGCCGACGCAGAGGAGCGGAACGACGGGCTTGGGGCGCAGAGGAGGAGAGGTCGGTGCGGGGCTCGGGGTGGCCGGCTGCGGTCTTGACGGGGAGGACGATGGGGAGGCAGGGCGCTGCGGGATGAGGGTGTGGCGGCGGGGCGCCGGGCCTGGCCGGCCGGGCTTCCCGACGTTGGGGGTTCGGGAGATCGATGCTGGAGATGGAGGGATCTCGGGCCTGGGTCGACGCGTGGAGGAAGCGATGTCGAGAGAAGAGAGGCCAGAGGGGATCGAGACGATGGGTGGACGATGGGATGGGGTTCGAGCGAGAGGGCACGAGGGGGTGGCGGCGGCTTGCGAGGGGAAACGGGAGAGGAGGACGGTCGGGCTGGAGAGCTAGGGTTGGAGGAGTTGGGCCAATGGGCCAGAAGAGAGGTGCGGCCGGCTGGGCCTGGAGGAAGAATGGGCCAGGGAGGAGGATGGCCAGGGAGGGAAGCTGGGCTTCCTGCGGCTGAGATGGCCTAGATGGCCTCTTCATATTTTCCAATAACAGGAAAAAAATGCAAAGAAAGAGAAGGATGGTAGAAAAGGTTAGATAAGAGATTTAGTCACGGAGTTAAATTCCTGGACTCACACAAAATGTAAGGAAATAAAAAAAATTGTTGGAGGGTTTTTGGAAGAACCTCGATAACGGGAAAAGAAATATAGTGAGGTTTTTGATGGAGAAACTTGGAGTGAAAAAAATAGGCATGGGGAAAATATGCACGTGTGTTGGGTTAATTCCAAACAAATGGAATAATTAATATAGCTCCCTAATAATATTGAGAGGCTTTTATATGTTATAAAGAGAAGTCAATTCTTCCCTCAATTTAAATGGACCGAAGGTCCACACAATTTATTTAGTTGAGATGCAAAAGAAATATGACATGATGGCATGATGACATGATGCAATGCAAAAATAAATAACACAAGCACAAATAAAAACACACGGGAGAACCCGGAATCCTCTGGAATCTTCTGGAATCTTCTGGGACGTCGGTCTTCGGGCGTCACACTAGCTTGTATTGCTTGTAATTTGATTAAATTACTTCTGCTTAGTTTACACAAATAGTTGTGAATATTCCATACCGTCCTTTTTTCGTACATATTCCATCCTTATATCATGTGTTTGCCTTACATCAAGGTAGTGATTGTCAGTATCATGCATGAATGAGTTCTGAAGAGTTAATTTTATTGCTTTTTCTTGTCGGTTTTACTTGACAATGCAAAATCAATAAATTAGAAGGAAATTAGAAAGGCAATGGATAAAGTTGCTCCTTCCAAACGGAGGGCCTCTACACATTCTACTACACCATCCCCACAACAAGATTTGGAAGACAACACATGCATAGACACTCAACGTAGCTGTGTTGCTGATGAGCACGCCCCCCTTCTCCACCATCACAGGTGCTCCCTCTAACATGGCACTGTTATATGTGATTGCATGTTATGTATGATGTCTATCTTGTATTGCTTCTAATTTCGTTCAATTCCATCTTCTTACTTTACGCATTATAATTGTGAATAAGACACGTGTTCCTATTTCTAAAACATACAATATCTGTCTATCACACCAAGTTCTTACATCAAAGTAGTACTGTTGTGTAACCTGCAACAATCACTTTTCACAAGACGCATTTCACTTGGGAGTATGCTATAGTTTAGATCTTGCATTACTTTCTAGCTTGTACTACTAATTTTTTGAAATGGGACTAATGATAAGATAGTTTTAACTTGGTAGAGTGATATTTGTTGCGTCTTACATATGGTGTCTAGCTTTCAATGCTTCTAATTTGTGGAAATGCCTTCTTCTTAGGTTACACATGATAGCTGTGAATATGCAATGGCACTAATGACGAGAGACCTTTAACTTGGTAGTGTGATGTTGTTTGCATCTTGCATAGGATTTATTTTTGTACTGCTTCATATTTGTTTAAATGCCAATTATGACAAGACACTTTTAACTTGGCATAGCGATATTTGTTGCATATTTCATATGGTATCTACCTTCCATTGCATTGCTTCTAATTTATTGAAATGCCTTTTGCTTAGTTTTCACATCATAGTTCTGATTATCTCATGCCGTCATATTTTTTGTACATATTACATCCTCCTATCATGCGGTTGTCTAGCATCAAGTTTAGTCCATCTGTATCACGCATCAATTTTTTCTGAAGAACTAAATTTCTATTCCTTTTTCTTGTCGGCTTTACTTGACATGGCACAGAGAAAGAGGAAGGAACACATAATGGCAGGGTATGGTGTTACTACTCAGGACACACGGAAACGGAAGTGGAAAAATTATGCAGATTCTGCTGGTACTGATGGTGTAATAGAAGGTCAAAGTTCACCAGAAAATTGTACAAACACGGCATCCCATGCTACACGAGCTACAAAACAATCCAAACAGACACTAATAGGTGCCACTAAACAAGCAGTGACATCCCTAGTTGTTGCAACACCTTCCACGGTACCACCAGCTGCACAAGTTACTCGTTTGTCAACTCAGCTAGCAGCTGGTTCCCAAGCTCCCTTGCTACCTGACACTACTGCCGAAGCACTCTAGACACAAGACGAGTTGGAAAGATAAGATTAACCTTGTGAGCTTCAACAGCAAGAAGGTAGTTTCTGGAGTCAAGTTACAGTTGCATGCTTTTTTATATGTAGTCTCACAGTCTGATGTACACTAACACTTCCCACGTCCGTTGTTGGACTAAGACTTAGGCGCAAGAGGAAACAGACATCAGGGATAATGCTCAATAGATTAACTAAATCTAGAGGAGGAAGAATGGAGATCCTTTTTAGGCAGGTTTAAAAAGGCCACATGATGCTACAGAGCCAGCCATGTTAGTATCAGAGGCAGCGGTTGCCGTTAGGTGTCATGCGTGTATCCTCCCAACATGGATTCAGTGCAAGAATGACAAAGACGAAACCCAGTCCAACACCTTCCTCGACCATTTATCTATAAATATGGTTATGTATGGAAACTAGTAATATCGTCTTGCTCTGTCTCATACTTTCTAGGTCGCTGATAGTGAGACTCCTATAATTTTCAACAGATGAGGTTCAAGTTGGATAGCCAAGATGATTCAACCAGACAAGCTTGCACCCATATTTTCATGTCTGCTCTGCGACAATATCGGTACAACTTGAGGAAAAGTCACTTTGAAGGCAAGGCTAACAGTGAACTTGCCCAAATATCTCCAGTGGAAAATATATCAGATGAAGACTGGAGAGGCCTCGTAACACTGGTCTGATCCAAAGTATCAAGTACGTTACATATATGTGATCAGATCACATGTTGAACTCCTATTTATACATGTTCCTCAAAAATCTATCTTCTTGTAGGCGAACTGTTCAAAGAACAAGGCCAACCGTACAAAAGTGAAATTCCAAAAGACGACAGGATCTCGTAGCTATATTGCACACCACGAGGTTCTTGGAATTAGTTGTTGTTTCACTCTTTTAGGTGTGCCATATTATCAGATCTATATTGACTTGTTCAAAATTCAGTGGAAAGCCCGCAAGGACCAAAAAGTAAATGAACCAAATGTTGTGGAAATCTTCAAGGACTGTCACACCAGCAAGACGAAGGGCATGACTACACCAGTCAAAGCCGTTGTTGTAAGTCCTCAATCCTCATGCCTTTTAACTACTACTTACTCTGACTTGTGCATTGAACTGCACGGTTTGCAGCCAATGTTTATTACTCTTTTCAATTTTTTACATAATTGTCTTAATGTATCATTGCACCTTACAAGGTTTAAGAGAGAGTGATATTCCTTTGATCTTGATCTGTAATCTAGTTCCGTCTTGCCCACACAATGTTACAATTGCATGTTTGTCTATTCTCAGTTGTTTTGTGATATGAATGATGTCATACTATGCTTAATGTATAATAAATTTTGCCTCTTTATCCTTATCTGTCAATACAATGTGAAGAAATAGACAATACATTAGCCATGGTACATGGTTATATGTTTGGAACCTGGTTTTATTATGTACTTTGCAGTAAATTAGACCTAATGTTTTACACGGGTTCACTAGAATAAGTTCTGTATATAGACCAAAGCTATTTTATTTGGTTTTGATGCCTTCTTAATATCTTCTGTTCTGGTACTACTAATGTAATAAACACTAAACTTTTAAGCAAGCTATGGAAAAAATGGTGAAATTCCCACCTTCTGAAGGTCACGGGGAAACTATAACCGCAATGTCACCTCTTGCTGAAGTGGGTCAGAATCTGTCCACTAACAGTGACAAAAGCACGTTCCTGCATAATACTGGGTTGGTTGTGTCAGGACCCCGATCCTAAGTCACACCGATCTAGCTGTAACACGTCATATCACTTTGCGGCCTCACGCACGGTAACCCCACGGGTGCCACCTTACCTGGCCCGGGACCGTTTGCGCATTTTGGCACACGTATATGACAGTGTTGCTAGCATCCATATGACAGAGAACCCGGGCCGACATGGCTAGTTATAATCCAAAAGTGGCACTAAATTACAGAGACAGGCATCCATGACCCAGCAACGAACGTGTCGGTCATCAACGTATGAACCCAAGTCGTAGCAAGCTACATGGACTTAAAGGAACAACGCGTGACATTTCCCCTAAGGGACAGACACAGGAACGAAGAAGGACACATGCCGGCCAGCCTACGTGTTCCGAGCAGTAGCAAGCTACCAAGGCTCATTGGAATCACTAGGAGGCATTTCCCTGTAAGATAGGCTACCAAAGGAAAACAACTAGGTGTCGGATCCCACACATACCAAGCATTTCAATCATACACGCAATATGCTCAATATGTGCAAATACAACATTGCATCACAACAGAACTCTATGACTCAAAGTACTTTATTTAAAAGGCTCCAAGAGCCATACATAACATAGTCATACAGGTAGGGGTCACATGACCCAACACTCAAGTCATACAGTCATACAAGCACAAGCGGAAGCTACATGTCTGAGTACAGACAACTTAGAAAATAAAACAGGCTTGGTGTAGCCTGACTATCTACAAGGCCCTTCACAAGCTCCAGATCACCGTCTGGGTGTCAAGCTACTCGTCGACGTCAACGTCTATGTAGAACCCATCAGCAGGGGCAGGGTTCTCCTCTGCAACAGTTATTAAGCAAACATGAGTACAAAGGTACTCAGCAAGTCTTACCACAGAACCTATCATACATGCAACATTATCAAAGGGGGTCGTGGAGTTTATAGCAGAATGCCAGCTTTGACCTTGGCTAACCTATACTACAACTTCCAACAGATTGCAAGATGTTATTACGAACACGAGTCCTCTAGTCATCACATCAATACACTACCGAGGATCCTCTTCCGTCATCCTACGGAAGGGCCATCCACGGCACTCACGCTTATCTTGAGGCTTTTAGTAGTATCCATCAACTTGTCTATGAACTGTAAGAGTAACCAAGTAGTTCGTACCGCGAACAACGGCTATTCGAATAGTTTGATAACCCTGCAGGGGTGTACTTCTTCACACACGCTTCCACCGCTTATCGCCGTTTACTCGGCGTGTACTCGGCAACCTTCAAGCGGAAGCCCAGCGAGGGTGTCGGCCACGACCTGACTAACTACACAAGTCTCTCGTCCAGGTTTATCGCCTATTTGGGTTCCATCCGTGGGGAGATCCGGCCAGGGTGTCGCTCACGGCCCCAAACGATGTGTACAGGGTTCCCGAGTCACCAAACGGGCAACCGGTACACCGTGCCACGTACCTGTCGCATCACAACCCACCCCGAGGGTCAGCGTTGTGCACGACCTCCAGTAAGCTATAAACACCAGAAACTAGTTGCAACTCCTGGACAGAGATCAAGGATAGCTAATAAGTCGAGAGGGTCCATTGGTTTCGGGCCTAATGCATGGTAGTAACTGCAACTTGAACCACACATACAGATCTCGGGTCCTATGTACGGTTCCAATGAAACAACCCACCATGTACTCCTACATGGCCTTTCATCGATACCTTTACCAAGCGTATTCCACACTTCCTTCTCTTTATCGAAAGATTGTTTCACTCTGATCCATCACCCAGATGAATCAGACCAGACACAACTCTAAGCATAGCAGGCAACATAAACAAATAGCATGGTGGATCACACATCACATGGCTCAATCAACTCCTACACATGCTAGTGGGTTTCAACTATTTACTGTGGCAATGACAGGTCATGCAAGGGAATAGGGTTCAACTACCGCAGCAAGTAGCAGTTCACACATTGTTGCCTTAATGCAGTAAAAGAGAGCAGGAGCGAGAAGATTGGGTTGTATCGGAATGATCAATGATTGCTTGCCTGACAAGGTAGTTGTCGGGTACTGCTCTTCAACTGGATACGCAGCAGTATCCTCGGGAGCAGGACCTAACACAGGAAATACCGACGATACAATCATTAACAAACAAATGCAACAATATGATGCATGTTTATGACATGGCAAGATGCATGTGTGTTGGCTAATGCAACTAAGACCAGAGGGGTTTGAACCTATTTGAATCAAGGATTCAAATTGAAGTTCAAACTAGTATTTGAATAAGTGCATTATCATGTTTTTGATATATACAGCAAGTTAACTTGTTCAAACATGCATGAAACCAGTGCCATTAGATAGATTGGATTTTTCTGATCATTTTTCATATATAAATCTTTTCCATCTGAGCTATGGTTGATTTTATATGATTTTTAGAAGTTTTGGGTATTTTCTGGAATTTCCTGAATTAATTTAAATCTAAAAATCCCAGAAAAACCTTTACTGTGTCAGCATGACATCATGCTGACGTCAGCCAGTCAACAGGGCCAGTCCAGGTCAAACCTGACCAGTGGGTCCCTCATGTCAGTGTCACAGCTAATTAACTGAGTTAATTAGAGTTAACTAAAACTAATTAGCTGTCAGTGGGGCCAGGGCCCACATGTCAGTGTCTAAACTAATTAACTAATTAATATTAATTTAACACTTAAACTGAGTTTGACTTGCGGGCAGGGCCCACATGTCATTTACCCAGGGGGTCAAACCCGTGGTCAAAACAGGTCAAACTCGCCGGCGTTTAGCCGCCGGCGAGGCCAAACGCGGCGGCGTGCCTCGGAAAACGTCTGTGGTGCACGGTTCGAGCTGTGGTTGGGTGCGTTGGAGAGCTCTTGCTCTTCCGCATCGGATGGAGGTGGTCGCCGGACCTGGGGTGGCCGGAGTCGACGGCAACAAGCTCGACGGCGGCGACCGGCGTCGGGCGTGTGTGGGGATGCGGCTGCAGGTGCCTAGGCGATGCGTGCGTAGCACCGTTCGCATCTGCGGGCTGCGGTGAGTGCGATGGACGGGTGCCCGTGACCAAATGGTCACCGGAGCATCGTCGGCGGCGAGCACGGCGGCGGTGCGTTTCGGTGATCAACAGAACGGCGGCTACACGGTGCAAAAGGAACGGAGGAAGGAGGGGTTCGACGTAGAAGCTCACTGCGGTGCTAATGAGCTCGACGGCGGGGTCGGGGACGCGCTGTAGCTTCGTAACGGCGGTGAGGTACTCCGGCGATCCGAGGAAGGGGACGACAGCGTGGGGTCGTTGCAGGGCTTCCGGTGGCTCGTGGCTCAGCGAGGAGGAAGAGGACGACGCGGCGGATCCTCTGGACACACTCACGGGGCGAGGGGGTGGCTCTGAGTGCGGCTACGGCGAGCGGCGGCGACGGCGGCTCGGTGATGGAGAAGAAAGAGCCAGGGGAGGGCGAAGGAGACGAGGGGGAGAAGTGAGAGCGGTCGGGGCAGCTGCGTGTCGACTCGTGGAGTCATCCAGGCCATCGGGGAGGCAGGCAAGCAGCCTGGAGGTGGCCGGGCGCGTGCCGGCGCGCGGCGGCCACGCGCGCGTCCTTCTGGCGCGAGGAGGAAGACGACAGGAGGAGGGCTGGTGGGCTGGGCCGGCTTGCTACAGGGCTGGGCCGAGGTAAGTACTTCTTCCTATTTTCCTTTTTCCTATTTTCTATTCTGTTACATTTCTTTTGCAACTTTGTTCATTTAATAAAAATGCCTAAACATTTTTATAACTCATGACACTTGTCATACCTGCTGTATATAATATGAATAGTAGGAAACATTATAGTTCATGATTATTTGAGTATTTAAAATATTTACTAGAATTTAAATGCCCAAATTCAATTACCATATGAATTAATCCAAAGCCCTAGATTGTCCTAGAAAATTGTGCACCATTTTTGGCAGAGGTTTAAGACCAAGGCAGAAATGATGAACATTTTGAAGGGCATTTTGGGTACATTGGAAAATATTTTAGCAAACCCTAGTTGTTAGGGGAGGGGGTGCTGGGGTTTCTGTTAATCCCATTTCAAGTTTCTTTGAAAGTAAACATGATGCACACTCTAGTCAGGTCCTAATGCAAGTGCTGGCTAGAGATGTGACAACTCACCCCCACTTAAAAGAATCGCGTCCCGAGATTCGGGTTCCTCCGGAAAGAGGGTGGGGTACTCAAGTCGAAGACGAACCTCCCTTTCCCAAGTGGCTTCACTCTCGGAATGATGTGACCATTGAACCTTGAGAAACTTGATATTGTGGCGTCGAGTGGTGCGCTCAGTTTGATCAAGAATACGAATGGGGTATTCTCGATATGTGAGATTGTCTTGGAGATCAAGCGTTTCGTGGTCCACTCCGCGGATAGGATCCGAGAAGCAACGCCTGAGTTGGGAAACGTGGAAAACATCATGAACTCTGGAGAGGTGCGGAGGTAGGTCCAATTGGTAGGCAACTTCTCCTCGTTTGGCAAGAATGCGAAAAGGACCGATGAAACGAGGGGCCAATTTGCCTTTGATACCGAAGCGATGGGTTCCCTTAAGAGGAGTAACCTGAAGGTAAGCCTTATCGCCGACTTCAAAAGTCACAGCCTTATGATGACTATCATATTGGCTCTTTTGGCGAGACTGGGCTGTTTTCAATCTCTCACGAACGATGCGAACTTGTTCCTCTGCTTCCTAAATCATATCCGGGCCAAAGAATTGTCTTTCGCCGGTTTCTGACCAGTTAAGAGGTGTTCGACACCTTCGTCCATATAGAACTTCGAAGGGAGCTTTACCCAAGCTGGCTTGATAACTATTGTTATAAGCGAATTCGGCAAATGGAAGACACTTTTCCCATTCCATACCGAAAGAAATGACAGAGGCTCGAAGCATGTCCTCCAGAATTTGATTGACTCATTCCACTTGACCACTTGACTGCGGATGGAAGGCAGTACTGAAAGAGAGATGAGTTCCCATAGCATTCTGGAAACTTTCCCAAAATCGTGAAGTGAAAAGACTTCCACGGTCTGAGTTAATCTCCAACGGTACACCATGTAGTGATACTATTCGAGAGATATATAAGTCTGCTAGCTGGCTAGCGGTAATACTCTCCCGAACAGGCAGGAAGTGAGCTACTTTAGAGAGGCGGTCGATAATGACGAAGATAGCATTATTCCCTTTCCTGGACCTGGGAAACCCGGTAATGAAGTCCATACCGACTTTATCCCATTTCCATTCAGGAATAGCTAGAGGTTGAAGGGTGCCAGCAGGCCGTTGATGCTCTGCTTTAACTCGACGACAAACGTCGCAGTTAGCAATGAACTGAGCGATTTCTCTCTTCATCCTAGTCCACCAGAATCTTTGACGTAGGTCTTGATACATTTTGGTACTACCGGGATGAATCGTGAGAGGAGATTCATGAGCCTCCTTGAGGATCAAACGTCTTAGGTTTCGCACCTTAGGAACCACTAAGCGGTTGCTAAAGAATACGACTCCTTGATCATCAATTGAGAAACATCCTGCAACTCCTTTCTTGATGTTCCTCTTAATACGGGAAATTCCGGGATCAACCTTCTGTGCTTTGATGACTTGATCCAAAAGGGTAGGTTTTGCCACCAAGGTGGAAAGGAATCCTCGAGGAACAATGTGAAGGTTAAGCTTACGAAATTCCTCGTGGAGAAGTGGTTGATTTTGTTGTAACATTAAATTGTTACAATAAGACTTACGACTTAGTGCATCAGCCATGACATTGGCCTTTCCAGGAGTATAAGTGATTCCTAAATCGTAGTCGGTGAGCAACTCAACCCAACGTCTTTGCCTGAGATTTAAATCTGGTTGGGTGAAGATATATTTCAAGCTTTGGTGATTAGTGAAAATTTCACAGCGATTACCAAGAAGGTAATGTCGCCATGTTTTGAGTGCATGGACTACAGCTGCAAGCTCTAGATCATGAGTAGGATAATTATCCTCATGTGGGCGCAACTGTCGGGATGCATATGCAATCACTTGACGATCTTGCATGAGAATGCAACCCAGTCCTTGTCGCGAGGCGTCGCAATAGATTATAAAATCCTTGGAAAAGTCTGGTGGTACCAGTACAGGTGCAGATGTCAGGCGTCTTTTCAGTTCCTGAAAACTGGACTCGCACTGTGGGGTCCACTCAAACTTTTTATCTTTCTTGAGGAGTTCGGTTAGAGGTTTGGCAACCTTGGAGAAGTTCTCGACGAAACATCGGCAATAGCTTGCTAAGCCAAGAAAACTCCTAACTTGCTTGACCGATTCAGGGGGAGTCCAATCAAGGACGGCTTGAACTCGCTCGGGATTGACAGCAATACCCTTGCCAGAGATTACATGACCTAGATAGGTTACTTCTGGCAACCAAAATTCACATTTAGAGAATTTGGCATAAAGGCGGTGCTCTCGAAGTTTCGTCAATACCAGCCTTAAATGCTCGGCATGATCTTCCTTTTTCTTGGAGAAAATGAGTATATCATCGAGGTATACCACGACGAATTTATCCAGGTACTCCATGAATATAGAATTCATTAACCGAGAAAAGGTAGCTGGGGCATTGGTTAATCCGAAGGACATGACGGTGTACTCGTATTGGCCATAACGAGTAACGAAAGCCATTTTAGGAATGTCCCCGTTCTTGATTTTGATTTGATGGTAGCCCAACCTCAAATCCATCTTAGAGAAGACTGAGGATCCAGCGAGCTGATCATACAGGTCGTTGATCCTGGGAAGCGGATACTTATTCTTTATGGTGACCAGATTGACAGGTCGGTAATCTACAACCATCCGCTCCGTTCCATCCTTCTTCTTGACGAAGAGGACGGGGCAAGCCCAAGGAGAAGAACTAGGACGGATGAAACCTTTTTGCAAAGACTCATCAAGTTGTTTCTTTTGCTCAGCTAATTCTAGTGGTGCCATCTTATAAGGTCTCCTAGAGATTGGGACAGTTCCAGGAATAAGATCTATCACGAACTCGACATCTCTGTCAGGTGGAACTCCTGGCAGTTCTTCTGGAAAAACATCCGGAAAGTCACGGACTACCGGGATATCTTCGAGTTCTGGTAGAGGGCTGGCATTAAGAGAGTAGAGCTGACGTTCAGCCATTCGAG
Source organism: Secale cereale (assembly GCA_902687465.1). Lineage (NCBI taxonomy): Eukaryota > Viridiplantae > Streptophyta > Magnoliopsida > Poales > Poaceae > Secale > Secale cereale. The sequence continues at coordinate 217,962,658 of LR738712.1, forward strand.
TCAAGACATTGACTATCTTGCCGGATGGGTGTGTAAGTTGAACGGTCCTAGTAAAACAGTCAATTTTGGCGTAATGGGTTGTCATCCAATCCATACCCAAAATGATATTTATGTCCGAGGACTTGAGAGCGATTAAGGATGCAAGGAAAACAAGTCTATCGACAAGGATTTCATTTCCATGGCTTACCCTAGAGGTTTGCCACTTTGAACCAGGAGTTTGAATAACCATGGAAGTAGGCATGTCACAAAAAGTCATGTTGTGCAATCGAGCATAGCTTTCAGATATGAACGAATGGGATGCTCCAGTATCGAAAAGAACAGATGCCGGATGGCAGTTTACGAGAAGCGTACCAAGGACGACGTTAGGATCCTAATAAGCTTCTTCGGCAGAAACATAGTTGACATGACCACGTGCAGTGGGGATTGGCTTAACATAGTTCACCTTGCCGGTTGGCTTACCACGGCCAACGGGTTTTCCTGGCTGGTTCTGGGGACAATCACGCATGTAATGTCCCGGTTCTCCACACTTGAAACATGTCACAGTGGTGGTGCGTGGAGCAAAGTTGGAGGGTGGACCTCCATAGGTCTTAGCAGATGCAAACTGTTGAGTTGGACGAGGCGCCTCATAGGATGGCCTCGGTGTATACTTGGGTGGCAGAGCAGTGTTAGGAACCCATACACGGCGCTTGTGAGAACCAGAGCCGGATGAGGAACCAAGGTCTCGAGTATGCTTGCGGGTGGCCTCGAAGTCGGTCTGGCCTGTCTCAGCACTGATAGCCTTGTTAACCAACTTCTGGAAAGAGGCGCACTCGTGCAGACGTAGATCACGACGAAGTTCAGGGCTGAGTCCCTTGCGGAACCTCGCCTGTTTCTTGGCATCGGTGGATACTTCCTCAGGTGCATAGCGTGCCAGATTACCAAACTCACGACTGTAGCCATCCACAGTCAGACGGCCCTGGGTGAAATTACAGAATTCCTCCCGCTTGCGATCCATGAGACCTTCCGGAATGTGATGTTCACGGAATGCCTCACTGAACTCAACCCAGGTAGTGACTTGGCCAGCAGGACGCATAGCTTCAAAATTTTCCCACCAAAGACTGGCAGGGCCCTCAAGATGGTAGGCGGCGTAGATAACCTTGACAGCTTCGGCCACACGGGCAGAGTGTAGCTTGTGGGTGATACTACGTAGCCAGTCATCAGCATCCAGAGGTTCAGTAGAGTGATGGAACTTCGGTGGACACATCTTGATAAAATCGTGGATTGACACCACGTCATTCCTCTGACGGAACCCAGTGTTTTGCTCTATGCGTTCCACCAGACGGTTGGTCTCTCTCTTGTTCCGTTCTGCTTCAAGCATAACTTCCGCCAAGGAGGGTGGCTGGGGCAGATTTCCATCTCTAGCCCCACTAGCCTCACCCTGCTCCTGAGCAGCAGGAGTGTTGCGAGTGTTGACCATCCTAGGAAAAACAAAACAACGGTTTAGACAAGGATGGCAAAATTTGACATAGAAGTGCAGAATGTAATGGATGACACAGAATGCAGAGATGTTCATCCGTACGACATGGTAATATAGGAACTGCTATATATACACCAGTGGTCATACACACCATACAAAGTTTAGTACAAGCCAAGGCTAAAGTACAACTGCGGTGAAAGACGATACATCCCATCAGAGGCATTCCAGGCTCCTATACATTATTTAACTACACCTCCGGAATTCAGTACACACTAGTCATATTCCACAAGACACGCAGGACTGTGGAAATACAACTATTACAATACTACTACTACCACGGACTAGCTCAGACATTCGCGTAGTAATCCTCGTAAAGATTACCACCGTAGCCTGGAAGTGGTACAGACGGATCTTGGAACTCACGAGCACTCGAAGGTTGTGGACCATAAGGGCATGGGTGTGGTCTCGGTCCCGATGCTGGTGGTAACCGACGCCCACGTGGAGGTGTAATACCCCCAACGTCACGCCAATCCATGCGATCAGGCAGACGAGTCCGCACAGGATACAAATCCCGCATGTCCAGATATCCGGCGTGCACAGCAGGTGCAAGCCGTGTCAAAGTAGTCCAGTGAGCGGCTCGGGTGTTATACAGCTCCATTCGGAGGGCACGGACCTCACGGTCCCTATCCTCCAACATCTGAACAGTAGTCTGAAGCAGTGGCTCTTCATGAGCAGCATCAGTATACAGACCAGTGTAGTAGCCTTCTTCTCCGGGGAGTGAAGCTGGCATGTAACAGAACTCAGTGTTCAGCAACAGGGCATGCCTAGCACGGAGAATGGTCATCGTCGAATAAGCGGCATCCTGCACTGCCATCTCGATGGTAATCCCGAGTCCATAAGACCAATGGATGGGATCATTAGCTCCGGGATATGAGGGGTATATCCGGACTGTGCATAAATACTGACTTTGATTAAAATCCCGATACTGTTCCTCCACAGTGTATTCAGGATACCAGCGATAACCGGTCTCAGTCATCACACGGACTAGCATGGCCGTGTGACCGGGCACATTGATGCACCGAGTCAAACGAACCACTTGGTGAGGAATGCGGCCAGACATCTGAAACATGAAATAATGCAAAGGCATTAGTGTTTCTGGAAGAAATCGGGCAGCATAACAACTGTAAATGCTCAAACAGAGATTTGAGACATCATACAAATGATAGCATAGCCACTCAACAATTCCATATCAAGGTTCCGGTTCAATAATCATCATACTCAAAAGGATAAAAACTGAACTGAAGCTTGAAACCAAAAATCCTAAGAGTCTACGGATTAGTAACACGTGAACCTAGTAAGGATAAGAGGCCTAGTCCTAAATCCCCGTAGAAAGAATAGACAGACTCAGATCAGAAGGGCATAAGGTAAAGGAGTAAAAAGAGCCTTATGTTCCCTTCCACAATCAATTCCCCTACATATAACTAAGAATTTTTCTAGACTCAACATCGACCAGTTTGGCTTGAGAAACCTACAGGCAGTCCAGCTCTGATGCCAACGCTGTCAGGACGCCGATCCTAAGTCACACCGATCTAGCTGTAACACGTCATATCACTTTGCGGCCTCACGCACGGTAACCCCACGGGTGCCACCTTACCTGGCCCGGGACCGTTTGCGCATTTTGGCACACGTATATGACAGTGTCGCTAGCATCCATATGACAGAGAACCCGGGCCGACATGGCTAGTTATAATCCAAAAGTGGCACTAAATTACAGAGACAGGCATCCATGACCCAGCAACGAACGTGTCGGTCATCAACGTATGAAGCCAAGTCGTAGCAAGCTACATGGACTTAAAGTAACAACGCGTGACATTTCCCCTAAGGGACAGACACAGGAACGAAGAAGGACACATGCCGGCCAGCCTACGTGTTCCGAGCAGTAGCAAGCTACCAAGGCTCATTGGAATCACTAGGAGGCATTTCCCTGTAAGATAGGCTACCAAAGGAAAAACTAGGTGTCGGATCCCACACATACCAAGCATTTCAATCATACACGCAATATGCTCAATATGTGCAAATACAACATTGCATCACAACAGAACTCTATGACTCAAAGTACTTTATTTAAAAGGCTCCAAGAGCCATACATAACATAGTCATACAAGTAGGGGTCACATGACCCAACACTCAAATCATACAGTCATACAAGCACAAGCGGAAGCTACATGTCTGAGTACAGACAACTTAGAAAATAAAACAGGCTTGGTGTAGCCTGACTATCTACAAGGCCCTTCACAAGCTCCAGATCACCGTCTGGGTGTCAAGCTACTCGTCGACGTCAACGTCTATGTAGAACCCATCAACAGGGGCAGGGTTCTCCTCTGCAACAGTTATTAAGCAAACATGAGTACAAAGGTACTCAGCAAGTCTTACCACAGAACCTATCATACATGCAACATTATCAAAGGGGGTAGTGGAGTTTATAGCAGAATGCCAGCTTTGACCTTGGCTAACCTATACTACAACTTCCAACAGATTGCAAGATGTTATTACGAACACGAGTCCTCTAGTCATCACATCAATACAATACCGAGGATCCTCTTCCGTCATCCTACAGAAGGGCCATCCACGGCACTCACGCTTATCTTGAGGATTTTAGTAGTATCCATCAACTTGTCTATGAACTGTAAGAGTAACCAAGTAGTTCGTACCGCGAACAACGGCTATTCGAATAGTTTGATAACCCTGCAGGGGTGTACTTCTACACACACGCTTCCACCGCTTATCGCCGTTTACTCGGCGTGTACTCGGCAACCTTCAAGCGGAAGCCCAGCGAGGGTGTCGGCCACGACCTGACTAACTACACAAGTCTCTCGTCCAGGTTTATCGCCTATTTGGGTTCCATCCGTGGGGAGATCCGGCCGGGGTGTCGCTCACGGCCCCAAACGATGTGTACAGGGTTCCCGAGTCACCAAACGGGCAACCGGTACACCGTGCCACGTACCTGTCGCATCACAACCCACCCCGAGGGTCAGCGTTGTGCACGACCTCCAGTAAGCTATAAACACCAGAAACTAGTTGCAACTCCTGGACAGAGATCAAGGATAGCTAATAAGTCGAGAGGGTCCATTGGTTTCGGGCCCAATGCATGGTAGTAACTGCAACTTGAACCACACATACAGATCTCGGGTCCTATGTACGGTTCCAATGAAACAACCCACCATGTACTCCTACATGGCCTTTCATCGATACCTTTACCAAGCGTATTCCACACTTCCTTCTCTTTATCGAAAGATTGTTTCACTCTGATCCATCACCCAGATGAATCAGACCAGACACAACTCTAAGCATAGCAGGCAACATAAACAAATAGCATGGTGGATCACACATCACATGGCTCAATCAACTCCTACACATGCTAGTGGGTTTCAACTATTTACTGTGGCAATGACAGGTCATGCAAGGGAATAGGGTTCAACTACCGCAGCAAGTAGCAGTTCTCACGTTGTTGCCTTAATGCAGTAAAAGAGAGCAGGAGCGAGAAGATTGGGTTGTATCGGAATGATCAATGATTGCTTGCCTGACAAGGTAGTTGTCGGGTACTGCTCTTCAACTGGATACGCAGCAGTATCCTCGGGAGCAGGACCTAACACAGGAAATACCGACGATACAATCATTAACAAACAAATGCAACAATATGATGCATGTTTATGACATGGCAAGATGCATGTGTGTTGGCTAATGCAACTAAGACCAGAGGGGTTTGAACCTATTTGAATCAAGGATTCAAATTGAAGTTCAAACTAGTATTTGAATAAGTGCATTATCATGTTTTTGATATATACAGCAAGTTAACTTGTTCAAACATGCATGAAACCAGTTCCATTAGATAGATTGGATTTTTCTGATCATTTTTCATATATAAATCTTTTCCATCTGAGCTATGGTTGATTTTATATGATTTTTAGAAGTTTTGGGTATTTTCTGGAATTTCCTGAATTAATTTAAATCTAAAAATCCCAGAAAAACCTTTACTGCGTCAGCATGACATCATGCTGACGTCAGCCAGTCAACAGGGCCAGTCCAGGTCAAACCTGACCAGTGGGTCCCTCATGTCAGTGTCACAGCTAATTAACTGAGTTAATTAGAGTTAACTAAAACTAATTAGCTGTCAGTGGGGCCAGGGCCCACATGTCAGTGTCTAAACTAATTAACTAATTAATATTAATTTAACACCTAAACTGAGTTTGACTTGTGGGCAGGGCCCACATGTCATTTACCCAGGGGGTCAAACCCGTGGTCAAAACAGGTCAAACTCGCCGGCGTTTAGCCGCCGGCGAGGCCAAACGCGGCGGCGTGCCTCGGAAAACGTCTGTGGTGCACGGTTCGAGCTGTGGTTGGGTGCGTTGTAGAGCTCTTGCTCTTCCGCATCGGATGGAGGTGGTCGCCGGACCTGGGGTGGCCGGAGTCGACGGCAACAAGCTCGACGGCGGCGACCGGCGTCGGGCGTGTGTGGGGATGCGGCTGCAGGTGCCTAGGCGATGCGTGCGTAGCACCGTTCACATCTACGGGCTGCGGTGAGTGCGATGGACGGGTGCCCGTGACCAAATGGTCACCGGAGCATCGTCGGCGGCGAGCACGGCGGCGGTGCGTTTCGGTGATCAACAGAACGGCGGCTACACGGTGCAAAAGGAACGGAGGAAGGAGGGGTTCAACGTAGAAGCTCACTGCGGTGCTAATGAGCTCGACGGCGGGGTCGGGGACGCGCTGTAGCTTCGTAACGGCGGCGAGGTACTCCGGCGACCAGAGGAAGGGGACGACGGCGTGGGGTCGTTGCAGGGCTTCCGGTGGCTCGTGGCTCAGCGAGGAGGAAGAGGACGACGCGGCGGATCCTCTGGACACACTCACGGGGCGAGGGGGTGGCTCTGAGTGCGGCTACGGCGAGCGGCGGCGACGGCGGCTCGGTGATGGAGAAGAAAGAGCCAGGGGAGGGCGAAGGAGACGAGGGGGAGAAGTGAGAGTGGTCGGGGCAGCTGCGTGTCGACTCGTGGAGTCATCCAGGCCATCGGGGAGGCAGGCAAGCAGCCTGGAGGTGGCCGGGCGCGTGCCGGCGCGCGGCGGCCACGCGCGCGTCCTTCTGGCGCGAGGAGGAAGACGACAGGAGGAGGGCTGGTGGGCTGGGCCGGCTTGCTACAGGGCTGGGCCGAGGTAAGTACTTCTTCCTATTTTCCTTTTTCCTATTTTCTATTCTGTTACATTTCTTTTGCAACTTTGTTCATTTAATAAAAATGCCTAAACATTTTTATAACTCATGACACTTGTCATACCTGCTGTATATAATATGAACAGTAGGAAACATTATAGTTCATGATTATTTGAGCATTTAAAATATTTACTAGTATTTAAATGCCCAAATTCAATTACCATATGAATTAATCCAAAGCCCTAGATTGTCCTAGAAAATTGTGCACCATTTTTGGCAGAGGTTTAAGACCAAGGCAGAAATGATGAACATTTTGAAGGGCATTTTGGGTACATTGGAAAATATTTTAGCAAACCCTAGTTGTTAGGGGAGGGGGTGCTGGGGTTTCTGTTAATCCCATTTCAAGTTTCTTTGAAAGTAAACATGATGCACACTCTAGTCAGGTCCTAATGCAAGTGCTGTCTAGGGATGTGACAGGTTGTTAAGGCAGCCTCGTCCAAACTGTCTCATTATCAAGACATACAAGCTCAAAACAATGTTATATCTGCGCTCCAGACACAAGTCCATTCCCTAACAGAGACCCTTTGTGAAACAAGGACAACCATTGATCGATGTCATCAAGATATGCATGGTTTTGAAACCGGACTATCAGACATTTGCTATGTTGTTCAGGAGCCTAGGAGAAATGAAGGCGAAGGTTATGGTGCTCCATCGGGCAGTACAACATGAAAACGTGACAGTCATGTCAAATGAATCGAGCTTCTAAAGTTCTCGTGGTGCATTTATCTCCCGGACTGTTAACTTTTATGCCAACCATCCTTTTGTTTTATGGTTGTAATTTGTTTTGTTGCAATACAGTTTTTTTAATGTGCAGCCACCGGCTCAAGAAAATAGCAAGCCATTTTTGTATAATGTAGGGTGTTCCTATATGTGCACTGGTGGCAAACTTTGATGCCTAGTGGATGTAATCTATGCAATCGCCTTAATAGCTTAGCATTAGTTTCTAGCTTATTTATTTCCTAGTCTTCTTTTTCCTTCGTTTGCTAGTGGCCACAACAACCATGGGCCATATATGGACCGTGGTAACCTTGATCCTTCTACAGGCCCTAGGATCCATGGGCCTCGTACGGGCCGCCGGATAAATGGGCCTCCAACGGGCGGTAGAATCGATCGGCCTCGGGCCGTCGGATAAATGGGGCCACATGGGCCATAAATGGGCGTAATTGGTATCGGGCCAGCATGGTAACGGGCCATTATCAGGACGGAAGACAACAAAGGCTTAGTACTATTACAGGCATAACATGTCGTTAATGGGCGAGAATATAGGACGGGCTGGAAACGGTGCAACGGTTTAACATGCCACAAACGGGCCGATTAGAACCACAGGTTGTCGGTGCAACAAACCCTAGGTCTGTTTCCCAGACTATGCACAAGCACAATGACAAGATTAAAGCACCAGCCCAAGTCAGAGTACAAGAAACCAAGAGATTCAAAGAACCAACATGCAGTCCAGAGTGACCAAGATCGAGCCAGAGAAGCAAGGCATTGCCAAGAGAAGGGCCACCTTTGCGGGGAAGGCAAGCCCGGCAAGGGGAAAGGCCATCCTTAGAAAAAGACAATCAAGACACCGCAGCAGGGCCTGCCAGGGCTCGCGGAGGCAAATCCACCTCACCAATCACTCAAGCACGACCCACGTCGTCGATCAATGCGGTGTCAAGCCGCAAGATGATTAAGTGGCAGCCATTAGCCACATGGAAGCCTATCCTTACGGGATGAACCCGCAGATGACACCCGTCCCGTGACTGGTTAGGAGAACAGGGACGAAGCTAGCAAGATAGCCCGGCAAGACTTGCGGGGCAACCAGTGATGTGACACTAAGCGATGCATTTATGCACCCTGTCAGCCTAGAGAGTTAGGTATGATAACATTGTTTGCTATCATATTAGTGCATAATGACTACTTTGCCACTATGGTAGCCCCTTGATCAATAAAACGAGGCCCATGGCAATCGTAGGAAGGGTTGAAAAGTTGATGAACACATACCCCCATACGTGCGCAGTCGCTGCTTCCCTAAGGCAACCCTTGCCGGGCAAGTGTACTACGCTTCACCACCTCCATTACACCATCAATCCACCAAAGCAGGAGGAGGGTTTTACGCCTCGTGGCGGCCCAAACCTGGGTAAATATCTTGTGTGCTCTCTGTCGTGCTGCCATGCGCTGGTCTGCTCTTTGTTCAACGCGACGTCCCCCTACCGAACCAGCAAGGGGCCTCCTGGTCCATAGGTGGCCATGGATATCCCGCGACATCTTTGGCACGCTAGGTAGGGGGCTTGCTTGCGTGAACCTGAAAGCGTGCGCAACGCGTCATCTTCGTCATCGTCTTCATCTTCGACGACTCCATCAGCTATGGCGCCCTAGAAGAAATCCGCTACTTCTGCCCATCGATCCACCTTGAAGGCTCCACCGCCCGTGGCCTCTAATGCCACATGGGATGCGGATCCGAGCGGAGACGTGAACGCTGCTAGGGACGTGATTGGAGCAGGTGGCGCCATCACCACTTCCCCTGCGGTTGGCACGGGGACAGGAGATGTCGGAGGAGAACAACATCAGCAACACGTTGATGGCCATGCTCCGCAAGGTGTGGGCAAGGGGGTCACTCCGTCCGCATCCCCTCCTCACACCGACGGGCACAACCACAACAATGGCGCACGGTCCGAGGTAAACCATCGCCCTCCGGCCGCCCCCGCCACGGGAGCGAATGCGGCGCATGTGCCTCCACCCGGACGAGCCTTTGCGCTCTACGGAGATGCTGACCCTCGAGCACCACCACCGTGCGATCTTGCTGCCTAGGTGGTCGTCCCACATCAGCGCCGGCGCGGCACCGCGGCCAACACCGTCACTGGCACCGACAAGAGCCAGGTGACGGTGCGGTCGACATCATCAACATCTATGCCAAGCACAACAACGTAGGCTATGGTGCGAGCTGAGCTGTTACTTAGATTTCTGCTAGCAGCCAAGAAGATGGATGAATGTAGTGCCACCATCCAAAGCCTGCTCGGTTTTGCCGAAGCTAGGGGCTCTCGACAAGCTGGCCCACCACGACCTCCCCAAGCAACAGCAACCGCCTGCACCGTAGGCTGAACAGAGGGGGACATCCCCACGGTGCAGTCCCCACCATAGCAGCCGGTGCAGGCATGGTAGAATCAAGACCCCGACAACGTCTCGATGGCCTCTTCTGGCCCTCGAGCACGTCCTGGCCAAAATCGAGCCCCGGAGGATAGGCGGAGGGGAGACGCGCGCGTCATCATAGATTGACGCCGCGACGACCTCCGCCAAACCGACGACCTCAACGTCGACGAGCTTGTGCTCGATGTTGGGGGGTGCCTACCATTTGAGGTCGGCTGCCCTGCCTTCACGCAAGAACTACGGCAAGTCCGTTGGCCGCCCGTTCGCACAATCAAGCCAGCAATACCTGAGAAGTACGACGAGATGCTGAACCCGGCAGAGTTCCTGAGCATCTACACCATCGCTATTTATGCTACCTGGGGAAGAGACGAGAAAGTGTTTGCCAACTAATTCACTTTGTCCCTCAAGTCCAACATGAGGTCTTGGCTGATGCACCTACAGGAAGCCTCCATTTCGTCATGGGCGGACCTGTGCCACGAGTTCATCGGTGCTTTCACCGGTGACCACCAAGAGCCCGGCAGGCCCAGCGACCTGTAACTCCTTCAGCAAAAGATACAGATATTCAGTAAAGTTCTTCGAAATATTCCAAATATCCATCTAGCAGCTATTATAGGGGCTTTCCAGTCCAATGTACACAACCGTCGTACTCGTTCCAAGATGAGCGTGCGGTTTCCCAAGACTGTGAAGGAGCTATACACAATGGTGGATAAGTGTGCTCGGATAGAGGAAGGAAGGAAGTTGCTCGAAGAGCAAGATTGCACAAATGTTGATTCAGATGACAAGGATGGATCAACTAGGCACAGAAAGGGCAAGAGCTGCAGTAAGAAGCCAAGAAACAAGGCAATGATGACTGTGCAAGAATCAGGCACACCTAGTACTGGCAAGAAGGCCAAGGCTGAGGCTCCCGGCAAGGAAGCTGCCGCTTGCGCTGCCTGCCGGGAGGCCGTTGTCGCCAAGAAATCTGGGAAGGGCGATGGGCCATACTGCAAGATCCATCGGACCAAGGGCCATGACCTTCAGGAGTGATACCAGGTTGAGCAGCTTGTCAAGAAACAGAGGGTAGATCATGATAAGCATGACAAGGAAAAGGGTCAGAATGCCTCTGGCGGTAAGGGCCGAGCCGGTGAGGCAAACCACCCCGGCCAACCCTTTTGGAACCGAGGAAAACCAGCCAGAGGTTAATAGAAGGAAATATGTGATAATGTTAGTGATGGAGGCGATGAAGAGGAAACCAGTGAGCAGGAGTTTCAGAAGGCCACTGATGCCCTGTGCATTGATGGGGGTGCATCTTTGCACGCCTCTCACCGCCAGCTCAAGTGGTGGGCACAAGAGATCAATGCCGTGGAACCAGCGCCAGAGGCCAGGAAGCCGCTCAAATGGTCCCGCGTGCCCATCATCTTTGACGAGGAAGATCACCCTGGCTGCAACACCGCGGTAGGGTGTTTTCCATTGTTGTTCTCCCCAATAATTCGCAACCTCAAGGTCACAAAGATGTTAGTGGATGGCGGGGCCGGGTTGAATCGAATATCCTCGGTAGTCATCAACAAGCTTCAGATAGGAGAAGAAGAGCTAGAGGTTACCGACACGTTTCAAGGAGTTAATCCCGGCGGGAGCCGTCCCAAAGGAAAGATCATGTTGCGGGTGACGGTTGGGGGAGAACTAAACTATCAGACTGAGAAGATTGTGTTTAATGTGGTTGATCTCCCCCTGTCGTACAATGGGATTCTTGGACGCCCGGCCCTAGCCAAGTTCATGGTAGCATCCCACTATGCTTACAACACAATAGAGTCATATAAGAATCAGGATAGTAATGAGCACGACAACGAGAGCAACCCCAAGGACGTGGCAAAGAGATAAGTGGTGCAGTGCCCGGTGTACTTCGTGAGCTCCTTGTTACAGGGGCCTAAATCAAGGTATTCTGGTGTGCAAAAGTTGATCTTTGGTCTCCTTATGGCCTCAAGGAAACTACACCACTACTTCCAAGCCCATGAGAACAGGCGCGGAGCTGGGAAGATAGCCCGACAAGCCTTGTCGGGCAACCAGTGATGTGACACTAAGCGGTGCATTTAATGCAGCCTATCAGCCCACTGAGTTAGGTATGATAGCATTGTTTGCTATCATATTGTTGCATAGTGACTACTTTGCCACTATGGTAGCCCCTTGATCTATAAAAGGAGGCCCATGGAAATCGTATAAAGGGTTGAAAAGTAGATGAATCCACACCCCCATATGCGCGTGGTCGCTACTTCCCTAAGGCAACGTTTGCCGGGTAGGAGTAGGGTTTTACTCCCCGCGGCGGCCCGAACCTGGGTAAATCGCTTGTGTGCTCTCTACCGTGCTGTCGTGCTGGTTTGCTCTTTGTGCAACGCGGTGTCCCCCTGCCGAACCAGCAAGGGGCCTCCTGGTCCCATATGTGGCCGCGGATATCCCATGACACGGGCCAAGTTTGGCCCGTTAGGGGAACAGTACAGTCAGGGTCGGAAGTAATTGAGGGTCGGAAAGGAGGCCAAGAACGTATGGGACGTAAGTATGCTAAAAGCTAATATGGGCTGGAAACGGCCTATGTGAATCATGGGCCGTTAATGGGTACAAAGAAATTTATTGTTCTTTATAGACCAGAGTCACCGCGGACCACTAAAGGGCCCGAAGATATGAAAGGCCTCATATGGGATGAAAGATGTCATGGGCCATAATTGGGCCAATAGTTAAATGGGCTGGTGTTATATTGGAAAGCCCACATGACGCTGTTGGGCCTATTTTTGGAAAACAGGCTTTTCATGGGCCGGCCCGCTAGCTTTTTACCAAGTCAAACGGGCCGGCTTTTGTAAGCTAAATGGGCTAGTGTTGGGCCATCGCACGTGTCGACATATCATAGGCGCCTATCTGACCCAATGACGAGATGACTCGTGGATCATCTGGCGAATGAGAATTTTACATGTGGAAAATCCCCCTTGGTCCGGGCTGTTAACGGGTTGTCGGATTCAAAACCAGACCCGATAGCTTAACGGCGACCCGTTACGGTGGATGCCACGTGTCGGTTACCCTTGACAAAAGCACTTCCATGATGCCCATTTATCATCATGGAAGTGAACACTTTCATGATGGTAATTTTGGTGTTGTCATGGAACACTTCTATGACAGCACATGTATGACAATCTTGATTCCGTCATAAAATCGTCATGGATGTACTTGCATGATAGAAAGCGTGACCTACTATGACAAACATGTATTATCACGGAAGTGGTTTTTTGTAGTGCTAGAGCTCCACAAAAAATTGAGTTTTTTCTAGTGCTAGGTTTGCAAGTCCTACGTGTGTCTTCTGGTCCCAAAAAATCATCGTGAAAGTTTTATTCCATTTGGACTCCGTTTGATATTCCTTTTCTCCGAATCTCAAAAACAAGGAAAAAACAGAAACTGGCACTGGGCTCTAGGTTAATAAGTTAGTCCCAGAAATAATATAAAATTACATATAAATGCATATAATACATCCAAAGTTGATAATATAATAGCATGGAACAATAAAAAATTATAGATACATTGGAGACGTATCAAAGACAACTAAAGACTAAGAGAGGTAACCACAAGTAGGGAGCTAGTGTTAGGAATAACCTCAATTCGGAGAGACGAGGATGTATGCCGATGTTCACTTCCTTGGAGGGAAGCTACGTCACCGTTTGAGAGGTGGATGTTACTACGAAGGCACACCAGTGCCACAAAGGCTCACCCTATTCTCTCTTTGAGATATCACCACGAAGGTGATTCCGAACCATTAGTGGTAGACCTTGGGGTGGTCTCTAGACCCTCACAAACTTTTCGGGGGTAATCACAAGGGTTGATTCATCACCGAATAACTCCTACTGCCTAGGAGTCTCCAACCTCCAAGAGTGACAAGAACAATGTGGAAAAGTTGAAGATTTGCTCAAATCACAAATTCCTTTGGTGCAATGAAGGGGAAGGAGTGGATCTATCACTTGATTGGACAACTTCTAACAAATGCTCTCAAATCTCTTAGGGATCTAAGATTTCGTGTATGAGTGTGTGTGAGAGAGACTGAAATGTGTTCATGGGGATGATCAAAGTGAATGGTCCACCCTCTCACGGGATGTGTGAGAGGTATTTATAGTATCCCTCAAAAAGTGTTCGTTGGAGCCACTTGAGTGTAGCAGCAGTCGGAAGTCCGAGACTTATCGGACATCCGAGGCCTTGACAGACACCGGACAACCGACACAGTACCAGCCGTCTGACATTTTGGCTCGGCCTAGTGATTACTGGATGTCCGGTGTACGTCAGTCATCCGAGGCATTGGACGTCCGACAGGACCAGAAGTCTGACGTTTTGGCTCTGTAAGGGACATACCAGATTTTTGGTGGAGACTAGAAATCTGATGTTTTAGCTCCATATAGGAAGTACCAGACGTCCGGTGGATACCGGTCGTCCGGTGTGCATTCGATGACAGGATGTCCGACTAGCATCGGTCGCCCGAGAGAGAGACAGAAATGAGATGATGAGTAGGAAGAAGATCATTGAGCAAGTCCTTAGAGAAACCCCATGTTCCAATCTTAATAGTGCGGGATCCCTATACTCAAGATCAAACATAAAAATCCTAAACCAATAGTCTTGTTTCTTCGTTCTTGAGAAATATATGTATGTCCATAGTCATGATCCACACACACACACGATCCTAAGGGGACTAAACCTGAGATATACTTCACAAACATTGTTAGTCCCCTATGTGTATACTGTCAACAACAGCAAAATACGAGTAAGGGCATGATTGCACTTTCAACTTCACTTCAACCAGAGAGTAGCGCAACGCAGAAAGATGTTTATGTGGCACCTACATTAGTTGAAGAGGAAGCTAATGATAGTGATCATGATGTTTTGGTTCAAGTTACTATCAAACCTCGTAGGTTGCCAAGGATACGTACTGCTCCTGAGTGGTACGGTAACCCTATCTTAGAGGTCATGTTGTTGGACAACGATGAACCTACGAGCTATGGTGAAGAGATGGTTGGGCCGGATTCCAGCAAATCGTTAGAGGCCATAAAATCTGAGATGGGATCCATGTATGATAACAAAGTATGGACTTTGGAAGTATTACCTGAAGGGCGAGAGGCCATTCAGAATAAATAGATCTTCAGGAAGAAGACAGACACAGACAATAATGTCACCATCTATAAAGCTCGACTTGTGGCAAAGGGGTTTTCACAAGTTCAAGAAGTTGACTACGATGAGACTTTCTCGCCCGTAGCGATGCTTAAGTCCGTCAGAATCATGTTGGCAATAGCTGCATTTTTTGATTATGAAATCTAGTAGATGGATGTCAAAACAACATTCCTTAACGGTTTCCTTAAGGAATGGTTGTACATGATACAACCGGAAGGTTTTGTTGATCCATAGAATGCTAACAAAGTGTGCACACCCCAGCGATCCATTTATGGAGTGGTGCAAGCATCTCAGAGTTGGAATCTTCACTTTGATGAGGTGATCGAAGCATTTTGGTTTATAAAAGTTTACGGAGAAGCTTGTATTTACAAGAAAGTGAGTGGGAGCTCCATAACATTTCTAATATTATATGTGGATGACATATTGTTGATTGGAAACAATATATAACTTTTGGAAAACGTGAAGGAATATTTGAACAGGAGTTTTTCAATGAAGGACCTAGGAGAAGTTGCTTTCATATTAGGCATCAAGATCTATAGAGATAGATTGAGATGCTTGATAGGAATTATACAAAGTA
The DNA here is from genome assembly GCA_902687465.1 of Secale cereale. NCBI lineage: Eukaryota > Viridiplantae > Streptophyta > Magnoliopsida > Poales > Poaceae > Secale > Secale cereale. The sequence goes on from LR738712.1 coordinate 217,978,246, forward strand.
CATACCTTGATAAGGTTTTGAAGAAGCTCCAAATGGATCATTCCACGATAGGGTTCTTGCCTGTTTTGCAAGGTGTGAACTTAAGTAAGACTCATTGCCCAACGACTACAGAGGATAGAGAAACGATGGGTGTCATCCCCTATGCTTTTGGCATAGGCTCTATCATGTATGCGATGATGTGCACGAGAACAGATGTCAGCCTTGCCATATGTATGGCCGGAAGGTTTCAAAGTGACCCAGGAGTGGAACATTGGACAACAGTCAGAAATATACTTAAGTACCTAAAAGGACTAAGGAAATGTTTCTCGTTTGTGGTGGTGATCAAGAACTCATCATAAAGGTTTACGTTAATGCAAGCTTTGAAACTGATCCAGATGACTCTAACTCTCAAACCAGATACATATATATTCTAAATGGGGGAGTTGCTGCAGTTCCAAGCAAAGCGTGGTAGCTGATTCTACATGTGAAGCAGAGTACATAGCTGCCTCAGAGGCAGCAAAGGAAGGTGTTTGGATGAAGCAGTTCATGACAGATCTTGGAGTTGTGCCTAGTGCACTGGACCCTGTGACTCTGTTCTATGACAACACTGGTACCATTGCTCTGGCCAAGGAAACAAGATTTCACAATAGGACCAGACACATAAAGTGACACTTCGATTCCATCTGCGATGCAATCATAGAGGACATAAACATTTGCAAAGTACATACTAATCTGAATGTTGCAGATCAGTTGACTAAACCTCTTCCAAGGGAAAAACGAGATCGACACTAAGACTCCATGGGTGTTAGATTAATTACCATGTAATACTAGATTATTGACTCTAGTGCAAGTGGGACACTATTGGAAATATGCCCTAGAGGCAATAATAAAGTGGTTATTATTATATCTCCTTGTTCATGATTGATAACCCACAAGTGTAGGGGATCGCAACAGTTTTCGAGGGTAAAGTATTCAACCCAAATTTCTTGATTCGACACAAGGGGAGCCAAAGAATACTCTAAAGTATTAGCAGCTGAGTTATCAATTCAACCATACCTGGAAACTTAGTATCTGCAGCAAGGTAGTTTGGTAGCAAAGTAATATGGTAATAGTGGTAACAACAATAAAAGTAATGATAGTGTTTTTGTAGTTTTTGTAACAGTAATAGTGGAAAAGTAAATAAGCAACAAGCAATATGAGAAAAGCTAGTAGGCATTGGATCGGTGATGGGGAATTATGTCGGATGCGATTCATCATGTAAAAGTTATAACCGCGCACTACACCATAACCCTTGATTTGGGGCAATTAACTGCCGGGAAAAATAGCATCACAAGGGCAAATTATCTGCCGGGGATCTATTAACTGCAGGGAGAAGTACCCAACGGTGTATAAACTGCCGGGGGAAGTCAAACAACAAGGGCGTGCACACTGCCGGTAACAATGCCCACTTCTAAGGGCACAATATCTGCAGGCAGAATTAAACAATGGCATATTAACTGCCGGGGGACTAGATGTGGGGCCAAACAAAAAACTAACAATACTAGATTCGCTTACGCGCGCGATAACGTGGGAGAGCGCGTGAGTGGTGAAAGTTTACGCTCCAAATACTACTAAACAAAAATCCCCAGTTTTTGACTCACACCAAAATCCCCAAATCGGCCGCCTGACCTAGCCTCCTCCCCGAGCACCCTTCCCCGCCGCCGCCGCCTACCCTCCGCGGCTGCCGACGCCCTCCGGCATACCCGAGTGCCACCTCCCTCCCCGACCACGCCGCCCCAGTGCCATCCCTCCCCGACCACTCCCCCGAGCACCCTCCGCCGCCCCGACCACCATTCGCCACCAGCCCCGCCGCTCCCTGGAGATCCCCCATCGAGAAGCGCCGTCCCTTCCAGGAGATCCAGCCCGAGAAGCGCCGCTGCTTCCAGGACCTCCTGCCCCGGACAGCATCGCTATTTCCAAAAGCTCTGTCCCGCCACGTCTTCGTCCTCTCCCCCAAGAGCGCCAACCACATCCTCTCCGCCGACGAGATGCCGCTTCTGCGTTCTTTCACACGAGCAGTGCCGCGTCGACTACATCCCGGTCGTCTCCTCTACTTCCTCCCTCCAACCCGTGAGATTTCTCTTTGTCTTATGAGTTTTATTAGTATCAGGTGTGTATTCTATGATGTGTGATCTGTGGACAGAACAAAAGCTATAGTTTTTGATAATTTCTTGAATCATTAGATCGGAACTACTTAAAATAGAGTTTAAAGAAATAAGGCGAAGAGAGTAGACTCCAATATGAATGAGGTTTAATTGAATCATCGAATAGAAAGTGAGGTATTGAAAGTAGATCATAACCACATGTGTAGGCGTTTCAGAATTCAATCTGTTACTTGCATCTTAGGATTTGTGTGATGCAGATTGCTCTGTAATTTTACGAGCAAGTCAGGGTTATTACACACTACAGCCTTTTCAGTTAAAGCTAGATCAAGAAAACCAAAGTGGCATGCTCTGCCTCTAAATTTTATTTTCCATAGTCAATAAATTACAAGTGGCTACTACGTTTAATAACATGAATTGGATTTTGCAAGCTAGCTAGGCCATAGTTATACTTCCTATCTCAGTCATACATTGGGCAAACTTTTTGTTTGGATATGTACTGCACTGGTTGTGCTCTGGAAGTCACTACAGAAAATTGTAACGATTGTGAGTTTTATTTTGAGAAGATTTGTGAACAGCTTACAGTTCTAGGCCAATTGGTTGGGCTATCTCAAAATGTGGCATATAGCTTGGATGATATTGCATCATGTACAGAGTTCTAAGTCTTTGTTCTAATTTCTACCATAGTTTAGTTATTACTGATTAGATGTGATGTGAATAAGAACTACTGTGCCATGCCCACTCACGCCCATGCACGTATAGCTTCAGGATATGAATGTGATTATCCGAGGATCCATGTTGCTTAAATTCTTTCATTTATCCAAGGATCCATTTGTATGTTAAATTATGTAATTGGTCTTTCTCTCCTTTGAGAAGCGCGCCTCCTCCTCATCCTCTCCACCAAGCAGTGCTGCTTTAACTACGTCGTCTGGCCTGGGTAGCACCTCGTCCACATCCTCGCCCCAAAGCTGTGTTGCCTAACCTCTAATTCTTCGCCCAACCAGCACCGCCTACATCCTCTGCTTCACCGCGTGATCAGCCCCGCCTCCTCTCCTTCTCAACCGACGGTGAGATTTCTTTGCTATTTCTATCATTCAGCCCTAGTAATCGTGTAATGAGCCCTGCTATGGTGTTGAAATTTCGCGGTTTACCTCGATATCTTAATTCTCTTCATGCTCACTTGATAAATTCAGTGCATGTTAAACTATTTTTAATTTTTTATGCGCGTTCTTGTGATAAGTACTGCATTGGAATACATTCTTTGCCAAAATGTAGAGCATGTAGACAATTTTGTGTACAACGAGACATCTATGTGCTTCTCCAATGATTTTTTTGCCAAATGGTACATTTCAAATACTTCATTGGATTATAGATGACACTGTTGCCCATACTCTGCTTAGATGATGCTAGACTCGTTGTTTGCTTTATGACAAGTTCTTGTTGAGGCCATTCCCTGCAGAAATCCCTTTATTTTACCTAAACAATGGCTTATCTATGGACTGAAGTTTCATGATTCTGGTACTAAGCGGATAGCAGACAGAGATCAGGGCTCTTCTAATAGTGTGTATTCAATGGATTAGCAAGCCACCAAACAAAAAGAGCAAGATGCCGAGGTCCTGCGGTGGCTAGGGTTGGGCGCACTGTTGTAGCCCATGCGAGCGACACGGGGTGAGCAACCAGGAACCAAAAGATGCCGACAGTATTGAGTAGTCAGATCAGCAAACCCGTGGTTGTAATTCCATCACTGAAACGAGGTATCATATGGATCTAGTAGATAAACCAGATTGCTTTTATCTTTCGCGAGATTTTGTGTTGATGTGTGATCCAGAATTTGGACGCATATCAATTGTGTGACCCACGTGCTAGAAGGATCTGGTGTAGTTTGTTTAATCTATGCTATACCTGTTTACATGTACTTCTGAATTTTTCATCAGCTGTACTTTGATGGCTTCTCGCCCCTCGTTGGTTACCCCAAGTGGAAGGTTTGAGATGCAGTGTAGCGGAAGTTTTCCCTTGGCAAAGATACCAAGGATCGATTTCCCTGAGACTCCCAGTTTCAACAAGAAGGTGTCAACTGCTAACGGCGCCAGATATTTAGCAATCAACGTGGACCTGCACACAGATACAAATAACTTTGCTCCCAACGAGTACAGAGAGGTTGTCAATCCCTCCGGCCTTGTAGTTTACAAAGGATCAAACGTAAGTGATAATAGTGATAGGTAATGCTGCAAATAATAAGTAAAAGCTGAAAGTAAATAGCGGATGTGATCGATGATGGTAATATGGACCGGGGTCCCATGATGTTCACTAGTGATGTCTCTCTCCCAAAAGACGATAAAACAGCTATGTGAGGTAAACGAATTACAGCTGGGCAATTGACAGAATTATGTGCGCAAACCTATGCTAACTATGTTACAAGAAAGGTAGAGGTTCAAAGCATGGGCTGTACGGCAAGGCAAGTAGACCGAAATCCATCTGCATCTACTACTAATCATCCACCTTGAGATATCTATCCAGAACATCTCGTTGGTATTAAGTTGCGAGTCGCACCCATAGTGTAAACTCAAAGCAACAGACAACTGCATTAAAAGAACTTTGTGTAAAGTAAACAATCCTTGCACCCGCGGGCACAAGCACAATTGTTTTCCCCCTTGTGGCAACAGCACATCCCCTAGACTCATGTTTCTGTCACTCAAGCTAGTCATTGAGGGGCCTGAACCCACAATCAAGCATAACGTTCCCTCTTGGAGTCACTACCTACTACTTGGCCAAAGCAATAAATAACAACGGGGAACATGCAAGAATTACTTACGAACATAAATATAAAAGAGGTAGATCAAATATATTACTCAAACACAATCTGAACATAATCTCACAATCCATCGGATCCCAGCAAACTCATCATAGCAACAGCATAAGGATTACATATGTGCCTCGATCATGTAGGGCAGCTCACGAGGACTAATTAGTGAAGCACAAGAACGGGAGGCGAACATCACATAGCTACTGGTCATGGACCCATGGTCCAAGGGAGACTACTCACAACTCATCCGGGAGGCGTCCATGGTGGTGGAGAAGCTCCCGGTGGTGATCCTCCCCTCCGGCAGGGTGCCGGGAAGAGTTCTCCTGGTGCTACCGATCTTGGAAGCGGCGGCGGCGGCGGAACAGAGATGAGATCGCGAAAAAGGGTTCCCGTCTCGAGGGTTTTGGGACACGATATAAATATATGCCAAAGGGGGGCATCAGCGAAAGCTTGGGGGGTCCAGGCGCCCCCCCGGCGCGGCCAGGGGGGGCCGCGCCACCAGGGCGCCTGGAGCCTTGGTGGCCCCCCTCCGGCTGTACTTTGGCTGCTGGGAAGCTTCTGGAACGCTGATTTTTTATATAATTTTTCCGGGATTTTTCTGGCAGTTCTCGTAATGGGAAAACCTGAAATACAAAAACAGCAGAAAACAGAAACTGGCATTGGGGTGCACTGATTTAATAGGTTAGTCCAAATATGATCAAAAGTGTATGGAAGTGTATAAATATCATAGCAATATCACCCAAAAGAGGCATGGAGCAAGCAGAAATTATAGATACGTTTTGGACGTATCAACATCCCCAAGCTTAATTCCTGCTCGTCCTCGAGTAGGTAAATGATAACAAGAATAATTTCTGTGGTGACATGCTATTAACCATATAGGACTTTTCATAGTCATATGACAAAAGCTTACTGAGACAATGAATCTGTAGTAATTAAGTTGCCTCATGAGAAAATCACAAAGAACTGAAAGTTTTACAATATGGTATTGAAACATCAAATAGATATGTAATGAGCATGGTGTGCAAATATGATAAAGTGATATCTCGCTTGCCCCCTTTAGTGAAGCAAAACATAAATGCAGCGGCACCTCCAAGGTTTAAGTGATGACTAGATACAATGATTTCAAAATAAACGATATCATAATCATGCAAAAGACAATGCTACTTTGGGACAATGCACATTACACTCAGAATGACAATCATGCTCTCAGTAGTTGGTGCTTTAAAAGAAGGTGGAGACTCTCGAACCGTGGCTTTTGTTGGCAAGGTTGAAAACCCGTAGTCGAAAACAAAGACAAAACATGTACCAGAGCTCTTGGTTTTAAAAGCAGAGGTAATAATTATTATTTTCTTCGATCATGCATGTTTCGTCAACGAATGCTAGCAGATAACTCAATTACTTTTTGAGATGGACAAGTTTCGAGGAACGGCTCCCGAATGAGGACGATCACATCCTCTTAATCTCCTTTGTTTATCACTGCCAAAGTTTTCCGATTTCTCATGAACAAAGCGTGAAGGAGGGTTTGTTTGTTATATTAGTTTTGAGCCGGGCGCACTCAATGCCAGTTCCTTCTCGTGTTATGGGTTTGCACATTATACATGCAATCCCGGGGTGAAGCTTGTCCAACTTAAAAAGATCATGAATTAACTACTACTTCCTCATGGACTTGAAACAGAGGCACAAAATAGGAATGCATTTTTTTCTTTTTGAATAATTTCGAGATGGTACATGCAAGTCTCCGTTAGGAATGGCAGGTAAATACCATGTAGGAAGGTATGGTGGACTCATATGGCATAACTGGTTTAAAAGAATTTGGATGCACAAGCAGTCAGTCCGCTTAGTACAGGTGGAGGTTAGCAAAAGACTGGGAGCGACCAACTAAGAGAGCAATGACGGTCATAATCATGCAGAGCGACAAAGCAACATTGAATCAGGCATGGTAGTTATATCGCTACTCAGAAACAAAAGATCATCAAGGCTTGACAGACTTTCTTTACAGTCTTAAATATGCGTGAGCATACGCCAAGTCGATCAAAATAAATTCTTGAAGGAAGATATTACTAAACCATACCACATCATAGGCAAACAAATCATGTTGGTACTCCAATAACACATTGGAAACCCCCCAGCTATTTGAGACTAACCATAAGAAAACATGAATTACTAAGCACCATTATGCACGTACCATCTTTATCATAGACATACCAACCAATGCAACGGAAGCAAACTCTCTTAATAAGATCATCATGATAAATAAAGAGAGTTCAAGCAACCAACTAAATAAAGCTCTTTAAAAGATAAGCATGAAAACTAAAAGCTAAGCATGATAGTAGCTATTGAATGACAAAGAACACACACAGCAAGATAGACATGAAAATTCTATGTTATGTTCTAGGTAGAAGTGGAGCGTGTTTCTCTCCCACATAAAGAAAGCTGAGTTCCGACTCGTTATGAAAAGCTAAAGAAAACTAAAAAGGAAACTAAAGCAAGACGCTCCAAGCATAGCACATAACACATGAAGTGATAAAAATATAGTGGAACGAAAGACGAACTGATAATGTTGATGGAGAAGGGGATGCACGGGGGCATCCCCAAGCTTAGATGCTTGAGTCTCCTTGAATATTTATTGGGGGTGCACGGGGCATCCCCAAGCTTGAGTGTTTGACACTCCTGAATCTTTTTATCATCTTCCCTCACACACTTGAAAACTCCCTTCATACATAACTCATCATAATCTGATTAGACAGGTTAGTACCCATAATAAAATAATTTTTCCTTGCTGGAAATAAGGATATTCTTGAAGGTCTACTATTTCTCAAGATTGCCAAAAGGTTTTTGCAAAGAAAAAGCAAGCTCTAGGTTTGCAAAATGAAGAAAAGGCAAAACAGGACAGAATCTGTGAAAAACAGAACAACAGGTAGTAAATGATTTTTTTGGGGCACTTCTGCAACTCTAATCAAAAAACTCAAAACAGACGCACGAAATACAATTATATAGAGCATGCTTTCGAAAAAAATCAGACCAAAAAGATGATCTGGGGATTTTATACGAATTTTTCTATCCAAGGACAGAATCTGTTTTCTGTACAGCATGTCATAACTTTTGAACTTTCTTGCAATCAGAGGCTACACTTGGCACAAAGTTGAAAAGCAAAGATACAATGATGATGCTACTGTAGTAACAACATCAAGACACAACAAAAGTAAAATAAAATTTTATTCATGTGGGCTGCCTCCCAAAAGCGCTTTCTTTTATGCCTTTAAGCTAGGCATAATGCGAAAAGATCAAGTTGTATCAATTGAACCATCATCAAGATCATCAAAAAGCTCTTCAATAATACAACTAGTCTTAAGAGGACTTTCAAATAAAGGCCTCATAGAGATACTTCTAGGGAGAAGACCAAAAGGATAAAAGTCAAGGGAAGATTCATTTATAAATTCATCAAAGAGAGGTGTTTCTTCCAAAGTCTTTACAGTTTCAACCCCTTTGGCAATATATGGATTACTTTTAGAACGGGGAGCCTTTGGAACGTGAACAAACTTAGGCTCCCTCTTTGCCGGAGTTTCTACCTTTTTGGTTTTGATTGAGGAGAAAGTAGTTCCTAGAGTATCAAAGATTTCCTCAATCTTGTCTATCCTAGAAGAGTCCAAGTCATGGGATTTGAAGGTCTCCAAAGTTTTGAAAATTTTATGCATGGAGCTATCAAGCCTATTCAAATTCCCTTGGATCTTACGATCCAACTCGTTTATCTTATTAATGCTTGGCATCTCTAGCTCTATCTTTTCAAGTTTTTTCATAATGTGAGCTAGGGTGATGTCCTCTTGAATGCTAACTACATGGGGATTCCCAACAAGATTTTCAATAATACTAAGAGACTCCCAAACTGGGGCCTCTAGGAAATTTCCATTGATTGCAGTATCTAGAATAAACCTATTCCAAGAAGTAATTCCAACATAAAAATTTCTAAGCAGGATAGTAGTAGATTGCTTCTTGGTGGCTCTTTTTTGAGAATCATTAATTCTATACCAAGCAACTTTTAGACTTTCCCCACCTCTTTGTTTAAAGGTGAGAACTTCTGCCTCGCCAAAGACAAAAGGACCCGACATAATGACAACTAAAGAATGAGATAACTATTTTTGTGATTTTCGATAAAAGATACTAAAGCAAAACTGAAAGGTAAACTAACAAGACTAAAAGCAAAGGTAAAAGATAGCGTGCAACTCCCCTATCCTGAAGAGTGGAGTCCCCAGCAACGGCGCCAGAAAACTTTGCTTGATGGCTTCTCGCCCCTCGTTGGTTACCCCAAGTGGAAGGTTTGAGATGCAGTGTAGCGGAAGTTTTCCCTTGGCAAAGATACCAAGGATCGATTTCCCTGAGACTCCCAGTTTCAACAAGAAGGTGTCAACTGCTAACGGCGCCAGATATTTAGCAATCAACGTGGACCTGCACACAGATACAAATAACTGTGCTCCCAACTTTGCTCCCAACGAGTACAGAGAGGTTGTCAATCCCTCCGGCCTTGTAGTTTACAAAGGATCAAACGCAAGTGATAATAGTGATAGGTAATGCTGCAAATAATAAGTAAAAGCTGAAAGTAAATAGCGGATGTGATCGATGATGGTAATATGGACCGGGGTCCCATGATGTTCACTAGTGATGTCTCTCTCCCAAAAGACGATAAAACAGCTATGTGAGGTAAACGAATTACAGCTGGGCAATTGACAGATTTATGTGCGCAAACCAATGCTAACTATGTTACAAGAAAGGTAGAGGTTCAAAGCATGGGCTGTACGGCAAGGCAAGTATACCGAAATCCATCTGCATCTACTACTAATCATCCACCTTGAGATATCTATCCAGAACATCTCGTTGGTATTAAGTTGCGAGTCGCACCCATAGTGTAAACTCAAAGCAACAGACAACTGCATTAAAAGAACTTTGTGTAAAGTAAACAATCCTTGCACCCGCGGGCACAAGCACAATTGTTTTCCCCCTTGTGGCAACAGCACATCCCCTAGACTCATGTTTCTGTCACTCAAGCTAGTCATCGAGGGGCATGAACCCACAATCAAGCATAACGTTCCCTCTTGGAGTCACTACCTACTACTTGGCCAAAGCAATAAATAACAACGGGGAACATGCAAGAATTACTTACGAACATAAATATAAAAGAGGTAGATCAAATATATTACTCAAACACAATCTGAACATAATCTCACAATCCATCGGATCCCAGCAAACTCATCCTAGCAACAGCATAAGGATTACATACGTGCCTCGATCATGTAGGGCAGCTCACGAGGACTAATTAGTGAAGCACAAGAACGGGAGGAGAACATCACATAGCTACTGGTCATGGACCCATGGTCCAAGGGAGACTACTCACAACTCATCCGGGAGGCGTCCATGGTGGTGGAGAAGCTCCCGGTGGTGATCCTCCCCTCCGGCAGGGTGTCGGGAAGAGTTCTCCTGGTGCTCCCGATCTTGGAAGAGGCGGCGGCGGCGGAACAGAGATGAGATCGCGAAAAAGGGTTCCCGTCTCGAGGGTTTCGGGACACGATATAAATATATGCCAAAGGGGGGCATCAGCGGAGGCTCGGGGGGCCCAGGCGCCCCCCCGGCGCGGCCAGGGGGCGCGCCACCAGGGCGCATGGAGCCCTGGTGGCCCCCCTCCGACTGTACTTTGGCTGCTGGGAAGCTTCTGGAACACTGATTTTTTATATAATTTTTCCGGGATTTTTCTGGCAGTTCTCGTAATGGGAAAACCTGAAATACAAAAACAGCAGAAAACAGAAACTGGCACTGGGGTGCACTGAGTTAATAGGTTAGTCCAAATATGATCAAAAGTGTATGGAAGTGTATAAATATCATAGCAATATCACCCAAAAGAGGCATGTAGCAAGGAGAAATTATAGATACGTTTTGGACGTAGCATACTTGCATATTGAAATGATGGTGCTAAACTTTAGCAACTCATACATTTTACTTCTTTATTTCTGTAAGTTGTGCCTTTTGGATTTTGAAAGTTGTCAATGATTACTTAGAATCAAAGCAATGCTACTTTTACTCTATCCGTGAGAAAAATGCTACTTGTACTGACTTTGTCGGGCGTTGTACTCTGTTTAGATAAGTTTAGTATCTTGCATATTGTTATGGAGATGGCTTGAAAACTTCTTTCTGGGTAATTGGAAAAACGAACCGCTAAACTGCATCTCGTAGATGAACACTACTATTTACTGTCTCACCCGAGTGAATTCCTAAGTATAAACATGCTATGCTTGGCATGCAGTTTTGGGGAAAAAGAAGCATCTCATGTGTACAAATTTTTTGACCTTGCATTTTACTGCTTAGTATTTACTGCATATCCAGAATTGTACTTGGAAGTGTCAAAATGTGTCATTTATAATCATCGGTAGTACTATTGCTATAGATATATACACACACTGAAAGTCTGAAATATATATTCTATAAAAGGCACATCTGTCATATCTTTTGCTTTGTCCTGTATTCAATTTGTTAATCTTTTCCTGGTATAATGGTTCATAGATGCTGCTAGTTTGTCCATTTTGATGACGAGTATTTCCGGATGGAGGAAGTAATATTTTGTTAGTTCATAGATGCTGCCAGTTTGTGCTTCGAAAATTTTAAACTTGATTTTGTTTTCTCTGCAGTTCAACAAGTTTTGTCTCAAGCTTGTCAGTTTTGTCACAAGGAGGAGATTGCTAGAATGCTACAGAACTTCTAGTACATGATAGTAGTTGTACAGGTCAACTAGAATGCCTATATGATGTTTCTTGTATTCATAGCAACAACAGAATCATGTGGGGCGAGGTTAAGCTGTGATCTTCAAAATCATTGCAAGTTTGGTGACTCTTCTGCGAGAGACATGTGGCCCTCTTTGAAGGATGCAGTTTCACAGGATGGTGGCGAGTCAGTTATTCACCAGACATCTAATAAAGCCATCCAACCAATGGTTGCGAACAAGAAATTTGTCTTCCTGGACATAGCTGCAGCAGTGTGTCAAGCTCAAACCATTTGTTTATCTTAGTATGAACAAAAGAAATCTTAATGTCTTATGTAAATTCTGTTTACCGGTGGAGTTGGATGCTACCAAATGGATCTTTGAATGTTGAAATACTGATTTTTTGAGTCATTATGTGTTTGAGATCTGCTAGTGAATATTGAGTCAATTCCTGTATGAATAGAAATAGAAAGAAACATATATGCTACCTGGCGGGGGCACTATTGTAACTGCCGGCAATTAGTTTACCGGCATATACTTCTATCTGCCGGGAAAACAGCGCTTCCTGGCAGTGTAACTGCCGGGAGATTTGTATCTGACGGGAGATCTATTCCCCGGCAGCCGTTCTTGTGGCAGTTCTATCTGCCGGGAGAAACACTGTCCCGGCAGTTTGTCTGCTCTCTTAAGGGCATTCTCCTGGCAGACTACATGCCATTGCATTCGTGTTGTGGTGTAGTGCGCGGGTGACACAAAACTAGCTCCAGTTCATCAATGTAATGTAGGCATGTATTCCTAATATAGTCATACATGCTTATGGAAAAGAACTTGCATGACATCTTTTGTCCTACCGCGTGGCAACGGGGTCCTAATGGAAACTAAGGGATATTAAGGCCTCCTTTGAATACAGTACCGGACCAAAGCATTAACACATAGTGAATACATGAACTCCTCAAACTACGGTCATCATCGGGAGTGGTCCCGATTGTTGTCACTTCAGGGTTGCCGGAACATAACACATAGTAGGTGACTATAGACTTCCAAGATAGGATCAAGAACACACATATATCCATGAAAACATAATAGGTTCAGATCTGAAATCATGGCACACGGGCCCTAGTGACAAGCATTAAGCATAGCAACATCAATCTTAGAACATAGTGGATACTAGGGATCAAACCCTAACAAAACTAACTTGATTACATGGTAAATCTCATCCAACCCATCACCGTCCAGCAAGCCTACGATGGAATTAATCACGCACGGCGGTGAGCATCATGGAATTGGTGATGGAGGAAGGTTGATGATGACGATGGCGATGATCTCCACTCTCCGGAGCCCCGAACGGACTCCACATCAGCCCTCCCGAGAGAGATTAGGGCTTGGCGGCGGCTCCGTATCATAAAACGCGATAATTCTTCCTCTCTGAATTTTTTCTCCCCAAAAGTGAATATATGGAGTCCGGGCGTACGTCGGTGGAGTAACAGGGGGCCCACGAGGCAGCGGCGCGCTTAGGGGGAGGGGGCGCGCCCCCCACCCTCGTGGACAGGGTGTGGCCCCCCTGGTCTGCATCTTTCCGCATGTATTTTTATATTTTCCAAAATAATTCTCCGTGGATTTTCAGGTCATTCCGAGAACTTTTTATTTCTACACAAAAATGACACCATGGCAATTCTGGTGAAAACAACGTCAGTCCGGGTTAGTTCCATTCAAATCATGCAAGTTAGTGTCCAAAACAAGGGCAAAATTGTTTGGAAAAGTTGGTACGTTGTAGACGTATTAACTCCCCCAAGCTTAAACCTTTGCTTGTCCTCAAGCAATTCAGTTGATAAACTGAAAGTGATAAAGAAAAACTTTGACAAACTCTGTTTGCTCTTGTTGTTGTAAATATGTAAAGCCTATATTCATGTTTTCAGGAAGATCATGAACTAACCACATTCACAATAACTTTCAGGTCTGATGTCTACTCATATCAATGGTATAATCAACTAGCGAGCAATAATAATAAACCTCGGATGACAACACTTTCTCAAAACAATCATAATATGATATAACAAGATGGTATCTCGCTAGACCTTTCTGAGACCGCAAAACATAAATGCAGAGCACCTTTAAAGATCAAGGATTAACTAGACATTGTAATTCATGGTAAAAGAGATCCAGTCATAATCATACTCTATGCAAACTAATAGTAATACATGCAAATGACAGAGGTTCTCTCTAACTAGTGCTCTTTAATAAGAGGATAATGACTCAGCATAAAAGTAATTAGATAGGCCCTTTTTTAGAGGGAAGCAGGGATTTGTAGAGGTGCCACAACTCGGTTTTTAAATAGAGATGAATAACATTTTGAGCGATATACTATCATTGTCAACATAACAACCAAGAATCTCGATATCTTCCATGCTACATACATTATAGGCGGTTCCCAAACAGAATGGTAAAGTTTATACTCCCCCAACCGCCAACAAGCACACTCCACACCTAGCCCGAAACAACGGGTACCGTCCAAACCAGCAACAGCCCTATGGGAGTTTTGTTTATTTATTATGATTTGAGCATGGGACTAGGCATCCCAGTTAACAGCCATTTTGTCATGAATGATGAGCGTGTCCACTCATCGTGAGAATAACCCACCTAGCATGGAAGATATAGACAACCCTAGTTGATACATGAGCTGTTTGAGCATACAAAACATAATTTCATTTGAAGTTTTAGAGTTTGGCACATACAAATTTACTTGGAATGTCAGGTAAATACTGCATATAGGAAGGTATGGTGGACTCATATGGAATAACATTGGGGTTTATGGAAGTGGATGCACAAGCAGTATTCCCACTTAGTACAGGTGAAGGCTAGAAAGAGACTGGGAAGCGACCAGCTAGAGAGCGACAACATTCATGAACATGCTTTAAAATTAATCAACAGTGAATGCAATCATGAGTAGGATATAAATCACCATGAACATAAATATCGTGGACGCTATGTTGATTTTTTTTCAACTACATGTGTGAACATGTGCCAAGTCAGACCACTTGAATCATTCAAATGAGGATACCACCCCATCATACTACATCACAACCATTTTAATATCATGTTGGCACGCAAGATAGACCATTATAAAATCTCAGCTAATTAAGCATGGCATAAGCAGCTATGATCTCTAATTGTCATTGCAAGCATGTTTCATTCATAACAAGCTGAATCAGGAACGATGAACTATCATATTTACAAAAACAAGAGAAGTCGAGTTCATACCAGCTTTTCTCATCTCAATTAGTTCATCATGTATCATCCTTATTGCCTTTCACTCGCACGACCGAACGATGTGGATAATAATAATAGTACACGTGCATTGGACTAAGCTGGAATCTGCGAGCATTTTAATACAAGAGAGAAGACAAGGTAATATGGCTCAAGGTTAAATCAACAATAAAGCATATGAGAGCCACTAAGCATTTTCAATCATGGTCTGCTACTCTTAACCCCCAAAGAAAAGAAAAGAAACTATTTACACGGGAATGCTCCCTACAAGCAAAAGAAGAACCATAAATCTTTTTAGGTTTTCTTTTAGTTACTACTACTACAAGCAAGAAAAGTAAACTAGCTAAAAACTACAACTATTTGTTTTTTGTTTTTCTTAAGGTTTTTTCTAGCACACGAGAAAAAGACTAAGAAAAGAATTGAAACTAGCATGGATGGTACAATGAAAGAGGGTGAGCACCGAAAACTATAATATGAGTGTGAACAAGAATGTAATGTCTGTGAGAAACACGTACTCCACCAAGCTTAGGCTTTTGGCCTAAGTTTGTCTATGGCCAGTATTGTCCTGACGGATATCCAAAGTCGTAGTTGGGGTTGTACATGGATGCAGCAACTACTGCCTGTTGAGCTGCAGCTTGGAGACGGGCTGCTTCCATCATCTCCTGATACTCACTTGCCTCTTCCTTGGTTATAGTATATCTCCCTTTTGCCTGAAAGTCAAACAAGGTAGGAGCAGGAAGAGCAATATGGACGGCATGACGCATGTTAAAGATTAGTCGATATTTGAGGGATTGTGCATCCCTTTCTATAAACCGGTGACTAACCATAGCATTGTAATCCAAATAAGCAGGCGATAAAGGTTCATCATTTTCTTTTATAGGCAAACTAAGATGATGGGCTATGCGAGTGGCATAAATCCCACCAAATAAATCTCCATATAAACCATTATGATGTAGCCTACATGCAACAATCGCTCCCAAGTTATATTGTCTATCACCTAATACATCACTCTTGAGAACACTAAGAACTGGGACACACATGTGGCAAGCCTCAACTTTACCGTTTATGCATCCACCAATAAAGAGAGCAAAGTAATGAATAGCAAGAAAATGAATGCTCCCTATGGTAGCTTGTGTGATTTCTGTAGATTACCCCATAGTTATACTAGCAAGGAAGTCTTTATATTCAGATTTGCGAGGATCACCCCTACTGCCCCACTGCGGGATTTTACAAGCATCAATAAAATCTTCTAAGTCCATGGTGGAAGATTTATCATAAAGATCAAACAGGACAGTGTGAGAATTACGTGAAGATGAAAATTTAAACCTTCTCACAAATGTATTAGTTAAGTAAATGTATTCAGGGCACTTATCTTGCATGAATCCCTTGAGGTCAGCATTAAGCACATATGTGTCAAATTCCTCCTTAATGCCTACCCGAACAATAAATTCCTCCGACGGCCATTCACAAGGCCACATTTCAGCTTCCCTCGATAGTTCATCATCCGGCTCACGCATTGCGAGCCTTAGTTCTTGCTTCCTTGAGGAACCACCTTGGAATATCTTCCTGTGCATTTTTCTGAAATTTTCTGAAATTTTTAGTAACTCAAAATAAAAGTTAACCAAACTTAACAAGATTGATAGCAACAACTCCTACAAGTGCCTAGAGACCATATCATGCATTAGAACTACTTGGGACCAAAGAAATTTGACATGCAAGCTCAAGAACAAGGTCACCACAGCAGCAAAAATTTGCAATAAATAAAGCACTAGAACAAAAACTAATTGGACCAATAGAGGAGTCACATACCAAGGAACAATCTCCCCAAACAGTTTTGTGAATGGAGCTTTGAGCAAGGAGATCGAAAATGGCAGCAAGATGAGCTAGAACTCATGCTTGAGCTAGATAGTGATTTTTTGGGAGGAACAAGAAGGGTATGGGTGCAGGAATAAGTGGAGGGGCGCCACGTGGGGCCTGCGAGGCAGGGGCACGCCCTGTGAAGGTGGGCGCGCCCTGGACCCTCGTGGCCAGGTGCTGGCTCCCCTCGATGTGTTTTCTGTGCCATATATTCTTAAATAATCTAGAAAAAATCATATTTCATTTTTAGGGCATTAGGAGAACTTCTATTTTCGGGGTATTTTTTATTGCATGGATAAGTCTAGAAACAGACAGAAAATACTATTTTGCTTTATTTAATCTAATTAACAGAAAGTAAAAGGAGGATACAAAAGGTTGTGCTATCTAGATTCACCCATCTCATGCTCATCAAAAGGAATCTATTAACAAGGTTGATCAGGTCTTGTTAATGAACTCTTTCCGAATAACATGAAAAAGGAGAATTTTCGAATAACACTAGGTTGCCTCAATGGGGATATGTATGTCCCCAACAATAATAATGTCATAAGTCCTATTTTCCCAATATAATTGATACTGTGGACCTGAGCTTGTTTCCTCAGAAAGTGTACCGTGTGCTCATTAACATTGACATGAGAAGCGACATTGCCTTTGTTGCAATCAATAACAGCCCCTGCAGTATTCAAAAAGGGTCTACCATGGATAATAGAGATACTATCGTCCTCGGGAATATCAAGGATAACAAAGTCCTTTAGAATAGTAACATTTGCAACCACAACAGGGACATCCTCACAAATACCGACAGGTATAGAAGTTGATTTATTGGCCATCTATAAAGATATTTCAGTAGGTGTCAACTTACTCAAGTCAAGTCTACGATATAAAGAGAGAGGCATAACACTAATACTAGCTCCAAGATCACATAAAGCAGTTTTAACATAGTTTCCTTTAATGGAGCAAGGTATAGTTAGGTACTCCTGGATCTCCTAATTTCGTAGGTATTCCACATTTAAAAGTGTAATTGGCAAGCATGGTGGAAATGTCTACTTCAGGTATCTTTCTTTTATTAGTAATAATATCTTTCATATACTTAGCATAAGGATTTGTTTTAAGCATATCAGTCAAACGCATACGCAAAAAGATAGGTCTAATCATTTCAACAAAGCTCTCAAAATCCTCATCATCCTTTTTCTTGGATGGTTTAGGAGGAAAAGGCATGGGTTTATGAACTGATGGTTCTCTTTCCTTACCGTGCTTCCTAGAAACAAAGTCTCTCTTATCATAACGTTGATTATTTGATTGTGGGTTATCAAGATCAACAGCAGGTTCAATCTCTACATTATTATCATTGCTAGGTTGAGCATCATCATTAACATTATCACTAGATTCATGTTCATTACCAGATTGTGTTTCAGCATCACAGATAGATATATCATTGGGATCCTCAGGTGTGTCAGCTACAGGTTCACTAGCATGCAAAGTCCTATTATTTTTCTTTTCCTTCTTCTTAGAAGAACTAGGTGCATGTACATTAGCTCTCTGAGAATCTTGCTCAATTCTCTTAGGGTGGCCCTCAGGATACAAAGGTTCCTGGGTCATTTTACCACCTCTAGTTGCAACTCTAACATCATAGTAATTATTCTTACTATTTAATTCATTGAGCAAATCATTCTGTGCCTTAAGTACTTGTTCTACTTGACTGGTAACCATAGAAGCATGTTTACTAATGAGTTTCAACTCATCTTTACCTCTAGACATATAATCACTCAAGCGTTCAATCATATAAGCATTGCGTTGCAATTGTCTACCAACATAAGCATTTAAGTTTTCTCGTTTCACAATAAAATTGGCAAACTCATCTAAGCATTGGCTAGCGGACTTATAACAAGGAATATCACCTTCATCAAATCTGTAAAGAGAATTTACCTTTACTACCTGTGTCGGGTTATCAAGACCATGTATTTCTTCAATAGGCGGTAAATTCTTAACATCTTCAGCTTTAATACCTTTTTATTTCATAGATTTATGTGCCTCTTTCATATCTTCTGGACTGAGAAATAGAACTCCCCTTTTCTTCGAAGTTGGCTTAGGGGCTGGTTCAGGAAGTGTCCAATTATTTCACTGGCCAGGATATTATTCAATAGTAATTCAGCTTGATCAACTGTTCTTTCCCTGAAAACACAACCAGCACAACTATCCAGATGGTCTCTGGAAGCATCGGTTAGTCCATTATAAAAGACATCAAGTATATTGTTTCTCTGAAGAGGATGATCAGGCAAATCATTAAGTAATTGGAGAAGCCTCTCCCAAGCTTGTGGGAGACTCTTTTCTTCAATTTGCACAAAGTTATATATTTCCCGTAAGGCAGCTTGTTTCTTATGAGCGGGAAAATATTTAGCAGAGAAGTAATACATCATATACTGGGGGCTACGCAGACTACCAGGATCAAGAGCATTAAACCATGTCTTAGCATCACCCTTTAGCGAGAAAGGAAATAACTTAAGGATATAGTAATAACGAATCTTTTCATCGTTGATAAACAGGGTGGCTATATCATTCAACTTAGTAAGTTGTGCCACAACAGTTTCAGATTCAACCAAATTAATTAACTAAGGATTAACAGAGAAATCATAATCCTTATCAGTAACAAAGATAGGTGAAGTAGCAAAAGCAGGGTCATATTTCATTATATAATTCAAAGACTTTTCTTTCAGCTTAGCTAATAATTTCTTAAGATCATATCTATCATTGCAAGCAAGAAAGTCTCTAGCAGTTTCTTCATTCATAACATAACCCTCAGGAATAACAGGCAATTCATATCTAGGGGGAGAAGCTTCATCATCACTTTCATAGATATTATCAGTTTAAATATTTGTATTCTCCCTAACCTTAGAAATTTGTTCATTTAGAAATTGACCTAGTGGCACAGTATTATCAATCATAGATGTAGTTTCATCATACATAGCAGAAGTGGCATCATCACGAACATGCGACATATCAGATTCAATAGCAGTATTAGGTATCGCAAATTTACTCATAACAGAGGGTGAATCAAATGCAGAGCTAGATGGCAGTTCCTTACCTCCCCTCGTAGCTGAGGGAAAGATCTTGGTTTTTGAGTCCTTCAAATTCTTCATAGTGATTAACAAATATAAATCACAAGTGACGTAGAGAATATAGCTATGCTCTCCGGCAACGGCGCCAGAAAATAGTCTTGATAATCCACAAGTGTAGGGGATTGCAACAGTTTTCGATGGTAAAGTATTCAACCCAAATTTATTGATTCGACACAAGGGGAGCCAAAGAATACTCTTAAGTATTGGCAGCTGTGCTGTCAATTCAACCACACCTGGAAACTTAGTATCTGCAGCAAGGTAGTTTAGAAGCAAAGTAATATGGAAATAGTGGTAACAGCAATAAAAGTAACGATAGTGTTTTTGTAGTTTTTGTAACAGTAGCAGCGGAAAAGCAAATAAGCAACAAGAAATATGTGAAAAGCTCGTAGGCATTGGATCGGTGATGGGGAATTATGTCGAATGCGATTCATCATGTAAAAGTTATAACCTAGGGTGACACAGAACTATCATCAGTTCATCAATGTAATGTATGCATGTATTCTGAATATAGTCATACATGCTTATGGAAAAGAACTTGCATGGCATCAGTTGTCCTACCCACCCGTGGCTGCGGGGTCCTAGTGTAAACTAAGGGATATTAAGGCCTCCTTTTAATAGAGTACTCATACATCTCCAACGTATCTACTTTTCCAAACACTTTTGCCCTTGTTTTGGACTCTAACTTGCATGATTTGAATGGAACGAACCCGGACTGACGCTGTTTTCAGCAGAACTGCCATGGTGTTGTTTTTGTGCAGAATAAAAAGTTCTCGGAATCGCCTGAAAATCAACAGAGAATTATTTCAGAAAATATAAAAAATACCTGCAAGAAGATAAACACCTGGGGGCCCACGGGCTGTCCTCGAGGGTGGGGGCGTGCCCCCCTGCGTCGAGGGCACCCCGATGCCCCACAGACGTATCCCTAGGTCCTATATATTCCGTTTCATGGAGAAAAAATCAGGAAGAAAGAATTATCGCGTTTTACGAGACGGAGCCGCCGCCAAGCCCTAATCTCTCTCGGGAGGGCTGATCTGGGGTCCGTTCGGGGCCCGAAAGAGTGGAGATCATCGCCATCGTCATCATCAACCTTCCTCCATCACCAATTCCATGATGCTCACCGCCGTGTATGAGTAATTCCATCATACGCTTGCTGGACGTTGATGGGTTGGATGGGATCTATCATGTAATCGAGTTAGTTTTATTAGGGCTTGATCCCTAGTATGCACTATGTTGTGAGATTGATGTTGCTATGACTTTGCTATGCATAATGCTTGTCACTAGGGCCCGAGTGCCATGATTTCAGATCTCAACCTATTATGTTTACATGAATATATATGTGTTCTTGATCCTATCTTGCAAGTCTATAGTCACCTACTATGTGTTATGATCCGGCAACCCCGAAGTGAGAATAATCGGGACCACACCCGGTGATGACCATACTTTGAGGAGTTCATGTATTCACTATGTGTTGATGCTTTGGTCCGGTACTCTATTAAAAGGAGGCCTTAATATCCCTTAGTTTCCAATAGGACCCCGCTGCCACGGGAGGGTAGGACAAAAGATGTCATGCAAGTTCTTTTCCATAAGCACGTATGACTATATTCGGAATACATGCCTACATTGTATTGATGAACTGGAGCTAGTTCTGTGTCACCCTAGGTTATAACTTCTACATGATGAATTGCATCCAACGTAATTTCCCATCACCGATCCAATGCCTACGAACTTTACCTATATTGCTAGTTGCTATTTACTTTTCCGTTGCTATTATCACAAAAACTACAAAAACATTATCTTTACTTTTATTGCTGCTACCGCCACTATCATATTACTCTGCTACTAAACTATCTTGTTGCAGATACTAAGTTTCCAGGTGTGGTTGAATTGACAACTCAGCTACTAATACTTAAGAGTATTCTTTGGCTCCCCTTGTGTTGAATCAACAAATTTGGGTTTAATACTTTACCATCGAAAACTTTTGCGATCCCCTACACTTGTGGGTTATCAAGACTATTTTCTGGCGCAGTTGCCGGGGAGCACAGCTCTATTCTTTAAGTCATTTGGGATTTATATCTACTATTCACTATGAAGAATTTGAAGGACTCAAAAAATAAGATCTTACCCTCAACTACGAGGGGAGGTAAGGAACTGCCATCTAGCTCTGCACTAGATTCTCCTTCTGTTATGGGTAAACTTGCGACACCTACTCCTGCTATCGAATCTGATATGTAGTATGTTCTTGATGATGCTACTTCTGCTATGTATGATGAAACTACCTCTATGCCTAATACTGTGTCACTAGGTGAATTTCTAGATGAACAAATTGCTAAGGTTAGGGAGAATGCAAATGTTGATGATATTTTTGAAAGTGATGATGAAACTACTCCCAATAGATATGAATTGCCTGTTGTGCCTGAGGGTTATGTTATGGATGAAGAAACTGCTAGAGACTTTCTTGCTTGCAATGATAGATATGATCTTAAGAAGCTATTAGCTAAGCTGGAAGAAAAGTCCTTGAATGCTAGAATGAAAAATGACCCTGCTTTGCTACTTCACGTATATGTGTCACTGATAAAGATTATGAATTCTCTGTTGGTCCTAAGTTAATTACTTTGGTTGAATCTGATCCTTTCCATGTCTATGAGTCTAAAACCGTTGTGGCACATCTTACCAAGTTGAATGATATAGCCACCCTGTTTACCAATGATGAAAAGATTCGCTATTACTATATCCTTAAGCTATTTCCGTTCTCGTTAAAGGGTGATGCTAAGACTTGGTTTAATTCTCTTGATCCTAGTTGTGTGCGTAGTCTCCAGGATATGATGTATTACTTTTCTGCTAAATATTTTCCCGCTCATAAGAAATAAGCTGCCTTACGGGAAATATATAACTTCGCTCAAACTGAAGAAGAGAGTCTCCGAGAAGCTTGGGGGAGGCTTCTCCAGTTACTTAATGCTTTGCTTGATCATCCTCTTGAGATGCATGATATACTTGATGTCTTTTATAATGGACTAACCAATGCTTCCAGAGACCACCTGGATAGTTGTGCTAGTTGTGTTTTCAAGGAAAGAACAGTTGAACAAGCTGAACTATTATTGAATAATATGCTGGCCAATGAAAATAATTGGACACTTCCTGAACCAGCCCCTAAGCCAAATCTGAAGAAAAGAGGTGTTCTATTTCTCAGTCCCGAAGACATGCAAGAGGCAAAGAAATCTATGAAAGAAAAAGGTATTAAAGCTGAAGATTTTAAGGATTTACCTCCTATTGAAGAAATACATGGTCTTGATAACCCGACACATGTAGTTAAGGTAAATTTACTTTATAGATTTGATGAAGGTGATATTCCTCGTCATAAGTCTGCTAGCCAATGCTTGGATGAGTTTGAAAATTTTATAGTGAAACAAGAAAACTTCAATGCTTATGTTGGTAGACAATTACAACACAATGCTTTTATGATTGAACGCTTGAGTGATTATCTGTCTAGTGCCAAAGATGAACTGAAACTTATTAGTATACATGCTTCTACGGTTACCACTCAAGTAGAACAAGTACTTAAGGCTCAGAATGATTTGCTCAATGAATTAAATAGTAAGAATAATGACTATGTTGTTAGAGTTGCAACTAGAGGTGGTAAATGAAGGAAATATGCCCTAGAGGCAATAATAAAGTTGTTATTTATATTTCGTTATATCATGATAAATGTTTATTATTCATGCTAGAATTGTATTAACCGGAAACTTAATACATGTGTGAATACATAGACAAAACAGAATGTCCCTAGTATGCCTCTACTAGACTAGCTCATTGATCAAAGATAGTTATGTTTCCTAACCATAGACATGAGTTGTCATTTGACCAACGGGATCACATCATTAGGAGAATGATGTGATGGACTAGACCCATCCGTTAGCATAGCACTATGATCGTTTAGTTTTACTGCTATTGCTTTCTTCATGACTTATACATGTTCCTATGACTATGAGATTATGGAACTCCCGAATACCGTAGGAACACCTTGTGTGCTATCAAACGTCACAACGTAACTGGGTGATCATAAAGATGCTCTACAGGTGTCTCCGAAAGTATTCGTGGTGCTGGCATAGATCAAGATTAGGATTTGTCACTCCGAGTGTCGGAGAGGTATCTCTGGGCCCTCTCGGTAACACACATCACAATAAGCCTTGCAAGCAAAAGACTAATGAGTTAGTCACGAGATGATGTGTTACGGAACGAGTAAAGACACTTACCAGTAACGAGATTGAACTAGGTATGGAGATACCGACGATCGAATCTCGGACAAGTAACATACCGATGACAAAAGGAACAACGTATGTTGTTATGCGATTTGACCGATAATGATCTTCGTAGAATATGTAGGAGCCAATATGAACATCCAGGTTCCGCTATTGGTTATTGACTGGAGATGAGTCTCGGTCATGTCTACATAGTTCTCGAACCCGTAGGGTCCGCACGCTTAACGTTTGATGACGATCGGTATTATGAGTTTATGAGTTTTGATGTACCGAAGGAGTTTGGAGTCCCGGATGAGACCGGGGACATGACGAGGGGTCTCGAAATGGCCGAGACATAAAGATCGATATATTGGACGACTATATTCGGACATCGGAAAGGTTCCGAGTGATTCGGGTATTTTTCGGAGTATATGGGCCTTATTGGGCCATACGGGAATAGAGGAGAAAGGCCAAAAGGAAGGAGGCGCGCGCCCCCCTTCTAGTCCGAATTGGACAAGGGGTGCAGCCCCCTTTTCCTTCTCCCTCTCCACCTCTTTCCTTCTCTCCTACTCCGGAAAGGTAAGGGGAATCCTACTAGGACTTGGGAGTCCTAGTAGGACTCCCCACACTTGGCGTGCCCCCTCTAGGGCCGGCCTCTCCCTTGCTCCTTTATATACGGGGGCAGGGGGCACCCTAGGACACACAAGTTGAATTGTTCCAGCCGTGTGCGGTGCCCCCCTCCACAAAAACACACCTCGGTCATACCGTTGCAGTGCTTAGGCGAAGCCCTGCGCCGGTAGATACATCATATCCGTCACCACGCCGTCGTGCTGACGAAACTCTCCCGTGAAGCTCAACTGGATCAAGAGCTCGTGGGACGTCATCAAGCTGAACGTGTGCTGAACGCGGAGGTGCCGTACGTTCGGTGCTTGATCGGTTGAATCGTGAAGAAGTTCGACTACATCAACCGCGTCACTTGACGCTTCCGCTTCCGGTCTACGAGGGTACGTAGACACACTCTTCCATCTCGTTGCTATGCATCTGGTAGATAGATCTTGTGTGATCGTAGGAAAATTTTAAAATACTACGTTCCCCAACAGTGGTATCAGAGCCAGGTTCATGCGTAGATGATATGCACGAGTAGAACACAATGAGTTGTGGGCGATACTAGTCATACTGCTTACCAGCATGTCATACTTTGCTTCGGCGGTATTGTGAGATGAAGCGGCCCGGACCGACATTACGCGTACGCTTACGCGAGACGAGCACTCGTTGCTTAAAGGTGACTGGCGGGTGTCTGTCTCTCTCACTTTAGCTGAATCAAGTGTGGCTACGCCCGGTCCTTGTGAAGGTTAAAACAGCACATACTTGACGAAACATCGTTGTGGTTTTGTATGCGTAGGTAAGAACGGTTCTTGCTAAGCCCGTAGCAGCCACGTAAAAACTTGCAACAACAAAGTAGAGGACATCTAACTTGTTTTTGCAGGGTATGTTGTGATGTGATATGGTCAAGACATGATGAGTTATACGGTTTTGTATGAGATGATCATGTTTTGTAAGTTATCGGCAACTGGCAGGAGCCATATGGTAGTCGCTTTATTGTATGAAATGCAATCGCCATGTAATTGCTTTACTTTATCACTAAGCGGTAGCGATAGTCGTAGAAGCAATAGTTGGCGAGACGACAACGATGCTACGATGGAGATCAAGGTGTCGCGCCGGTGACGAAGGTGATCATGACGGTGCTTTGGAGATGGAGATCAAAAGCACAAGATGATGATGGCCATATCATGTCACATATTTTTATTGCATGTGATGTTTAACTTATTATGCTTCTTATTTTGCTTAGAACGACGGTAGCATTATAAGATGATCCCTTACTAAATTTCAAGGTACAAGTGTTCTCTCTGAGTATGCACCGTTGCGAAATTTCTTCGTGCTGAGACACCACGTGATGATCGGGTGTGATAAGCTCTACGTTCAAATACAACGGGTGTAAGCCAGTTTTGCACACGCAGAATACTCGGGTTAAACTTGACGAGCCTAGCATATGCAGATATGGCCTCGGAACACTGGAGACCGAAAGGTCGAGCGTGAATCATATAGTAGATATGATCAACATAAGATGTTCACCATTGAAACTACTCCATCTCACGTGATGATCGGACATGGTTTAGTTGATTTGGATCACGTGATCATTTAGATGACTAGAGGGATGTCTATCTAAGTGGGAGTTCTTAAGTAATATGATTAATTGAACTTTAATTTATCATGAACTTAGTCCTGATAGTATTAGCATATCTATCTTGTAGATCAATAGCTCGCGATGTTGCTCCACGTTTATTTTTTATATGTTCCTAGAGAAAACTAAGTTGAAAGATGTTAGTAGCAATGATGCGGAATTGTTCCGTGAACTGAGGATTATCCTCATTGCTGCACAGAAGAATTATGTCCTTGATGCACCGCTAGGTGACAGACCTATTGCAGGAGCAGATGTAGACGTTATGAACGTTTTGACAAAATCTCGATATGATGCCTACTTGATAGTTTAAGTGCACCATGCTTTACGGCTTAGAACCGGGACTTCAAAAACGTTTTGAACGCCACGGAGCATATAAGATGTTCCAAGAGTTGAAATTAGTATTTCATACTCATGCCCGTGTCGAGAGGTATGAGACCTCTGACAGTACTTTGCCTACAAGATGGATGAGAATAGCTCAACCAGTGAGCATGTGCTCAGATTGTCTGGGTACTGCAATTGCTTGAATCAAGGGGGAGTTAATCTTCCAGATAAGATAGTAATTGACAAAGTTCTCTAGACACTATCACCAAGTTAGTAGAACTTCGTGATGAACTATAATATGCAAGGGATGACGAAAGTAATTCCCGAGCTCTTCACGATGCTGAAATCGGTGAAGGTAGAAATCAAGAAAGAGCATCAAGTGTTGATGGTTAACCAGACCACTTGTTTCAAGTAAAGGGCAAAGGGATAGAAGGGGAACTTCAAGAAGAATGACAAGCAAGTTGTCACTCCCGTGAAGAAACTCAAAGCTAAACTCAAGCCTGAAACTAAGTGCTTCTACTGCAAAGGAAATGGTCACTTGAAATGGAACTGCCCTAGATATTTGGCGGATAAGAAGGATGGCAAAGTGAACAAAGGTATATTTGATATACAGATTATTGATGTGTATTTTACTAGTGTTCATAGCAACCCCTCGGTATTTGATATTGGTTCAATTGCTAAAGAGTAGTAACTCGAAATGGGAGTTGCATAATGAACAGAAACTAGTTAAAGGATGAAGTGACGATGTGTATTGGAAGTAGTTCCAAGATTTATATGATCATCATCGCACACTCCGTATACTTTCGGGATTAGTGTTGAACCTAAATAAGTGTTATTTGGTGTTCGTATTGAGCATGAATATGATTTGATCATGTTTATTGCAATACGGTTATTCATGTAAGTTAGAGAATAATTGTTGTTCTGTTTACATGAATAAAACCTTCTATGGTCATACACCCAATGAAAATGGTTTGTTGGATCTCGATCGTGTGATACACATATTCATAATATTGAAGCCAAAAGATGCAAGGTTAATAATGATAGTGCAACTTATTTGTGGCACTGCCGTTTAGGTCATATTGGTGTAAAGCGCATGAAGAAACTCCATAGTGATGGACTTTTTGGAATCACTTGATTATGAATCACTTGGTGCTTGTGAACCATGCCTCATGGGCAAGATGACTAAAACTCCGTTCTCCGGAACCGTGGAGCGAGCAACAGAGTTGTTGGAAATCATACATACTGATGTATGCGGACCAATGAGTGTTGAAGCTCGCGGCAGGTATCGTTATTTTCTGACCTTCACTGATGATTTGAGCAGATATGGGCATATCTACTTGATGAAACACAACTCTGAAACATTTGAAAAGTTCAAAGAAATTTCAGAGTGAAGTGGAGAATCATCGTAACAAGAAAATAAGAGTTTCTACGATATGATCGTAGAGGTAAAATATTTGAGTTAGCGAGTTTGGCCTTCAGTAAAAACAATGTGAAATAGTTTCACTACTCACGCCACCTGGAACACCACAGTGTAATGGTGTGTCCGAACGTCATAACCGTACTTTATTAGATATGGTGCGATCGATGATGTCTCTTACCGATCTACCACTATCGCTTTTGGGGTTATGCATTAGAGACAACTACATTCACGTTAAATAGGGCACCATCTAAATCCGTGGAGATGACACCGTATGAACTATGGTTTGGCAAGAAACCAAAGTTGTCGTTTCTTAAAATTTGGGGCTGCGATGCTTATGTGAAAAAGCTTCAACCTGATAAGCTCGAACCCAAGTCGGAGAAATGTGTCTTCATAGGATACCCAAAAGAGACTGTTGGGTACACCTTCTATCACAGATCCGAAGGCAAGATATTCGTTGCTAAGAATGGATCCTTTCTAGAGAAGGAGTTTCTCTCGAAAGAAGTGAGTGGGAGGAAAGTGGAACTTGATGAGGTAATTGTACCTTCTCCTGAATTGGAAAGTAGTACATCACAGAAAATTGTTTCAGTGATTCCTGCACCAATCAGTGAGGAAGTTAATGATGATGATCATGAAACTTCAGATTAAGTTTCTGCTGAACGTCGTAGATCAACCAGAGTACGTTCCGCACCAGAGTGGTACGGCAACCCAGTTCTGGAAATCATGTTACTAGACCATTATGAACCTACGAACTATGAGGAAGCGATGATGAGCCCAGATTCCGCAAAATGGCTTGAGACCATGAAATCTGAGATGGGATCCATGTATTAGAACAAAGTATGGACTTTGGTTGACTTGCCCGATGATCGGCAAGCCATCGAAAATAAATGGATCTTCAAGAGGAAGACCGACGCAAACGGTAATGTTACTGTTTACAAAGCTCGACTTGTTGCGAAAGGGTTTCGACAAGTTCAAGGAGTTGACTACGATGAGACTTTCTCACCCGTAGCGATGCTTAAGTCTGTCCGAATCATGTTAGTAATTGCCGCATTTATGAAATCTGCCAAATGGATAACAAAACTGCATTCTTTAATGGATTCATTAAAGAAGACTTGTATATGATGCAACAAGAAGGTTTTGTCAATCCTAAAGGTGCTAACAAAGTATGCAAGCTCCAGCGATCCATCTATGGACTGGTGCAAGCATCTCGGAGTTGGAATATACACTTTGATAAGTTGATCAAAGCATATAGTTTTATACAGACTTGCGGTGAAGCCTGTATTTACAAGAAAGTGAGTGGGAGCACTACAACCTTTCTGATGAGTATATGTGAATGACATATTGTCGATCGGAAATGATGTAGAATTTTTTGGAAAGCATAAATGAGTGTTTGAAAGGAGTTTTTTCAAAGAAAGACCTCGGTGAAGCTGCTTATATATTGGGCATCAAGATCTATAGAAATAGATCAAGACGCTTGATAAGACTTACGATGAGTACATACCTAGATAAGATTTTGAAGTAGTTCAAAATGGATCAGTCAAAGAAGGAGTTCTTGCCTGACTTGTAAGGTGTGAAGTTGAGTAAGACTCAAAGCCAGACCACGACAGAAAAATATAGAGAGAATGAAAGTCATTCCCTATGCCTCAGCCATAGGTTCTATAAAGTATGCCATGCTGTGTACCAAACATGTTGTGTACCTTGCCATGAGTTTGTCAAGGGGGTAAAATAGTGATCCAGGAGTAGATCACTGTACAGCGGTCAAAATTATCCTTAGTAACTGGATAACTAAGGAAATGTTTCTCGATTATGGAGCTGATAAAGAGTTCTTCGTAAAGGGTTACGCCGATGCAAGCTTTGACACTGAATCCAGATGACTCTAAGTATCAATCTGGATGCGTATTGAAAGTGGGAGCAATTAGCTAGAGTAGCTCTATGAAGAGCATTGTAGACATAGAAATTAGCGAAATACATACGGATCTGAATGTGACAGACCCATTGACTAAACTTCTCTCACAAACAAAACATGATCACACCTTATTACTCTTGGGTATTAATCACATAGAGATGTGAACTAGATTATTGACTCTAGTAAACCCTTTGGGTGTTGCTCACATGGCGATGTGAACTATGGGTGTTATTCACATAACTATGTGAACTATCGGTATTAAATCACATGGCGATGTGAGCTAGATTATTGACTCTAGTGCAAGTGGGAGACTGAAGGAAATATGCCCTAGAGGCAATAATAAAGTTGTTATTTATATTTCCTTATATCATGACAAATGTTTATTATTCATGCTAGAATTCTATTAACCGGAAACTTAGTACATGTGTGAATACATAGACAAAACAGAATGTCCCTAGTATGCCTCTACTAGACTAGCTCATTGATCAAAGATAGTTATGTTTCCTAACCATAGACATGAGTTGTCATTTGATCAACGGGATCACATCATTAGGAGAATGTGATGGACTAGACCCATCCGTTAGCATAGCACTATGATCGTTTAGTTTTACTGCTATTGCTTTCTTCATGACTTATACATGTTCCTATGACTATGAGATTATGCAACTCCCGAATACCGTAGGAACACCTTGTGTGCTATCAAACGTCACAACGTAACTGGGTGATCATAAAGATGCTCTACAGGTGTCTCCGAAAGTATTCGTGGTGTTGGCATAGATCAAGATTAGGATTTGTCACTCCGAGTGTCGGAGAGGTATCTCTGGGCCCTCTCGGTAACACACATCACAATAAGCCTTGCAAGCAAAAGACTAATGAGTTAGTCACGAGATGATGTGTTATGGAACGAGTAAAGAGACTTACCGGTAACGAGATTGAACTAGGTATGGAGATACCGACGATCGAATCTCGGGCAAGTAACATACCGATGACAAAAGGAACAACGTATGTTGTTATGCGGTTTGACCGATAAAGATCTTCGTAGAATATGTAGGAGCCAATATGAACATCCAGGTTCCGCTATTGGTTATTGACTGGAGATGAGTCCCGGTCATGTCTACATAGTTCTCGAACCCGTAGGGTCCGCACGCTTAACGTTTGATGACGATCGGTATTATGAGTTTATGAGTTTTGATGTACCGAAGGAGTTCGGAGTCTCGGATGAGACCGGGGACATGACGAGGAGTCTCGAAATGGCCGAGACGTAAAGATCGATATATTGGACGACTATATTCGGACATCGGAAAGGTTCCGAGTGATTCGGGTATTTTTCGGAGTATATGGGCCTTATTGGGCCATACGGGAATAGAGGAGAAAGGCCAAAAGGAAGGAGGCGCGTGCCCCCCTTCTAGTCCGAATTGGATAAGGGGTGCAGCCCCCTTTTCCTTCTCCCTCTCCACCTCTTTCCTTCTCTCCTACTCCGGAAAGGAAAGGGGAATCCTACTAGGACTTGGGAGTCCTAGTAGGACTCCCCACACTTGGCGCGCCCCCTCTAGGGTCGGCCTCTCCCTTGCTCCTTTATATACGGGGGCAGGGGGCACCCTAGGACACACAAGTTGAATTGTTTCAGCCGTGTGCGGTGCCCCCCTCCACAGCTACACACCTCGGTCATACCGTTGCAGTGCTTAGGCGAAGCCCTGCGCCGGTAGATACATCATATCCGTCACCACACCGTCGTGCTGACGAAACTCTCCCGTGAAGCTCAACTGGATCAAGAGCTCGTGGGATGTCATCAAGCTGAACGTGTGCTGAACGCGGAGGTGCCGTACGTTCGGTGCTTGATCGGTTGAATCGTGAAGAAGTTCGACTACATCAACCGCGTCACTTGACGCTTCCGCTTCCGGTCTACGAGGGTACGTAGACACACTCTTCCCTCTCGTTGCTATGCATCTGGTAGATAGATCTTGTGTGATCGTATGAAAATTCTAAAATACTACGTTCCCCAACAGTAAAATTACTCAGGAACCTCTGTATCCTGATGGCCACCCTAAGAGAATTGAGCAAGATTCTCAGAGAGCTAATTTAGCTGTACTTAGTTCTTCTAAGAATAAGAAAAAGAAAAATGATAAGACCTTGCATGCTTCTAGTGAACCTGTAGCTGCCACACCCGAGAATCCCAATGATATATCTGTTTCTGATACTGAGACACAATCTAGTAATGAACATGAGCCTAGTGATAATATTAATAATGATGTTCATGATGATGCTCAAGCTAGCAATGATAAAGATGTAGAGACTGAACCTGTTGTTGATCTTGATAACCCACAATCAAAGGATCAACGTTATGATAAGAGAGACTTTGTTGCCAGGAAGCACGGTAGGGAAAGAGAACCATTGGTCCAGAAACCCATGCCTTTTCCTCCGAAACCATCCAAGAAAAAGGATGATGAGGATTTTGAGCGCTTTGCTGAAATGATTAGACCTATCTTTTTGCGTATGCGTTTGACTGATGTGCTTAAAACAAATCCTTATGCCAAGTATATGAAAGATATTATTACCAACAAAAGAAAGATACCTGAAGTAAAAATCTCCACCATGCTTGCCAATTATACTTTTGAGGGTGGAATGCCTAAGAAATTAGGAGATCCAGGAGTACCTACTATACCTTGCTCCATTAAGAGAAACTATGTTAAAAATGCTTTGTGTGATCTCGGAGCCGGTGCTAGTGTTATGCCGCTCTCTTTATATCGTAGACTTGACTTGAGTAAGTTGACACCTACTGAAATATCTTTGCAAATGGCTGATAAATCAACTGCTATACCTGTCGGTATTTGTGAGGATGTGCCTATTGTAGTTGCAAATGTTACTATTCTAACGGACTTTGTTATACTTGATATTCCCAAGGATGACAGTATGTCTATTATTCTTGGAAGACCTTTTCTGAATACTGTAGGGGCTGTTATTGATTGCAACAAAGGCATTGTCACATTTCATGTCAATGGTAATGAGCATACGGTACACTTTCCGAGGAAACAACCTCAGGTCTTCAGTATCAATTATATTGGAAAAACTTCAACCATCACTATTGGAGGTTTAGAGTTTCCTATTCCTACTATCAAGAATGCTTATGACATACTTATTGTGGGGGACATACACATCCCCATTGAGGTAACATAGTGTTACTTGAAAATTCTCCGGTTTCATGTTACTCGGAAAGAGTTTATTAACAAGACATGATCAACCTTGTTAATGGATTCCTTTTGATGAACATGGGGTAGGTGAATCTAGATAGCACAAACCTTCTGTACACTCCTTTTACTTTCTGTTAATTTGGTTAAATAAAACAAAAATAGCATTCATCTGTGTGTTTCCAGACTTATTCGTGCAATAAAAATATATACCAAAAATAAAAGTTCTCCAAATGCCATGAAAATGAAATATGATTTTTTTCTAGAATATTTAAGAAAATATGGCACTGAACACACAGCGAGGGGAGCCAGCACGTGGCCTCGAGGGCACAGGGCGCGCCCCCCTTCACAGGGCGCGCCCCCTGCCCCGAGGGCCCCACATGGCCCCCTCCACTTATCCTTTCACCCATGCTCTTCTTCTTCCTCCTAAAAAAATCCCCAACCAGCTCAAACCCGAGTTTTAGCTCATTTTGCTGCCATTTTCGATCTCCTTGCTCAAAGCACCATTCACCAAACCGTTTGGGGAGATTGTTCCTTGGTATGTGACTCCTCCATTGGCCCAATTAGTTTTTTGTTGTAGTGCTTTATTTGTTGCAAACTTTTGCTACTGTGGTGACCTTGTTCTTGATCTTGCATGTCAAATTTTCTTGGTCCCAAGTAGTTCTCATGCATGATATAGCTTCTAGGCACTTATAGGAGTTGTTGCTATCGTTCTTGTTGAGTTTGGTTAACTTTTATTGTGAGTTACTAAAAATTTCAGAAAATTTCAGAAAAATGTCTAGGAAAAACTTCCAAGGTGGTATTTCAAGGAAGCAAGGACCAAGGCTTGCGTTCCGTGAGCCCGACGATGAACCACCGAGGGATGCTGATGTACGGCCTTGTGAATGGCCGTCGAATGAATTTATGAGTCAAGCGGGCATCAAAGATGAATTTTACGCATATGTGCATAACGCTGACCTCGAGGACTTCATGCAAGATAAGTGCCTCCAATACCGTGGTGTCGGGGAAACTGGACGCCCACGAACACCTATGGGACCGGAGCCCCTTCTACGTTGCGGTAAGGGAGCGGAGGGAGCACAGAGGGCAGATCGAGGAGCGCACGCGGGCAGTTTTACCCAGGTTCGGGCCGCGATGACGCGTAAAACCCTACCCCTGCTTTGGTTGTATTGAGTCCTTGGGCTCGGGAGCTTGAAGATCTACAGTACTAGCTACACCGAGCGTGGGAGTGAGCGAGTTTCTGGGATCGAACCCCCTCTACGTTGTGCATGGGCCTCCTTTTATAGCTCAAAGGGGTCACCGACAGGTGTCAACGTAGAGGAGGGTAAAAATGTAAAATCGGTGGTAGTTGCAACAGTGCATGAACAGTGTATAAATAGTGGATGAACAGTGGTCTTCACCTAATCTTGACGGTGGGGGACAAAGGCATTGAATGCCCGTCGGCGTCGCCCCAAAAAGTGTCCGTCCATGCGTCTCCGTTTGCCACGGCGATATCCTCGTCACCGCGGCTTGCCACCGTGTACCCCAGGCTGCACAGCCATCTGCCAGGTGCCCCTGGAAGGGCCCCAGGGCGACGCGTGGCCAGATGAGCTGGAGCGGAGGGACACAGCATAGGCTTCCCCGGCAAGCACCTTGCCGGGGTCGCAACCTTGCCGGGCCCGGAAGCTTGTCGCTCCCCGGGCCCTGCCGGGGCGCATGATGCACCGTGATATTCCTCCTTGAAGTGCCGTTCTTTTGGCCTTCCTGGCAAGCTCCCCTTGCAAGGGTCTCGGGCTGGAATGATAGCTTTGAGCCTGGTGCGGTCTTCCCGGCAAGCTCCTCTTGCCGGGGTCTTGTCTCTTAATCTTGAATACTTTGTTCTTGAATGGCTTAAAAGGGTCTAGAGTGGGGTTTGGCGGGCGCGTGGTGAG
Source organism: Secale cereale (assembly GCA_902687465.1). Lineage (NCBI taxonomy): Eukaryota > Viridiplantae > Streptophyta > Magnoliopsida > Poales > Poaceae > Secale > Secale cereale. Next base: position 218,013,355 of record LR738712.1, read on the forward strand.
CCAGACCACGGGACGCTGCTACTGCACGTGCACAAGTCGGGATACTAAGGTACCCCTACTTTAGTACACCGACAGGAGCCCCCGGGCTTGGGCCACACACGGTGCCGAGCGCTGTTGGGCCAGGCCCAAAACAGTGCACGAGCACACGCGGCCCACGCCGCGCCGTTTCCCACTCTAGATTCGCCGCATCTCTCCCTAACGGCACGCGTTGATTGCGGCGTCGTGGGAGAGATCGTGGCCGGTTTCTTTAATGGGGAAATGTGGAACGTCCCCCACTTCCCCCTTTAAAGCAGAGGAAGCAGGGGCAGTTTCCCCCCATTGCCTTCACTGTGCCTTGAATCTCCAGAAACCCCCGCTACTCCCTGCCTCCGCTCTTCCTCCGCCGTCTTCCCCACCCGCAGCGCCGCCGTCCTCCCTTGCCGTCCCCGCCATGGCCCCGAAGAGCGACCAGGCGAAGAGCGACAAGGCGAAGAGCGACAAGGCGAAGAAGGAGAAGTCTGAGAAGGCGGCGAAGCAGGCAGCCATGCGGAGAAGGAGGGTGGTCTTCCCGCCAAGGCTCGGCCCGAGGGAGCTGCGGGACAAGTACTACTTGTTCTGGGCGAGGGAGACGAAGGATCACCCCTGCACCAGAGTCCTCCCCGCCGTGGCCGTCGACATGTTCCCAGCAGGTTAATATTTCTTTGTTGCGTTCTTCTATTGCGGACTCTGCTCTCTGTATTCGGAGTTCTTCTGTGATGTGATGAACACGTACGGCCTCCACCTCTTAGATTTCACCCCAAATGCCGTTCTCACCTTGGCCGTTTTCGCACATCTGTGCGAAAACTATGTCGGAGTCCACCCAAACGTAGTCCTTTTCCGCCATTTCTTCACGCCTAGAGTAGAGTCTGGATCCCCACTCTCCGGTGGCATCTCCTGGATCTTTAGGCTGAACAAGAAGGAGGCGTACTTGAAAGGAGAGCTTTGCGGCAAGTGGGAAGAGTGGAGGGCTGACTGGTGCTGGGTTCTGGAAGATGAGCCTGAGCAGTTTACCTTGCCGCGCCAGACTGCAATAGTGCGCGGCAAGGATTGGAGCAATTTGGCCCCGGAGGACGACAAGCTGCAAATCGCTCTGACTAGGATTCTTCGTCTCCGGGCTGCCAATCTGACTGTGGGTGAAGTTGGGGCTGACTTCCTCCGCCGCCGCATTGCCCCTCTACAGGAAAGGAAGAGACCCGCTTGGGAGTTTGGCAACGTGGCAGACCGCATGAGGCTGCGCCCCGGGCTGAATTATAACTTCACTGTCTTGGAACTGAAGGGGATGGTCCGGGAGTTGTTCAAGCACGACCCCAAGCACCCGGAGTGGTTCAAACCGTCGGTTGGAGTAGTTCCCTTGTGCAACAACACCGCCCTTAGTGCCATCCGCGCGGCAATGCCTGAGTCCGACTCCCACGGGGTCGTCCCCACTTGGCTGGAGCCTTCAGCGGAGACCGTGCAAGCCTTCTTCGACAACTTGGTTGAAAAACCACGCAAGGCCGAGGAGAAGAAGGGGCTCACCCGGGAGACCACCGAGCGGGATGTGGCGTATATTGCCCCCAGGATGGAGGAGGCCGCTGCGGCTGCAGCGGCAGGCGAATTCGGATACACCGTGGATGAAGCGAAGGCGGCGGAAGCGGTGAGCCAGGCCGAGGAGGAGGAAATCCTCAAGCTGCTGAAGCTTGCGCCCGAGGAGTTTGCCGCGGAGCCTACCGAGGAGCCTGCCGGGATGGGCGAGGCTGCCGGGCAGGGTGCTGAGTCCAGCGGGCCCGCCGAGGAGGAGGAGGACGCCGAGTCCGGTGATTCCGATGAAGACTCTGGCGGGTCTCTGAATCTTGATGACGACGCCTCCTCATCCTCGGAGAATTCTCCGCCACCACCAAGCCCTCCGCCGCAACAGAAGAAGCGCCTCCAGAAGGCCGCCGAGGTGGTGAAGCCGCAGGCGCCCCGACAACAACCGAAGCGCAGGGCGACGCGCACCACCACGACGAGCAAGGTCGTCAAGGAGGCGCCCCGTGCCCGAGTAACAAGCGGAGGGGGATCTTCCAGGAGTGACTCAGGGGTACCTTCTGCTCCACGGTCCTCAGCGACGACCGGTGTTGGGTCTTCACAGCCCGCAGCTCCGGAGCCCGCCAAGCGCCCGAGGGAGCCCTCTCCTCCAGCTCCTCGCGCTGGAGCACACGAGGCGGGATTTGACTTCTCCGCCCTCAGCTCCGACGAAGAGGAGGAAGAGTAAGTACTTGCAATTTTCATTTCCTTTGATTTTGTCTCTATTTCTCTTGCTTGGTTCTGATCTTGTTTTGGCTTCCAGGACCTTGACCCAGTGGATGGCGAAGAGGGCCAAGATCCCTGTGGTCGATATCGAGGACGACGAGCCCGTCGCAGCGGCAGGAGATGCGCCAGCGACAGACTTCCGGACCAGCCTGCTGCTCCGGGGAGCAGCCCCCAGCACAACCCCCAGCGTAAGTCTGGTATTCATTCTTCTGCTTGACGGGCACGCTTGAGGTTATTGTCCGTACTGATGTCTTGTTGTCTTGTGCAGAAGTGGAGCCGCAGCCGCAGGAGCACCAGGAGGTCGCCCCCGACGAGCCGCTTGTTCCACCTTCCCCGCCAAGGATGAGCTCCCCGGCGAAGGACAGTGCTCCGCCAAGGATGGGTACTCCGCGAAGGGCGAGCACTCCGCCAAGGGCAAGCACCCCGCCAAGGGTGGACTCCCCGCCAAGGGAAGGCGCCAGCGGCCCTCCACCGGCGGGGGCTTCTTCTACGCCGCCAAGGGTGAACTCCCCGGCGAGGGACCCCGTCATCGAAGAGGCCCGCGCAGGTATACCCTTGTACTATCTTCTTCTTGGATTCTTCTTTTTGGATATTTGCTTGACAAATCTTTCTTTTCTTTTTCTTCTGCTAGATCCGCCCGCCCCGGAGTCGATGGAGACGGAAACCATCGCCGAGGAGGAGGTGTGCGGCGACGCTGGCGATGCCACTGCCGCAGAAGGAACGGCTGGCGTTGACGAGCCAACCGCCGAGGAGACCGCCCCGACCGCTGACGCCGCGGCTGGGGAAGGGACCGGCGACCGCACTGCTGGCCCGGAGGCCGCAGGAGCGCCGGACGCTGCACCGGCCGCCGATCCTTCCGCTTCCGCGGCTGGGTCGGGCGTCTATCTGGAGGCCGCCAACGGGGTCTTTATACAAGTCCCGTGGGCGTCCTCATCAAGGGCACCCGCGGAGGGAGAGACGTTCGACGGAGAAGTCCTCGCCTCCGCAGGGTTGAAGGTTGTCGATGCGCCCGGTAGCAGCGACGAGCCCGAAGAGGAGCGGCTCCTATGCCAGCTCCTGGCCTTGTACCGGGCCAGGCAGGCGAAGTTGGAGTCTCGGGAAGCTCTGGCTGCCAAGGTTGGTGCTGATTTGGAGAAGCGTGCCGCGGAGCTCCGCGCCGCCAACCTGGCGGCCCTCCGAAACCTGGCGGAGGAGCGCGAGGAGGTTGCCGGAGCACACCAAGCATTCATCCTCGAGAAGGCCGAGGTGGATGAGCAGTAGCGTCTGGCCACCGAGGAGCTGTCTCGGCGGGAAGGAGAGCTCAACCAGCGGAAGGTCGACCTCGACAGCCACGAGGACGACCTCACTGCTCGGGAGCAAGCTATTGGCGGGGCTCTGCAGGAGGCGAGGGATGCCGCCGCCGCCGCAGAGACCGCCAAGAGGGATCTGGAGGCCCGGGTTGCGCAGATGGAGCTGAACTTGAAGGCGAGTGAAGACAGGGTCGCCGCTCTCAACGTGGCGCGGGAGAAGGACGCGCACACCAACTCGGAGCTGCAAATCCGCCTCTCCGAGAAGGGCAAAGAGCTCACCGACGCCAGGGACTCCATCGCCGACTTGGATATGAAGGTCTCCACCCTCACCGACTCTCTTGACGCCGCCCGGGACCACCGGTCGAAGCTGAAGGATGATCTTCGTACTGAGAGGAACTTGCTGGAAAGCGCCGCCGTCTCGCAAAATCACTTCCAGCGGACGGTGGAGCAGTGGACCGAGGAGCTCGTCACCTCCGCCGCCAACATCGATATGGAGATGGTTGCGCTGAGGGCGGAGCACCTCGCATACCCCCCGACGAGAATCTCCCCCACAGCGCCAAGCTGAGCTTGTTCCTTAGAGGAGTGGCGCCGGCTCTTGCGCGGTTACGAGAGAAGATCCCCGTGCAGCTTGCCGACGAGGCGCGCCGGCTCTGTATGGGTACTATGGAGCAGGTGTTGTCGAAGATCGTCTACCGCAACCCCGGGATCAACCTCGTCAACGTCCTCCGGACCCTGCCGCCCGAAGCTGACCAGGAGGCGTTGAAGGCCCAAGTTGCCCACATTGTAGCCAAGGTGGGCAAGATCCAGAGGATTGACGGAGACCACAGAGACTAGGCACCTTGCTTCCCTCGCCGCTGTCAATTAAGTCATAGACAGTAGTTGTTTAGAACAGCGCCAAGTTATCTCTGTAATATATACTTTTATTTTGGGTAATCAATGCAGTGTTATCTCCCTTGCTTTTGGTCTTTCACTTTGTATGCTTTTCATCCTACGCTTTTAGGGGAACTTGCCGGCAAGGGGCCCTTGCCGCGAGCGCTGAGTGCGGGACTCTTAGCAGCCTGCTAGCAAAGACCTTGTCGGCAAGAAACCTTGCCGCAGCTAGTCGCAGCACACTTAGATTGCTGAGCGAACTCAAAAACGAAGTAAGGGCGCGACACTTGTCGCAGCTCACTTAAGCCGTTGAGCGTGCTCGAAACAAAGTAAGGGCGCGGCTAGCCACGGGTAGGTTCCTACGTGCAGAGGTTTTCCATACAAAGTGTGGTTGTTCAAGGAAGATAACAGAAAATTTAAAAATTTGAATGCTCAAACTTTGGTAACTTAGCTTTCATGGATTGTTTGTTTCCCGGCAAGAATTTTCTTTCTTGAACAACACTTGGTCCATACTTCTATCTCCTTCCCCCCCCCGACAAACTTGTGTGCGAGGAACACTCCTTCTGTTTCAGAGAGAAAGACAAAAGAGAAGGAAATACAAGTACGGAACCTTGCGGCTTGTTACTGCTTACCGGGAGTGTGTGCTGCACAAAATGTCAGATGACACATGCGAGTAAAAGAAAAAGCACGAAAATGACAAATGGTGCGAAGCACAAAAGTTTTACTGATGCACGGGGTCTGCGCCCGGCTTTGTACAAAGGTTTACATGCAACGGCGGCAAGACTTGTACAAAAGGTGGTTGCCGGAGCGGATCACGGCAACCGCGCCTTACGGGTGAAACTTGCGAAGATGCTCTATATTCCAGGAGTTGCTCACCGGTAAGCCTTCTTCGGTCTCAAGGCGGACAGCGCCAGGCCTTGTGACTTGTCTCACCCGATAAGGGCCTTCCCACTTTGGCATCAACTTGTTGGAGCCCTTGGCGGACTGAACGCGCTGAAGAACAAGGTCGCCTTCCTCGAGACTCCTGGCCTTGACCTTGCGGCTATGATAGCGACGCAAGGCCTGCTGGTATCGAGCAGCTCGTACAGCAGCCTGGAGACGTTCCTCCTCAAGGAACAATGCATCATCTTGTCGCAGCTGCTCTTGCTCGAGCTCATCATAAGCGAGCACTCGAGGAGACCCGTATACGAGTTCCGTGGGGAGAACTGCCTCCGCTCCATAGACGAGAGCAAAGGGTGTCTGTCCGGTGGCTCGATTTGGTGTCGTCCTGATTGACCAAAGAGCCGCCGACAACTCCTCTATCCAGTTTCTTCCACACTTGTGCAGCCTGTCAAAGGTTCTTGTCTTCAGTCCGCGCAGCACTTCAGCGTTTGCCCTCTCCGCTTGACCATTGCTCCTTGGGTGAGCAACAGAAGCGAAGCAGACCTTGGCGCCAAGGTCTTGGACGTATTGCATGAAGGTGCGACTTGTGAACTGTGTGCCGTTGTCGGTGATGATCCTGTTAGGGATCTCGAAACGGCAAACTATTGATCTGAAGAACCTGACTGCTGACTGTGCCGTCACCTTTCTCACCGGTTCCACTTCTGGCCACTTTGTGAACTTGTCGATTGCAACGTACAAGTACTCAAAGCCCTCGACGGCGCGGGGAAAGGGGCCGAGGATATCGAGCCCGCAGACCGAGAAGGGCCAGGACAAAGGGATTGTCTGGAGAGCTTGAGCTGGCTGGTGAATTTGCTTGGCATGGAACTGACACGCTTCACACTTGTTTACTTGTGCAGTTGCATCTTGGAGGGCTTCTAGCCAAAAGAAACCTTGCCGGAACGCCTTTCCGGCAAGTGCTCTTGCGCCAATGTGGTGACCACATATGCCTCCGTGTATCTCTGCCAACAGCTTCTATCCATCTTCCCGGGAAATGCACTTCAATCTGACACCATTGAGTCTTCTTCTCTACAGTTCGTTGCCAACGAACTGGTACATACTTGACTGCCTGGTTATCCTCTCTATCTCTTCTGGTTCTTCGGGAAGTTCTCCAGTCTGAAGAAAACGGACGGTTTGTTGTGCCCATGCTGGAGCTTGAGGCTCAGCAACAAGGGCTAAAGGCATCAGGGCTGCTGCGGGAACCTCAGCTTCTACGGCAAAAACCGGCGGCTCTGCCGGAGCTGAGGGCTCCCCAGCAAGCCTGCCGGGGCAAGGCTTGTCGGGAACGCCTGCTTCAACTGTACAGACCCTTGGGTCCGCAGGAGCAGACTGTTCCTCAGCATTTTGGTTGCTGATCTTGGGGGCCTTGGCGGCGGCTTCGGGAAGATCCGCCGGCAAGTAGTCGCCGGAGACCAACTTCCTCTTCTTGCTCTGCCCAACTGATGGTGTAACGGATGGCTGAGTTAGCTTGAGCACGAAGACCCCTGGTTCCACAGGTAACTTCATTGCAGCACACTTTGAAAGACCATCTGCGATGTCATTCTGAGCTCTTGGAACGTGCTCCATCTGTAGGCCTTCAAAGTGTTCTTCAAGCTTCCTCACTTCATCGACATAAGCTTCCATCAGAGAGCTCTGGTAACTCTTATTTACTTGTCGGACCACCAACTGTGAGTCTCCCCGCACAATCAGCTTCTTGATCCCAAGTTCGGCCGCAATTCTGAGACCAGCAAGCAAACCTTCATACTCGGCAGTATTGTTTGTCTCTTGCTCCTTGGGAAAGTGCATTTGAACAACATACTTGAGGTGCTCTCCGGTGGGCGCTATGAGCAACACGCCAGCGCCGGCGCCTTGCAGCGAGAAGGCGCCATCGAAGTACATTATCCACTCCTTGCTTGATTCTTGGATGGGGATGCTTGTTTCTGGAACTTCTTCATCTGGTGTTGGGGTCCATTCCGCTATGAACTCTGCCAAAGCTCTGCTCTGTATAGTTGAAGTACTCTCAAACTTGAGACCAAAGCTTGACAGCTCCAGTGCCCACTCGACGATCCTGCCTGTTGCTTCTGGATTTTGCAATATCCTCTTCAACGGAAAGCGAGTGACCACTGTTATCTCATGTGCCTGGAAGTAATGGCGCAGCTTTCTTGAGGCCATGAGGAGGCCGAAAAGTAACTTCTGCACTCCAGAGTATCTTGATCTAGCCCCCTGCAAGAGGGAACTTACAAAATAAACTGGGCGCTGCACCATCTTCTTTTGCACTTCTCCTTGCTCTTGCGCAGACTTGTCCTTGTCGGGGCCATAGCTTGTCGGGGAAGCCCCCTGCTTGCCGCTGGATGCGCTTGCCGGGGATGTGGGTTCCTCATCCGCCTCCCTCTCCGCTACTAACGCAACACTAACCACTTGATTGGTCGCCACTAAGTACAGCAGCAACTTCTCTTGTGGTTTAGGTGCGACAAGTATTGGAGTGGAGGATAGGTATCCTTTCAAGTCTTGCAGCGCAGCCTCCGCTTCCGGAGTCCATTTCATAGGACCTGCCTTTTTCAAGATTTTGAAGAAAGGCAGGGCGCGTTCTGCAGATTTTGAAATGAATCTGCTGAGGGCGGCCACACAACCAGCAAGTCTTCTTACGTCCTTGACGCGCTTCGGGGCTTCAATCTGCTCGATGGCTTTTATCTTGTCGGGATTGGCTTCAATCCCCCTCTGGGACACGAAGAACCCGAGAAGCTTGCCGGAGGGGACTCCGAAGACGCACTTCTCGGGGTTCAACTTGAGTTGTATCTTGCGCAGATTCTCAAAGGTTTCTTCCAAGTCTTGAATCGGGGTATCCTTGCTCTTGCTCTTGACCACTATATCATCCATGTAGGCTTCTACATTCTTGTGTATCTGTGGCTCAAAAGCAGTGTGTACCACCCTTGCAAATGTTGAGCCTGCATTCTTCAATCCAAAGGGCATGCGTATGAAGCAATATGTGCCACATGGAGTAATGAATGCAGTCTTCTCTTCATCTTCCTCAGCCATGAATATCTGGTGGTAACCTGAGTATGCATCGAGAAATGAAAGCAACTCACATCCAGCCGTGGAGTCCACAATCTGGTCAATGCGCGGCAAGGGGAATGGATCCTTAGGACAAGCTTTATTCACATCAGTGAAGTCTATACAAAGTCTCCACTTCCCATTAGCCTTGCGCACGACAACTGGATTGGCCAACCACGTGGGATGTAGTACACCTCTAACCAGGCCTGCTGCTTCCAACTTCTTGATTTCTTCGGCGATGAACTCCTGGCACTCCACCGCTTGCTTTCTGACCTTCTGCTTGACGGGCCGCGCGTGAGGACAAACAGCAAGTTTGTGCTCAATTACCTTCCTGGGAACGCCGGGGATGTCAGACGGTTGCCACGCAAACACGTCCACATTCGCCCGCAGGAAGGCAACGAGCGCGCTTTCCTATTTGGGGTCGAGTGCAGCACTGATGGTGAAGGTACCACCAGTGCCGTCCTCCTTGGCGGACACTTTCTTGGTTGCCGGTGGAGCTGCCATTCCCTTCTTGCACTTGCCGGTGGAGCTCGATGGTGCGTCCTCGACGGCAGCGCAGTACTCCGAAGAGGTGCGTTTGCCGGAGTGGGCTCCAGAGCTCTTGCCGGACTTGGTCTTGGTCTTCCCCCCGGGAGCTTCAGCGGCAAGTGTTTTGCTATCTGCCGCGGCTGCTGCATCCCGGTAGATCTTGTCGGCGCAAATAAGCGCATCCTTCTTGTCGCCGGGGACAGAGATGACGCTTATCGGCCCCGGCATCTTGAGCATATTATATGCGTAGTGGGAAGCTGCCATGAACATGGCGATCGCAGGACGGCCAAGTATCCCCTTGTACGGCAATGGGATATCGGCAACGTCGAACGTGATCCTCTCCGTCCTGAAGTTGAGCTCCCCACCAAAGGTCACTGGCAGTGTAATCTTCCCCTTTGGCTTGCTCCTTCCCGGGTTGATTCCTTGGAACGTCCCGGTTTCCTCGAGCTCGCTATCGGGGATCTGTAGTTTCTTGATCACAGCGGAGGAAATCAAGTTGAGGCCGGCCCCGCCGTCAACCAACATCTTGGTGACCTTGAGGTTGCGGATAGTTGGTGAAACCAACATCGGCAAGCACCCGACCGCGGTTGTGCGGTCAGGGTGGTCCTCGAGGTCGAAGAAGATGGGCGTGCCGGACCATTTCAGCAGCCTGCTCGACTCGACGGGTGGCTCAGCTGCATTCACTTCCCGCACCCATTGTTTGAGTTGGCGGTGGGAAGTGTGCAGAGAGGCACCTCCATCGACGCACAGAACTTCTGTGGCCTTCTGGAACTCCTGCTCGTTGTTGTCTCCTTCATCCATATCCTCGTCATTGTCCTCGTCTTCATCCTTGTCGCGGCCCCGGGGAGGTCTGTCTCCTTGCCGCTGCTTGGCCTTGCCGAGGCGTCCTCCCCGGCCATTGAACGGCCGCTTCTTGCTGGGCTCTCCTCCGCCTCCTTGGGCCTTCTCCTTGTCGCGACGCTCGTATTCAGCCTTCTGCTGCTCTACGAGGTACTCTACCCTCTTGCAGTTTTGGAGATCGTGGCCCTTGGTGCGGTGGATCTTGCAGTACTGCTTGTCGGAGTCGTCCTGCTTGTCGGCTGCCGCTACAGGGGCGGGCTCCTTGCCGGAGCCACCAGCCTGTGTCTTCTTGGCGGGAGCCTCCTTGCCGGACTGCTCGACAACCAGTACCTCCTTGTTCTTCTTCTTCCTGTTATTCCGCCGCCGGTTTTTCTTTGCCGGGGCGGCATCCTCGCTGTCGCTTCCTCCTGCGCCGGTATCCTCTCCGGGGAGTCTCCTCCCCTCTTCAGCACGTGCACATTTGTCAGCCAAAGCGTAAAGCTCGCTGACGTCCCGGATCTTGGTCATGGCCATTTCCTCCCTCATCCGGCGATTACGCACGTTCTGGTGGAACGCACTGATAACCGCGGCAGGGTGGACATCGGGAATATTGTGTTGAATGCGGCTGAACCTTTGGATGTATTTGCGCAGGGACTCTCCCTCCTTCTGGGCAAGGATGTGGAGATCGCTCTCCTGGCCGTGGGGTTTGTGGCCGCCCGTGAAGGCGCCGACAAACTGGTGGCACAAATCCGCCCATGAAGAGATGGAGTTCTCCGGCAAGTGCATAAGCCAAGACCTGACATTTGGCTTAAGCACGAGCGGGAAGTAGTTGGCTAGGATCTTCTCGTCGCGTCCCCCGGCAGCCTGCACCGCAATGGTGTAGATGCTGAGGAACTCCGAGGGGTGTGTCTTGCCGTCGTACTTCTCGGGTACGTCGGGCTTAAAATTCTTCATGCTGGGCCACTGGACTTGCCGCAGCTCTCGGGTGAACGCAGGGCAGCCTGCCGCGTACGACAAGTCACCTGGTTCGCCGGGCGCGTGCATGTCGACAGCGGTCCCAGCGCGCTGGTCGGACTATCTTCGGGCTTCTCGTCGACGCTCGATGCGGGTTCGAGCGTCCTCTTGTCGCCTGTCGTCGAGGACCTGGCGCTGATCGCGGCGAGCCCGCGGATCCGACGACGCCGTGGAGTCGTCGTCGACGTTGATCCGGCGGGGCGGCGTTTTCTGCTTCCGCGGCGGGGAGTGCATGGTAGTTGCACCCCCGGCGGTCTTATCTCCGTCGGCCTTCGCTTGGTCGACTTGCCGCGGCCGTGAAGTTGCCGGCTGCTGCGGCGCGTCGTTGTTGGCGAAGGCGATGAGGCTCTGGATCGTCGCCCTCCAGTCTTCGGCCTTGTCCGCCGCTGGAGGGAAGTCGAGGAGCAGCTGAGCCCTGGCCAGGGCTTTTGCTGGAGAGGAGGGAAACGGTGGTGAACGGTGCGAGGAGCGGGACACGCTCGGACTTCTAACTGCGTTAGAAGGAGCATGTTCCCGTCTTGGCGACCGTGCCTTGCTCGTGCCAGGACGTTGGCCTTGAGTGTCCCGTGACTCACCGGCCTGGCCACGTCCCAGGAAGCGTATGGTACCTCCGGTACCACGTCGCTGCTGGTCTGGCACCTCCTGAGAGGGACGTGGTGCGTGCACGGACACCGAGGCCTTGGAGGTCGCCCGGTCGTCCGTCTTGTCTTTGGACTTGGTGGCGTCGTGAGTTTCCCCACCGGCGTCCACCCTTCCGCCGGCGTCTCCCCCAACAACCGTCGGCTCTGGTGGTGGTGGGATCGACGCGGACGGGCCTCCGACCTCCGAAGCCTTCTTCTTCAGAGGCATGTTGATGTAGTCGATGAGGTTGATGGAGCTGCTGAAGTTGTTGAAGGTTGCGCCCGCATGAGCGCCGGATCAGGTTCGCACAACCTCGACGCCCCCTACCTGGCGCGCCAAAGATGTCGGGGAAACTGGACGCCCACGAACACCTATGGGACCGGAGCCCCTTCTACATTGCGGTAAGGGAGCGGAGGGAGCACGGAGGGCAGATCGAGGAGCGCACGCGGGCAGTTTTACCCAGGTTCGGGCCGCGATGACGCGTAAAACCCTACTCCTGCTTTGGTTGTATTGAGTCCTTGGGCTCGGGAGCTTGAAGATCTACAGTACTAGCTACACCGAGCGTGGGAGTGAGCGAGTTTCTGGGATCGAACCCCCTCTACGTTGTGCATGGGCCTCCTTTTATAGAGGAGGGTAAAAATGTAAAATCGGTGGTAGTTGCAACAGTGCATGAACAGTGTATAAATAGTGGATGAACAGTGGTCTTCACCTAATCTTGACGGTGGGGGACAAAGGCATTGAATGCCCGTCGCCGTCGCCCCAAAAAGTGTCCATCAATGCGTCTCCGTTCGCCACGGCGATATCCTCGTCACCGCGGCTTGCCATCGTGTACCCCAGGCTGCACAGCCATCTGCCACATGCCCCTGGAAGGGCCCCAGGGCGACGCGTGGCCAGATGAGCTGGAGCGGAGGGACACAGCATAGGCTTCCCCGGCAAGCGCCTTGCCGGGGTCGCAACCTTGCCGTGCCCGGAAGCTTGTCGCTCTCCGGGCCCTGCCGGGGCGCATGATGCACCGCGATATTCCTCCTTGAAGTGCCGTTCTTTTGGCCTTCCTAGCAAGCTCCCCTTGCCAGGATCTCGTGCTGGAATGATAGCTTTGAGCCTGGTGCGGCCTTCCCGGCAAGCTCCTCTTGCCGGGGTCTTGTCTCTTAATCTTGAATACTTTGTTCTTGAATGGCTTAAAAGGGTCTAGAGTGGGCTTTGGCGGGCGCGTGGTGAGCCAGACCACGGGACGCTGCTACTGCCCGTGCACAAGTCGGGATACTAAGGTACCCCTACTTTAGTACACCGACACGTGGCTTGACTGATAGCTTTGTGAGAAGGTTTAAATTTTCATCTTCACGTAATTCTCACACTGTCTTGTTTGATCTATATGATAAATCTTATACCATGGACTTAGAGGATTTTAATGAAGCCTGCAAGCTCCCACAGTGGGGCAGTATGAGTGATCCTCGTAAATATGAATTTAGAGAATTTCTTGCTAGTATTACAGTGGGAGAATCCAGGGACATCACACAAGCCACCACGAGGAGCATACATTTTCCTTCTATTCATTACTTTGCTCTCTTTATCGGTAGATGCATAAATGGTAAAGATGAGGCTTGTCACATGTGTGTCCCTGATCTTAGCGTTCTCAGGAGTGCTGTACTAGGTGACAGGCAATATTACTTAGGAGCAATTGTTGCATGTAGACTGCACCATAATGGTTCGAATGGAGATTTATTTTGTGGGATCTATGCTACTCGCATAGCCCGCTATCTTGGTGTGTCTGTGCACCCTTATGATGAACCTTTACCTGATTCTTATTTAGACTGTAATGCTATGGCTAGTCATCGGTTTATAGAGTGGGATAATCAAACTCTCAAATATCGACTAATCTTTAACAGGCAACATGCCATCCCTATTGTTCTTCCTGCCCCTACTTTGTTTAACTTTCAGGGAAAGGGGAGATACACTATAACTATGGAGGAGGCGATTGCCCATTACAACATGACGGAGGCAGCTCGTCTTCGAGCTGCAGCTCAGCAGGCAACATCTGCTGCATCACAGTACGACCCCAACTACAACTTTGGATATCCGTCAGGCCAATACTAGCCATAGACCAACTTACGCCAAAAGCCTAAGCTCGGGGGTGTACGTGTTTCTCACCGACTTACTTTCATGTTCACACTTATTCTAGCTGTCGGTGCTGACACTCTTTCACTGTACCCTCCATGCTTAGTTTAAATTTCTTTTTCTTAGTCTTTTCCTTGTGTGCTAGAAAAACCCAGAAAAACAAAAAAATATTAGCTATAGCTTCTAGCTAGTTTACTTTCTTTGCTTGTAGTAGTAACTAAAAAATTGAAAACCCAAAAATATTTCCCGTTCTTCTTTTGCTTGTTGGGAGCTTTCCCGTGTAAATAGTTTCGTTTCTTTTCTTTAGGGGTTAAGAGTAGAAGACCATGATGAAAATGCTTAGTGGCTCTCATATGCTTTGTTGATGATTTAACCTTGAGCCATATTACCTTGTCTTCTCTCTTGTATAAATTGTCTGCACGTTCCGGCTTAGTCCAATGCACGTGCACTATTATTATTATCCACACTGTTCGGTCGTGCGAGTGAAAGGCAATAAGGATGATATATGATGAACTAATTTTGATGAGGAAAGCTGGTATGAAATCGACCTCTTTCGTTTTTGTAAATATGATTGCTTGTCGTTCTTGATTCAGCTTGTTATGAATGAAACATGTTTGCAATGACAATTAGAGATCATAGCTGCTTATGCCATGTTTAATTAGTTGAGAGTTTATATCGGTCTATCTTGCGTGCCAACATGATATTAAAATGGTTGTGATGTGCTATGATGGGTGGTATCCTCCTCTGAACGATTTAAGTGACTCGACTTGGCACATGTTCACGCATGTAGTTGAAACAAATCAACATAGCCTTCACGATATTTATGTTCATGGTGATTTATATCCGACTCATGCTTGCGTTCATTGTTGATAATTTTAATGCATGTTCATGACCGTTGTTGCTCTCTAGATGGTCGCTTCCCAATCTCTTACTAGCCTTCACCTGTACTAAGCGGGAATAATGCTTGTGCATCCACTTCCATAAACCCCAAAGTTGTTCCATATGAGTCCACCATACCTTCCTATATGCGGTATTTCCCTGTTGTTCCAAGTAAATTTGTATGTGCCAAACTCTAAACCTTCAAATGAAATTCTTTTTTGTATGCTCGAACAGCTCATGTATCAACTAGGGCTGTCTATATCTTCCATGCTAGGTGGGTTATTCTCATGATGAGTGGACTCCTCTCATCATTCACGAGACAATGGCTGGTAACCGGGATGTCGAGTCCCACGCTCAAAATCATAATAATTAAACAAAACTCCCACAGGGCTGTTGCTTGTTTGGACGCTAACCCGTGGAATCGGCTGACCATGGAGTGTGCTTGTTGGTGGTTGGGGGAGTATAAACTTTACAATTCTGTTTGGGAACCGCCTATAATATGCGTAGCATGGGAGATATCGAGATTCTTGGTTGTTATGTTGACAATGAAAGTATACCGCTCAAAATGTTATTCAATCTCTATTTAAAAATCAAGCTCTGGCACCTCTAAAAATCCCTGCTTCCCTCTGCGAAGGGCCTATCTATTTACTTTTATGCAGAGTCATCATCCTCTTATCAAAAAGCACCAGTAGCAGAGCACCTCTGTCGTTGCATGTGCTTCCCTCCGCGAAGGGCCTATCTATTTACTTTTATGCAGAGTCATCGTCCTCTTATCAAAAAGCACCAGTAGGAGAGCACCTCTGTCGTTGCATGTATTACTATTAATTTGCATTGAGTATGATCATGACTGGATCTCTTTTACCATGAATTACAATGCCTAGTCAGTCCTTCATCTTTAAAGGTGCTCTGCATTTATGTGCCCTATTTGACACTAGAAAACTTTTCCTTCTTTATTTAACACCGAGTCTAAATTGTATGCCTTTTATGACACTTTCGTCCATTTTAAGCCATAACGGTGTTAAATGACACATAAAAAGACCTATGTGCCCTTCATGTGATATTTGACCAAAATTTTATATGTATGTGTGTATCCGGTCAACTCAATTTATGTTGGCCTTGGCCCAACCTCGACCTCGACCTTGATGGCGTTGTAGCCTAGTGTTTTCTGGCGTACAGGTGTATGAGGCTAGCTCGAGTACTTTCTGAGGGTTTCTTCGAGACGTAGAGGGCATGTACACACCAAGAGACAAGTAGGAAGGCAGGTGGATCAAATCCAGTTGGACACGTACTGATATACGTAATAGATGAAGTTAGCTAGCAGCCGATCTCTCGCTTGATTGTTTCTACGATCGCTGGCTAGCTAATCAAGCTAGCGATACCCATGAAAAAGCAAGTTAGCGATACTATCTTGGCGCAACACGAACACACACAATGCGATTGATTGCCACGGGACCATGTCGGTGCTATTTATATTCCTTTTTTGAATCTCAACTCACGACTGTTACAAAAGGACTGGGCATATGCATATATATACTAGGCTACACCTAGCCATAGCTGTGTACGTGTGTGTGTATGAGCAATGCCTTTTCACAAAAAATTTACAAGCACTAACTTACGAATTTTAACGTACTGACTTGTTGTATACTATCGATTGAGTATGTAGTGTATGTACTATTAATGTACACTGGCTACCCCGCTGACCCTGAAGCTAAACCATCATGTACACTTTTGGTCACCTATCACATGAGTGGCAAATAAGTCTTTTCAAGTGTAATTTAACACCGTTAAGGCTTAAAATGGACGAAAGTGTCATAAAGGGCATAAAATTTAAAGATTGTATTAGATAGGGAAGAAAAAGTTGCTCAGTGTCAAATAGGGAAACCAAATTAAAAATAGTGTTATATAAGGAATTTTCTCATCTTTAAAGGTGCTCCGCATTTATGTTTTGCGGTCTTAGAAAGGGCTAGCGAGATACCATCCTGTTATATCATATCATGATTGTTTTGAGAAGTGTTGTCATCAGAGGTTTATTATTATTGCTCGCTATTTGATTATGCCATTGATGTAAGTAGTCTTGAGACCTGAAAGTTATTGTGAATGTGGTTAGTTCATGATCTTGTTGAAAACCTCAATGCTAGCTTACATATTTACAACAACAAGAGCAAACAGAGTTTGTCAAAGTTTTTCTTTATCACTTTCAGTTTATCAACTGAATTGCTTGAGGACAAGCAAAGGTTTAAGCTTGGGGGAGTTGAAACATCTCCAACGTATCTACTTTTCCAAACACTTTTGCCCATGTTTTGGACTCTAACTTGCATGATTTGAATGGAACTAACCCGGACTAACGCTGTTTTTAGTAGAACTGCCATGGTGTTCTTTTTGTGCAGAATAAAAAGTTCTCGGAATCGCCTGAAAATCAACGGCGAATTATTTCAGAAAATATAAAAAATACCTGCCAGAAGCTCCACACCTGGGGGCCCACGGGCTGTCCTGGAGGGTGGGGGGCGCGCCCCCCTTCCCAAGGCGTGCCCCCTTGCCTCGAGGGCACCCCGATGCCCCACCGACGTATCCCCAGGTCCTATATATTCCGTTTCATGGAGAAACAATCAGGAAGAAAGAATTATCGCGTTTTACGAGACGGAGTCACCGCCAGGCCCTAATCTCTCTCGGGAGGGCTGATCTAGAGTCCGTTTGGGGCTTTGGAGAGTGGAGATCGTCGCCATTGTCATCATCAACCTTCCTCCATCACCAATTCCATGATGCTCACCGCCATGTGTGAGTAATTCCATCGTAGGCTTGCTGGACGGTGATGGGTTGGATGGCATCTATCATGTAATCAAGTTAGTTTTGTTAGGGTTTCATCCCTAGTATCCACTATGTTCTGAGGTTGATGTTGCTATGACTTTGCTATGCTTAATGCTTGTCACTAGGGCCCGAGTGCCATGATTTCAGATCTCAACCTATTATGTTTCCATGAATATATGTGTGTTCTTGATCCTATCTTGCAAGTCTATAGTCACCTACTATGTGTTATGATCGGGCAACCCCGAAGTGTCAATAATCAGGACCACTCCTGGTGATGACCATAGTTTGAGGAGTTCATGTATTCACTATGTGTTAATGCTTTGGTCCGGTACTGTATTAAAACAAGGCCTTAATATCCCTTAATTTCCAATAGGAACCCGCTGCCACGGTAGGGTAGGACAAAAGATGTCAGGCAAGTTCTTTTCCATAAGCACGTATGACTATATTCGGAATACATGCCTACATTGTATTGATGAATTGGAGCTAGTTCTGTGTCACCCTAGGTTATAACTTCTACATGATGAATTGCATCTTATGTAATTTCCCATCACCGATCCAATGCCTACGAGCTTTACCTATATTGCTAGTTGCTATTTACTTTTCCGTTCTATTATCACAAAAACTACAAAAACACTATCTTTACTTTTATTGCTGCTACCGCCACTATCATATTACTGTGCTACTAAACTATCTTGCTGCATATACTAAGTTTCCAGGTGTGGTTGAATTGACAACTCAGCTGCTAATACTTAAGAGTATTATTTGGCTCCGCTTGTGTCGAATCAACAAATTTGGGTTTAATACTTTACCCTCGAAAACTGTTGCGATCCCTTACACTTCTGCGTTATCAAGTACTGGACCAAAGCATTGACACATAGTGAATACATGAACTCCTCAAACTACGGTCATCACCGGGAGTGATCCCGATTGTTGTCACTTCAGGGTTGCCGGATCAAAACACATAGTAGCTGACTATAGACTTGCAAGATAGGATCAAGAACACACATATATTCATGAAAACATAATAGGTTCAGATCTAAAATCATGGCACTCGGGCCCTAGTGACAAGCATTAAGCATAGCCAAGTCATAGCAATATGAATCTTAGAACATAGTGGATACTAGGGATCAAACCCTAATAAAACTAACTCAATTACATGGTAAATCTCATCCAACCCATCACCGTCCAACAAGCCTACAATGGAAGTAATCACGCACGGCAGTGAGTATCATGGAATTGGTGATGGAGGAAGGTTGATGATGACGATGGCGATGATCTCCACTCTCCGGAGCCACGAACGGACTCCAAATCCGCCCTCCAGAGAGGGATTATGGCTTGGCGGAGCCTCCGTATCGTAAAACGCGATAATTCTTTCTCTCTGATTTTTTCTCCCCGAAAGTGAATATATGGAGTCCGTGGGTACGCGGTGGAGCAACAGGGGGCCCACGAGGCAGGGGGCGCGGCCAGGGAGAGGGGGCACCCCTCCCACCCTCATGGATAGGGTGTGGGCCCCCTGGTCTGGATCTTTCCACAGGTATTTTTTATATTTTCCAAAATAATTCTCCGTGGATTTTCAGGTCATTCCGAGAACTTTTTATTTGTACACAAAGACAACACCATGGCAATTCTGCTGAAAACAGCGCCGGTCCGAGTTAGTTCCATTGAAATTATGCAAGTTAGAGTCCAAAACAAGGGCAAAAGTGTTTGGAAAAGTAGATACATTGGAGATGTATCAATGATAATCGTTTATTATCCATGCTATAATTGTATTGATTGGAAACTCAAATACAAGAGTGGATACATAGACAACAACATGTCCCTAGTGAGCCTCTAGATGACTAGCTCATTGATCAAATATGGCTATGGTTGCCTAGCCATAGACATGCGTTGTCATTTGATAACGGGGTCGCATCATTAGGAGAATGATGTGATGGACAAGACCCAAACTATAGACGGAGCATATGACCGTATCAAGTTTATTGCTATCATTTTTTGCATGTCAAGTATATGTTCCTATGACCATGAGATCCTTCAAATTACTAACTTGGGAGGAGTACCTTGTGTGTACCAAACGCCGCAATGTAACTGGGAGACTATAAAGGTGCTCTACAGGAATCTTCGATGGTGTCTGTTGAGTTAGCATGGATCAAGACTTGGATTTGTCTCTCCGTATGATGGAGAGGTATCTCTGGGCCCTCTCAGCAATACAACATCACAAGAAGTTTGGAAGCAATGTGACTATGGAGTTGGTCACGAGATATTGTATTACAAAATGAGTAAGGAGACTTGCCGGTAATGAGATTGAACTAGGTATGGAGATACCGACGATCGAATCTCGGGCAAGTAACATATCGTTGGACAAACGGAACTGCATACACGATTGATTGAATCATTGGCATCATGGTTCGACCGATAAAGATATTCGTGGAATGTGTGGGAACCAATATGGGTGTGCAGGTCCAGCTATTGGTTATTGACCGGAGAGGTGTCTCGGTCATGTCCACATGATTCTAGAACCCACAGGGTCCGCACGCTTAACGTTCGGTGACGCTAGAGTAGTATTGGGTTATTCACGTTGGTGACCGAATGTTGTTCGTAGTGGCGGATGAGATCCCGGACGTCACGAGGAGCTCCGGAGGTAAAAAATTAAATATGTGAAATCATATTTTGGCTACCGAAAAAGTTTCGGGTTTTACCGCTATTATACCAATAAGCTTTTGAAAGGTTCTGGAAGGTTGTAGAAGGTTCCGAAGTAGTCCGGAAGGGTCCCTCTAGCACCTAGATCTGTGCATGGATGTAGGGGGGCGTCCTAACCTTATTGGGCTAGGGGCACCATCCCCAAAGAGGTCCATGCGCCTAGGGGGAGGGAGACCCTAAGGGAAGGGCCCTCCACATGACTTGGAGGGCACTCCACCCCTTAGACGCGTCCCCTCCTTGGAGGAGGGGCTAGGGCTACGCCCCTAGGCCTCTCACACCCCTATATATAGTGAGGAGGGGTGTGGGGGGCTGGGCACACAAATTCCCACGTCCTGGAGGCAGCCCTATCTTTCCCATTACTATGTTTTCTCCTCAGATCGCATCTAGAGCAGCGCTTGGCGATGCCCTACTAGGATTGCTTCACCACCATCTCCACCACGCCGTCGTGCTGATTGAGATCCCATCTACTTCTCCTCCTTCTCTTGATAGATCAAGAAGGATGAGACGTCATCGAGCCGCAGTGTGCTGAACGCGGAGGTGTCGTCCGTTCGGCACTTGATAGGGAGTTCGTGGGACGGATCGTGATTAGATCGCGAAGACGTTCGACTACATCAACTGTGTTTCTTAACGTTTCTGCTTAGAAATCTACAAGGGTATGTATATCCAATCTCTCCTCTTGTAGATGGTCATCTCCGAGATTGATCTTGGTGGGTGCAGGATTTTTTTAGTTTCCCATGCAATGTTCCCCAGTACTGTCATCATCATTATCATCCACATTTCCCCTATTGTAATATCAAGAACCCTAGCGGAATAACTTGTGTATTACATATGTGATTCATTCATGTTTCACATTTTGGTGGTATGATGTTTGTTTCCTTCATGTGTGAGTAGATCCCTTAGTTCTGAGGGATATGGATGAACCCTAGTGTGTGATAGATCGATTGATATTAGGATTTGACATCCTCTTTGCATGTTTATGTTAGTAGTCTTCTTGGCGTTGGGTGAAGTCGACCATCCAATGTATGCCAATTTTGGACATAAGGTTATAACTGTTGGAGGACCGTGTGGTTGGCGAGGTGGGTGAGTGACATGCCCAGTCGGTGTCCCTTATGAGGTGAACACAAGTGTCCTCGAATTATTGCGTAGTAAGCAACTTAATGGTGCGGAAGGTGAAGATGCTTATCAACATTTACAAATTTTCTAAGATGTATGTGGGCATTTAAATTAAGTCCTTTAATACGTAATGATATGAAGTTGAAATTGTTTTCTCCCACTGTGGATAATAAGGCAGAGGAATGGTTAGTGTCTCACCCTGCAAGAACCTTCGATACTCTGGATAAATTAGTAGAAACCTTCTTATCAGACTTCTATCTAGAAATAAAACCCCATGAAGCAAGGAGGAGAATTATAAACTTCCGACAAAGACCAGGACAAAGTATGGTAAAAGCATATAGATGGTATAAAACTGTCGTGGGAAAACACAATCACCTATGGGGCCATTGGCCCCTTGTGGTTCGGCAAGGGTCAAGGGCACATTGCACAAAGAGCAGAGATCGTAGAGGCAGCACAGTAATGGTGATGCGGTGGGTTTTACCCAGGTTCAGGCTGTAGTGAAGCGTAAAACCCTACTCCTGCTTTGGTGGATTGGATTAGGCAGCGCGATGAGCACGTAGTGCTCAAGCCCGACAAGGCGGCCTTGGGGAGAGCAGCTACGTGGGTATGAGTGTACAAGGGTCCAAATCCTTTTTCTAGATCGCCTCGGTCCTCCTTTTATAGTTCAAGGGGTATCCCAAGTGGCAACACGGTCGCTGTTGGTTGATTAGATAGCAAACAATGCTATCATACCTAACTATGCACACAGGACAAGGCGCATGTAATGCACCGCTTAGTGCAATGTCGTGGGATCGAGCCGCGCCACTTTAGCTCTCTCTTGCCATGTCCACCTGACATGCCGCTGGACGGGCGTCATGCAAGGAGGATCTTCTCCTCAAACGGCTACCACGTGCCAAAGGACATCCACTTAATTACTTGGGGGTTCGACACCACAGTGATAAGTGACGTGAGTCACTGTGCGGTGAAGCGGTGGTGTCTTGGCGGGGTGATCTGCCCTCGGCGTCCCTGGCAAGCGTGTCCGGGGATTCTTGAGACTTGTCTTTAGTGTGGCCTCGACTTGGCTGGGCACGCCTGCCCGGCAAGGGATGTTTTTCCTTGGTGATATTTTGCTCATTTGGCTTGTCTTGTTCTTCTTGATCCGTCCTTTGATTCTTCAAAGAGCTCTATCTTCAGCTTGGTCTTGTTTTATCGTTGCAACGTTGCCTACGTGCCTATGTACAGTCTGGGCAACATATGCCAAGGTTTGTTGCACTGGCAGGAGCCCCCGGGCCTGGCCTAAACGCCTTGCTGAGCGTCATTGTGTAAGGCCCTATCTGGTACACAGGCAGAGGGCTCATGGTAGCTCATTTCTGATATTTTCCTTCCTTCTTCATTAACATGTGCTTGAATGAGGATAGTTTCCACTTTTGCCGCACGCTGCCAGACGTCATGGGGCAACCTTTATGCCATGAATCGCGGGTTGCCCATGTCCCACACTCACGGGATGGCAACTTCCTTTTTACCCATACGCTGCTCCTGCTGTTTCCGCCATATATGCCGCATGCATTGCACAGGGTTGGTGGCCAAAACATCGGGCGTGAGGAGGAGCACCATGGTGGAAAGCCAGACGCCATGGAATGGTGTCAGTGGTCAGTCTTGATTCTGCGAGCCGTTAGTGGCACATAGGATTCAGATTGGTGGAGCGGGCCGGCGGCCTTCTGGGTGAGGAGCCAGCCCCCGGTCCAATCCTCTTATAAAAAGAGAAATGGGCGAGGGACTAACTCACACACATCTTGTTCTTATTTCCGCTCGTCTCCTTATTCTCCCTCAAATGGCGAGGGGAAGGAGTCGCGTCGGCGTTCAACTGGCGGCGAGAAAAGCCTCGTCTCGACAGCACCTTCCTCCCCCGATCGACGACATGGGGGCGGAACTCAACGCTGGTGGTGGAGGCGTAGGACGGGGGCGTGTTCGTTGCGGTGCCCGGGGCTAAGGAGGACGTGGCGGTGTCACAATCATTCCTCCTCTGGTTGCTCCGGGGCCGCCTAAAGGTCACATCGGGGACCAACCGTTGGAATTCATCGCCAAGCTGCGTGGTTCCCCACGTGGTCGTCTTCAGCTTCCCACTCCTTTAGCAAGGGTGATGGAGGTGGACCAACTGCCGGCGCTGAGGCTACACATGAGGGTCTGTTGTAATCGTGGCATGCACGTGAACATAGAGTTCCTGGCCCCTCATGTTATGTTCCTCTGGCATGGTTGGAAAACCTTCGCTCGTGCCCATAGCTTGGCGGCAGGGCACGACCTCCACTTTAAGTCAATGGATGCAGCCCTGCTCTCCGTCAAGTTCTTTGTGTGTTCGAGTGCTCGCTTAGGGAGCTGCATGGACAGCTCGACCAACGACGGAAGCTCCTCCTCGAGAGACAGCGACAAGGAAGACACCGGTGGGGAGGACGATGACAGCGAGTCTCCGGGCGTGAAGCTTGAAGGCTACAACACAGACTCAAGATGAACATCGGACGCACCATCAATGTGAGTCGGGCGCCGGTAGCACCATCATCTGCTCCTGGGCCTTCTCCTCCCCCTTTTCAAGGCGATTTGCCAATTGTTGGGCGAGGACGCCTCCGCTGAGGGAATCCTGTATTCGTGGGTCCTCATGCATCCGGGTCGTTGAAAATGGGCCGTATTGATGGGCTGTATAGAGAATAAGCAAAAGACCCTCCCCCGTATTTGGTAAGGACTCTTATGTACATAGAAAGGCAAGTGTAGAGTTCGGATGTATCAATTACTTCTTTCCCAAGTCACCCTTGTAACCCTAGGCCCCCTCTGGCATGTATATAAGCTAAGGGGTTTAGTCTGTAGAGGGGATCATCGTCATCACAATATCCTCATAGGCTAGACTTAGGGTTTATCCATTACGATATCGAGGTAGATCAACTCTTGTATTCATATTCATCCATATTAATATAGCAGGCGAGGGCCTGAACCTGGGTAAACATCGTGTCCCCAGCCTCCTGTTACCATCGATCCTCTAAACACATAACTTGGGCCCCCCTACCCGAGATCTGCTGGTTTTGACACTGACAATGGTGCTTTCATTGAGAGCTCCGCTGTGCGCTCGCGATGAGCGATCAATGGCTCGTCTCGTCATCAACAATGGGATCACCCTCGGAAATAGCCTGGCTATTGGCCAGGTTCTCTAGCTCGGCGGGTTCGAGGTATGCGCCCGCATGGCCTCTGGGTCGGCCGCTCTCCCTGCGGCCATCGAGCACCCCATTATGCCGATTTCGGGCACTCCGATGATGAGACCTTGGCAGAACTCTCACCCAAAAACGTGTTGCTTGATCGCATCGCCGCCCTGGGGCTTTCATCGTCAGGAGATAAGATCGGTCTTAAATCCGGTCGTGATGAGATCGATCCTTCTTCGATCACTCATCTGGTAGCACCAGTTGAGGATGGAGCCACATAGAATTATCCTCTCCAGACGGAGACCGTAATAGTTCGAATCTCTGAACCCATCGAGCCGAACACGCCCAGGTCGGGAGAAGCTTTATGTTCTTTGAGCTCTGGGACTAACACCGAACCCGAAAGGCAATTAGATCCCGTCGAATCCGGATTGTCACCATCAGAGGTTGTCAAAACCCAGAATATCACTTTCGGTCGGGATTCATAATTTTCAACACCCACCCACCCTGTGAAAAACTCTCCAAGTAAATCCGGACTCACGGACATAGATGATCTCGCAAACATACATCAGTAGCCCGAGGAAACGGTCAACCACTTCTGGGCTAGATTCCTACTTGTTAAAAACAAGATTAGGGACTGTTGCGACGACAAAGCGGTCTCCCTATTTTACCGCAATTGCATGCACGAGGGAGTCTTGAACGCCCTCAACCGACGTCGTGTTCTAAGTTTCACACAATTATCGAAGTTAGTACGAAAGTACTGCGCAATGGAAAATACTTCGAAAGCCTAGAATACACCTCTAGAATAGTCCATATCTGGACAGTACATTATCAAGGCTAAACGGACATACCCTAGCAGTTCATTCGATAACATGCCAATTGGCAAGAAAATCAAACCCTTTTAAGGCACAGGTTCGTACTAGACGAACTACTCGACACACCTTGCCAAATACACGCAACCCCGGACAATGCTCCTAACCATTGCCTTAGAGCATGCTGGGTACTCCGGCAGGTAGCAAAGAGCGGTAAGGCAATTCTTGCCACCACCGTATCAAGGGAGAGGGACGTCGATGTTTTCACCGTCTTCGTGACAAATAAATATCGCAAGAGAGCGAATCGCAAACTTGCCGAGGTTTACCAAACAAGCTGTGCAAGCCCATGGAGCAACACATCAATCAATTTTTCTGCCGATGACGCACCTCGAGTCCGGCCGATCCGAGCATCAGCGGCTCTTGTACTAGTTCCAATAGTGGACGGCTACCACCTCACTAAAGTACTTATGGACGTATGAAGCGGACTAAACCTCATATATGAGGAGACGCTTGCAAAAATGCAGGTCGAGAAATCCCGCATTAAGCACACCAACACATCCTTTAGAGGAATTATACCAAGCCACGAAGCTCGGTGTTCGGGAAGCATTAAGCTCGACGTAGTATTCAGCACACCCAAAAACTACAGATCGGAGGAACTACTCTTCCACATTGTTCCCATTCATAGCGGATACCACGCCCTCCTAGGACGGAATGCGTTCTCATGCTTTCAAGCTATACCCCATTACGGGTACATGAAGCTTTAAATTCTAGGGCCCAATGGAGTGATCACATTAACAAGTGATCCGAATAGAGCACTCCGTGCCAAAAAGAAGACGGCATCCTTAGCCTTAGAGGCATTATCCGAAGCCCTCGCGGCCGAAGAATTAACTACCCTACGATCAAAGGTAGATAAGGACGACATGATCCTCGCCAAAAGATCAAAGTCTACCTCCTTCAAGCCAGCAGATGAAATCATCAAATTTAAAGTGCAACCAACGGACCCTAATGAGACATCATCCATTGGGGCACATCTGGATCCGGCGGTGGACAACACGTTATGCGACTTCCTTCGGGAAAATTGGGATATATTCAACTGGCACCCTTCAGATATGCCGGGAATCCCACGCAGGTTGGCCGAACACAGCCTCAATATTATCAAAGGGTTCAAACCGGTCATGCAGTCACTGTGATGGTTTTCTCAACCTAAAAGACAAGCAATGGGAGAAGAGCTAGCCAAGCTATTAGAAGCCGGATCCATCAGAGAAATTAAACAATCTGGATTGGCTAGCCAACCTGGTCATGGTACCAAAGAAGGATAAATCATGGCGCCTCTGCGTCGACTTGACAAATCTGAATAAGGCATGCCCAAAGTACCCTTTCTTTTACCCCACAATGATCAAATTATCGATGCAACGGCCGGACATGACTCGCTGTGTTTCCTTGATGCTTACTCCAGATACAATCAGATAAAGATGCAGGAATCCGATCGGGCCGCAACTGCATTTATCACCCCGTACTGACCTTTTTGTTTCAACACTATGCCCTTTAGACTTAAAAATGATGGCGCCACATATCAAAGCATGATTCAAACATGCTTAGAAAAGCAAATTGTCAAAACAGTGGAGGCATGTTTTGACGACGTATTTGTAAAAACTAAACACGTTGAGACTTTGGTGGAGGATCTCCGCCTTACATTTGCCAACGTCCGAGAATACGACATAAGGCTCAATCCGAAAAAATGTGTATTCGGCTTTCTAGTCGGAAAGCTATTAGGGTTCATCGTATCCCATAGAGGAATCGATGCTAACCCAGCCAAAATCCAGGCCTTGTCAAAACTCAAAATACCAACCGATCTCAAGCAAGTGCAAAAGCTAGCAGGCTGCGTAGCGGCCTTAAGTCACTTGATCTCCAGATTAGGAAAAAAGGCATTGCCATTTTGCAGATTGCTATGACGCACTGACAATTTCGAATGGACGAATGCGGCCACACCTAGATTGGAAGAAATAAAAGCTCTACTAGCGAGAAACCCAATCCTAGCCGCCCCTGGTATTGGCGAACCAATGCTGCTGTATATATCAGCCACTCACAAAGTAGTGAGTGCCGTGCTCGTTGTCGAACGAGATGAAGAGGGACATAAATTCCGCGTTCAAAAACCCGTATACTATCCGAGGTTCTAACACCGTGCAAATCGGTAACCCCACTATTAGAAAATTGCCCATGCGGTCTTCATGTCATCTCGAAAATTCCATCACTACTTTCAAGAGTGTTCGATCACAGTGGCATCCAAGGAACTACTAAACAATATTATCAACAATAAAGACGCCATGGGACGCATAGCCAAATGGGCCATCGAGCTCTTACCATTCAAAATATCCTATAAGCCATGCCGGACTATTAAATCCCAGGTGTTGGCCAACTTTGTCGCAGAATGGACCGAAGCCGAACTACCTAAAGAGTAAGCTCATACTCCCACTGGACAATGTACTTCGACGGTTCTAAAATGCTAGCCGGATTGGGGGCCGGCGTAATATTGATATCTCCTATTGGGGATAAAGTCTGATACGTTCTTCAAATTATGTACACGGACTCGAACAATGTAGACGAATATGAGGCCCTATTACACGGTCTCCGCCTTGTTGTATCCATGGGCATACAATGCCTTTGGGTACGCGGAGACTCAAACCTCGCTACCTCCAAAATTAACGGAGACTTTGACGCGAAGGATTCAAACATGGCAACTTGTCGCAATGCTATATCGAAAATGTCGGCTCAATTTGAGGGGTAGGAATTCCATCATGTAGCCCGGCATAATAACCAGGCCGCTGATGTACTCGCTCGTATTGGCGCTAAGCGTGACCCCATCCCACCTAACACATTTGTGGAAAGGCTACTTAAGCCATCAGTAACATGGCAGGACGCGAGCAGCGATACCAATTCAGATCCGAACACACCCCCTGCCGAACTCAATCACGACGTCATCGGAAACCCAAACATGGAGATAACTCCTTCGGCTCACGAAATCATGGCTGTTATAGCCCCCTAGACAGAGCCCTTCCTAGCTTACCATAAAAGGCAGGAACTCCCCGATGATCGAATGAGGCCCGCCGCATAGTCCGGCGTTCTAAAGCCTACAAAGTTCACGAAGGTGAACTATATAAGAAAAGTACAACTGGTATTCTACAAAGGTGCATCTCCGAAGAGGAGGGAAGGCAAATTCTCACTGACATACACGCTGGACTGGGCGGCCACCACGCCGTAGCATGGGCGCTCGTAGGCAAAGCTTTTCGCGCTAGCTTCTACTGGCCCACTGCCCGAGCAGATGCCCAAACCTTAGTCCAACACTGTGTTGGCTGCTAGCACTTTGTAAATCAAAATCACATGCCCCACACCGCTCTGAGAAAAATCCCAATTACTTGGCCTTTTTTGATCTGGGGGCTTGATATGGTTGGACCCGTTAAAGGGGGAAGTCATAAAAGGAAATACTTACTGGTAATGCCAGATAAATTCACTAAATGGATAGAAGCCAAGCTAGTAAAAACAGCTGAAGCAGGGCCTGTGATAGATTTTATATCTAGCATACTACACGGTTATGGTGTCCCGCATAGTATTATCACGGATAATGGCTCCAATTTCATAGATGACGAGGTAAAAATTTGGTGCACAAAGTTAGGTATTAAACTTGACTATGCTTCTGTATACCATCCTCAAACAAATGGTCAAGTCGAAAGAGCCAATGGTCTGATAATGAGCGGCATTAATCCCCGACTAGTGCGCTCCCTACGGGAATCGGATAAACACTGGGTCGAAGAGCTTGACTCTGTACTCTGAGGGTTGCGGACCACACCCAATCGTATGACCGGATATACACCTTTTTTCATGGTGTACGACGCAGAGGTTGTTCTGCCCTGCAACATTATTCATGACTCACCTCGAGTGCACATGTACGAGGAGAGAGAAGCCGAGCTACATCGTGACGACGACCTAGATGGACTTGAAGAAGAGTGCAACACAGCGCAAGCACGTTCTGCATTTTATCAACAACAAGCCAGACGATACCAGAACGGAGAAGTGCGGGCCAAGACATACAACGTCGACGAACTCGTTTTACGCCTCCTGGAGAATAAAAAGGACGAGCTCAAACCAAAATGGGAGGCCCCCTTCATTATCGACGAAGTACTCTCCAGTGGAGCCTATCGCCTTCGCAATGCACAGGATAACCGCCTTGAGCCGAACCCGTGGAACACTGGCAAGCTCCGACGATTTATGGATAGTACGGTAGCATTTTTTTCCTGCTTACAAGTTAGGTCTTTTCTTTTACTTTTTCATCTTTTCTCTTTTCCTTTTTATATTTTTCTCTCATTGGCAATTATTCGGCTCGCCCGAACTGCCACATGATAAGTACATCCTCGAATGTGTCTACACCAAATATACATGGGGGCTTCTTTAATGAAGCCCATTATAAATAAATCTTATTGCTTAAAATGTCCTTTGTTTTTACAGTTCTTCCTTGTGATGATATGCACCGATATGACTTAAGTTCTGGCCAGCCTGGGTTGCCTGGCTCCTATGCTTACCCCTTACGTTCCCGATTGTTTGGCTACGGTGTAAAGGGAGAACCTCTGCGATTGTTACAACCGGGTAATCCGAATATGTACCTTAGACTGGGAGAAGCCGAAAGCTAGCACTCTTAAGGGAATAATTGGTTGGCAGATACACAACATATCGCATTCTAAAGCATATTTTAAAACTACCATAAGATATGGCACCCTACAATCCTTTTCATACGGATTAAAAGCTTAGGCCCGCATTTGTATGCACGCCGACCCATGGAAATGAACCCCTAACGGAACTATTCTCTCTGCAAGATGTTTGTTACGTTAAATAGTAATATAGCATAATTCCCCGAACGCGGTTTGTCTGTTCAAGCAATTATGACTAGATAGCCTGGTTTCCGAACATATCACGTGTTCACCATAGATATAGTATTCGGAAGCACTCCAGCCTTTGGGTTTATGGAGGTTAAAGCAGATGGTCAACCATGACAACCCTTTTTATAGATTCTGTGGGAGATAAGTTTGATGGTTAAAGTACATTAATACATAGAATCAAATGACTACTCATTTTCTATTCCCTCTATCAGACTGTCTAGCTTACAGTCCTATTGGGAATGCTTGGCAGCTATCTCTACTTGGTCATAGACCAAATGCTTAGGAATTTCATGTCCATCGGACCCTCGAGGTCCCACGCGGGCCATATGATTTGGATCAAGACGAGACGAGTGTAGCGTGTCTTCACCATGGCACAGACTTCTCGAGCACCCACGCGGCATGCTGATGCTTTCCATAGTTCAAAGCGGCGTCGAGCCCCTTTGAACAGGTCCGCCAAATCCTTCATAGTTTTAGGAGGTGAGTAGCTCTGGCCATACTCTTCATGGCCTTCCGAGCCCGTTCATGGACCCTAGAAAGCTATTGCAGCACGTCACACTCAAAAACGGACACTCCGCCTTTAGGCTGCCCAGTCAACAAACCTCCAGGAAAAGTTTTATTAGAAACCTTCAAAATAAGAGACTATAAGGAGAGCTAGGTATAAGAGACATACTAAACATGCAGCCTTTTAGCCTCCGGTTCTCATCCAAGGCGCTTGAGAATTGGGCCTTTACGCCCTTTAGCTCCTGTTCGAGCCTAATATTTTTATCCTCCACTTGGTTCCTTTTCTCCATAGCCTTGCGTCAGTGCACGCTCGCAAGTGGCTGTTTTCGCTTCGGCAATTTTTTTTCCGCTAAAGCAACTCTTAGCTCCCTCTCCAGTTGGTCGGTCGATCCTGTTGCTGTATTACAAATTAGTACATACATAATAGTAATCGGCAGAACTATCATAGCTTCCGAACACAATTATTATTACCACCAGCATCCTTTCCGGATTCCTTCGAATTTTTCAATTCGACAAGCTAAGTCTGGCACTCTTCAAGTTCCTTTGAAAAAGAGTTATTATTTTCTCGAAGAACCTATAAAAAACAACGGTCCTCAAATCAGTTGTACCAACTGCTTTAAGTCTCGGGAGCTACTAGCATGGGAACACTCAATATAAACACTTACCCACATATCTGTTGAAAGCTGATGAGTGGCTCCGGCAAGTCCGTCTTGAGCGGCTTGGATATAGGCATCTGCAGAGTTGAGGGCGTTAAACGCCTCCTCAGAAAAAGCGGGGTCACGCATGGCTGCTTTCCACCGCCGGTGAATCATCGCAACCTCCACTTCGGAATTGGTAGCTGACACTTCATTCGAATCCTCCTGGAGAGGACAATCTGGCACCGAATCATCATTTACCCCTATCGGGCCTGATGCCGAATTGACTAGAGCCTGGCCTGCATTGCCTCTGGAGACAGTCCGGTGTGTATTCCTCCTAAAAGGAAGAAACAAAGAGGAAGGTTATAATACCGATTTCACCACCGAACACATGTTAAAACCAACATACCTCTTTGAAGGTCCGTTGGTGTTCGCGGTCCTTTTTTGCTTCAAAGCCTCGCCTGACGCGGGCGCTACCCTCTGGGTTGGTGGTCTACGCACAGTTCGGCGTGAGGAGCACCGTCCTTACCCATAGTATGATAGAATACAGTGGGTATGGCACATTGGGAATCTTCTCTTTTGAAGAGATATGTGCAGAAATACTTACACGGGAGGAAGGAATGAGGCCTGGGTAATCGACTGCTGTAGCCACCAGGGGACCCTCACGGCAGGCTTGGTAGAAGAGTCCTTCTTCTGGCTCTATACCTACGTCCGGATCTTCATCGTATCTAGGGCCCGCATTTTGAAACTGGTCCTCTGGCTGAGGGGTTGTCCTGTTAATCCCATCGATCACCTTCCTCCACTCATATTAGGATAAACCAAGTTTAGTTTGGATAAAATATCATAACGAAGAAAAAATGGGCGGTCGTGAGAGAATCTCACCTAGTCAGGAGGATTTTACATAGAAAAACCCTGCCGCCACGTCAGACGAAGGAAGTCTTGTTTCTCTCCCTTATAGAGACCTTCCAGGACAGCGGCTAGAGTGGCATGGTCATCTAGACCTAGGCATAAGCAGCGCGAGGCATCATCTTGGCCATTATAGTGCCACATTGGAAATCCTCTGGCTTGAAGGGGCTGCACGCATCGCTTTATTGAAATAGCAATCACTTCGATTATAGATAACCCTGGACTGGCAAGAAATTTGATCTTGCCAACCAGTCTGCTAACATCCGCTCTCTCTTCTTCCGAGGGATTGCGGGCACACTAGTTGTAAAGCTTCTTTGTTGGAGCACTGGAGTATTTGGGGAGTCCGCGCCGAACTGGATCCGGCAAAGCGACGTCCTCAATGTAGAACCACTCTGAAGGCCACTCATCAGATGCTTTCTTCAGAGTACCGAGTAGATAGCCTATCCCGGCTATGCGGCAAACTTCGGCGCCCCCAACTTCAAATATAGTTCTTCTTCTGATCCAGGGACAAGGCAGAAGTACTTTCTCCACCGCTCGAAGTGAGGCTCGCAGCCCAAAAATAGTTCGCATAAAGCGACAAAACCCGCAATATGCAGGATAGACCCCGGTGTAAGATCATGCAGTTGAAGACCGTAGAACTCCAGGAGTCCCCAAAGGAAGGGGCGGACGGGGAACCCTATGCCTCTTTAAAGGAAGGGGACAAAACATACCCGCTCTCCATTGGAGGGGTTGGGAACACTCTCTGCCAGGGCTTGGTTGTCGGCAGACGTTAGTCTAGCCCGTACGGGGACTAGATCCTCTGGAGGGAGATATCCCTGCGCTTGAAGTGTCCTGAGATGCGTATGGGACATAGAACAACTTTCCAATCTCCTGCACGAGGGCCGTGAGGGCACGAAGAGGAGCTTGGGGCGCTAGCCATGTTTGAAGATTTTTTCCAGGCACTAGGGTTTCTTCCGCGTCGAATGGGATGGAGGGGCAACTGGGATCTATCTTCTTATATAGGCGCCTGATCTACGCCATCAAGGGGGTATTTGTAATGCTACCCAGATGGTTCACATTCGTTGGACACATGGAAGCCAAGGCGACGACGGCAAGGAATCGAGGGAGTACAATATTTACTGAAGCCGAACTATCATCCAGGAGGACTCACCTTGCAAGGGCGAAGACATGAAGCCGGACACAATCTCGTCCTTGAAGGCAAGTCCGGGGGCTACTGAGGGAGTCCTGTATTCAGGGGTCCTCAGGCATCCGGGTCGTTGAAATTGGGTCGTATTGATGGGCCGTATAGAGAAGAAGCTGAGGACCACCCCCCTGTATTCGGTTAGGACTCTTATGTACATAGAAAGGCAAGTGTAGAGTCTGGCTGTATCAATTACTTCCTCCCCAAGTCACTCTTGTAACCCTAGGTCCCCTCTGGCGAGTATATAAGCCGAGGGGTTTAGTATCTAGAGGGGATCACCATCATCACAATATACTCATAGGCTAGACTTAGGGTTTAGCCATTACGATCGCAAGGTAGATCAACACTTGTATTCATATTCATCCATATTAATATAGCAGGAAGTAGGGTATTACCTCGATCGCGATGGCCTGAACCTGGGTTAACATCGTGTCCCCAGCTTCTTTTTACCATCGATACTCTAAACATATAGCTTGGGCCCCCACCTGAGATCTGCCGGTTTTGGCACCGACATCCGCCTCCTCCAACAGTTTTGCATCAGGTCCCCGATAGGCTTCTTCCATGGAATCCGGCTTCGTCTCCCACCACGGTGCTCGTGCTGCTCTGGTCCTGGCGGTGGCGACCAGGGCATCGCCTGGACACTCCCTCCATCCATCACCTTCGTCCGTGCCCTCCTGATCTGGTCAGGCCGCTCCCGGCAGCCCCTAATGGGATCGGGCTGGGCTTCTGCCCAGGCGCTCCTTTTGCCCTCTTCACCTCCCAATGTAGCTCCTAGGAGGAGAGGGACAAGAAAGGGATTACGGGGCACTTATCTTTTTTCAGTTTAAAATATGTAGGAATTCGCCAAATTTTAGTTTCAAATATGTAATCTCTTCTATCCATGTCTGTGTTTTGTAAGATTTGTACTTGCTTATCAACATGTTAATGAAAAGAAAGACAGTCCTGCCGGACACTTGTGCATGTACTTTATCCATGCAGAAGGAAAATGCATCTATACTTTCAAGTAAACAAGCTCTTTCCTAGTAATTTTGCTTGCAAATGCCTTCCGTTGTTGTCGCAGATCTTGGCCCGCCGAGCACAACGCCATGGAAGGGAGCCAGCCCCCTGTCAAACCTCTTCTAGCAAATGCAACTACAACCATCTTGGAGGAAGCCTTGTTTGAACCATAGAACAAGAGCGGAGATGCTATGGAGGTGACGAGGTATTTCAAACGCACAAGTTCATCTTATAGAAACACAAATGGATAGGTAGAAATGGAACTTATATGTTTTGCTTGCCAGGGATCGCTATGTTGGCTTGTTTCCGTTTCTTCTTTTCGGGACTCTGCGGCAAGAAACGTGCAGTTAGTGCAGAAGGAAACATAGCAGCATATGCCCTTGTCTATATGCTCATCAGATGCTTATGCAAAGCTATGTATGATGCTGTTTTGCGGGCCCTCGATGCTTCGTTTATTTATTTGATGTTCAGGGTCTGCGCCTGGCTTTGTACAAAGGGTTACATGCAGCATCAGCAAGGCTTGTGCAAAAGGGTGGCTACTGGGCATGGCCCCATAGCCGCGCTATACGGGTAGAACTTATGAAGATGCTCAATGTTCCATGAGTTTTGCAATTGAATGCCATCTCTGGTCTCTAGACGCACTGCTCCATGTCCGGTGACTCATACTACCAGGTAAGGGCCTTCCCACTTTGGCGTCAACTTGTTTGCACCCTTGGCGAACTGAACACGCTTAAGGACAAGGTCACCTTCCTCAAGACTCCTGGCATGGACCCCGCAGCTATGATAGCGACGCAGGGCTTGCTGGCATCGTGGAACACGTTGATGACCCACAAGTCTACGGGATCAATCGTAGTCCTTTTGATAAGTAAGAGTGTCAAACCCAACGAGGAGCAGAAGGAAATGATAGGATGTTTTCAGTAAGGTATTCTCACCAAGCACTGAAATTATTGGTAACAAATAGTTTTGTGATAAGGTAATTGGTAAGAAGTAACAAAAGGTAAAAGTAAATAAGGTGCAGCAAGATGGCCCAATCCTTTTTGTAGCAAAGGACAAGCATGGACGAACTCTTATATAAGGAAAAGCGCTCCCGAGGACACATGGGAATTATCATCAAGCTAGTTTTCATCACGTTCATATGATTCACTTTCGTTACTTCGATAATTTGGTATGTGGGTGGACCGGAGCTTGGGTGTTGTACTTACTTGGAAAAGCATCCCACTTATGATTAACCTCTATTGCAAGCATCTGCCACTACAAAAGAAGTATTAAGGTCAACCTAACCATAGCATGAAACATATGGATCTAAATTAGCCCCTTACGGAGCAACGCATAAACTAGGGTTTAAGCTTCTGTCACTCTAGCAACCCATCATGTACGTATTACTTACCAATTCCTTCCTCTAGGCCCAAACAATGGTGAAGTGTCAACGTTCACATGACACCACTAGAGGAAAGACAACATACATCTCATCAAAATATCGAACGAATACCAAATTCACATGACTACTTATAGCAAGACTTCTCCCATGTCCTCAGCAACAAATGTAACTACTGACAAAGAATATTAATGTTCATAATCAGATGGGTATTAATATGCATAATTGATCTGAATATATGATCTTCCAGCAAGCAAACCAACTAACATCAACTACAAGGAGTAATCAACAGTACTAGCAACCCACAGGTACCAATCTGAGGTTTTGATACAAAGATTGGATACAAGAGATGAACTAGGGTGTGAGAGCAGATGGTGCTAGTGAAGATGTTGATGAAGATAACCCTCTGCAAGATAGGAGTGTTGTTGGTTATGACGGCGGTGATGATTTCCCCCACCCGGAGGGAAGTATGCCCGGCAGAACTGCTCCGCCGGAGCCCTAGATTGGTTCCGCAGAGGTTCCGCCTCGAGACGACAGCGCTTCGTCCCGAAAGCCTCCTTATGATTTTTTCTAGGTCAAAACACCTCATATAGAAGAAGATGGGCATCGGGGGGCTGCCAGGTGGCCCACAAGGCAGGGGGCGCACCCAGGGGGGAGCCCCCACCCTCGTGTACGGTGGGTGGCCCCCCTCCTGTACTTCTTTCGCCAGATATTTGTTATATTTTCCGAAACGGACTTTCATGGAGTTTCAGGGCTTTTGAGTTGTGCAGAATAGGTCTCCAATGTTTGCTCTTGTTCCAGCCGAGAATTCCAGCTGCCGGCATTCTCCCTCTTCATGTAAGCATTGTAAAATAAGAGAGAAACGACATAAGTATTGTGACATAATGTGTAACAATCTATTCACAATGTCAAGTATGAACCACAAACTTCATTGAAAGCTAACAAACTATGATCTCGGTCATTGAAGCAATTGCAATTTATCATAACATTGGAAAGAGTCAGTATACGAGCTTTTCAGTAGGTCCACATACTCAACTATCATTTAGTATTTGACAATTGCTAACACTCACGCAATACTTATGGGTATGGAGTTTTAATCGGACACAGAGAAAGATAGGGGCTTATAGTGTTGCCTCCCAACCTTTTACCTCAAGGGTAATGTCAACAATAATAGATCATGATAGCTTGCATCCAATTGGGTATATATGTCAGGATCTTTCCAACACAATGTGCTTGCCAAAGGATAAAATGTAAAAAGGAAAGGTGAAGCTCACCATGGCTCTTTTAAGGTAAGAATAATAGATAGGCCCTTCGCAGAGGGAAGCAGAGGTTGTCATGTGCTTTTATGGTTGGACGTACACAATCTTAGCGCAAAAGAACGTCACTTTATATTGCCACTTGTGATATGGACCTTTATTATGCAGTCTGTCGCTTTTATTGCTTCCATATCACAAGATCGTATAAAGTTTATTTTCTCCACACTAATAGATCATACATGTTTTAGAGAGTTGCAACAATGACAACTTACTTGAAGGATCTTATTCAATCCATTGGTAGGTATGGTGGACTCTCATGGCAAAACTGGGATTAAGGATGTATGGAAGCACAAGTAGTATCTCTACATGGTGCAAGGAGTTTGGCTCGCATGAGGGGGAAAGGCAAGCTCAACATGTTGGATGATCCATGACAATATACTTTATTTAAGATATAAGAAAACATAACCCATTATGTTGTCTTCCTTGTCCAACATCAACTATTTAGCATGTCATATTTTAATGAGTGCTCACAATCATAAAAGATGTCCAAGATGGTATATTTGTATGTGAAAACCTCTCTTTCCTTATTACTTCCTATTAATTACAACGATGACCAGAACTATGTTTGTCAACTCTCAACAACTTTTATTCGTCATAATCTTTATATGTGAAGTCATTACTTTCCATAAGATCAATATGATCTCTTTGATACTTTATATATTTTGTTTTCTCCTCTCGTGATCATAGTGAGATGATCAAGCCCTTGACTCAAATCAAATCTTTATTATATAGCTCACGGACTCGATTACAAAGATAAAGATCATAAAGCAAGGTCACGACTAGATCATACTAAACTTTATTCTACTAGATCAAGATATTACCAAAAGGACCGAACTAAGAAAGGCGGTAAAGATAGGAGTGTGATGGTGATACGATACCGGGGCACCTCCCCCAAGCTTGGTAGTTGCCAAGGGGAGTGCCCATACCCATGTGATTATGCCTCTTTCTTTGGAGGTGGTGATGAAGGAGTTGTTGATGACGCAGGCTTGTTGTCCACCTTCCAAGGCATGGGCTCACCATCGTAGAAGGATGATTGAGTCTCTGTGATCATCATGTGGTTGGCGTTGAGTCCTTGTTCCACCATACCTTGGCACTTGAAAACTTGTTGCTCCATGCCTTCGAGTCTTGTCTCCACGCTTCCGGTCCTCCTTGGTCCCTCAACATCGCGGATGTGCAGCACCCCCTCACGCAACTCGATGGTTTGAGGGTGTTGTAGCACCTCCGCGAGGTAGGGGTTGATGACCTTCTCGAAGAACTTGTCCTTGGGGGTGCTTGAAGACGTCATGGTGATCTAGATCTGTTAGATACACAGCTCGAAACAAAAGCAGAGGATATTCGCGTGGTGCGGTGGTCAAAACCTTCGCGAGATTACATAATGAATTTTTATCGACAAAAAGAAGTAACGTGCAAGAAAACGGAGTCCGGGAGGCACACGAGGTGCCCACGAGGTATGGGGCATGCAGGGGGGTAGGGCGCGCCCTCCACCCTCGTGGACGCCTCGTGTCCTTTCCGGACTGCTTCTTATTTTCCTTTTTTTCTAAATATGCCAAAACGGAGATAAATTGCCATTAGAACTATTTTGGAGTCGGTTACTTACCGTACCACATACATCTTCCTATTCGAAGTCTGAATTGTTCTAGAAAGTATCCCTTATGTACTCCTATGGGGTTAGGGTTTCAATAACATTGGTTTCAACATTTATGGGATTACTTGAGATATAATGTTTGATTCTTTGACCGTTCACCAGCTTCGGATTTGTGCCTTCGAAGTTGTTGATTTTAATGGAACCGGAACGGTAGACCTCCTCGATAATGTAAGGACCTTCCCATTTAGAGAGAAGCTTTCCTACAAAAAATCTTAAACGAGAGTTGTATAGCAAGACATAATCACCTACGTTAAACTCACGCTTTTGTATGTTTTGTCATGCCATTTTTTAACCTTTTCTTTAAACAGTTTGGCATTTTCATAGGCCTGGGTTCTCCATTCATCAAGCGAGCTAATGTCAAATAACCTCTTTCACCGGCAAGTTTGAGATCATAATTGAGCTCTTTGATAGCCCGATATGCCTTATGTTCTAGTTCAAGAGGTAAGTGGCATTCTTTTCCATAGACCATTTTATACGTAGACATACCCATAGGATTTTTGTATGCAGTTCTATAGGCCCATAATGCATCATCAAGTTTCTTGGACCAATTCTTTCGAGATCTATTAACAGTCTTTTGCAAAATTAATTTCAGCTCTCTTTTACTTAGTACTACTTGACCACTAGAGTATGGGTGGTATGGGGATGAAATTCTATGGTTAACATCATACTTAGAAAGCATCTTACGGAAAGCACCATGAATAAAGTGTGAACCACCATCAGTCATTTGGTATCTAGGGGCTCCAAACCTCAGAAAAATAACTTCTCTAAGCATCTTAATAGAGGTGTTGTGATCAACACTACTAGTTGGAATAACTTCTAGCCACTTAGTAACGTAATCAACAGCAACTAAAATATGTGTATATCCATTAGAGGAAGGAAACGGCCCCATATAATCAAATCCCCAGACATCAAAGGGTTCAATAACAAGTGAATAGTTCATAGGCATTTCTTGACGTCTACTATTACCAATTCTTTGACATTCATCACAAGACAAGACGAACTTACGAGCATCCTTGAAGAGAGTAGGCCAATAAAAACGATATTGCAATACCTTATGTGCAGTTCTATCTCCAGCATGGTGTCCTCCATACACCTCGGAGTGACACTTGCATAGGATCTGTTCCTGTTCATGCTCAGGTACACAAGGTCTAATAATACCATCTACTCCTTTATAAAGGTATGGGTCATCCCAGAAGTAATGTCTTAACTCGTAGAAGAACTTTTTCTTTTGCTGGTATGTGAAACAAGGTGGTATAAATTTAGCAGACCATGGAGTAGTACGAGAAGCATTTATGACAGCTAATTGTTCATCTGGAAGCTATCATCAATAGGTAGTGGGTCATCAAAAATATTCTCTAACCTAGACAAGTTATCTGCAACTGGGTTCTCAGCTCCCTTTCTATAAATAATATGCAAATCAAATTTTTGCAGCAAGAGAACTCAT
Source organism: Secale cereale (assembly GCA_902687465.1). Taxonomy (NCBI): domain Eukaryota; kingdom Viridiplantae; phylum Streptophyta; class Magnoliopsida; order Poales; family Poaceae; genus Secale; species Secale cereale. Next base: position 218,053,235 of record LR738712.1, read on the forward strand.
CTAATAACTCTAAGTTTAGCATCTTTCTTTTCCATAAGATATTTAATAGCAGCATGATCAGTGTGAACAATTACTTTAGAATCAACAATATAAGGTGTAAACTTATCACAAGCAAATACAACTGCTAAAAATTCTTTCTTAGTGGTAGCATAATTTCTCTCGGCACTGTCTAGAGTTTTACTAGCATATTAGATAACATTTAATTTCTTATCAACTCTTTGTCCTAGAACAACACCTACAACATAATCACTAGCATCGCACATAATTTCAAAGGGTAAATTCTAGTCAGGAGGCTGGAGAATAGGTGTAGAGATGAATGCTTTCTTAAGTATTTCAAATGCGTCTACACAGTCATCATCAAAGTCAAAAGGAACATCTTTTTGTAAGAGATTAGTCAGAGGCCTAGAGATTTTGGAGAAATCCTTAATGAACCTCCTATAAAACCCGAAATGACCAAGGAAACTTCTTATACCTTTGATGTCCTTGGGACACGGCATCTTTTCAATAGCATCAACCTTGGCTTTATCAACTTCAATACCTCTTTCAGAAATTTTATGCCCCAAGACAATGCATTCATTAACCATAAAGTCGCACTTTTCCAATTCAAGACAAGACTAGTTTCTTCACATCTCTGCAAAACTCGATCAAGGTTTCTCAAGCAATCGTCAAAAGAAGTTCCATAAACGGAAAAACCATCCATGAAAACCTCAACAATCTTTTCACAAAAATTAGAGAATATAGCCATCATGCATCTTTGAAAGGTAGCAGGTGCATTACATAAACCAAAAGGCATACGTCTATAAGCAAAGGTACCGAAGGTACAAGTAAAAGTGGTATTTTATTGATCCTCTTTTGACATAGGTATTTGAGAGAAACCAGAATAGCCATCTAGGAAGCAAAAATGAGTATGTTTGGATAAGCTTTCTATTATTTGATAAATAAAATGTAAGGGGTAATGATCTTTCTTAGTAGCTTTATTTAATTTGGGGAAATCAATTACCATCCTATAACATGTAACAATTCTTTGCGGGTTCAATTCATCTTTATCTTAGGAACAACATTAATGCCTCCCTTCTTAGGGACACAATGGACATGACTTACCCACTGACTATCAACGAGTGGATAAATTATACCTACCTCTAGAAGCTTTAGTATTTCCTTCCTTACCACTTCTTTCATCTTAGGATTTAACCGCCGTTGGTGATCAACAACCGGTTTAGCATCTTTCTCTAATTTTATTTTGTGTTGGCATAAAGTAGGACTAATTCCCTTTAGATCATCAAGAATATATCCAATAGCAGAACATTGCTTCTTCAGAGTTTTCAATAATTTCTCTTCTTCCTGCTCTGAAAGGTTAGCACTGATAATAACCGGATATATCTTCTTTTCATCAAGATAAGAATACTTAATAGTATCAGGTAATGGTTTGAGTTCAAACACGGGATCGCCCTTGGGAGGAGGAGGATCCCCTAGAATTTCAACAGGCAAGTTGTGTTTCAATAAGTGTCCCTGTTTAAAGAATATTTCATCTATTTCCATTCTCTCATTCATATACATATCATTTTCATGGTCTAGTAGATATTGTTCTAAACGATCGTTAGGAGGCACGGCAATAGAAGCAAGACCAATAATTTCATCTTTACTAGGAAATCCTTTATCATGGGGTTGTCTACAAAATTTAGCAAAGTTGACGTCATGAGACATATCCCCTAAACCAACAGTAACGATGTCTTTTTCGCAGTCTATCTTAGTATTAACCGTATTCAAGAAGGGTCTACCAAATATAATGGGGCAAAAATCATCTTGTGGGGAACCAAGAACAAGAAAATCAGCAGGGTATTTAACTTTTCCACACAAGACTTCTACATCTCTAACAATCCCCACTGGTGAAATAGTGTCTCTATTGGCAAGCTTAATAGTAACATCGATACCTTCTAGCTCAGTAGGTGCAATATCGTGCATAATTTCTTCATATAGGGAATGAGGTATTGCACTAGCACTAGCACCCATGTCACATAAGCCATGATAGCAATGATCACCTATTTTAACAGAAATAACAGGCATGCCTACAACAGATTTATGTTTATTCTTAGTATCGGGTCTAGCCATTCTAGCAGCTTCATCACAGAGGTAAATAACATGCCCATCAATATCATCAACTAAGAGATCCTTAACCATAGCAATACTATGTTCAACTTTAATTTGCTCAGAGGGTGTAGGTGTTCTAGTATTACTCTTACAAACCACAGTTGAAGCTAGCTTTGGCATGATCCTTTGTTCTAACAGGGAAGGGTGGTTTCTCAATGTAAGCAGTAGGAACGATAGGATCAACATTATAAGTGATAGTCTTTTCTTCAACTCTAACAGGTTCAACTACTTTTACTTCAATAGGGGGATGAAATTTAAACCACTTCTCCTTAGGGAGGTCAACATGAGTAGCAAATGATTCATAGAAAGAAGCTACTATCTCAAAGTCAAGTCCATATTTAGTGCTAAATTCACGAAAAACATCGGTATCCATAAAAGATTTAATACAATCAAACTTAGGTGTTATACCTAACTCCTTACATTCCTCGAGATCCCAATCTTCAGAGTTGTGTTTAATTCTTTCCAATAAATCCCATTTGAATTCAATAGTCTTCATCATAAAAGAACCGGTGCAAGAAGTATCGTGCATGGAGTGATTATTGAGAGAAAGTCGAGCATAAAAATTTCAAATAATCATTTCTCTTGAGAGCTCATGATTGGGGCATGAATATAACATTGACTTAAGACTCCCCAAAGCTTTAGAGATACTTTATCCTTCGCGAGGCCAAAACTTATATATATATAATTACGATCACGATGAACCTGATGCATAGGGTAGAACTTCTGATGAAGTTCCAACTTCAATCGATTGTAGTTCCATGATCCAATATCATCACATAGCCTAAACCATGTTAATGCCTCTCCCTTCACAGATAAAGGGAAAACCTTCATCTTGATCACATCCTTGGGCATACCTGCAAGCTTGAATAATCCACAAACTTCATCCACATAGATTTGGTGCAAATCGGGATGCAAGGTTCCATCTCCTGTAAAGGGATTAGCTAGCAGTTTCTCTATCATACCCGAAGGAATTTCAAAGCAAACATTTTCCATAGGTTCAGTAGGTTGAGGAGAAACTCTTTGCTCTACTGGTCAGGGTGAAGATACGCCGAACAAGCCCCTCAAAGGATTAAGTTCCATAGTAACAAGTGACAGTAAATTTCAGCACACTATATAATTTTTTCCTTACCAAAGGCGCTTCACTCTCCGGCAACGGCGCCAAAAAAGAGTCTTAATGCCCCACAAGTGTAGGGTTTCAGTTGTAGTCCTTTCGATAAGTAAGAGTGTCGACCCCAACGAGGAGCAGAAGGAAATGATAGGTAGTTTTCAGTAAGGTATTCTCTACAAGCACTGAAATTATTGGTAACAGATAGTTTTGTGATAAGGTAATTTGTAACAAGTAACAAAATGTAAAAGTAAATAAGGTGCAGAAAGATGGCCCAATCCTTTTTGTAGCAAATGACAAGCCTGGACTAACTCTTATATAAGGAAAAGCGCTCCCGAGGACACATGGGAATTATCGTCAAGCTAGTTTTCATCACGTTCTTATGATTCACGTTCGTTACTTTGATAATTTGGTATGTGGGTGGACCGGAGCTTGGGTGCTTTCCTTACTTGGACAAGCATCCCACTTATGATTAACCTCTATTGCAAGCATCCGCAACTACAAAAGAATTATTAAGGTAAACCTAACCATAGCATGAAACATATGGATCCAAATCAGCCCCATACGAAGCAACACATAAACTAGGGTTTAAGGTTCTGTCACTCTAGCAACCCATTATCTACTTATTATTTCCCAATGCCTTTCTCTAGGCCCAAACAATGGTGAAGTGTCATGTAGTCGACGTTCACATGACACCACTAGAGGAAACACAACATACATCTCATCAAAATATCGAACGAATACCAAATTCACATGACTACTTATAGCAAGACTTCTCCCATTTCCTCAGGAACAAACATAACTACTCACAAAACATATTCATGTTCATAATCAGAGGGGTATTAATATGCATAATTGATCTGAACATATGATCTTCCACCAAGTAAACCAACTAGCATCAACTATAAGGAGTAATCAACACTACTAGCAACCCATAGGTACCAATCTGAGGTTTTGATACAAAGATTGGATACAAGAGATGAAATAGGGTTTGAGAGGTGATGGTGCTGGTGAAGATTTTGATGAAGATAACCCTCCCCAAGATGGGAGATTTGTTGGTGATGATGGCGATGATGATTTCCCCCTCCCCGAGTGAAGTATCCCCGGCAGAACAGCTCCGCCGGAGCCCTAGATTGGTTCCACCAAGGTTCCGCCTCGAGACGGCGGCGCTTCATCCCGAAAGCCTCCTTATGATTTTTTTCCAGGTCAAAACACCTCATATAGAAGAAGATGGGCATCGGGGGGGCGCTAGGTGGTCCACGAGGCAGGGGGCGCGCCCAGGGAGGACGCCCCCCACCCTCATGGACGGTGGGTGGCCCCCCTCCTGTACTTCTTTCGCTAGATATTTTTTATATTTTCCGAAACGGACTTTTGTGGAGTTTCAGGGCTTTTGAGTTGTGCAGAATAGGTCTCCAATGTTTGCTCTTTTTCCAGCCAGAATTCCAGCTGCCGGCATTGTCCCTCTTCATGTAAACCTTGTAAAATAAGAGAGAATAGGCATAAGTATTGTGACATCATGTGTAATAACAGCCCATAATGCAATAAATATCAACATAAAAGCACGATGCAAAATGGACGTATCACACGTACAGCAACCCAGAGATGGTTCTCCTCAAGTAGCACAACATCGTCACACTAGCGATGTTCTTGTGCTACTTCATCGTAGGCAAGTACTCGAGGTGACCAATATATGAGTTCTGTGGGGAGCACTGCTTCTGCCCCATAGACTAGGGAGAAAGGAGTTTGGCCGGTTGCTCTATTTGGTGTCGTACGGAGGGACCAAGGAACCACCGGCCGCTCGTCGATCCATCGCCTGCCACACTTCTACGGCTTATCAAATGTTCTTGTCTTGAGTCCTTGCAGCACTTCAGCATTCACCCTCTAACTTGTCTGTTGCTTCTGGGATGGGAAACAGAGGCAAATGAGACCTTGCTTCCGAGGGCACGAATGTATTGCATGAAGGCGCGACTTGTTAACTGGGTGCCATTGTCATTGATGACTCTGGCGGGTTCTCTGAAATGGCACACCATTCCTTTCAAGAACTTCATAGCTGATTGTGCGGTCACCTTCCTCACGGGGTCCACTTCCGGCCACTATGAAAACTTGTTAATGGCGACGTACAAGTACTCAAAGCCCTCGGTAGAATGGGGGAAGGGGCCCAAGATGTCGAGTCCCCAGACTGAAAATGGCCATGACAAAGGCATCATATGGAGAGTTTTAGCAATCTGATGGATATTCTTGAAGTGGAACTGGCACGCTTCACATCTGGTGACTAGCTCGGTTGCACCTTGGAGGGCCGCGGGCCAGTAAAAACCTTGTCAGAAAGCTTTTCTAACTAAGGCTCTTGAAACCATATGAGAACCACACACGCCTTGATGTATTTCTCTCAACACTTCAATTTCACACCGTTGGGCCTTCTTCTGTATAGTGCGTTGTCGACAAATTGATACATACTGGACCTCTGGGCTACTCTTTCAGCTTCTTCTTGTTCTTCGAAAATTTCTCTGGTTTGGAGGTAGTGGAACATGTGTTGAGCCCAAGTTGTTGCCTATGGCCCGACAACTAGAGCCAATGGCATCTCCTCACTCGCGGGAGAGCTTGACATGACCACAAAGACCCGAGGTCTTGCGGAAGAGTGCGGCTCGCCAGGCGAGGTGGAGGCGTTCCCGATAGGCTCCTTACCGATGACATCTAAAGGTACTGCCGGTGAAGGCTTGCCGGAGACCAGCTTCCTCCTCTTCTTGTCCATTGTCAAGGGGATACAGATGGCTGAGTTAAATGGAGGAGAAAAGTTCCGGGTTCCACAGGGAGCTTCTACGTGGCACACTTTGACCGATAATCAGCAGTGCTGCTTTTTGCACGTGGTACGTGCTCTGTTTGCAATCCGTCGAAGTGTTCCTACAACTTCCTCACTTCTTCAACGTATGGCTCCATCAACTAGCACCCGTAATCCTTGTTGACTTGTCTTACTACTAGCGGTGAATCTCCTTGAATGATCAGCTTCTTGATCCCCAATTCTATCGCAATCCTGAGCCCGGCAAGGAGCCCTTCATACTCTGCAATGTTGTTGGTAGACCTTTATTGATGAAAGTGCATTTGGACCACATACACTAGGTGCTCTCCAGTGGGTACGACGAAGAGCAGGCCAGCCTCCAAACCCTGTAGTGAGAAAGCACCATCGAAGTACATGATCCACTCCTGGGGCGCTTCCTTGCCGAGGATGACTATTTCTGGAGTCTCTTCACCCAGAGTTGGTGTCCACTCTGCAATAAACTCTCCCAGTGCTCTGCTCTTAATGGTTGAGATGCTTTCATACTTCATCCCAAAGCTTGATAATTCCAATGCCCATTCAACTATCCTGTCTGTGGCTTTAGGGCTCCTCAATATAGGTTTTAGAGGAAAACGGGTGACTACTGTGATCTCCTGGGCTTGGAAGTTGTGGTGCAGCTTCCTCGAGGCCATGATGAGGTCAAAGATCAATTTCTGTACCCCAGAATACCTTGATCTAGCTCCCTGCAGTAGTGAACTAACAAAGTAAACCTGTCGCTGCACTACCTTCTTCCTTGCCACGGTCTTGGAATTGCCTTCACTACCCTGCACTTCTTTTTCTTGATCTGCACTCGATCCTGCCGCGATTGGTTCACTTCCTTTTCATGGAAGGGTAGTAGCTGCAACTGCTCCTTCTTCCACTTCCTGCTGTGCCACCAGGGCTGCACTAACCACTTGATTGGTCACTGCTAGATACCACAGCAACGTCTCTTGTGGTCTAGGAGAAACCAGGGTGGGAACAGAGGAACGGTAGGTTTTTAAGTCTTGCAACGCTGCTTCTGCCTCCGGGGTCCACTTCATGGGCATTGCATTCTTCAAAAAAATTAATAATGGTAAGGCGTGCTCGGCGGACATGGAGATGAACCTGCTCAGCGCGGCAACACATCTAGTTAAGCACCTCACATCCATTATAATCCTGGGTGCTTGAATCTGTTCAATTGCTCTGATCTTGTCGGGGTTGGCCTCTATCCCCCAGTGAGACACAAAGAAGCCAAGTAGCTTGCCGGAGGGAACGCCAAACACACACTTCTCTGGATTAAGCTTCAGGTTGATCTTGCGCAGATTTTCAAAGGCCTCTTCCAAATCTGGAACAAGAGTCAATATATCCTTGGTCTTGACCACGATGTCATCCATGTAAGCCTCAATATTCATGTGTAGTTGAGGCTCAAAACCAATCTGTACGGCTCTTGCGAAAGTGGACCCAGTGCTCTTTTACCCGAAGGGCACTCATACATAGAAGTACGTGCCACATGGGGTTATCAACGTGGTCTTCTCCTCATCTTCCTTGGATATGAATTTTGGTGGTACCCAGAGTAGGCATCCAAGAAGGAAAGCAGGTCACACCCGGAGGTGGAATCCACGATCTAATCGATGCACAGCAAGGAGAATGGGTCCTTTGGGTATGCTTTATTTAGATCTGTGAAATCTATGCAAAGCCTCCATTTCCCATTTGCCTTGTGCACCACCACTGGATTTGCCAACCATGTTGGATGCAACACTCCTCTAACCAAACTAGCAGCTCCAAGTTTCTTGATTTCTTCGGCAATGAATTGCTGCAGTTCCAAAGCTTGCTTCCGGACCTTCTGCGTGATGGGCCGGGCATGGGGGCAGACAACAAGGCGGTGCTCGATTACCTCCCTTGGAACGCCGGGGATGTCAAATGGTTGCCAAGCAAACACATCGACATTCTCCCATGGGAAGGCAATGAATGCATTTTCCTATTTGTCGTCAAGGGTGGAGCTGAGAGTGAACATACCATCAGCGCCAACCAGCCCTGCCAGGACCTTCTTCACAACACACACATCAAGCTTTCATCTCTTTCTATTGTAACTTTCTGGCAAGTCATCAGCAGGCGCAGCACACCCTGGAGAGGCACGCTTCCCGGATTCTTTGTCGGTTGCTTGCTAGCTTCTCTTCTTCGCTTGTATTCCTTGTCGGGGATTGCGACTTCCGCGGCCTCGGCAGCAACCGCCTCCCGGTACATCTTATCCATGCATATGATTGCGTCCTTCTTGTCTGACAGGATGGAAATGATGCCCATTGGTCCTGGTATCTTCAAAGTGTTGAAGGCATAGTGGGATGCCGCTATGAATTTTGCCAGGGCAGGTCATCCAAGTATCCCATTGTACAGCAAAGTAAGCTCGACCACGTCGAACACAATCTTCTCAATCCGGTAGTTCAACTCCCTCCAAACGTCACTGGCAGCGTTATCTTCCCCTTTAGACGGCTCCTACCGGGGTTGATCCCTTGATAGGTGCCAGTAACCATGAGCTCTTCTTCTGTTATCTGCAACTTGCTGACGACCTTGGGAGAAATCAGATTCAATCGGCCCCTCTGTAAACCAACATCTTTGTGACCTTGAGGTTGCGGATTGTTGGTGAAACCAACAACGGCAAGCAGCCTACCATGGTGGTGCGGTCATGTGATCCTCTTTGTTAAAAATGATGGGCGTGCGGGACCTCTTGAGTGGTTTCTAGGACTCTGCCGTCGGCTCCACAACATTGACCTCAGGCGCCCACTGTTTAAACTGGCGGTGAGAAGAGTGCAAAGATGCACCTCCGTCAATGCACAGGGCGTCAGTGGCCTTCTGAAACTCCTGCTCATTGGTTTCCCTTTCATCTCCATCATCGCTCTCGTCCTCGCACTCCTTCTTGTCATGGCCTCTAGCAGGTTTCCCTTGATGCCGAGGGAACTTGCCGAGGCGGCCTCCTCTGCCTCCTCGGCCCTTCCCCCTAGCACCATCTTGGTCTCTCGCTTTGTCATGCTTCTCGTACTCAGCCTTCTGCTTCTTGACGAGTTCTGATATGTCTCCAACGTATCTATAATTTTTTATTGTTCCATGTTGTTATATTATCATTCTTGGATGTTTTACAATCATTTTATAGACATATTATATCATTTTTTGGTACTAACCTATTGTCATAGTGCCAAGTGCCAGTTGCTATTTTCTACATGTTTTTTTACATCGCATGAAATCAATACCAAACGGAGTCCAAATGCAACAAAACTTTTGTGGGTTTTCTGGACCAAAAGACATCCAATGGGCCGGAGAAGCACCTGGGGGGGGGGGTTCTCCGAGGGGAGCACAACCCACTAGGGCTGGTGGGTTGTGCCAACATCGGGTGCCCCCCGGACCGCCTCTTTGCTCTATAAATACCCCAATATTCTAGAAACCCTAGGGGAGTCGACGAAAATCAATTCCAGCCACCGCATATTCCAAAACCACCAGATCCCATCTAGAAACCATCACACAGGGGTTCACCACTTCCATTGGTGCCTCTCCGATGATGTTTGAGTAGTTCCATGTAGACCTACGGGTCCGTAGTTAGTAGCTAGATGGCTTCCTCTCTCTCTTTTGATCATCAATACAATGGTCTCTTGGAGATCCATATGATTTAACTATTTTGCGGAATGTTTGTTGGGATCCGATGAACTTTGAGTTTATGATCAGATCATTTTTTATCCAAGAAACTTATTTGACTCTTCTTTGTTCCCTAATATGCATGATTGCTTATAGCCTCATATTTCTTCTCCGATGTTGGTTTTTTGGCCAACTTGATCTATTTATCTTGCAATGGGAAGAGGTGCTTTGTAGTGGGTTCTATCTTACGATGCTTGATCCTAGTGAGAGAAGGGGAACCGACACGTATGTATCGTTGCTACTAAGGAAAAAACAATGGGGTGTATTTGTACATAAATAGATCTTGTCTACATCATTTCATCATTCTTATTGCATTACTCCATTTTTCCATGAACTTAATACACTAGATGCATGCTTGATAGCGGTCGATGTGTGGAGTAATAGTAGTAGATGCAGGCAGGATTTGGTCTACTAATCTTGGACGTGATGCCTATATAATGATCATTGCCTGGATATCATCATGATTATTTGAAGTTCTATCAATTGCCCAACAATAATTGTTCACCCACTGTTTGCTATTTTTCTCGAGAGAAGCCACTAGTGAAATCTAGGGCCCGTGGGTCTCTTTCTCATATTATTTGCATTTGCGATCTATTTTCCTTTGCTTTTATTTCCAGATCTATTAAACCAAAAACCCAAAAATACCTTGCTGCAATTTATATTATTTGGCGTTCGATCTATCAATATCTACAACTCTATCACGTCCGTTACCCGAAAGAGATTGACAACCCCTTTTACACTTCGGGTTGTAAGTATTTGTTACTTGTGTGCAGGTGCCATCTATGTTGTGTTGCTTCGTTCTCCTACTGGTTCGCTAACCTTGGTCTCATCACTGAGGGAAATACCTACCGCTACTATACTGCATCATCACATCCTCTTTGGGGAAATACCAACGTAGTTTTTGCAGACATCAAAAGGAATTGCTGGCGCCGTTGCCGGGGAGGATCTTCAATGTATACTAGGTTCCTAATCACACATCTCATCTCCTTGAAATTTACATTATTTGCCATTTATCTCTCATTTTCATCTCCCCCACGTCACAAATATTTGCCGTTTTTATTCACCCACTTTTTCGTTCGTCGTTTTCTTGCTTCCTAGTCCTGATGGCTAGCATGTCTACCCCTCCTTTGTCACAAGATTTTGAAGTTCGATTCTTCAAGCAAATACAAGGAGAAAATTTGAAAGATGCTTGGTATAGGCTTAATGAATCCCATCGTATTTGCAATTTAAAGGGGGATTCTAAGATCTTGCTTCGTAATTTTTACATAGATTGGCTTTGCATCATAGACAACTCTTAGATTTTTCCACTAAAGGGAACTTTATTGAGCTTGATGCTAATGCTGCCTATGAGTTACATGAAGGAATTTCGGGTGTTCCAGCTTTAAAGAAGGGTTTCTCTTTTACCCCTGAAGGAGTTCAAATGTTGGACAAACTTGGTGATTTACGGAAACACATGGTTGAACTGCAAAAGTACAATGAACCCCTCAAATATGTTAACGGTAGTATCAATCGCATGAATACTTTGATTACGCTTTGCAATAAGCGATTGGATATTTTGGATCTCAAGATGGTATCTTTTCCTGAGAATTTTGGGAAGAGCAAAGAGCCTCCCGGGTGTGAGAAAACCGTCACAAAAGTTGCAAAAACTACGAATGAGAAAACTTAGATCTTTGCTTTATGGCTAAGGGCGTAAAACGATAGCGCTCGTTAGGAGGCAACCCAACTTGTATCTTTTTTTCTTTTTAATTTCCTTGATGTTTTCAATAAAATACCCTTTAAAACCTTTGTTTGGATGTGTTTTTTTGGTTTGAATAAATGTTTGTGCCAAGCAAAGCCTTTAGGATCAGTAGTAGATTTGATCTTGCTGAAAAACAGAAACTTTTGCGCTCACGATAAAAATTCTCATTTTTAACAGAAGAGTGTCTTTGAGTTGATTCTTTGTGCAGAAGCTTAATATAAACATTGTTCACGTGGTCCTAAGTTTACAAATCTTTTAGAGTTACAGAAGTATTCGAAATTTCCGGATTGCTACAGACTGTTCTTTTTTTGACAGATTCAGTTTGCTTTGAGTTGTGTGCTTGTTTTGATGATTCTATGGATTTCTTTAATGATTTTTTTCCATAGAAAAGTTGGAATACGGTAGATATAATGCAAGAATAAAATATGAGTTGGTTTTCTATAGTACTTATAGTAGGGATTTGCTTTCTTATACTAAGGGATCTCACGAAAGTTTTGTTGAGTCTTGTGTGATTGAAGTTTTCAAGTTTTGGGTTATCTTACGATGGATGAAGGAATAAGGAGTAAGGAGAGCCTATGCTTGGGGATGCCCATGGCATCCCAAGATATTATCCAAAGAGAAGCAAGCAACTAAGCTTGTGGATGCCCCCGAGTGGCATCCACTCTTTCTTCTAACGACCATCGGTATTTTACTCGAAGCTATATTTTTATTCGTGACATATTATGTGTTTTGCTTGGGGCGTATTGTGTGATATGAGTCTTTGCTTGTTTTGTTTTGTTTATTAAGTCTTGATCCTGGCTGTACACGCCTATTTGAGAGACCCAAAATTATGGCATGACTTGTTAGAAGAGCTCTCGATGCTTCACTTAAATTTTTATGAGCTATGGATTTTCTCTAGTGCTTCACTTATATCTTTTTGAGCACGGTGTGCTTTAATATTTTCTAAGAAATACTCTCTTACTTAACTTAGATTTATTTGAGAGTTAGTATTTTTTTAAGAAATTCTCTCTTGCTTCACTTAAATTATTTTGATAGATAGAAAGAAAAAAAATTATGCTCATGATCTTCACTTATATTTGTTTGAGCTTATCAAAAGCAACACATGAAAATTAGTCCCAAAATGATAGATATCCAAGAAGGATATAATAAAAACTTTCATGAAGATCAATGGACAAAATAAACTTGATTCCTTGTAATAGTTTTGAGATATGATGATGTGATATGTGAGTCAGGTTGATGAGTAATTATGCTTTAGTAAGAATATTAGTGTTAAGGTTAGTGATTCCCTATGCAAGCACGAAAGTCAACAGTCATGCAATGAAATTGCATCCTACTTGTGGTGCATTATTCAGTGTTAATTATGCTTAATGCTCGCTTATGAGATTATCTGTTTCTTGGTTGTTCGCTTCACAATCGTTCGCTAGCCTTCATTTTTGCACCAAGTATGATCACTACTTGTGCATCCAAAATCCTTTAACCTAGTTTCGCCATGTGTGTCCACCATACCTACCTATAAGCGGTATTCCTTTGTCGTTCTAAGAAAATTTGTATGCGACATCTCTAATTTTCAACATAAATTTCTCTTTTGTGTGCTCGTACCGCTCGCGAGGCGGTGAGGGGTGGCTAATATTTTCCATCCTAGATGTGTTATTCTCACGATGACTGTTCATCCAGTTGTCATTGCACGAGAGTAAGGCAAAGATATTAGCGATGGCCAGTCCCGAAATGAAAAAATGAATTTACTTTATGTTGCCAAATAATAAATTCCTTGGAAAGTGTTGGTATGGAATGTTGCCGTGGATTCGGCTAGCCATGGAAAGTGAAAGTTTGGTGGAAAAAGGAATAAACTTTATTTTATGTTTGGGAACCGCCTATGATATATCTAGCATGGAAAGTGCTGGGAGCTGTAAGTCGTTTTCGTTGATGGGAAAAGTATGCCACCCAGAATAATTTTATTGAAAGGTCTTACCAGCTGCTATCTTTCGCGCTTGTTTGATCTCCTCATGAGCACTGCGTGATTCACTCCGCGCCTCTTTGGTAGCATTGACTGCCGTGTTGAGTTCGAAGGCTTGCTCCGAAGTCTTCTGCTCCAATGCCTCGCAGTTGCGAATGGCATCTCGTAGTTCTTCTTTGACTTCGGCCACCTGTGACTCGTGCTGTTGATGCACGGCCTACTTGGCCTTCAGGTCGGCAGCCACTTAGTCAGCGGTTGCTTTGCTCACCTTGGACTTTGCGAGCTCGCCCTTAAGGGCCTCGACCTCAGCCGTGTCAACTGTTACATAAATCATATCACATAATGAGCTCACACTCACACAGATCAAACATATAGTGTTTTGACATTTCAATTTTCGAAAATCCGCATACCTTGCGTTTCATCAAAACGCTTGTTGACACGGTCAAGCTCCTCGTCGGCTAGATGATGCTTCTGATTGAGCTCGGAAACCTTTGTGGCATGGGCAGATGCAGCTACTAGTGAAGCATGTTCAAATACATGACACAGTTATACTCCGCTAGATGCTATAACATGGATCCTTTGTCCGATTATCTTTGGAATCAAACAAAGCATCAAGGGCTACTGTATGTATACCATGTTTTATAATCTATATATAGAGTAGCACTATTCTGATTTCGGGATCAGAATAACTATTTGGATCACGATCAGCCCTATAAGGGCCGGACGAGATGTTCCCGAACTCCCGAACACGAAAGAAAAAACCCCACCCACCACCTCTCGTCCACCCCGATCCCCAACTTGCCTGATCCAATCCCCGCCTATCTCCCGCACACCCACCAGCACGGGGCCGTCCCCATCACACATCGTCCCCTCCCGCCGCCCGACCTCCAATCGCTGTCGGAGCGCCAACACCCCCGCCATCGACCCACCCAACCTCCAACCGCCATCGAAGCGCCACAACCCCCGCCGCCGACCCACCTGACCTCCAACCGCCGCCGGATCTCCACCACCCTCGCCGCTGACCCACCCGACCTTCAACCGCCACCGGAGCTCCACCA